>BSYR01000022.1:39156666-40384583 GCA_030270665.1 Hibiscus trionum
GTTTCGAAACGATATGCCTCGTTTCGAAACTGTTCTTCATTTAAACGAACAAGGGCAACGGTCTTTTAAATGATTTTTGAAAATATATAGGGCGTTCCGAAACGGGCTTAGGCCGTTTCGAAACACCCCTTTGGCAGTGGCATAGCCGTTCCGAAACGGCCATAGGCATTTCGAAACGGGCTCTCGTAGACGCTCCTAACGGCTATATTATTTGAATCCCGTTCCGAAACAGGTTACCCCGTTCCGAAACGGTAGGCGTCTGGGTGCTTTAAATGTCAATAATAAACACCCCCAACGGCTCCAAAGACTCTCCAAAGGCTCCTAACGGCTATAGACTCAAACAACACTATAAATACAGCCTTGGACCAATATTGAAGCATCAAGAAAGAAGAAGAAACATCAAGAAAGCATATACAAGCATTCAAGCTTCCAAGAGTTCATTTTGAGCTTATTCTTTCAATCTTTCTTGAAAAACACTAGAGTGTTCTTTGTTGTAATTCTTGTTCTAGTGTTTATTCGGGTGTGTGAGAGAGCTTAAACTTCGCAAACACATTCCTAGTGAGGATTTTCTAGTTTGCTCATTTGTATCCAACTTTGGGATAGGATTCAATAGACTTTGGGGTATAAGTCTATTGAAGTGTGTAAGGTTACTCCTTGTCCTTAAAGGAAAGACAAATTAGTGAATTTGTGGGAAATCCTTAGTGTGGACGCTAAGGTAGTGGATGTAGACTTTGGTTAGAAAGTCGAACCACTCTAAATCGCTTTGCAATTTTTATCTTTGCAATTAGCTTCCGCCGCAATTTTCAAAAATCCAATTCACCCCCCCTCTTGGTTTTATTCGATCGATTGCCACGTTCAACAATTGGTATCAGAGCTTGGTTCATTAGAAGGTCTTACAACCTCTTGAAAAAGATCCAAGAAGTGTGCAATCATCTACAAGTCATCCATGGCATCCACCTCCAATATTGTAGCTTGGGGAGATTCTCAACCCACCAACAAACCGCCTTTCTTCAATGGAGTAAATTTTGCGTATTGGAAAAATCGCATGAAGCTCTTCATCCAAGCTTATGATCTTGAAGCTTGGAAAATCATCATGAGAGGATACATAGCACCAACGGGCAATATTGAAACATGGAGCGTTGAAGAAGACAAGGGATTCTCAACAAATGCAAAGGCTATGCATCTCATCTTTTGTGCCCTTGGCCCGGATGAGTATGGAAGGGTGTCATCTTGTTCCAATGCAAAAGAAATTTGGGACAAACTTGAAGTTACACATGAAGGTACAAATCAAGTGAAGGAGACCAAAATCGGGCTCCTCAATCTAAGATATGAGAACTTCAAGATGGACCCCGAGGAAGACATCAAAACCATGTCCGATCGATTCTCCGTAATCGTAAATGGTTTAAAAGGTTATGGCGAAGTAATCCCCGAAGATAAACTTGTGAGGAAGATGATCTACTCTCTTCCCAATTCATGGGATTCAAAGAAAACGGCCATAATAGAAGCAAAGGACCTCAAAGTTCTCAAATTAGATGAGCTTATTGGTTCCTTGCTTACTCACGAAATGATGTCAACGGGCAAGGAAGAAAAGAAGAACGAAGTGGAGAAAAAGAAAGTTGGTCTTGCTCTTAAAGCATCCAAAAAGGATGATGATTCAAGTGAAGAAGATGAAGAAAAAGAGATGGCAATGTTTGCCAAAAGATTTAAAAACTTCATGTTGACCAACAAAGGAAGAAGATTCCAAAGAGAAGAGGGATTCAAAAGCAACAAAGGGAGAGATCCTCTAACTTGCTATGAGTGCAACAAACCAGGACATATCAGGATCGATTGTCCTCAACTAAATAAAAATAGCTATGAGAGGAAGAAGCACAAGGCTCACGTAGCTACTTGGAGCGATGACTCTTCCGACGAGGACGAGGATGAAGTAGCCAACTTGTGTCTTATGGCTTTCGAGGATGACTCAATGGTAACCTCTAATTCATCTTATTCATTTGATTATACTTTTGATGAATTACAAGAGGTTTATAATGAATTAGCCTTAGAGTATGAGAAGTTGATTTTGAAAAATAGAAAAATTACTTCAAAATTGAAAAATGAAAATGACTCTCTCTCTAAGACTAATAAGGAATTTGAAAGTAAATTTGGAGAAATGCAAGTCCAAATAAACGATTTTGAAAAGAAAAATAAAGACTTGCAAAATTTACTTTCAAAGGTCCATAAAGATCATCAAAAGGAACTTGATGATCTTAAAGCTTCTTTCAACAAAGTTGGGACAAAATTAGTTGAAAAATGTGAAAATTCAAGACCCAACTATGTTAGAAAGAACTATCATGGGTATAGACAAAGATCACCTAATCGAAAAAAGATTAGGAGCATTTGGGTTCCAAAAGGACTCATTGCTAATAAAAATGTTGATCTATTGTCTAAATGGATACCCAAAGGGACTAAGATTCTAGGAACTAACTCTTATGGACCCAAAAGAGTTTGGGTACCAAAACATACATAGTTCCCTTTTGTAGGTGTGTTGGAGCCATGATATGCAAATTTGAAGAAACTTGAAAGCTCTAGACACACAAAATGGAAGGACACTTGAAGAAGCTCAATCGACATATCTTGACTCAAGTGGTAACATATTTTTTTTTTTTGCAAAATTTACTCTTACATGTTGATTTAAATGAATATTTTGTGTTAAAACATGTTTAGGGTTCCCCATATGTTGTATGAATGCTTTTAGTGAGGGGGAGTTATGTTTTGCATGTTTGCTTAATTTTTTTTTATGTTTTTTTGCTCATTCATATCATATATGCATGTTTGGCCTCTTAGAAAATCATTTTCTCTGCATTTTAGAGCCTCATCTGCACTTCCAGGCCCAGGTGTATCGAAACGGGTTAACCCGTTCCGATACGGATGCCTTAAAATTTGTCCTGAGAGAAGGGCGTTTCGAAACGGCCCCAGGCGTTTCGAAACGTTTTCGGTTCGATGTAAGGGTGTATCGGAACGCGTTCCGATACGGGTCAAACGTGTTTCGAAACGGTCATCCCCGTTTCGAAACGATCTGTCGAAGGTTTTAAGAAGGGTCAAACCCTAGCCGCCCCGTTCCGAAACGGTCATGACCGTTCCGAAACGGACTCGCGGACAACCCTATTTAGGGCTTCTAAAAGTTCAAAATTCTAATTTTTATCAAACTCTAAAAACCCTAACCGACCCCCTTCTATAAATACCCTCTCAAACCCTTTGTTTTTCACAAATTTGTGAGGGGTTTTGCTCTAAAACACATATCTAAGCAAGCTTCATCAATCTTGTGCAAAGATTTCACTCAAATCATCCAAAATCCCAAACTAAGGTAATTTTTCTTATTTTTCTTTTTTTTAAATTATGTTCGAATCATAGGATAGAAAAATTTATTCTTATATACATTATATGTTTTTAGTTGTGGGTTATTCGAATCTTGTAAAAAATTTTTTTTTCAAAATCTCAAAATTTTTGATTCGAATATAAAATTTTTTAATCGTATTTTTTTTAATTTTGTTTTTCAAAAACCTAAGTGGGATTTCCTATAGGATTGATTTTAATTATCAATGCATACAATTTTAAAACTCTTGCTTAATATTTTAGATGGCGGATCAAGCGAACAAAAAGCGCAAAGCCGTTCAAACCGGAGAATCAAGCATTCGTCCAAATATTACTCAACTCTTTCAGAAAACTCTAAAAACTCTGCAGCAGCGTGCTCGCTTCTCCTACGTCAAAAATCTCGCTGTTCGTAAAGAAAGAGTTATTGATGTCGAATTCCTTAATTCCGAGCGATTTCTCTTTCGTTATCTTCATCGTTTGGATGAGTGGGATCTTCTTTTCTTCTTGAGCATTGAGGATGTTTGCTACAAAAACTTGGTACTTCTCTTCTACTCTAATGCTCGTTTCCTATACGATGAAACCAAAACAGAGATTATAGGAATTGAGTCATCTTTACTAGGGCAAAAGTTTGTTATTAATATTGCTCTTTTGGAGTCGGCCCTTAAACTCAAGAATGAGGGTATTGAAGAAGAACGCCACTTTGGCACCTTTACCGGAAAAGCTCTTCATTTAGATGTGCACGATCGTGTGCTTCATTTGATGGTTTCTTGGTTCATTAGACCATCCGGAGGAAAATACTCCCACATCCGGGAAAAAGATCACTTTTGGCTCGAATGTTTCCGAAGAGGTGAGCGCCCAAATGTGCCCAAAATCATCTTTGCCGAGATTGTCAATAATGTCAAACTTATTGACACCAATGAGTTGACTTCATTCACCTACGGCATTGTTTTGAGTTTTCTCTTCGATCATCTTGGTATTGATTGTACCTATGATTCCCCGGAACCTAGCAAGACAAAAATTGGTGAGTCCTCTCTTCGAAAATCCGGATTCACATATTTGAATGGTTTTTGGCAAAGAATTGATCGAGAAGCGATTCCTCCTCCCGTTGCTCCTCCACCTCAAGTTCAAATGGAAAATCAAGATGCTCTCACGGTTTTTCTTACCGAGCATTTCAATGCCTTGAATTCTCGTTTTGACACTATGGAAACTCGTATTTCTTCGGGCTTTGAAACTATGGGAAATCGTTTGAAGAACGTCGAGGATCGTCTTCAATCCCTTGAAACTTCCAATGACAACCTTGATCTTTCTTTTTCTACTCTTTATGGAGAATGGACAAAATATCACCGTTCTCAAGCCAAGAACGATGATGATGATGAGGATGATGATGACGAGGCCTAGGATAGACATATCATATCATATTATACTATCTATGCATTTAGGATTGAGTTTGCTTCTTTATGTTTTCCCATGTTTTTTAGGAACCTATGCTTTTGGTCTTTTATTTTGGGATTTGATTATGAACTTATTGTTTATGCTTTGGATATTTTTATGATATTAATTATGATTGCTTATTATTGATTATTGGTACTAATCTTCTTTATGAGCTTGTTTCTTTTTGATCTAACAAAAAGGGGGAGAAGATATGCCATGCCATGCCATGCCACCAAAAATTTTCAAACTATTAAAATTTTTCAAATTTTTAAATTTGTCTTAAGGTTTTGATCCTTGATTTCAAAAGTCACAAGTTTTAAATTTCAAAACCTATCTTAAATTAAGGGGGAGTTAGAATATCTTCAAAACTTTCAAAATTCTTAAAAAATTCTAACTTTGGTTTTGTTATATCAAAAAGGGGGAGATTGTTGAACATATGCTTTAATTTTGATATAACTAAAAACCTAAGGACTAAAATGAAAATATCAAAACAAATTTAAAAGTCCTTAAAATTCCCTATATTTTGTTAAAGACCATTTTATAGCTAAAACCAAAGACTTACAAAATATTTTTTAAAGTATTTTAAAGTCAAAACAGTGATTTTTCAAGCCCCGTTTCGAAACGGCCCAAGGCGTTTCGAAACACTTTCAGTTCGATGTGCACCTGTTCCGAAACGGGTATCGGAACGGGTCAAGGCGTTTCGAAACGATATGCCTCGTTTCGAAACTGTTCTTCATTTAAACGAACAAGGGCAACGGTCTTTTAAATGATTTTTGAAAATATATAGGGCGTTCCGAAACGGGCTTAGGCCGTTTCAAAACACCCCTTTGGCAGTGGCATAGCCGTTCCGAAACGGCCATAGGCGTTTCGAAACGGGCTCTCGTAGACGCTCCTAACGGCTATATTATTTGAATCCCGTTCCGAAACAGGTTACCCCGTTCCGAAACGGTAGGCGTCTGGGTGCTTTAAATGTCAATAATAAACACCCCCAACGGCTCCAAAGACTCTCCAAAGGCTCCTAACGGCTATAGACTCAAACAACACTATAAATACAGCCTTGGACCAATATTGAAGCATCAAGAAAGAAGAAGAAACATCAAGAAAGCATATACAAGCATTCAAGCTTCCAAGAGTTCATTTTGAGCTTATTCTTTCAATCTTTCTTGAAAAACACTAGAGTGTTCTTTGTTGTAATTCTTGTTCTAGTGTTTATTCGGGTGTGTGAGAGAGCTTAAACTTCGCAAACACATTCCTAGTGAGGATTTTCTAGTTTGCTCATTTGTATCCAACTTTGGGATAGGATTCAATAGACTTTGGGGTATAAGTCTATTGAAGTGTGTAAGGTTACTCCTTGTCCTTAAAGGAAAGACAAATTAGTGAATTTGTGGGAAATCCTTAGTGTGGACGCTAAGGTAGTGGATGTAGACTTTGGTTAGAAAGTCGAACCACTCTAAATCGCTTTGCAATTTTTATCTTTGCAATTAGCTTCCGCCGCAATTTTCAAAAATCCAATTCACCCCCCCTCTTGGTTTTATTCGATCGATTGCCACGTTCAACACTATGTGTCGCAAGTAAAAACGGTGGTGAATGTATGGAGGCTTCCAAAAGTTACCCAAATTTTCTATCGCCCACAATAGCGTTGTGCCTCTGTCAGAAATAACACAAACCCCTTCATCCCTTCTTCGTATTACAGGATCAAGGACATATTTTCGTAGGTGCTGAAGGAAGAACTTCCAAGACTCCAAATCCTCCTTCGGGACGATTGCGAATGCAACAGGAACGCATTTGCGATTGCCGTCCTGTGCTATAGCTAGAAGTAGGGTATGTGTATATCTTCCGTACAACCATGTGCCGTCGATTTGGACCATCAGTTTGCAGTGCTTGAATGCGTTGATGCACTGGGGGAAAGTCCAAAATAACCGGTGGAATTGAGAAACACCTCGGACGACACGATCATTTTCGTATGCCAGAACCGTATCAAGTTTGACAACCATTCTAGGGATGTGTTTTTGCAGGAGATTAAGCCACGGGCGCAACTCTTTGTAAGATTCCTCCCATCGGCCATACATTTCCTCTTTGGCCTTTTTCCTTGCATACCATGCTTTCGAATAACCTGGACGGAAACCGGTGATAGCTAGAGCTGCAGCCTGACATGTAGGGACCGACACAGTGGGATTTGTTTTCACCAGTGTCGAAAAGATGTCCCCGAGGTACTTTGCATCCAGATTCTTGTGATCCTGGTTGAGGCTAGCAACGGTGCATGTATGGGCCCCCTCAAGTTTTGTTATTTTCCAACGGTTGTCTGCCCTCTTCAACTCTGATATACGGATTTTCCATTTACAACCTTGATTTTTTTGGACGCAATAAGCCTTGTAGTATGTGGATTGGGTTTTATCCACTGCCGTCTCAACATTATGACGAAGGTTGTACTACTTAACTGCCGCCACCGCAATTTCCTTGTTCAAGAACGCCATACCAATTCTCAGTTCACCATCAGAACGGTTGACTCGGCCATCTATTGTGTCGTCATGCGGAAAATCAGGGACGTCCATTGCATCCATATCAACCGTTGTGAAGTGGGATGGTGGCTGGAACATAGAAATTGGTGTTGCGTCTACAGGAAAGTTGGTGGCAGTCGGTTCTTCGTCCAAATCTGGTGGTGGAACGGTAGTGTCTTCCGGTAGAACTGTCAAGTCTTCTGGTTCGGGATAGAATGGCCCCAGCTCGTCTCCGTCGGGCCCGAGTTCTCTAATCGGTTCTTCGTCAGAAGCATCCTCCAGGACCTGGAATAGTAGAGCTTCGTCGATCACTACCCTTGGAGGCGAGGATTGGGGTCGATGAGCTGGAGACCTCTCACGAGATCGCTCACGAACCGCATTTCCAAGACCAAAATCAAGATCACCATAAGAAGAATATATTCCCATAGATGGTTGAACGTACTCCGTGCTAGGGACATACGTTGAGTGTCGTCCATATGAGGAATCATGGTCGTGCATACCGTAAGAAGACGACGCTCCCTCACCTCCAAAAGAAGAATGTCTCCCCATAGATGGTTGACCGTAGTTGGTGCCAAGGACATACATTGAGTGCCGGCCATATGATGCTTCATGGTCGTGCGCAACGTAAGGAGCCGACGTTCCCTCCCCCCCAAAACTATAAGGATTGTATGGATTGTATGGATTGTACGATGCATTTGTTGGTGCATCGAATTCATCGTTTGGGGGTTGGTTCAGGTCGAACTCGACAACTGGATTAGACTCGGAGAACGATGCATACAGCTCGAGGGGCGTTCCAATTGAATAGTCGAAGTGGGTTTCCATCATCATGTCCACATCAGCATTTTCCGCAATTTGGCATACAGAGTACTGTAAAGGGTCTATAGATGTTGGCACCCGATACTTCACATCGGACAAACGGTGATTATCGAAATGAGGGACTTTTGCCTCCAGTTCCTTGACCAACTTCTTGAACGATAATCTCCTCGGAAGCTTTAGCGTTACCGGATCTTCGCAGTGAAAAAGGACGCAGAGTTCTGTACCCTCGAATATCTGCCCATCGTAGTAAACTAGCGTAGTAACGCCTCGTCTGGCCATTTGAATATTTTCTGAAAGACTTTTGAATTTTTGATACTTGGAAAATTCTAGGAATTGTTTGGCAATTGAAACTTATATTTTCGTTTTATGGTTCTGCTTCATATATAGGCAAAATTATTGGCCCTTGAAATCCCGGAGAATCTGGTATAGGAACAAATTATGGAAGGGGGTAATTCGGTCGCTTTCAATTATGACCAGTGGTATAGGAACAATGGGATGCCGCATATCCTTACTCAGGCCGAGCGCGATGCAGGGCTTCCCCAGCAACCCCAAAACCGCCCACGCGGGAGCCGTCGCGCGACCTAGAGCCAGAGGCAGTCGACGCAGCGCGGTTCGAGACCACGATATGACACTGTAGGGGCATCATCTTCTGCCGCACCATTTCATGCTTATAGCGGTCCATCGAGTTTTCACCAGACGATGCCTCCACCCCAGTTCAGCTCCTCTAATGCCTATCGTCCCCATACGCCCACGACTGACCTTCAGCTTATCGATTATCCACAGCTGCACTCTCAGTATGAGTTTCCCATTGTGGAGAGTACGCCGATCGGTAGCTTGTTTTACTCCCCGCCTGGGCCCAGCACAGATCCGCATATCGCGCATGATGGTCAGGATGATGGGGACCAGGGACCACCACACGATAGACGGAGGAGGTATCCGGATCGTGAGCGTCATCCACCCGACTGCGGAACGGGTGGACATAGGCATTTTTAGTCTTTTCTTTTACTGTTTTGTACTTATGTTTTTAATATTTATGTAAAACACATTTGAATTTTATAATGTCGTATTATAATTTTGTTTACATATTATAATTAAACTTTATAATGTTTATTTAATTTCAGTTTTTAATAAATTTAATGGGATTACTAAACTGAAAATCGACATTAGTTGAAATGCAACTTCATTAAAAAAAGGCTTGATAGCATAGGGTTTTCGAAGCCATTTTAATTTATTGTACAATGGACGGAAATTAACAATGTTGGTATCATACTATAGACAATTTCCAGTACTACGACCCCAAACTCGATGATCGCTAAAAATATACGATTTACACGCTCGAAATTGGGCTCGAACAGGCCTACCCACACTTGTTTTCCCTTGTTCTTCAGGTCAGATTTGCACAGAACTCGCGTCCTGCAGAACGCGAGGTCTGTGCGATATATTCAGCCGCCGTTTCAAATTCTCGTGGACCTCGCGTTCTGCAGAACGCGAGGTCCTGTAAAACCGTTAACACAAACAACAAGGCCACGTAGACTGAAATCGCGTTGTGCAGAACGCGATATCATACCTCGCGTTCTACACAACGCGAGGTCTACCGACGTGGCAAGTTTGGGGGTCATTTTGTCAAATATTATTTTTTGGTAGCCATTTTCCCAAATAATAGTTAAAAAATGATTATTAAACTAAAATTGCCAACATAAGAGGAACACAATCACCGAGACCATTTAAGTTCGGACCATGTTGTCTTTTATCACCGGAACAGAGTGGACAGACCACACAAAAGAGGAAAAGCTTGGGTTGGATAATGAGTGGTTGATGGGGCCTACAAAGAAGACCCCACGAGCTCTATTTCGTTGTTAATTTAATTCGGCGTATCCACAAAGCAACTAAGTCCTACCTGCTGCTTTCCTTTCCTCCACAAATTTCACTCTTTGCCGGAGAGGATGGGAAGAGCGGTGATCGTGGATGAGAAGTTCTGTTTCGAGGAAGAAACGCAGCTGACGGTGCACAAGACGTCGGTGTTTTTCCCGGGGGACGGATTCGTAGTGTACAACCCCAAAGGTGAAGTCATGCTGAGGTTTGATTCCTACTACGGCCCCCATCCACTCCCCAAGGACGAGCTTGTTCTCATGGACGCCACCGGCAACTGCCTCCTCACCCTTATTCGCAAGGTCAGTTCAAATCACATGCTAATCTTGATTGAATTTTAATTTTATTATCTAAATTTATTATATAATTTTTTAAGCAGATTTTTTTGTGAAATTTAAAGTTAATTTTTGTTAAATTTATTATATTTTTTTCTTAATCTTTTGATAAGTCACACACGTTTTATAAAAAAATTACTCGAATTTAAATTTTGATTCATGGGATAATTCTATAATTACTTCAATGGAATTTTAACATTTATAGAGGCATGGCCCCTGGCGGCCCCAAGCCTCACTGCCCTATTTTTATCGGACTATATTAAATATTTAATTAATTAAATCTACTCAATTCATTCATCTAAAATAATTATTTAAACCGGAAATTCTTAGAAAAAAATTATCACTTTTTTAAAAGATAATTTATTTTTAAATAAATATTTTCTTTCGCCCACTTTTGTGGTTATAATATTATCTAGTATATTATGTATAAAATTAATTAATTAAAATATTAAAATTAATGACAAAAATGATTTCAATTAAAATAAAAGAGTAGGATCCAATAAGTAGTTCTAGTGAAAAAACTAGTAATGTTTATCCTAAGAGACTCAAGTTCAATCGATCTGTCTGTGTGTACATTGTCAAAGAGTTAAGAATATTTATGAATAGTTACTATATTGTAATTACCTTTAGACTATTAAAAGAATTAAAACAAAAGAGTAACATTAAAATGTTTCAAACGCTTTACGAAATTATTAAATGTAATTTGATTAATATCGTAAATTGTAATTTATAATAGGATAAAATACGTAAATTATCACTGAACTTTTCTCTATGATTTATTTTAGTCACTCAAGTTTCAAAACGTTTAACTTACTCACTGAACTTTATATATTGATTTTTTTCATCACTTCTACGCTAACCTTATTGATTTAACCTTATTTGATATAATAAATATTTTCAACCTTATTTATTTGATATTAACATGTGTAAAATTGTACAGTCTAAATTTTATATGGTGTATACATTAAATAATTTTTCAATAATATATTTTTACCTTCTACTTTTATTAAAAGAAATAATAGATGAATTGGGTTTTTAGATACAATCACAATGATTTTAAGTATTTTTAAATTGCAAAATTAAACATGATTTTACCATTTAAATTTTAAAGTGTTTACTAAAACACAGAAGCCAAGTCTCCATCAAAGATGGGAAGGATTATTAGGCGAAAAAATGGAAAAAGAAAGCCCGATTTTCTGTGTCCGTCGATCATCAATCATCGGACGGTCAAACGTTGTAGTGGACGTATACGGTGATCCGGGCGAGGAGTACCAGATCGACGGCTCCTATCCCCAACGCTGCTGTACCATCTTCAGCACTTCTCTGGCGAGCTCATCAAAGGAACCAATGGCTGAGATCAAAAGGAAAGTGGACCCCTCTACTCATGTGATGTTGGGCAAAGATGTCTTTTTGCTCTGCCTCAGGCCAGGGTTCGACAGTGCATTTGCAATGGCACTGGTCCTCGTTCTTGATCAGATGTTTGATGATGCTGATATTGACGACGGCGATGACAATGCGGATCCTAGTCCTGCTGTAGAGGATTCTTCCTCTTGATTAGTTTTTTTTAATTAATTTTAATTTGGTTAAATGTGGATCACTAAAGCCAAAATATTGTAATTTTTGGTTAATATAATCAAAGCTAAAATGTGGATTAAAGTTGATAATGTCGATGTGGTTAGGATTTTGAAGGACAATGATAGGCGGCACCGATATTGGTCGATTGTGCATCATATTAGGCGGTTATTACGTTTGGATTGAGAGATTCGCTTGACTCATATTAGTAGGGAGGTGAATTTGGTAGCTGATGCTTTGGCGAAATATGGCTTATCTCGATGGTGGTGAGATATGATTTGCGGCACCGCCGGTTATTGCATGTCAGACGTTTCAGAGGGATATTTTTAATGAAGCACCTAGTTAACTCCATCTTTTTATAATAAAAAAAATTCATACTGAATTTTTTGGTTAATAGTACTTAATACCATTTTATGATTTATATTTAGTCCTTATATGATAATTTATTTAATTTTAATCTATATATTTTTTAAATTGTAGAATTTCAATCCCACTCCATACAGTATAAAGACAATAAAAATAAATGACCAGAGGCTTCAAATGATCAAATTGGAAAACTATGACAAAATCTACATCATGGAGAGATGGCATGACCTCTTTTTAATTGGTATAATAGCATATTTAGCTTTCAATATTTACACATCATATTAAATTAGCCTTAATTATAATTAAATCAACAAATTTATCCTTATACATTTGCAAAGTCTATCAGTTTGGTATTATGAGTAAGTTGTGGATTTGGTCCCTGCACTTTAATTTAGTTATTTTTAGTTCATGTATTATGCATAAGCTATGAATTTAGTCCTTACACTCTAATTTGATCAATTTTAGTCCATGCATTTTTTTCAATTTTAGTTCATGTATTTTTAGTTGTGGATGAGTCATTTCTGAAATCCCACCACTGCAATCAGGGACACAGCCAGGATTTCAGCTCGAGGGGACAAAGTTTAACTTTTTTGAAAATAGAGCCGCTCATATAAGGAACCTATGCATATAAAACAAAACAAAACACACACACATATATAAATGGATTATGTTGCTTCGGTTCATAAATACTCTTATCTAATGTATATTCGAACACGAGTACAAAAATATCAAATACATAGATTTTTAAAGAAAAGGTAAATATACTCGTATCTGACAATCATATCGGTACATACAAAAATTTAATCTCGAATCAAATTTATAGATTTTGCAGCTCTTGACCCATAATTTAAAACATCAGAGCTTCCCTGGTTTCTTGTTCCACAAACAAACACATAAAATACAATAATGGTTCTAACGATGCTTGGCTTTGGAATTATCATGGCATGAACATGCAGTGAACTCATTTTTTTATAATTTTCAAGGCACAAAAAAAAACCCCATTTGAGTCAAACATGTTTTGCACCTATGCAGCCAAACCAACAGAATCTTTTCCTTGATTTCAGTTTTGGAATCCTCCAATTCCTGTTCTTAATGAGTTATTTCTTGAACAAAAAGACAAAACACTTTTCCAGGAATTTGCTGTCAAACTTTGACAATTGACAGAACTATAAGTAGATAACTTTAACATGGTAATAATATCAGAGAATGAGAGACAGATTAGCTTATTCTGCAATGGAATATCAAAGAGTAATGGTAATCCAAGATGCAGCTAAACAAGTATGTTCAAGTGCCATTAAATGGGCAATTCATGGCTTATTTCTTAAGCCTGGAGATTTGATTGTCCTCCTTGGAGTTCTTCATCAGCCTAATGATCCTACACCTGTATCTGTCAAAGGGACAAGGAAGCTTTGTAAGATTACATGATTTTTTTTTCAATATTAAGAGATTATTTATATCAGTTTGATTGAATTTTTGTGAATCTAATTTGTTTTCTTGCTTTGTTTTTTTAAGTGGGATATAGGAAGAAAGTGGACTCCAGTTCAAAGGTTGCAGAAAATCACAGAATTGTTGATAGGGAAGCAGCAAGGAAGGAGTTTGAGAATAGTGCTGAAGTTTTGGAAATTTCAAAGCTCTGCAGAGCTGAAAAGGTTAGTCAAAAAATGTTTTTGATTATTTAAATTCGGTTCGGGTCAGGTCGAACCGTCCCCTAGGTGAAAAATATCACATCCACCGAAACTACAGGTCCGGGCAGGCAATTCCAGGCCATGGACATCAAAGTAATGGAATATGCTTTCGTTCTATAGGGGGCATTTTCTATTTTTGAGTTTTTGCTCAGGGCCCCAAATTGTCGGAAACGGCTCTGATTAAATATGAAGTTTGTGAGTGTATTTATTTATAAAACAATAAGCTAATGAGAGATCAGCATTTGTAACTCAGGTTGAGTTTAGGGTAGAAGTAACATCAGGAACATCAGCAGCACTTGTGGCTATGCAATCAGCACAAAATATGAAGCCAACATGGGTAATTCTAGACAGGTTTGGCAAAAAAACAACAACAACATTGCATTAGCTTGCAATATTTCTAGATGAAAAAACCAAAGATATAGAAATGCAAATAAATTTGATTCAGAAGGACATTTTCTGAACCAGGAAGATGAAGAAAAACAAGAAAATCTTTCTGGAAAAGCTTTCGTGCGGAGTATCGAGGATGAAGAAAAACAATGGCATCAAGCTATTAAGAGGACCAACAACAAAGTTTTGTGCAACTTATGATGATATGATGCCAGGGTTCCTAGATGAAGATGATCTTTTCAGCATTGAACTTTTCCCAACATGTAAGACGAATTGTGATAAACCTGTTTAGTATCAGATTAATGTATAAATTAGCCCCCAATGTACAATATTTTTCACAATTTGGTATCTTAACTTTGTTTCCATCAAGCAACTTAACCAGTAAGGCCTAAATTGACCGATATCGAATTACCACATGTCAGATCAACGTCATGTCAGCGTCTAGAAACGGCGTTCGTTCACCAAACATACATCTTTATGCAGGTGGATCGGATGCTAATCAAGTAACTCAAAATCAGAGACTTGTACATACCAGCAGTTCTTCAAACATACGGTTGCAAGCCGAGGAAACCCTTGAAAATCCAGGATGCAGCGTTTGTGATAATAGAATTCATAGCACTGAATGGAGAAAACATTTCACATATGTTGAACTCCATGCAGCTACAGATGGATTGTCATCAAAGAACAATCTATCACAATGCGGTTTCGAATGTACTTTCAGAGGTCAGCTAGAAAACAAGCAGCCTATTGTCATTAAACCTGCAAAAAACAACATAGTGTTTCAAGAACCGACTGAATTCAAGTCAGAAATAGATAAACTCATCAGAGTTAGACACAAGAACTTAGTCATGCTATTAGGTTGCTGTGCAGAAGGAACTCATAGGCTACTCGTGTACGAGTACGTCTGCAATGGTTCACTTGATCAACATCTATCAAGTAAGGACAATTCTGGTTCAGGCATTTTAGCATATACTCGGCATTATAAACAACGTCGAAAGCTAATATTTTATACAAATGTGAAGCAGAACGACAACCTATGCCATTGAGCTGGACACAAAGGGTAAAAGTAGCAGTTGGTGCAGCCAAGGGTCTAAGCCATCTACATCAAAACAACATCATTCACAAAAACATAAGATCAAGTAACATTTTTCTAACACATGGTTTCGAACCACTGGTAATAACTTCAACATGCCATAATTACATCTATGTAAAACCTTAATACATCTGAAAGTTCATGTTACGCATGTTTTGTTTTAGCTTGGAGATTTTGGGCTGGCAGAGCCGTGCTCGAAGTCGAAGCAGAACAAGATCCAGACATCAAAGTATTTACCCCCAGAATTTCTTGAGAATGGGACATTGTCTACTCAGACAGATGTATACTCTTTTGGTATGGTTCTACTAGAGATAATTACCGGGAAGACTACCATGGACGAGACTTCGGGACATACAGGTTTTTTGACATGGGTAATTTACTTAAACACTGTAAATTATGTCACACATTTTATAATAAATTCATGGACAAAACTAAGAAAAGATGTATTTTTTTTCTACAGGCAAGAACACTAATTAAACAAAGGAGGTATTTAGAGCTAGCTGATCCCAGAATTGGTGATTCCCTTGATGTTTTCCAGCTTTACAGGATGGCTCAACTGGCACAAAAATGTATAAGCAGAAATCCCAAGAAAAGATTGTCAATGGATAAGGTATATGTCATGCTAGATCATACATGCAGACATGCATGCATGTGCTTATAATTGAATTTGTTATAATCAAATAAACGATAACTTCGAAAAGAAACTTGCCTTAATCCCTAGTATCTATTTATAGGGATGAGTTACTTGCTTACAAAGAAACTTGCATAGAAAGAAAAGCAGAATTCCACACGGATTTGAACTGTTCGGTACCGCAACTCTAACAGAATCAAATTTTTAACTCTTATTATCTTTGATTTCAGGTGGTTTCTACTCTTGAATACATTACAGGAAGCAAGCCAAGTGGTTTAGATGAAGATCAATCTCCATTAAAATCAAAATTTACTCACAATTGTGTGAAGACAATGGAAGATGGAAATTGCTATGAAGATGAAGATGTAACAAGAGGGATGAAGAGTAGATCTTTCTCAGCAAACCTTTGGAGATGCCGAAGTTTTGGCATTTCTTCTTCAAGTGGAGTGAAAAGCTATAAATTTAAGAGGGCAATTACATTAGGAAGCTCCAGTCAATTGAATTATGGAGAAATGCTCAATTGAATCATTCACACTACTAAAGAATCTCTCTTTTTTAATCCTATTGCTCTTGCTGTAAAATCTAATTAATTGTCATTTCTTTATTTTAATTTTTTCACAAAAGGGCAATATTATTATGGGAAATATTTTGTTTTAAGTTAGGAGTTTGCAGTTTAGCTCATAGTCTAGGGCGAAAGGTTAGAATTTAAGTTTTATGATTTTGAATTTAAAGTTATATATATGGAGTTTAAATATGTATACATGTACAAAAAAATCTTACAAGTGCATCAAGTATAACTCTATTATTATTAAGAGTAATTATTTCATGTACTAGCGGCGATTTTTTTTCCATGTACGATCGAACCCCTCGGAAAGCCCGAAACTACACATAACTGTTCAACCCTGAATATTGTAATAACAATAGTGACAACTAAACTAACGCTCAATCGATCGATTTTAAACTTTTACTTTATATAAGTACTTAACTTTTCAAAACGGTTGAATAAGATTTTAATATTTTTCAAATCTATCCAAATAAAAATCAAGCATTTCAGATCAAATAAAGTCCGGAAATTTTCGAATATGCTCAAACGCACGTGAACTTAAACCTAGTAACAAGTTTATGGCGACGCGATAAGCCGATAACCGGAAGTGGTCAATATGACGTTCCGACCTATTTCTTAACTTATTTAGGTGAATCCATACAGAAATCAATTCAACAAGATTAATCTCCGTTTATTCTGTTAAACGAATAGATAATAGACTAGTAGTTCATATTTTTTTGCAGTTAAGTTAAATATATGCTAACTAAAGTTATAAGAGAGATTGTTTGTGGCACAAGAAACATATATTCTTTGTGATATTTGTAAAGTAATCAGCAACTTCCCAATCCCATCATGTGTTTTCTAAAGGTACAAAAATCAGGGGTATTGGATTATTCTTTCAAGTGTGACATGAAATATATATATATATATATATATTTCCCTAAAACTACAGAATCTCCGGTTCGGGATTAGCATCATATGCAAATGCAAGTGCGGAACAGAATGCGACCCAACGGATATTCAATGTTCAATGTTCAGTCACCATCTTCAGAATAGAAGCACTAATGCAGTAGCCATTGTTAATAATGAGTAGGATCCAAACCAACCAGCAGCTCGAATTTCCTGTGACATTTCACAGAAAAAATACAATGAAATAGGAGGATAAAAATAACATACTACAACAACTTTTATTTTTCATGTGATGTTATACGAGATAATCATTCACAAACAAGTAAGGTTCAAAAAAATCATCACAAACAAGTGAATCATTCAAACCACATATTTGCTATGTGCACGTCTACATTTATCGAGCTTTATGCCGAAGCAACATCTTTTTGTTCCCTTTGCCAACAAATAATTACGGATGCATGCATAATAGTTGAAGGAAGATCTTGTAACAAACTAAACAACCTACCAAATAAAATCACCAGAAGACTATTAAACTTGCTGCATTGGAGCTAAGGTCGGGTGGGAAGGGACATGATTCGGCAATTAGTACGGTCAATTCTAAATCTTACGGATTCAGAGAGGCTGCATCGGGGGATTGTGATTCATGCTATCAAGAAACCAATCCAGAGGTACCACATATGGTATGATTGTTCGGTTGGTAACACTGGTTAAAGTAGATTGAGTGCAAAGGCCCCTATATAGTTGCAATCAGTAATCATTTTGAAATCAAACTCAGTCACTTGATTGCGAAGCAGACGCAAAATGAAGCTACTCTGGTCACAGGTAGTTCAGGAAACAGTTAGACTGCATTCGCTTGGCCTAGTGATACTAGCATTCCTGCTAACAAATTGACCACCTATGGTTATTTGGCATCTTTCCAGCAAGTCGGGAAAAAAATTAGCAAGTCGGAGAAGATTTGAATCATTTGAAATTAACTAAGAGGACCCTATCCAATCTTTTAGCTGCACTCCTGTACCTAGCTATGATTGGCTTACTCGTCAGTTCATATAACTTGGAGAAACTTCTGGTCACGCAGGACGAAGAGAGGAAGTCATACAGGAGGATCACTACCTAGGAGTTTGAGGCATATAAATTAGGATTGTGCTAAGCTGTTTCTTCATTTGTTTATGACTAGCACCAGTTCCCTTTGAAGTTTAAGCCTATTCTTTCCTTTAGAAGCTTTTCGTTTTTGGACTCGAGCTTTGATCGGTGGAATTTCATGATCAGAAATACTCTCCGCACGCATTCTTGTTCATGTATCTCTCTCTTTCCTTTCTCTCTTCTATATCCTCGTGTTCTTTCTCTTCAAGCTTCATTAGGAAGTCCAAGAATATTTCTTAGTTATGTAAGCCAATAAATAATCGGATCCGAATTGTCAGTCTACCTTTTCCACCCAATTTTACTCCAATCTAATTTCATCAAGTGGAAACTAAAGAAAGGAGAACAAAATAATTAGCACACCAAGTACATGAAAAACTTCAAATTGTTCTACGGATATGCTTATTCTGTCTGAGAACACACAAATCTAGTACTACGTCAAGGGTGGGAGAAAAGCTCGTACCTTCAAAGACGGCAGTGATGAATCTGCGGATGAAGATTTATATCCATGAAACCCAATGTCATATGAGATGCTACCATCGGGTTTAAACAGTCCAAAATTCCTCTCAGAAGTTGCCCCGGGCTTCAAATTTTCGTTAAAGATTGCAAAAACATATGCCTTCACCGCATTTTTTGGTCTGAGAGGAGTTCCTTTCATCTTTGCAAGCCTTTTCCGCAAATTGTAATTATATGTCCTTGCATTACTTGCTGTTGCCGCAGCTTCATTCTCATCTCCATGTGAAGCCCATCCGGTCTCTGTGATGATGACTTCCATCTTTCCAAATCCGGCCTTTTCTAACGCAGCATAGGCTGCATCAATCTGAGCATCAAGCAGGTTATCGTAATGCAACTTAGTTTTCGGATCATCTGCTCCTTCCGTTGGTAGGAAGAGAGCATAATTGATATCAATGCGGTCTTTATTATACATGTAGGCTAGAAACGGGTAAGCATTTAAACAGAATGGCGAGCCGATATGCGAAAAAAACTCTAAGAGTGGCTTCATGTACTGAACAACATTATCTTTGAACACACATGATGAAGGAGGGAAGGAATCATCAAAAACAGCTTGCGAATGTGCTGTGGTAACCTGAACTACGTGACTCAATTTGAGCCTATCTAATGCATTGTAAACATTCTTAACTGCACCCAGAAGAAATCCCGAAAATTCATCACTCCCTCCTAAGACTTCATTCCCTATAGCGATCCCACGAATCTGTGTATGAGGAAGATATGCCTGTACGTTGTCCTTCACCCAATTCATAGCATGATCTGCATTGGCACTCACGTCTCTCAGATTTTCGTTCGGGAGTCCAACCACAAGTTCCAGCCCTGTCCCACTAAATGCTTTGATGACGTTGTGATCAAAATCATAAATGCGAACATTCTTTATTTTTGCCGCCTTAAGAAGTGTGACGACTTCATCAGGTGAAAGTATGTTATTTGCAATTCTTCCATAATTAATGCCGTACGTTCCAGTGAATGCTTGCACAGTCACACTCACAGATGCTGGAGAAAAGATTCAAAACACAAGTTTTTAATCAGACATCTTATTTCGAAGCACCGTGCAATAAACATGAAAACAATCATAATAACAATAGTCTAACTCATCAATCCCGACATAATAGAGGCGGATTTTAAATTTAATAGCAGAAAAAGAAAATTAAAGCAGTTGTTTCCCTTGCAAATGCATTTCAGTCCCCATGAATTCTACAATAATATAGGAAACTGTTTGACGAGCAACGCTGCGAATCGAGTTATTTATACTTTTCTGGTAAGATCTCTAGCAATAAAGATGTCCATCATAAATTGTAAGCAAAAACACTCTGAAGCACCATAGGCACTAGACACATTAAAAAAATCTCAAACTGATAGAAAGAAAGGTTGAAAAGAAGGAAGCGTCCGCGACCAAGAGACAGATACAACGAGCTGGTAGAACACTAGAATAAAAGAATTCCAGCACGGAAAGCAAACGAATGCCATTAACAATTGAACACATAAATGTTATACACTAGTAAAACCGTGTTTATGAATCAAAGTTCTAAGGAAGAAAAGTCTCACATATTGATGAGAAGTGAATCGAAACATTATCCACCGAACTGATTTCCTATTCAATCTACTAACCCTAGCATTCAAATCCCAAACCCAACTAAATACATACAGCAATTAGAATACAATTGCAACTTGAAAAAAGAACAATCCTTTCAAAGGAAGTAAATAAGTATTTAAGCAACCATGATACAAAAGCAGTGAAATTTAATTACAAAGTGTTTTGTATGTTTAAAAAAGGACAAAATTCCTAGCAAAAGATCAGTTTCTTAGTTGACAACATGGCCCTTCTGGACTGTGCCGAGAGCCGCTGGTCGACCAACCATCTATTAGAGAGAGAAAAATATACATAGATGGTTGGTCGACCGGCGACCCTCTGTACAATCCGTTAACCGGCCGCCTCATTTCCCAACTGCTGAACCACCGTAAACAACCACCCCCTTATTGTACATCAACAGAAACTTTCACCATAGCTTACACTTAACAAAAAACAAGAATAACCCAAATTAAAAAAAGTATGAATTCAATTGAAAAGACAACATAAACTGATCAAAACAAGTAATTCAACAAATTCCAAGATCAACCCAATTCAGACAACATTAAAAGCAAACGAATTGACCATAAACCATGGAAAAAGAAAAGAGTAAAGGAGAAAGTACCAATTGCAGCAAGAAAGACCAGGATGAACAGATGAACCCCAAAACTTTTCATTGCCCCTTTTTTATTATTATTTCCTTCTTCAAATAAGAATCAAACGATCCAACTTTTAGAATCGATGGAAAGACAAAAAGAAAATCGAAAAGAAGAAGAAGAAGAAGAAATCCCTTCAATGCAATGGCATGTTACTATATAACACAGTAAATATTCTCCCCCTTTATACTTCACTTTTCATCTTTACACCACTCTCCCTCCATGCCTTTGTTTTTTCAGTTTCATAAGAATCTCAGCTTCTTTTCTTTCTTCAACTAAAATCTGGGAAAATCTGGAAATGGAAGATTATGAAGTGTGAAGTGATTTTAGAACAGAAAAAAAGAGCTTTTTTTTCCTTCTCTTTTTTGGAGGTCGTTTTCTGTGGGACTTTGCTGAGAGAGAAGGGGTTTAGGCCTCGGGCTTTTCACAGATTCCTTTGAAGTTTGAAACTATTGAATCCTGCTGCTGGCTTAGCTACTGTTAAAGGACTAAAATATGTTTTTATTACACTAGGGGGAAAAGAAAAAAAAAATATGAACTATGAAATATTATCATTTTGTCACTAACTTTTTAAAAATTATAAAATTATCATTAAATATATCGTACTATTATAAAATAGTGTAATGATTCAATTAATTTATTGATCTTTTTTTAAAAAAAGAAATAAAATTTAATTACTATTTGTAACAATTTGATATTTTTTAACGTAAAAATTTGATAAATTCAATGACTATTTTAAAATAATTTGATACATTTAATGATCATTTTGTAACTTTTGAAAGATTAGTGGCTAAAACAATAATGTTTTCATAAGTTAGTGACTGCTTTGTACTTTACTCAAGATTATTTGGGGGTTTTGGTGTTAAAGCTGTGTCCTGCTTTGATTCGTTTGTCATTTGGTCAATGCTTCCTTGCCAATTTTGAAGTTTTGAACTTTGATTTCTTACCCACTCGCTTTGCTCTAAGGTTGTACACACGCGCAAAATGTTGGAAGAGTTAAAAGTTTTGTTTTTTTAAATGTTGGTGTAATTATACGATAATATTTGTTTATTATTACTTAATTTTTTTAATATTTTAATTTTATCCTCAAATTATGATACTTATTTTAAATTGATCATCAAATTTTTAAATATTCCAATTTTTTTCTCAAATAATCGTCAGTCACATCCTATTAGTACATAATACATATAAGTGTCTACATATCATTTAACATTTTTTATAACAACTTTATTAACATGAGATATGATTAACGTATAAATTAAAATTTTCATTTTTGTCTATATCTATAACTCTAATCTTAATTTTATTTTTACGGTCCAAAATAGAAATGGGTTTTGATAATAAAAAAAAAGGGTTTTATTTTGATGCACAAGCTGTGTAAATTTTTTTTACACAACCCTTTTATAAAATTTAAAATTTAAATCACAAACCCTAGCAACCTAAAACCTAAACCCTAAGCCCTAAACCCTAAACTCTAAATTCTAACCATAAACCTTAAATTATATACCCTACATACTAAACCCCTAAACCCTAACTTAAAATCTTAAACCCTAAACCCTAAAATTAAAAGGCTTGTGTAAACTAAAGTTTACACAAGCTTGTGCATCAAAGTATTTTCCTAAAAAAAAAATCAAAGCGCGTAAACGCATATACCACTTTTATTTGGCATGTTGTCTTGCCGCCACACGTTTGGCTTAGCGATGACACGGTGAAGCAAACTTCAACTTTCCTACTTTCTATTAGGGGTATTCAAAATTACCCGACCCGAATTACCCGACCCGACTACCCGAACACAAATAACCGGGTATTTACTCGGAATTTTTTTACCCGGGTCGGGTACTCGGCCCGTCATTTCCCGGGTCGAGCCCGAGTCAAAAAATATTATTTTTTCGGATACCCGGTTACTTTCGAGTACCCGGTTCCTATTTTTTTTATTTTTTATTTTATTAGATTACTTAGTATTTTTACTTTAGAACTATATTTAAATCTCTAAATTCATTCTATATTTGTATTATATGCTTTCATGTTTTAAATTTTTCAACAAAAAAAATATTAATTTGTGAATATGTAAGATTCGATATGAAACAAACAACAAGGTTTCTCTATTGCATTTATGCATTAGTAGGTTTCTTTAAAAAATATAAGATTAAAAAAAATCACGATCGAGATTAATATTTTTAATGTCTTTCTTATGGTTATAAACTTCAAATCATTATTATTTTTTTGTTTGGATCATGTGTTATAAACTTTTAAGGTTTTTTTTTAAATTTTAAAATAAAAATAAGAATCGGGTACCCGGTACCCGATTTTACGGGTACCCGGGTTTAACGGGTACCCGGTACCCGATTATCGGGTACCCGGGTTTTACGGGTCGGGACACGGGCTGACAAACCTAATACCCGAAGGTCTGGGTACCCGGTTTTTTGGGTACCCAAAAACCCGAGTACCCGGATTTGAACACCCCTACTTTCTATAGCTCCACGGGAAGTTTTAAAAAAACAACGGCTTAAGTACAGGCTAAAAAAGATATGTATCGAATTTGTTATAAAAATCGTAAGAAATTTTGTACAATGTACCAAAATTTTTACAAAATCGTAAGAAATTAGGTATGTACATAATTTCTTACTATTTTTGTAAGAATTTCAGTACATGTACAAAATTCTTACAAAAATCGTGACACTTAAGGTAAGTACATAATTTCTTACAACTTTTGTAAGAAATTCGGTATGTATAAAAAAGTCGTATGAAATTATGTACATACCGAATTTCTTACTATTTTTGTAACAAATTCAGTATATGTACAAAAAAAATTTATTTTTTTTGTAACAAATTTGATACATGCCTTTTTTTAGCTGTATTTAAAGTGTTGTTTCCTAAAACTACCCATAGCTCCACCTTTTTATTTTATATTAATTTTATTCTAGCTCATATAATATACAGGGATTTGTCAAATAGAAATATATTAATTTCATTTTTCATTTTTTTTAGTGCAGCGGACAAGAGAAGAAATGGATGATTGAATTAGAGAGGAAAGGGGACATTGTTATCATGATTCGGTCAGTAGGTAGCATTCTAACTACCATTTTTGTCACTTGTTACCTTACTCAACCCACCTCTCAATTTTCTTTGCCACATATATATAAAAACAATAATTAATAGTTTTAGTTCGATTGTTATTGTTGTTGTTGCTGTAGTGATTTAAAAATTCAGAACTTAAAGGTACTTGGGCGTGTAATATCTTTTTATCTAAGATTTTTTTTGTTGTTTTTTCGATTTTCAGAGCTTCGCCCTGATTAATTTTGACCGACTCGCATCGCACACCAGGCTTTGGTGGACGAGTCTTCTAGAGGAGATTTTATGCATACACAATATCTCAAACTCGAAACCTGCTTAAACGATATCAAACTGCTTACTACTTGGACCAACTCCGTTAATTTTTTATCGAAGATTTTGAGATGTTTATTATTAGTTTAAGTGTGGTATACAAATAATAAGAATATATTAATTCTATATTGTTGTATTTGCATCAAAAAAGTCAAAGTATATAGGACAACCAATTAGCAGTTGGTTTAGCAGGATGAAGTATTAGATCTCCTAAGTAAAGTTAAGACTTCGATTCTTGATATTGTGAATGGAGCAAACTGAATTGAGAGAACCTTCCTCGTAATGGTTTATGTATCCGATGTAAATTAGTTGGTCATTGAATCAGATACCTACGATTAAAAAAGAAATCTAGGGTAAATATTATATATACATTAGGATTCGTTGACGCAATCAGGGACGGAGCTGTTAAGGGTGGGGAGGGGCAATCGCCCCTCACTCCCGAAGATTTTTTTCCTACTTTTGTTCCCCTATTTAAATTTTCTTAAAAATTAGTTTATTTATGAATTTTCCCCTCACTTTCAAACATTTATAGTTTGCCCCCCAACTCCAAATTCTGGCTCCGTCCCTGGACGCAATGTAAAGCTTTAGAGTTTTACATATTTTTTGAATTATTAGAATAGTGAAAATGGATGACTAAGATTAACAATAGCTAATTACAAGATTTTTACAAAAAAAAAGAGTAGATTATCTTTAATTTAGAAGTTCTAACTTCAACTATAAAAATCACTTAATCCAACGATCTAAAAAACATATAAAACTTTTTAAGTTATATATAAAAGGGACAGGACCCGTTGACACGGTGTAAAACTTAGGTGTTTTATAAGGTTTTTGAATCGTTGAATTAGTAAAAATCGATGACTGAGATTAACCGTAGGTAATAAGAAAGATTTTTAATATCAGCCAATAAAATCATTTAATTCAACGATTCAAAAACATATCAAACTACCAACAACTAGTTGGTCTAGTGAGATGATGCATTAGATCCCTTAAAAGCAAGGTTAAATGTTCGAATCTTAACATTGTGAATGAAAA
This sequence comes from Hibiscus trionum, assembly GCA_030270665.1. Lineage (NCBI taxonomy): Eukaryota > Viridiplantae > Streptophyta > Magnoliopsida > Malvales > Malvaceae > Hibiscus > Hibiscus trionum. The sequence goes on from BSYR01000022.1 coordinate 39,182,443, forward strand.
AAACTGGGTTGAGAGAATTACCTCATAATGAACCTTTGCAAAACTCAATCTGAATTAATCGACCAATAAATCGAAAACCCAATAGTTAAACAAGAAACAACGAATCAACTCTCTAAAGTTTACTCCATATAGGTGAATCTTAACCGGTATACAATCTTGAGTAGCTTAAGGAAGTTGGCAATTTGAACAAAGAAAAAGGAAAGTGAATGATAGGAAGACAAAAAAGGGTTCATATATATTCAAGATAAAGAAGTAGTAAACTTTATACTTTTGCACTTTGAATCATTGAGATAAACAAAAATTTGACGCGTTGACACGTATTAATTACAAACACACAGAGAGAAAAAACAAAACAAAAATCCAGAAAGTATGTAATTAGTGTTAATGACATAATCATTTTGAGGTTTAACTATCGATATCTGACTTATTAATCGATTAATCCATATTGAATTTACAGAGGTCCAATATAGAAATGACTCTCTCAAGTCTTAACCTAATTTTTTTCATTTACATCATCAAGATTTGAATATCCGGTATTACTTAAAAGACTTAACGCTTCATCCTACTAGTACAACTGGTTGTCGGTAATTACATAATTATTTAACAAAGCTATTCTTACTTTAACATGTTTCGGGGGTGAAACTAAGGGGAGCATATAGAAAATAAAGAGATTTTGTAAATCAGGTTTCGAGCTTAACAAACAAGAAACAAGTCAATTGGAGATTTGGCTGTTACTTCTCTCTGAATTTGACTACTTTATAGTGCAAAACTGACAGATTCATTATTTAATTGTTAAATTAGTGTTAAATTGAGTGCATGTGATTAATACAATTCTTTTTAATATGCTGGTGTAATGCAAGGGTAGTATTGTTCAATTTTTTTAGTTTTTTTAAAAACGGCACACACATCATGCATTATTGATGCTTAAACCCGGGTCCAAGAGATGATGAACATCTACCTTTGACACCAGGACACAAGGAGGTGAGCAAATACAAGTTTATTTAATGGAATAAGTCATACAATCTTTAAATAAAATTAAAAATTCAAATTTTATTATTGTTAATATAATAAACTGAATTGAGAGTGTCGTTTTTCTAACAGACTTTTGAAGTATTTAATTTGAATTAGTTTAACAATTAATCATATACCAGAAAAATATTACAAATGCTCAAGTTTACAAGAGTAGGATTAATTATTATATTAATGTTTTCCGCGTATCATTTCATCTAGTAAACCAAACAAATAATTAATATATTTTCTCCATCTTGATTATAAATCAAATATATATTCTCACTATATTTTTAATTATTTTTTATTTTATCAAATAAAAATAATTTTTTGTTTGTATCAAGTCGAATCTAATCAAATATAAATTTTTATCTCAAAAATAAGTTGAATTCAAATATAATAGGACATCACCAAACATGAGTTATGTCAAATTCAAATGAAAGTATAAATTCATAATACAATAAGATGGTGAAACTTCAAATAAAGATATCAATGATGTCACATTTTTCTTAGGGTTCGTTCGACGCTATTTTTCTACTCAATTTTTGGAGAAGTTTCGTCAAACATTAACTTTTACGCATTTTATTTAGATTTTGTGTTGGTTTTAGCCTCAAATGCTGTTTTTAGAGAAGTTTTAACTTCTCTCCAAATATAATTTTCTCACTCAACCTAAAATTTTAACAGCTCCGCTGAACGAAGCCTTTTAATTTAACACCAACAATCTAAAGAAGTCCAGTCCGTACTTAACCAAACTTTAATCCAGAAGAACGTACCTGCTGGATTTCAATGAAACCCTATTACTATTATTTTGTCTATATATTTATAAAACGTATAATATATAATGAATTAATATAAAAGAAAAATGCAGTTATGTGCATTGGAACAGAAGAAAGCAGATTTTAGAAAGAAACTGCCCTGGGATATTATATATAAATATTTATTTAATTTTTATATATAAAATTGCATCATTTGGTTTGTTAGTTCCCGTCCTTAAAATTTTTTTTGAAGGGGGCATGCCTCGTTAAAAACCCCTTAACATAAAATCAAGGGGAAAAGAGTGCCCTTATTATTTTATTGCTTCAAACAGACAGTACAAACAAGTTTAACTTTCATTCAATTACATATCGCTTTTGGTTTCTAGCACCCAAACATGATTCACTCCCTGGGCTAACCCTTTTCTCGCTATCTCGTGCGCTTCCTTATTACACTCTCTGTACTCAAACTTTATTTCTCAGTTATTGCACACACATAAGATCCTGCATTCTTACACCAAATCCTTGAAAATGCTAAGACTCACTATGTTTCGCCACATCCAGAATTGGTTTCTTACTACCAGTTTATCAGGAATCAAAGCAACATTATCATACCCGTGTTTCGCTACTATCACTCTCCTCCACAAATTATTTTTTTCCGTACCGAAACGCCATAACCATTTGTTTAATAAAGACATATTTCTGAGCCTAAGATCATATATCCCCAAACCGCCGTTTGACTTTGGCAAGCATATATGCTCCCATTTTATCCAATGTATTTCATGATTTGAGTCCACTCCCCAATGAAATTTCGCGATCAGCATATTCAGCTTTGTCGCTACCTCTGTCGGAATTTGGAACAGCGACATATAATAGACCGACAGACTTGATAGAACTGCTTTGATTAGAGTGATGCGGCCTCCAAGGGATAGAAATTTGCCTTTTCAACCTGCCAGTTTTTCTTTCGTTTTATCAAGGATAGGATTTCAGAGCTCTTTTGAGTTTCTTTGATGGCCAAGAGGAAGGCCCAGGTACACCGTTGGTAGTTTCTCCCAGCAGCATTTTATCGACTCAGCCCACTGTCGCAACAAATTTTCCTCGATGTTAATACCATACAATTTATTTTTTTTATATTTAACTTCAACTCTGATGCAACTTCAAAAATCCTTAGAATTCTTTTTGTGTTGAGAATCCATTCATGTTTTGCTTAAATGAAAAGAATTAGGTCGTCTGCAAATTGTAAATGTGATACTATGAGGTTGTTTCGGCCTACCCGAACTCCAGAAATAAGGTCAATATCACTAGCTTTTCTGAGGAGTGCGCTCAACGCTTAACTAAATGTTAACGAAAAGTTTATTTAAGTAATGTTAGAAATTTGAATATAATATTATAAATATAATTAATTGGGTTGAGAGAATTATTTCTATAATAAATTTTTATAATATTTGATTTGATTGATCAATTAAATGATCAAAGGTCGATAATTATAAAAATAAACGAGCAAAATTTTTTGTTCTTTATAAGTGGCTTCGAAGAAGTGGGAGTTTTATTTTGGAAATTAAAATAGCTTATCCACGTAAGGGAATCTACTTTTTGCCATAATCTCTTTGTTGACTCTTGAGTGGGTAAAGGTTAGAGAAAAAGCTTATGCATTTCCTTTCTGTATTTTCTTTAGTGGCCAATCTTTTCTTTGCATTTTCCTTTCTTCTGTTTGGAAGAAAAGAAAAGAAAAATACTATACATGAATAGGGCAATTTTGGGTGAAAAACCCCTTTTTAATTATTATCTGCAAAAATGGCTCCCAAAAACTTTTATTTGGCAAAATGACCCCCTTTTTTGCCAGGTCGACAGACCTCGCGTTTTGTAGGACGCGAGGTACGACATCGCGTTCTGCAGAACGCGATTTTAGTCGACGTGGCGTTGCAGTTCGTCTTAACGGTTTCACAGTACCTCGCGTTCTGCAGAACGCGAGGTCCCCGAGAAATTGAAAAGGCGGCTGGAATATATCGCACGAACCTCGCGTTCTGTAGAACGCGAGGTCTGTGCATTTCCAGCCTGAACCACAAGCAAAAACATGCGTAAGTAGGCCTGTTCGAACCCAATTTCGAGCGTGTAAATGGTATATTTTTAGCGATCATCGAGTTTGGGGTTGTAGTACTGAAAATTGTCTATCGTATGATACCAACATGGTTAATTTCCGTCCATTCTACAATGGTTTAAAATGGCTTCGAAAACCCTATGCTAGCATACTTTTTTTGATTGAAGTTGTATTTCAACTAATGTCGATTTTCGGTTTTTTAATCCTATTAAATTTATTAAAAACAAAAATTAAATAAACATTATAAAGTTTAATTATAATATGCAAACAAAATTATAATTCATAAACAAAATTAGAATACGACATTATAAAATTTAAAAGTGTTTTACATAAATATTAAAAACATAAGTAGAAAACAAAAAAAAACTAAAAATGCCTATGTCCACCGGTTCCGCAGTCGGGTGGATGACGCTGGCGATCCGGATTCCTCCTCGGTCCATCGTGTGGTGGTCCCTGGTCCCTATCATCCTGACCATCGTGCGCGATCTGCGGATCTGTGCTGGGCCTAGGCGGGGAGTAAAACAAACTACATATCGGCGTATTCTCCACCATCTGAAACTCATACTGAGGTGGATAATCGATAAGTAGAAGGTCAGTCGTGGGCGTATGGGGGCGATAGGCATCAGTGGAGCCGAACTGGGGTGGAGGCATCGTCTGCTCGAAAGTCGATGGACCGCTATGCAATGGTGGGGCAGAAGATGATGCCCCTGGAGTGTCATATCGTGGTCTCGGACCGCGCTGCGTCGACTGCCTCTTGGTCTGCCTCTGGGTCTGGGACTGGCTCTGGGTCTGGCTCGCTCGCCCGCTCCCGCGTGGGCGGTTTTGGGGTCGCTGGGGAAGCCCTGCTTCGAGCTCGGACGGAGTAAGGATATGTGGCATCCCATTGTCCCTATACCACTGCTCATAATTGAAAGTGACCACAGGACCCCCTACCATAATTGGTTGGAGAAACTCTGGGCGTCTGAGAAATCGTTGACCCCAAAGCGCTATCCAGCTAGCGTGGTGCTCGGCCCAGTTAATCTCCGTCTTCCCCTGACGCGTAAGATTGTGGAACTCGTCCATATTTTGCGGAGGGCGTGGAACATTTTGGACGTACCCGAACTGTCGGAGTACCCTATCCGCAGAATGCCACACGTAAATTTCGTAGTTCAGCAGCGGCACGACGGAAATCCAGAGGTCTCGCTCTTGCACAATATCTGCTGGAGTAATGATGCGAATCTCCTCTGAATCGTAGGGCCTCCACACGAACTAAAAAGAATGAAAAAGTTAGTAAAATTTCTATATGAAATATTATTGGAAAAAATAGTATGGAAAAAACCAAAATAATTGTTGAATTACCTTGTCCTCCGTCAAGGCATCGAATGTATGTCTGTATGCTTTCTGGGAGTCCGGGAGGCCGACGTGGGTTACTGCGGTGCTCTACCTTTAAATAATGAAAAAGATCGTTAAATAAAATAATTTAATAAAAAAATATAGTAGATTATGTAGTACCTCCGTAGAAGCGGAAATGACAGAGGACTGGGAATCCTAAGCTGTGGTGCCAAAGTAGGGATCCGAAGCCAAACCCAAGCCTGCAGGAATAAACAGCATCCTCCCATCGATGCTTTGGAGGCGTCAACGTTTCTGCAGAGGTCTCTGATAAGAAACACCAAGACAGCTGACCCCCAAGATTTTCGTCCAGACTCGTCTAAATTTGTCAGATGACGAAGCCACATAACATGCACTTTGTTGCGAGTTTTGTCGGGCATTAATATCCCGCCAATAATGCGCAAGATGTGGGCTCGCGCACACCGCTGTGAAAATATAAATTAATAAAGGCATCCTAATTAAAAAAATTGTAAGTTCATCCTAAATAAAAAAATTGTAAGTTCATCCTACATATTTATAATTCATCCGAAATATTTATTAAAAAGATCCTAAATATTGTTTGAATTCATCATAAAAAATTCATAAAGCAGCCTAATGTGCAAATAAATAATTTAATGCAGGCAACCTAAATATTTAATAAAGTATCCTAAATAGTTACTGAATTCATCCTAAAAATTTATCCTACATATTTATAATTCATCCGAAATATTTATTAAAAAGATCCTAAATATTGTCTGAATTCATCATAAAAAATTCATAAAACAGCCTAATGTGCAAATAAATAATTTTAATTTAATAATAAATGTAATAATAGCATACTAAATATAATAAAAAAATACCTGAAGTGCAACTTCATTCGCATCGGGGGGAGGGATTCCAAACTCTTCCTCCAAGTACGGTAGAGAAATTTTCCCTCCGTCCCACGCTCTATCAGGGGGCATCACGCCCAATTGATCAGCAAATAGGATTCGCCAATCCGCCATCGCTATACCAGTAATAACGCTGCCATTTATAGGCAACCCGAGAATGTAGGCAACATCCTCCAACGTAATTGTTGCCTCGCCAAATGGAAGATGAAACGTGTGCGTCTCGGGTCTCCACCGTTCTATCAGCGCGCTGATCAACGACAGTCTAACCTTCACCCCCCCCTATATAGCGAGCTATGTGCCCAAAACCAGCCCGCTCAATAAAACACATAACAGCAGGAACGAGTTCGACGGTGATACGATTAAGGTAACATTGTAAGTTACGTTCGTATCCCTGAAAAAAAATAAAATATAATAGTTAGTCAAATAAAAAAATTTAATTAAATAATTTTTTTTAGAAATTAATAGGGAAAAAAATAATACCTCTGGACTGTTTCGCCAATATTCACTGCAGTGACTCGCTTGGTTGCGTAGCAAGGGCTCCATGTGATCGAACGATATATAAAAATTGCTGACAATATTTTGTAAAATTTCTATAGAACTCGCGTTCTGTGGAGGTTTTTAGAAAAAAAAACCTCCAATTTATAGAAGACCTCGCGTCGTTTGGGAGGCGATGTTAATGAACCTCGAGGTTCACTGAAAAGGCGCGTCAGTGATCAGACGCGTGAACTGAACGGTCAGAAGGGACCTCGCGTTCTATAGAACGCGAGGTTCTAAAGAAATCGCGTTCTACAGAACGCGAGGTCGTGGGGTTTTTTAAATTTGGGTTTTTAAAGCGGGAAACTCATTAGTATGATAACTTTTATTATTGATTTCTTATTATTGAGTTTATATTATATAATTTTATATTATATAATTTTATAGTTTATATTATATAATTTTATATTATATAATTTTATTATTTATATTAGATATTAGAATATTAATTCTAATTAATTCTATTATATATTTATATATTCTAATATATATTCTAATTATTATATTTTATTTAGAATAATATAATTTTATTTATAATATATTATATTAATATTAAAATTAATATTTTTTTTATATTATTTATTATTATTTATATATTTCTATTACATTTATTTTCATTTATTTTATTTGCATTTCGATTCAAAAAAAGTAAGGAATTATAAACTTGAAAAACACGGATCGGGTTGCGCCATACATATGAAAGAATATAGAATAATGATGTATTTGGCGAATCAAATACCTTGGTCTAATAAGGAACATTTCGGATTAGTTTAGTTGATAATTTTTTGAAAGATTTCTTCGAAAAGGTTTCAATAATAATAAGAACAATAATAATAATAACAACAATGAATTATACTAAATACGCGTTATATTTTCAGTAGTAACTAAAAATAACGACATAGCGCAATATTTTGGAAGTTAAATTAAAACAAAACTTCCAACATATGCGCTATGTTGCCATTAGTAGCTGCAAGCGAAAACTGCGTATGTGAATACAGAAAAAAATCTATGTCGGTGCTTCGTGCCTCTCCAAGAGTTTGCTATTTATAGAGGTGAATATGATGACGTGGCAACCTCACGTTCTGTAGGACGCGAGGTCACTATTACATCGCGTTGTACAGAACGCGAGGTCTATGAGATGTTAGTATATATATATATATATATATATATGCAGGGAGATGAATTTTTGTAAGAAGTTAAGTTTAGTTTAGGTCAGTTGAATATGAGTTCGTGTAATGCTGAGTTTTTTTCCGTTGCAATTTTTATGTCCGAAATATTGTTCCTTTATGATAGTTGGAGTTCACTTAAAGATTTGTGTTCATCGGGGGTACATACCTTTATATTTACCGACATATCGCAATATTTTGGAGGTTGTATGCTGCAGTAGTGGCTTCAATGGCAGCTTCTGTAGCCGCCGTCGAGAGGATCCCCAGCTACAGTTTTGAAAAGAAAGGGCTTTTAGGAAGCGGGGGCGGATTCAGATCGACATTTTTAGATGCGGCGGGTGCCGATTACATTTGTTAATGTGGATCAAAGCTGCTACCATTTACTCATTTCAGATGCGGCGTGGCAGCCAACATTTACATCTGGATTTCGCTCTCTGCTTCTTTCAGTCGGGACCTCCGATCAAATTTGCCCGCCGGAGCTGCTGAATATATTGTTTTGAATTTTGTAGATAATTTATGTAGTTGTCTCCATTTACTTATTAAAGAATACATGTTGAAAGTTTTGTTAAATGAAATTCGACTTAAATTTACTTATGTGGTGTTTTTCATTTCCTTTAAATACCCACGAATTCCACCATCATTTACTCATTCCAAATTCTCTCTAAACACCCAATCCTTGCTCACCTTATGGCAAAATTTAAGGCAACATTTTATTTTCTCGAAGGTACCGAACTCAGCGTCCTTTTTCACTGCGAAGATCCGGTAACGATAAAGCTTCCGAGGAGATTATCGTTCAAGAAGTTGGTCAAGGAACTGGAGGCAAAAGTTCCTCATTTCGATAATCATCGTTTGTCCGACGTGAAGTATCGGGTGCCAATATCTATAGACCCTTTATAGTACTCTGTATGCCAAATTGCGGAAAATGCTGATGTGCAAATGATGATGGAAGCCCACTTCGAGTATTCAATTGGGGGGCCCCTCAAGCTGTATGTATCGTTCTCCGAGTCTAATCCAGTTGTCGAAATACCAAGCTGGGGCCGGGCGAATTTCGACTTCGATCCGAATGCCAACGTTGATAGCCTGACCGCAGGTCTACGACGTGATTTTGGCCTACTCTGTCGAGACAACGAAGTTGGTGCATCGTCATCTGCTCCTCCAAGGCAGTCCTGCGTAGCTAGTATCGGGTTCAACCTGAACCAACCCCCAAACGATGAATTCGATGCACCAACAAATGCATCATACAGTCCATACAATACATACAATCCATACAATCCTTATAGTTTTGGGGGGGAGGGAACGTCGGCTCCTTACGTTACGCACGACCATGAAGCATCATATGGCCGGCACTCAATGTATGTCTCTGGCACCGACTACGGTCAACCATCTATGAGGAGACATTCTTCTTTTGGGGGTGAGGGAGCGTCGTCTTCTTACGCTATGCACGACCATGATTCATCATATGGACGACACTCAACGTATGTCCCTAGCACGGAGTACGTTCAACCATCAATGGGAATACATTCTTCTTATGGTGATCTTGATTTTGGTCTTGGAAATGAGGTTCCTGAGCGATCTCGTGAGAGGTCTCCCGCTCATCGACCCCAATCCTCGCCTCAAAGGGTAGTGATTCCAGAAGCTCTACTATTCCAGCTCTCGGAGGATGCTTCTGACGAAGAACCGATTAGAGAACTCGGGCCAGACGGAGACGAGCTGGGGTCATTCTATCCCGAACCAGAAGACTTGACAGAGTTACCAGCAGACTCAGAAGACACTGTCGTTCCACCACCAGATTTGGACGAAGAACCGACTGCGACCAACTATCCTGTAGACGCAAGACCAATTTCTATGTTCCAGCCACCATCCCACTTCACAACGGTTGATATGGATGCAATGGACGTCCCTGATTTTCTCCATGACGACACAATAGATGGCCGAGTCCATCGTTCTGATGGTGAACTAAGAATTGGTATGGCGTTCTCAAAGAAGGAAATTGCGGTGGCGGCAGTTAAGCAGTACAACCTTCGTCATAATGTTGAGACGACGGTTAAGAAAACCCAAGCCAAATACTACAAGGCTCACTGCGTCCAAAAGGATCAAGGCTGTAAATGAAAAATCCGTATATCAGAGTTGAAGAGGGCAGGCAACCGTTGGAAAATAACAAAATTTGAGGGGCCCCATACATGCACCGTTTCTAGCCTCAACTAGGATCACAAGAACCTGGATGCAAAGTACCTCGCGGACATCTTTTCCACACTGGTGAAAACAAATCCCACTGTGTCGGTCCCCACATGTCAGGCTGCAGCTCAAGCTGTCACCGGATTCCGTCCAGGTTATTCGAAAGCATGGTATGCAAGGAAAAAGGCCAAAGAGGAATTGTATGGCCGATGGGAGGAATCTTACATAGAGTTGCGCCCGTGGCTTAATCTCCTGTAGAAACACATCCCCAGAATGGTTGCCAAACTTGATACGGTTCTGGCATACGAAAATGATCGTGTCGTCCGAGGTGTTTGTCAATTCCACCGGTTATTTTGGACTTTCCCCCAGTGCATCAACGCATTCAAGCACTGCAAACCGATGGTCCAAATCGACGGCACATGGTTGTACGGAAAATATACACAGATCCTACTTCTAGCTATAGCACAAGACGGCAATCGCAAATGCGTTCCTGTTGCATTCGCAATCGTCCCGAAGGAGGATATGGAGTCTTGGACGTTCTTCCTTACGAACCTACGAAAATATATCCTTGATCCTGTAATACGAAGAAGAAGGGATGAAGGGGTGTGTGTTATTTCTGACAGAGGCACAGCGCTGCTGTGGGCGATACAAAATTTGGGTGACTATTGGAAGCCTCCATACATTCACCATCGTTTCTGCTTGCGGCACATAGCCGCAAACTACCTGCTGCAATACAAGAACCGTGATGAACGTCAAATGGTGCTCGATATGGGTACGTCCTTATGGCATTTTCATTTACTATATTATTTCTTACTCCCTTTTATTATTTCTTACTCCCATAACTATTCAACTGTCATTCCGTAGGCAACTCGCACTACAAACAAGAGGTGGCTGAGCTGCTCGAGGAATTGAGAGCGAGAAACAAAAAAGGCGCAGAATACCTTGAAAAAATCCCAAAGGAAAAATGGCTTCGATCGTATGACGAGGGCAAACGTTATGGTCACATGACAACGAACTTGGCTGAGGCAGTGAACTCATCACTGAAGGGAGTTCGGCAGTTGCCTATCACTTCCATTGTCAAAGCCACCTATTATCGTTTAGCTACCCTTTTTGCAACCTTGGGCAGGCAAGCAGCTGAGTACATGGCAGGTGGACACAAAGTCCATCCAGATTTCCGCTCAAGACTGCATATTCAATTGGCCCAATCAAGACAGGTGCAAGCAACTCTCTTCTCGCGAGAAGGACACTTGTTTCGTGTTGCGGAATTTTCCAGGCGGATAGAAGGCATTCAGCACAACGCTTACGTTGTAGATCTGAGGGAAAAAACCTGCGAGTGCGGAATATTCCAAACTTTCAAATACCCGTGCGCACACGCCATTGCTGCTTGCACTAACCAACGAATAGAATACATGCATATGGTTGATCTGGTATACTTACTCAAAACGGTACTTAAAGTTTACGAAAAAGAGTTTCCTCCAATCGGAAATGAGGTTGATCCAAATGCTATGGACACTGAACCGATCATACGCCCAGATCCAGCACTACTACGAGCCAAAGGACGTCCACCTTCTACAAGAATATATTGTGCCGAGGATTTGGTCGAACATCGAGAGAAAACCGGACAAAAGAAGCATTGTTCTATATGTCGAAATCTTGGGCACACAACTCCTAAGTGTCCTAATCGCTCAGCCCCTCGTATTAATTAATTATTTTTCATTTGTATATGTGAGTTCGCACATGACAATCTAATCAATAAAGTCAGTCCACTTCGATTTATACAATCCGTCATCTTATATTTTCAATCATTCAAAAAAATATGTTATGATAGTGTTTTCGAACAACTTTAAATCATCGTACAATGGACGAAAATTGACCGTGTCAGTGTCATACGATAGAGAATTTCCAGTACTACAACCCCAAACTCGATGTTACCTAAAAATTTAAAATTTATACGTATGAAATTCTGCTCGAACATGCCTATCGACATTAGTTGAAATACAACTTCAATCAAAAAAAGTATGATAGCACAGGGTTTTCAAAGCCATTTTAAACCATTGTAGAATGGACGAAAATTAACCATGTTGGTATCATACGATAGACAATTTTCAGTACTACGACCCTAAACTCGATGATCGCTAAAAATATACCATTTACACGCTCGAAATTGGGTTCGAACAGGCCTACTTACGCATGTTTTTGCTTGTGGTTCAGGCTGGAAATGCACAGACCTCGCGTCCTACAGAACGCGAGGTCCGTGCGATATATTCCAGCCGCCTTTTCAATTTCTCGGGGACCTCGCGTTCTGCAGAACACGAGGTCCTGTGAAACCGTTAAGACGAACTGCAACGCCACGTCGACTAAAATCGCGTTCTGCAGAACGCGATGTCGTACCTCGCGTCCTACAAAACGCGAGGTCTGTCGACCTGGCAAGAAAGGGGGTCATTTTGCCAAATAAAAGTTTTTGGGAGCCATTTTTGCAGATAATAATTAAAAAGGGGTTTTTCACCCAAAATTGCCCATGAATAGGGTGTTTAATGGGTGGGATCAGTTTATATATATATATATATATTTGTCAATTCAATTATCTTTGAATAGGTAAAAATGAGATTATCGAGTTAATTGCACCACACGTGTTCAAATTATGACTTTCATTCTAAATTGATACTTATATTTTTTAGTGTTATAGTTTTATCCTCAAGCTATGGCCCCATTTTAAATTGGTCCCCAAATTCTAGAACATTCCAATTTCATCATTACAATCATTTATGTCACATCATATTATTACATAACACATACATGTTTACACGACAATTGTCAATTTTTATAACGATTTTATTAACATGAGATATGATTAGCATACACTGATATTTTAGAATAAAATTAGAATGTTTAAAAATTTGGGGTAATTTAGAGTGATGGTTATAGTTTGAGAATGAAGTTAGAATGTTATAAAATTTTGGGGTCCAATAGTTGATGGTTACCAATGACAATGGTGAGAGACGACCGATGGTGATAGTCAACACTGGTGAGCGGTGGCCATCGATTACCAACGACGATGGTAAGTGGTGACGGGAGACTTTGATCAAAGGTAAAGATTAAATTGTGGTTTTATCTAAAGTTTATGAGTTGAATTAAAATACAATCCCTTTTACGAACATGTCACATAATCAAACTAACATTTAACGTGTCAATGACTAAATACTATAAAACGACAACGTAAGAGACCAAAATATTATTTTTAAAATTCGATGAATTACAGAATGACCATGGTGGTAGTTTACCCTTTATAACCCTATTGGCATTTGAAAAATGACTGGACCAGATAACACAACGAAAATCCAGCAACCTTATCTTCTGAAAATGCCAATACCTCTAATTTTTCCCACCAAATTTCCCAGAAAAAATAAGGGGGGAAAATGGCAGCTGCATTTCTCTCAACTGCTAATTCCTTCTTCCCATCATCTCTTTCCCCTTCAACATCTTCTCCATCTTCATCACCATTAGTTTACCACAACAATCAAAATGTCCAAAGAAGAACAACCCTTTGCAAAGCATTCAATGAATCTCCACTCCCCACTCCAGTTTTAACTAAAAGAGGCCTTTCCCTTTGCTTCATCACCAGCTTGGTGTTGGCTGCTGGTAATGGCTGCTCCAATGCCATTGCAGCAATTCTAGAGGCCGATGACGATGAAGAGCTTTTGGAGAAAGTCAAGCAGGATAGAAAGAAGAGGCTTCAAAGACAAGGAGTAATCAGTTCATCAAGCAAAGAGAAAGGTTGGGTTTTGTGCTCTAATCAAATTATATGTTTTTTCCTCAAAAACCCATAATTTCTGTGTTACTTCTTTGTTTCATATATGTTGGATTGAATTTCTATGGAACATTGTTTGTGTCTCAGTGGAATTCTTACTTCTGATGGTATAGCTATTCTAGAATTGAAGAATTAGATTATGTATCTTACCAGCAGTGATTTAAATAGCAGTCTGCAACCGTAATAGCGACCGTTATATAGCGGTTTTGGCATAGTACAAACACTGTGATACCTTTTTATTGGGGTACATGCAACGCTACCTTTTTACCGGTACAACATGAATGGTGATGGGTTTTTGTTGTGCACACAACAAACGGAAAAAAAAGTCAAACAAACAAACAAGAACACAATAGATTTAACGAGGTCTTCGGGAGCAAAGAGCGGCTGTTTTCTTTTATTCAATCGATGGTCCTTATATTACAAATAACACATCTATTTATTTACCTGAATACATGATCACCAAGAAACCTTATTCAATAAGATCTCCTACTTAAAATAGATTTCTACTCATATAAGTAACCTTACCCGGTACAATTACAAAGATACCTCGTACCGTACCGTGAGGGCTTCGGCCCCGCACCCCAATCCACTTAATCCGAACTCACCGAAAATTTGAGTACTCTTTTGATGGACAGATGCTCTCGCTTCGCTCACTCACGCTCCAGCATCTATTTTTTTACAGTATATGAGCCATACTTAACAGTTTTCATTGGGAGATGTAATTTATATTTTATATCCTTTTCCTTGCCATTTTCTTAAGTTCAACAGCAAAGATTCTTGTCTTTGTTGCTGTTTGCTGACATAATGACATTGATGCAATGAAATGGAATGTTTCAGGGTATTTGCAGGATCTTGTCTATAAGTTGAGCCAAATTGGACAAGCCATTGACAACAATGATCTATCTGCAGCTAGTTCAGTTCTTGGGGGAAGCACTGATAAAGAGTGGCTCAAGAATGCCAATGTAGCCTTCAACAAGGTCATTTATAGATCTTCTCAACAATGTTGGCATGTTTAATTTTCAGCAACATTATACTCTAGCAGAAATCCCCATTTATAGAAAATGTTTTTCAAGACCGGATTTCGGGTCTTAACTTTCGACAATTCTGATTTTGCTGTCATATTAGTATCTGACTTCCACAATGCTGGTTTTCTTGAAGATGCCCTATGTTCTAAAGATGTCATGACTGGTTTTCTTTACTTCTCTAAACAGCTGAGCTCTAGTCCTGAAGAGAAGACGCAGGTCGAGACGTTCAATTCTTCGGTAGCTTCATTGATATCATCAGGTAGATCAAAACTCGATATTCAAGCTTCTAGATCGAATAATTGCATAGTTGCATAATCCAGGTGACAATCTAGGAAAACATCAGTTTCTAACATTCACCTACATGTTAGCAAGCTGCAGAAGTATTATTTAAAGTTAGGGTAAACTACATAAATGACCATCATACTATTGAAAAAGTCGCGATTTGACTACCTTACTTTTTTCGAAGCAATTAAACCACCATACTATTAAATTGGGTGCAATGTGACCACTAGCCGTTAGAGGTTAACGGTAGGGTGATGTGGCAGTTAAAAAATTAAGGGTATAATTACACATTTGATTCTTACTATTTACACATTCTTTTAATTTAGTCCTAATTTTTTGTTTTATTAGTTTAAAATTAGGACTAAATTGAAAGAATGTGTAATTAGTAAGGACCAAATGTGTAATTATACCCTTAATTTTTTAACTGCCACGCCACCCTACCGTTAACCTATAACGGCTGGTGGTCACATTGCACTCAATTTAATAGTATGGTGGTTTAATTGCTTCGAAAAAAAGTAAGGTGGTCAAATCGCAATTTTTCCAATAGTATGGTGGTCATTTATGTAGTTTACCCTTAAAGTTAATATGTGTCTGAATATGGCATTCTATTGTTTTGCAATGTACTCTGCAGTTACAAAAAATGATGCTGAATCATCCAAAGTAGCATTTGTGGAATCTGCAACTGCGTTTGAGAAATGGGCGACCATGACAGGACTTACTGGACAACTTAAAGGACTTTGAGGAAAAAAATGATGAAATCTACATTTTGTTCTTAGCATCCCCAAGAGTTTTTACTGGAACAGAATGGTACCTTTTTTATTTTCCTTTACCGTTTTGACAATTCATCTAGTCCCAAAGTTGAGATTACTAAACTATTTCTTCCATAAGAGTTGTAATAACTTTGCTCAATTTATTTGAGCTTCGGTTGTTAGTGTTACATCCACTTTCAATATTAGATGCCAAGACATACTTAGATATATCTTTAAATTGAAAACCCTTGCATTTAGATGTTCGAATCTTCAGTCTTTGATTTTGATTTTTGAAGAAGATAGATTTTCTCACTACAAACTCTCTGACGAGAATGAGAGAAATACAAGTTAACATATTTCTTGAGGACCACTACCTCTTTATATTTATCAAGTATTTATAATTATGTCCCTAATCAAATTATAAATACAAATTATGGTATCTACACTTTTATTTCCATGACACTTTAATATCTATGATACATGTAATATAATTGGTTACTTAATTTTGCGTTATACTTTATAATAGCATCATACATTATACATATGTGTCAACAATTACGAATTTTAATCCAACATTTTCAGTAGATAAGAAGGTTAGTAACCAGTTATTGTATGACATAATGCCAAAAAATATTCATAATGTTTGACTGAATAATCACTTTATATGACGTGACAATGCTACACGATATCATACGCTAGCCTAACATGAAATATATATCTATCTTTTTTAATGTATAAATATATAGTACAAGGAAAATAATTAGGGAAATAAGTTTGAAACTAAAAGAATAAAAATCTTAAAAAGTAAATATTCCTATTAAACAATAAAAACCTCCAGATTTCTTTACCTTGGAATAATATGATCCGTTAAATTGGTAGGTGCTGGTGCCCTTAGCATATGCCCAGTTGCCTAGAAGGCACGACGAAACAGTACTTGTGACCAAAGAACAGAGTTCTTATCCTATTCTTCTCAACTCTAATTCATATTATTTTTTTGAATAACCACATGTATTCTATTTACTGGACGACTAATTCGAATAGAGTTTTTATAAATGTTCATTATAAAAGCGATCATCTCAATTTAATTTTTTCATTCACAATGTCAGAATGTGAACCCATTATCTTTCTTAAATGACATAACGCCTTATCCCGATAGACATAGACGGATGCTAGTAAGAGCCAGGTGAAGCTTTGGCCCCCCAAAATTTAGAATAATTCACAATTGGCCCCTTCAGAAAATTTAAAATTCTCATTAAGTTTTTATTTCTTTAAATATATTTTATTATACCCCTTTTAAAATTTTGAACATTTCTCATTAAGTTTCAAAATTTTTAATAATTTTAGTTTACATTTCTTAAACTTTAAAAAATTTTAAATTGGTCCCTCAACTTGTTTTACCAAGATCTACCCATGTTGCTAGACCAACTGATCACTTCCGCAGATCTCCATTTCCTGCCTGAAAGAAACAGTGGGATTTTGGGTTTCAATCAATCAATGTTTCATTGTCTTAGCTTAGGTAACCCTGTTGGCAGTTTGTCGCCCTCCCGTGCTGATGCTGATGTTCTTGTGATCTGCCATGGAATTGAACTTAGCTTTTCAAGCATCAGACTGATTGATCACTTTGGAAATATATCCGGGTCCCTATGGCCATTATGGAGGGCTTTTGATCTTATGATCTCTCCATTGTCATTGGCCACCCTTTCATATACTTGTCGCGACCTTATTCGTCTGACGGTAAATATAAGTGTCTAAAGAGAATAATTTTAAATTATATATTATAACAAGACCATTATTTTTTTCCAAAAGATATGTTTGATAGAATATGTAATGTCATCGTCTTTATATTTAATGATCTCTTTCTCTAATGGTGTGGGAATAATGCCCTCACCTTTTTACGCTATGACATTTTTTTTCCGCTCAATCTCGTGACCTTACAGGTCACCATCACGGTTGGTCACCATGTCTATACCATCTATGGAGACGCTTGATGTAAAATTAAATAGATCGTTTTAATACCACTTGTTATGGAGCCATTATCTCTTCTTAACAGACAAAAACTAAATTATAACAGTGTTTTAAGGGATTAAGGATTTGCAAGAACTAAAGGGAAAAAGAGAAGAAAAACTAGTTAGAGGTAGGAAAACTTGGTTGAATTTAAACAATATAATTGTGGTATTAAAGATAACATGTCGTTTTGTTTATAGTAAGTGTGAAAGCTTTGTGATATGATGTGGACATTAAAACAACTAGATAAAACAACACCCACCATCTTTTTTTTTTTTTGAGAGTATTGATTGGATGGTGAAGCTTTGAGAAGAATCCTTTTTCCCCTTTGAGTACCGATCTTAAAATTATCGGTTTCTGATTTATTAATTGACCATCAATTCTTTTAATACTTATCAAATTTCTGAACAAATTTGAAATGAACTGAAATCACATTTTTCGAACTTAATTTATCCTATACCAATTCTTCTTCTTTTTTATAAAAGGGAGATTACTCCCATATGCCTCATTAAAAAATTTCTCTAAACTTAAATGGAGGAAAAAAAGTACACATGAAAATAATTATAATCAAAGCAATCAAACGTCTAAAATACATCGAGTATAAAGCCAATAAAACAACTAAATATCTAAAAATTCTTATCCAAATCTTTATGAATAAGCTATAGAATTGAATCCGGGAGTACAACAAAATGCATCACCTCTAAAGTTTTTCAATCATCAGACTCGAAAAATTCACCCGATCGGAGTTTGAGATGGTACAACATCATATTTAAAATCGTGACTTCAAAATTCTCAAATCCACCCCTTTTTCTTTAATACAGTGTTATTATTATATTTTAGCAAAGGAAACATCTTATGTTAAATAAATCTTTTATAAACATTTCCTTAATGAAAGATCATAAGTGGAATGGTTAAGATTTATTTACAAATCTATCAATCGTATGTTCGATTGTTAAAGTAGTAATTTTTTTTTATCTTTTCGGTTCTTGAAATTTTGCCCTGATTAATTCAGACCGACTCGTGTCGCACACTTGATTAACCTATCATCCAATAAACGCATGACACATGTCATGTTTTTTTAAATTCCATTTAATTTTTTTTTTAAAAAGAAAACTATAAAAACCTTTATTTTCTCTAAAATTACCTAAAATTCTTAATTTTTTCATAACTCTCAATATCAAATCTTTAAATTCATCTTCTACCGTTGCCGATTCAACCACTCACCCACCCTTTTTGTCGTCAAACCCTTACTACCGATAACCCTAATCTTTCATTCACAAATCAATAATTAATGTTTCAATTGAACATCGGACAATGAATACAAAATGGGTTTCACAAATGACGAAAACTGGGCTTTGGAACTCTTTCAATGAAATGAGGAGAATCTATTGTTGCGAAGACGATGACGTGTTCACAGTGGTAGAGGATTTAGAGATTTAGGGTTATTTTGATAAAAATGAGAGTTTTGAGACTTTTTTAAAAATTGGATTTTTAGTTTAAAAAAGAAAATTTAAAACTCGACCACATGCCAATCAATGACTAGTTGATGATTTTTTTTAACGGACCAACCTTAAAATATTAACGGAATGAAATATTAGACACCTAAAATAGGATGAGTCTACCACGTGCGACGAACATTGATGAACACCACTAACGATGAACACCGATGAACACCATTAATTTTCTTTTTAAATTTTAAAAATCCAAAGGACTAAAATTATAATTAAAATTATCTCTTAAAATAATAAAAATCAAATTTAATAGTTACTTTATAATATTTTTTAAGAGATTGATTTTGTTAGGGTTTAGGAGAATTGTGTATATTTGATTCTAACCTATTAAAAAATATTATAAAGTAACTATTAAATTTGATTTTTATTTTTTAAGAAATAATTTTAATTATAATTTTAGTCCTTTAGATTTTTAAAATTTTTAAAAAAATAATGGTGTTCATCGGTGTTCATCGTTAGTGGTGTTCATCAATGTTCGTCGCTCGTTGTAGAATTTTCCCCTAAAATAATACCGTTATATTTATTAAACACCTATTTTAACTAAAATAAAATAAAAAGAAATATACTTTGAATACTTATTTTTACACAAAGAGTTAATATAATTATAATATATATATATACACACACGTCACCTAGCTGTAGAAATACTTTGAAAGAGATAATGTTTATGTAATAAAAATATAAACACTACAGACAACATATGCAACTTTGTGCCAATAAATATTAAAGTGTAAGCAGAGCAAGTTGGTGGAAAAGAAAGTAAAAAAAATAGCACATTTTTCAGGGCTATGAAATGGGATGGAGAGAGTGCTGCCCACGGCTAACAGCCTAACAACATAGGCAGAGAGTTGCAGTTGCAGAGTCCTTGCTGATTAAATGGCAATGCCATGCATGCATGCATGCACTTCTTTTCCTTTTTCTTTATATGTTGGGTAATACCTACATGAGATTATTATTGGGTAGTTCTAGCATGCGGCCGCTTAATATACGGCGTTACCGGAAACATCATAAAGGTATACCGGAAACATCATAAAATATACCGGAAACATGGATACTTTCGAAATCAACATATCCAAAAGTATGGATACTTTCGAAATCAACATATCCGGTATACCTTATGTTGTTTCCGGTATACTTTATGATGTTTCCGGTATACCTTTATGATATTTCCGGTAACGCCGTATATTAGCCTTATATTAAGCGGCCGCATGCTAGAAAACTCTATTATTATTATTATTTAAGGTAAAAAAAAAACAGTACAGTTTTCGAGGTTTCATTTATGTTTAGTTAAAGTAAACAGACTAACCAACAACTAGTTAGTCTAGCAAGAGAAGACGTTAGGTCTCTTAAAAAAGTTAAAGGTTCGAATTTTGACATTGTAAATAAAAAAATTAAATTGGGAGGATTGTCCCCATAATAGATATATACAAAACCTGATACGAATTAGTCGACTAATAGATGAAATACTAATAGTTATACAAAAAGTAGAAAGGCAAAATCACAAAAAATTTAGAATAATAAAAGGACTAGAACAAATATTGTCTTAAAAGTGTATAATATATATTCTATTTTTTTATTTTTACCCAATAAAAATGGCTAATAAATTTCATAGAATTTATCCAAAAACTCATAGAATAAAATATTATTAGTGTAGTGCTAGAGTTGGTATCGAATACTAAAGAGACTTGTTATGAGGGCGACAATTCTAGTCTAATTTATTTTATTCACAGCGTAAAGATTCTAACTCCTGAATTACTGCAATTTTTTCATGTCTACATTAACATTGATTCTTCCAATATTATTTCCATACTATTCTTCAAAAAATCATATCCAATATAAAATGAACCCTTAAAATATTACAGTCTAATTTGAACAAAGCATAAAAAAGTTCACATAAAAAATTGTGTTGATACTCTACACGACAATGCTTTACCAATTGACCACTGTCTCACCCAATGAGTGACAGAAAATGAGATACTCAATTTTTTCATCAATAAATATATGGATTAATATCCTATACACTGGCGGTGGAAACTGAAACTTTCTACAAGTATTTTAGTTTTAGGGGTATATGGAGTTAGTTTAGGGTATAGAATTTAGGGGTTTAGGTGTAGGGGTTTAGAATTTAGAGATAATTGTTTCAATTTAAGGTTTAGGGTTATAATTTAGGGTTTATAGGTTAGGGGTTTAGTTTTTAGGGTAATATGGTGAGGATTTAGGTTTTAACCTATAAACCCTGAATTATAACCCTAAACCTTGAATTGAAATAAATATCCCTAAATTCTAATCCTCTACCCTTAAACCCCTAAACCATATACCCTAAACTAACTCCCTATACCCTAAAACTAAGGCGCTTGTGGAAACTTTCAGTTTCCACCGCCTGTGTATAGAATATTTATCCTAAATATATTTGAATAAAATCAACCTATTATGTTAAACTAATAAACTTTATCAAATTAGCTTGACCTAATTGATGTGTAATATAGAAAAATGGGTTCATTTGTCTAAAATTTAAATACTTTATCTTTTAATTATATTTTATTAATAAATTTTGATTCGGTTCACACTTTTTTTTTAGATTACGCACATATAAAAATTATTCTCTATCGTTAAGAAGGTTAGAAGGTTTAGCAAATTAAAATTGGAAACTCCGTTTACCTAAAATAAACTCGACCAAATTTGTACATTACGAAAAATAAGAATCTTATGAATTTTTTACCAAACACCGTGGTCCATGACCTATATAGCTATAGATTCAAAATATAGGCATTCCCCACCCAACAAACACTCTTATTTAGAATCTTCAAAGTAGTTCCAGTAAAAAAAAAATATGTTTTTTTTTAATTTTTTAAGTCTGTTTGATTGACGGAATGCAAGATTATCTCTAATAATAGAATTCTCGGAATGTAATATTACTTGATATATTACTAGGAATGCTACAATACATTCTTTGGTTTATTTGGTAGGAATGTAATATTATAATGTTTGGTGAATAGAAATCGTCTACTCATTTTTGGTGCCCTTATTTATGTCTCCAAACTAAAAAAATAGGTTATGGTTAATGTTTAGGGTTTGGGAATTGGGCTAGGTATATTTTTAGGCTTTAGTGTTTATGATTTAAAATTTGATTTTTTTAGTGATGAGACATATAAGATTAACTGGAAGTAAAATTTACCAATATGTTCTGATGATATATTTTCTTTTCATCATGTCAAACTTTCAAAATTAAATTAAAAATATTTACATAAAAATTCATAGAACTATTTAGTTACGCAGTCTAGAATTTGCAAAAAAATATATATATATAATATAATTAATATATTAGATAATTTTTAAAAATATACTTTATATTTGCACGCCCTTGTTACTTTTTGAAATATTTTTTGTGAATTGTCTAAGGTTAAACGTTTAATATAGTTTAAAATTAAAATTTTATTATTTATGATTATTTGTCAAATAAATTAAACTAAATAATAAAACAAATCTAAAAGTAGTTAAATAGTAATAAAAATAAATTAATCTACTAAAATATTTTTTAAATAAAAATATTAATGCACTATTTAAATGTGTAACAATATTTAAATAATTAATAAATTTACACTACAAATAATTTGTTCCGTAATTAAAAATGTAACAAAAGATTCATGTGAACAAAATTTGTTATCGTAAGGGTAATATAGTCCAAAAGGAAATAAATTGTGAAATACCTAAGAAAATGGTGGGAATGACATTATTACCATTTGAGGAAAAGATTATTACCCCTGAAATAATCTTTTATGTGAACTAAACACTTCCTTAGAGATTCAAATTCGAACAGTTTATCTATAAAATACGTATTTATTAAAAGGCTTAAAAATTAAGCAGATACTACCATAAAAAGTTGGATTGCATTTAGTTTTATTAATTATATATGCTTGTGTCAAATTTAGCTTAAACAATATGTTTATCAAAACGTTTTCCTCTCTCTCTCTCTCTCTCTATATATATATATATATATTAAATGATAAAAAGTTTGATTTTATTAAAAATATAGAACGGATACAACATAACTCATCCAATAAACCATAAACTTGAGGGACTATGTCCACAAAGAACTTATACAGAAAGAAAAATAAAATATGAAAACTTAAAGGGGACTTACGATGTAATGATCGCTACACGAACGTTAAACTACCACAAAGGCATATGAGAATCGTGTCAAAAGACAGATAAAAATTATGCTACATGACTGTTATAAGTCTCCAATAAAGTTAGTTTATAGTCGGTTGTAAAGTCAAAGTATGTTGAGCTGAGTCAGCAGAGTTGGTTAGGGAGGTTATTAGTTTACTAATTCATACTGACTCACTCAACACTGTATAAATATTGTCCAGTCTCTTTTGAGATATTATGAACTTATTAATAAAATTGAGAGTACTGTCTCTCTTTTGTCATTCTTCTCTCATTCTCTAGTTGTCTATTCTAGCAATGACAGATAAAAATCGTATTACAAAGGCCAACGAAACAAATGCGATAAGATGTGCGAAAAAAAATTCAAAACATAAAATATTCTTAATAGAAATTAAAATAAAATCAAATAAAAAAAATCACTAACGGTCGGTAACGGCACAAAACAAGCCGTATCATCGCAACAACACAAAAAATGGGGAAAAAGAAAACTTGGGAGAACGGAGGATTTTTTTTCTTCTTCAAAAGTCATATTTTTCCTTACAAAATTATGTATTGTTCACGCATATATGTGTGTTCCTCATATACTAGTATTCTCAAAGTGCCTAACTCGGTTAAAAAGTATACAAAAACTAAAGTATAAAATAAAAATAGAGACATAAATCTATAAAACAATAACAATAATTTTACTATTCTAATAAATGATTATTATTAAAATAAAATTCTACTTACAATCAAATGACATATGTAAAATTTTTAAATTCAGACTAAAATAGAAAAATTAAAATAAATATTTTATCACTTTTTAAGTATTAAAATATAAATAAAAAATAATTTTCCTTAAAAATACGAAGAGAGAGAGGCCAAGCACTCTCCTTGTATGATTGTATTTTTTTATAAAGAGGAAAGACATGCTACGCGAACAAGTGATATATGCCGCTCATATTATCATGTAAAATATTCAATATTTCATTTGAAAGAGAACTAAACATGTGTAATTGCATTTGTTTAGGCACACTAAAAGTAATTATAAAAACAAATCTGAAGCAATGATCGATCTGAACATCTCAATCTCGATCTAATATAATTTCATTTGTGTCATGACGACAACACATAGGTATATGGTGATTGCTTTTCAATTCATGTAGTTCACAACATAACCTAATAGAGACAGCTAAGGAAATGTACCAAACTTAACTACTTAAAAGGATGTAACCCTAAATACACCCTACTCTTTTGTATCTTTCCCCTTCATCGAAATTATTGAATGAGGCTCCACTAGCCACTATAGCTTGGCCTGTTCTTGCTCCTTTCTTTTGTGTATCTTTTCAAGCATTGCTTCCGAGTTCCGATCTTTATAGAAGAGTAATACCACCATCGTCCGTTCCAAATTTTATGTGTACGATTTTTAATAGAGATTTTGTTAATCTCAGGAGACATTGTCCAGTGCAACGATTACACCAGGCGGGGTGAATTTGCTTATAAGACAATGTTTACCATGTTAAAAATATTTTGGGTTTATGAATCTCAATCTTATTAATTGAAAGAGATCTGTTTACAATCTATATATACAAGTGGAAACTATCTATTAACCAATCTAACAAACTCATAACTACTTTAAACAAAGTCTAACAAACTCTAGTAATATCTAGTAGCTTCCTAACACTCCCCCTCAAGTTGGAGGTTTAAATACATCTTTAATCCCCAACTTGTTCATCAGGTACTTGTGTTGTTGCACTCCCAAAGCCTTTGTCATGATGTCCGCTAGTTGCTCTGCTGAAGGTATGTATTCTGTTCGTATGATCCCTTTTTGAATCTTCTCCCTCACAAAGTGACAATCTATCTCTATGTGCTTTGTTCGTTCATGGAAAACTGGATTCGCTGCAATCTGTATTGCAGCCTTGCTGTCACAAAAAATTGTCACTGGTTCTTCACTTTCACTTCCCAGATCCTTCAACAACCCCTTGAGCCAAACAATTTCCGAGGTTGTCATTGCCATGCTTCTGTACTCTGCTTCTGCAGAGGATCTGGCTACTGTTGACTGTTTCTTTGACTTCCACGATATCAAAGAATCCCCAATCTTGATGCAATATCCAGTAACTGACCTTCTCGACATTGGACATGATGCCCAATCCGAATCACAGTATGCAGTGATTTTTCCATCATTCTTTGCTTTCAGAAAAATCCCTTGACCTGGATTGTTTTTCACATATCGAACTATCCGGAGTGCTGCCTCGAAATGTGTCTTCTTTGGACTTTGCATGAACTGACTCAGATAGTGAACAGCAAAGGTGATGTCGGGTCGTGTGTGAGTTAAATATATTAACCTTCCTATCAATCTCTGAAAAACAGCTTTGTCTTCCACTTCACTGTCTTCAATATAGTTCATATCATTGTGCTCTATTCCTTTATTAAACTCAGTTGATGTTAATTTAATATTCTGTTCCAGAGGTGATGCTACAGGTCTTGCACCACTCAATCCAGTACTCTCTATAAGTTCAAGAGCATATTTCCTTTGATTTACTAAAATCCCTTCTTTCGACCTCAAAACTTCCAAACCTAGGAAATATTTCAATTCCCCTAAGTCCTTCATCTTAAAACTGTGATTTAAGATGGATTTCAGCTCTTTAATCAAACCAGGATCATTTCCCGTTATCATCAAGTCATCCACATATATAAGCATGATGACTAGCTTATCTTCTTGCCTTTTTGTGAACAAAGAATAATCATAATTGCTTTGTTTGTAACCAGCAGCCAACAGAGTTTCAGTTAGTCTTAAGTTCCACTGCCGTGATGCTTGTTTAAGACCATAAAGAGATTTTTTCAGCCGACAAACCATGTTCTCCCCCTGGCTGGAAAAACCTTCAGGCAACTTCATATAGACTTCTTCATCAAGATGGCCTTGAAGAAAAGCATTGTGCACGTCCATTTGATGAAGAGACCAAGCAAGGGAAGCAGCAAGTGAAAGAATGATTCGGACAGTAACTAGTTTGGCTACAGGAGAGAAGGTGTCACCATAGTCAATTCCTTCTCGTTGAGTGTACCCCTTAGCAACAAGACGGGCCTTATACCGTTCAATTTCACCAGAGGCCTTGTACTTGATACGAAACACCCATTTGCAGCCAATTGGAGTCTTGCCAGGAGGCAAAGGAACCACTGTCCAGGTAGCATTGGATTCCAAAGCTAAAAGTTCCTCGTTCATGGCTTGAACCCAGAGGGGATTTTGAATGGCCTCAGAATAAGAAGAAGGCTCAACAGAAGAAGAATGAGAAATGGAAGAAATAAAAACTTGAGTATGAAAAGGAAGATGAGCATAAGAAATATAGTTAGAAATAGGATACTCCCCTGACTGAAAGGACGAGGCAGATGGGGAAGGAGTAATGAAGTCATGCAACCATGCAGGAGGTCTAGTCAGTCTAGAGGTGCGTCTAACAACAGGGGCAGATGTGGAAGAAGGTTGGGAGGGAAGAATGGAAGTAGGCTGAGTAGATACAGTGGTTTCAGAAGGTTCAGTAGGATGAGGTGGTTCACTAGGTTGAGATGGTTTACTAGGTTGAGATGGTTCACTAGGTTGAGATGGTTCACTAGGTTGAGATGGTTCACTAGGTAGAGGAGCAGTAGATGAATGAGTAGAATGATCAGAATTACGAGCAGAAACATCATTATCAAGAATTAAAAAATCAGAATCAAAAACAACAGACTGAGGGGGAAAAAAAGAAGTAGAAGTAGAAGGAAAGGAAAAAGGAAAGATGGATTCATGAAAAACTACATCACGACTAACAAAAAACGATTTAGAGGACAAATTAAAAAGAATGTAACCTTTTTGAGTCGAACTATAACCTAAAAAAACAGAAGGAATAGACCTAGGTGAAAATTTATCAGAATTCCTAAGTGATGTAGCATAAACAAGACAACCAAACACACGCAAATGAGAAAGATTAGGGGTTTTATTATAGAGACACTCAAAAGGAGTTCTCCATTGAAGAACAGAGGAAGGAAGACGATTAATGAGATAACAGGCAGTTAAGACACACTCACCCCAGAATTTAAGAGGCAAACTAGATTGAAACCTAAGGGACCTAGCTACAGAAAGCAAATGCCTATGTTTACGTTCAGCAACCCCATTTTGCTGAGGGGTGTGAACACAGCTACTTTGGTGAATAATACCTAAGGATGAAAATAAAGTACTACATTCAGAATTGAAAAATTCTGAACCATTATCACTGCGTAAAACTAAGACAGAGGCAGAAAATTGAGTATTAATCATAGCAAAGAAGTTTCTCAAAATCAACACAGAATCAGATTTCAGCTTAAGCAGGTAAACCCAAGTCATTCTACTGTAATCATCTACCAAGGTAAGAAAGTAACGATGGCCAGAATGTGTAGACACCCTATAAGGGCCCCATAAGTCAGTATGAACAATTTCAAAAGGCTTAGTAGTAACTGTGGTATGTAAAGGAAAGGGAGATCGAATTTGCTTAGCAAGAGGGCAAACAGAACATTGATGAATTTTATCAGAATCAAAAATGCAATCAGAAAGACAAGACAATTTCCTCATTTTATTAATGGAAGCATGACCCAACCGAGCATGCCACAAAACAGAATCAGTAACAAAGGAATGGCATAACAATGAATCAGGTGTATGGCAAGAAACAGATGAGACAGGATTAAGGTTCGGATTAGAGGTAGGTGAAACCTGAAGCAGAGGATTACACAGATACAAGCCTCCATACTCCCTACCAATCCCCTTCGTCCTGCCAGTGGAGAGCTCCTGAAAAAGACAAAAATTAGGATAAAAAGAAACAAAACAATGAAGAGAAGAAGCAAGTTTGGAAATGGATAGGAGATTAAGACGAAATTCAGGAACGAAAAGAACATTAGGAATAATGGTATTGAACAAAGAAATGGAACCAATGTGTGTAATTGAAACTGTTTTACCATTGGGAAGACGGACAAATCTGGAGTTCAAAGCACAGGGAACAGGATCAATTAAGCAAGTGAAATCCGAAGCAACATGATCAGTGGCACCAGTGTCTAAAATCCAAGTATTAGCAGACTTACCAGAAAGATCAATACCTGCAGTATTGACAACAGAATCAGAAGGACTTTTGTTCAACAAGGCCAGAATCTGATCATATTGGGCCTGGGAGAAAGAGGGAGCCAAAGACGATGACGGCTGCTCAAGCTCAGGATCACAGGATGCTGCCAAATTCGTGGGAGAATCCTTCCGTTTCGTGAAGCGAAAGTCAGGAGGGAAACCGATGAGGCGATAACAGTTCTCCTTCTTGTGGCCACGAACTTTGCAATGGTCACAGACACCATTGAACCGACGTCGCGAGCTAGCACCAGAATTAGAATACATCACCGACGGATCCAGCAAAGGAGATGGAGCAGAGAGATGAAGCCGCTGGGACTCTTCCTGAATCAACATCGAATAGGCTTGATTGACGGATGGCAAGGGCTTCATGAGAAGCATCTGACTTCGAATCGCAGAATAGGATTCGTTGAGGCCCATAAGAAACTGAAATAGTTTCTGTTGGACAAGATGCTTCTGGTTCGCTTGAGACTCCTCACATTCACAGGAGGAAAACGGAACAAGGGAATCAAACTCATTCCAAAGTAACTTGAGCTTAGTAAAATAGTCAGAGATGGAGGAAACACCTTGAACCAGAGTAACAATCTCGCGGTGGAGAAAGAAGGTGCGAGGGCCGTCCACCTTATCGAAACGCTCCTGAAGATCCGTCCAAACTAACGCGGCATTGGAGGAAAAGACGATGCCGGCGGAGATATCCTTCGAAACCGTGTTAAGAAGCCATGAAAGAACGATCGCGTTGCAGCGATCCCATTGAGACTCCAACGAGCCAGTAAACGCAGAACGACGGCAGCTACCGTCGATAAGCCCCAATTTGTTTTTCGCGAGGAGAGCGATGCGCATGGACCGGCTCCAAACACTGTAGTTCTCGACGCCGGTGAGCAAGTGAGAAACAAGAACGGCGCCAGGAGTATCGGAGGGGTGAAGATATAACGCATGATTGAAATCCAGAACCGATTCATCGGCCGGCGGCATAGCGATCGAAGAGAAAAAAAACTAGGGCACAAAGATGGGAAAAGAAAGAAACCGGCAATAGAGATGAGAGTTGTTTGGGCTGAAAGAAACAGAAAGAATAGAGAAAATTGGGCTGAAAAACCCAAAAGAAACGGGTTTAGGCTGATACCATGTTAAAAATATTTTGGGTTTATGAATCTCAATCTTATTAATTGAAAGAGATCTGTTTACAATCTATATATACAAGTGGAAACTATCTATTAACCAATCTAACAAACTCATAACTACTTTAAACAAAGTCTAACAAACTCTAGTAATATCTAGTAGCTTCCTAACATACCACGATACAACATACTTGTTTTGCAGCCGGGGCGTCACTTTGTTATTAGCAAGCTTATAATTGGATCATCATATTTCAGAAAGTCGTAATAGAATCACTCAATTAATCAATTAATTGCTAATGTCATCGACCTTCCAAAAAAACAACTATGGGAACCAACTAAAAAACATCACCAAGATGAGAGCATTATGGCCATGGACCCAATTGTAAACTTATTAATAATAGAGTGACTTATAGTGCAATTTAATTTATAATTAAATAATATATATATATGTTCATTTTAGGAAAAGTTTCCAATCATCTTTTTTAACTAACTTCTGGTTTTGGTCAATGATCTTCGTTAGGGGCTAGGGCAATGACTTTCTTGTACCTTTTTCCCACGAATTTGGGCAGGAATGGAGCTAAAAATTGGGGTTGAGAGCAAATTATAGATTTTTGAAAGTAGAGGCCATATTTATAAATAAATTAATTTTTTAAAAAATTGAACAAGAGGAAAACCCCATCCCCATATAGTTCCGTCCCTAAATTTGGGGAACACTACTTTTAAAGGTCGATTGGATTAGTTGGTGCTCAACCATTGGTTAAAAATTGTTAATTTTTTTTCCGATAGAGTTCTTATTCATTTGGTATTAATATTAGACATTAATGCTCTTTTTAATGAGTATAAATAATTAGAAGTTTTGAGTTTAATTTTTTTGGAAGGAATTAGTGCTTCGTTAAAAATTCCTTAATAAACTCGAATCAATAATATCCGAGCATGTCAAGGGAAAAAGAGTACCCTTTTTTATTCAATACAGTTTCGAGTTTAACTTTTCTTTTGGAAAGAATTAGTGCTTCATTAAAAAATCCTTAACAAACTCGGATCAAGGATATCCGAGCATGTCAAGGGAAAAAGAGTACCCTTTTTTATTCAATAAAGTTTCGAGTTTAATTTTAGTAAATGTATACAAATATTAATTTAACCAATGCATTAAATAAGTACAAAATTTACCACTTATTAGTTGGTCTAGTAGAATGAAATGTTCGATCTCTTAAGCATGAATTCAAAATTTGACATTATAAAAGGAACAAATTAAGTTGAGAGAGTTATCTTCATAATAAACCTCTACAACATCTGATCTAAATTAATCGATTAATAAGTCGTTATCGATGATATAGAGAAAATATATAAATTGAACATAACTACTTGAGACTAATTCTTGTAATGGTGATTTTTTTTACCACTGAAAAATTTAAGTACTTCTTTACTTCTTATCATCCATGTTTAGATATAAGGAATATTATGTTTGGCCCCTCCCCCTCCTAGATTTATAGGTTTATTTAAATGGTATAATTTTGATACACAAATTTTGTAAATTTAATTTTACTCAAGCCCGCATATTTACATTACACAATTTAAATTTTAAATTTTTAATCCTAAACCTTAAAAAACTAAACCCTAAAATCTAAACTTTATACACTAAATTTTAAACACTAACCTTAAATTCTAAACACTAAAATTTAAACTCCTAAACTTTCATTTCTAAACAAACTCTTAACTTTTAAAATTAAAAGACTAGAGTAAAATTTACGCAGTCTGTGTGTTAATTTTTTTTTTCATTATTTAAAATATCATTCGTTTGACATTTTTTTACATGTATGAGATTATCCCCTTAATTGATTCCTATAATTTTAAAACATATGTCCTGCATTAATGTATACATAGATAAATGGGTTAGGATACATTTAAATCGTTTTTGAACGGTTATAGGAGAGTGAACGAATTATTGAGATTATCTATTTATATATATATATATAAATCTTTTTTATTTCATGCTATTAATTTTAGTATAATATATTTATCCTCGTCCAACAGTTTAAAAATTATAAAAATTTAAAAATTCATATGGTGTAAGAGAATCTTACAAATAGATAAATATATAAATTATTATAAGGTGTATCGATTAGGGATGTTCATGGTAGGTTAACCGTACCGTTTAGCTTAAACGGTTAGTTAATCGTTATAGCGGTTATTAATCGTAATCTATCCGTTAATTTTTTAAATGGTTAACCGTTAAGAAACGATTCAATTATAGGTAAACCTATAACCTATTACAATTTTATTTTCAAATGTTCATTATTTCTTTTTACAATAATAAATATATTTCTCTGATAAATATTATATTAAAATTAAAAAAAACTTAAATAGAGAGATTTTAAACACAAACTTCATACTTAGTTAAAAAGGTACATATAGATTAATCTATAGGTTAACCATTAACCATATTTTTTAACAGTTCAGTTAATCAAAATTGTTTAATTTTTAATAATTAAATTAATTAACCTATAAAATAAACGATTACAAATAAAAATATTCTAAACTTGTGCACCCGACATTACAAATAAAAATAGAATTGGTAGTGCATTACCGGACAATTTTACCCAAATATTCTGAATTAAAAAATATGCTGATTTCGTTGTAATTAATTTTTTAATTTGAAATATTCGTGTAAAATGCCACATCACCAAAATGATTGATGGTCATTTATTGCATAGCAGACATGGAAAGGGACCAAACCCTCACCACCGTCTGTAGGAAATAGCAACGACTGTATTTGTCAAGCTCTTTGTAATAATATTGATATGATGAATAAATAATACAAGTGTATTTTGTTTATCATTTAATTTAACTACAAAATAAGTGTCCAAACTATGTTTATAAAATATGTATTTAAAGTATTTTTAGTTAAAATAAGTGTTTGAAATTTTATTTTTAACTTATCTTAAAGTCAACTGAGACACCTACCTTGGTATCTATTTCAGCTAAAAATAAAATTTTAGACACCTATTTCAACAAAAAATAGTTTAAATACCTATTTTAGCTTTACACATTTGACTTTAATTTTTTTTAATTTTATGTATTAGTCCTTAATTCTTTTTTAATCTTTATGATTTATGTCCACCCTGAGATTTTAAAATTTTATGCGTGTCTATCTTAAAAATATTTTTAAATCCGTCACTGTAATAATTAATCATTAAATTTGTTCTCATAAATACCTTAAAAATAAGAAAATTCAACGACTCGCCGTCCAATAAAAAAAACTTTTATCTTTAGGTGAAACAAATAATTTGGAGACAAAATGAAAATATTAAATTGACGTTAATAAATAATATTGAAGAGCTTAATTTTTTCTAGTAAAATCTTTCCCAGATAACAATTCCATGAACCTGTAATGTACAATATACTCTTAATAAAAAACCATAATATATACTAAACATTTTAATTAAATGAAAAAACCAGAAATAGATACGTATGATATGCTCGTAAAAAAATACTTCGGTCTATTTTTTATTGGTTTAATATATTGGTGATGTATAAATTCATATATACCGTTAGAAATCAAATATTAATATTTTATATTTCTTTTGGATTTAAAATAAGGTACAAAAGTTAAAAGATCCAGTTATTTCTTTTTTTTGCTCAGCAAATATAATTTTATTAAAATTATCGAACAAGCCAAACCCAAACGTTATGTGCCTCATTAAAAACCTCTCTAATCCTAATTAGAGGAAAAGAGTACACATAACTGGGAAGAGAACACGACACAAGCTCCTAAAAAACATCTAGTTTACACAAAGCTCGAAAGAGTGCAACAAAATCTTTTACGCAAACTCAAAATTACCCGAAAAGAAAAATACCGGTCCAGAATTAAGCACATCCATACCAGCACATCCATACCGAAAAGATCCATTTATTTGCAAATTAAGGATGTAAAAAATGAGATGTTAGGTCTCTTAAGTAATATCATAGATTTGAATCTTAACGTTGTGTAGGAAGAAAATTAAGTTAGGAGGTTACTCCCATATTGAGCTTCTACAAAACCTGATCTGTACTAGTTAGCTAATAAATCAAAGAAAGGAAAAAATGCTAAAACTAGTACGGATGAAAACAAAAATACTAATATATGAGTTCGAATTCCGACATTTATAATTAAAATATAATATCTCTCTATTTAATCAAAAATAAAAGATACCAAATTCTTTAAACTCTAATCCTAAACTTTAATTCTAGATTAAAATTTTAATGTGAGACATAAAAACAAGAACCGAAAAGAGACTGAAGATTTCTATTCAAAACTACATAGCAATTGCAATATATTACTGAGAGAGAATAATACCAACCATATAATATATATATATATAGGGATAGGATCAAATTACACTGTGTAAAACTCTCTAAGTTTTACACTTTTTTTGGATCGTTGGATGAGTGAAACGAATGGATGAGATTAACAGTAAAATATGTGAAGATTATCACTTGGGAATTAAAAACACGGAGTTAATCTCAACCATCCATATCCCCCATCCAACGATCCAAAAAAGGTGTAAAACTTAGAGAGTTTTACACAGTATAAGTTGATCCTAACCCATATATATATAGTATATATTAGTTAACATTTCCTTTCAAAACATACAAGATCATACGAGTGAACTTTTTTCTATTTGCAGAAAATTAAAGACGGTCGAAATTAAAAACCTCTGGAAATCCAACTATAATAGGGTCAATCAGTCTTCCCCATAATTCTAAACCCTCAATTTAATACATGAAAATATACACATGCGATTTTGGCTTAATTGTATTCATATTTCTCGCTCATTGAATTTTCATACAAGTCTCATTATACATATATTCAGAGACAGAATTATTAAGAGAACAAGAGATTTATATCCCTAAATTTTTATCTAATAATAATTTTAATCCCTGTTAATATAAATACTTATCAAATTAAATTCTGCGCCTCTTAAACTATGAATTTAATACTTATTAGGAATAGTCGTTGATGATTTCCTAAACTCATCTTAGCTTAATCTGAATCTCATTGGATTTTAAAGTAAAGTAAGATGAACTATTCTCCTTTAACAAATGACCTATTTTTTTAATAGTCTTAAGGTGGTTACAAGATAATATCTGTTCATACATATTTTTAATCATTTGATAATACACACGACAATACAAACAAAACGATTTGAACTTGAATCTTTTATAATAAACATTATCATTTTTCACTGAGATCACTCGTTGAGTTTTGTAACCTAACTCTTTTGGCTCATCATTAAAAGGGGAAAAACTTAACAGATATCAAGAATAAGGTGTACTGCTACCTGTCATTCCCAAAACAAGGTGCAATAAATATATATACATCCATACATACATAATAATTAATTATATATACAAGTGAATAATGACTATATAGTTGAAGAAAGAAGGGAACGAGATAAAAAAAAATCGCCCCCCTCATCCGCTGCGGTTGTGGCAGGGGGGGGGGGGTCAGGATCAGGGTCAAACTCATTTCATTATTATTCCAACAAGTATAGTTTGAATAGTGTTGGTAATTTCCCTTGAAACCCTAATTTCTTTTGTCTCTTAGGTGTCCCTTTTAGTGTTTTGGTTGACCTTCCGATCAATTTTTTCTAAGACACTTTTTTAGAGTGTGGTGTGTCTTACCACTTCACTGACATTTATTACTAAAACCCTAATTTTTCATTGGGTTGATAATGAAGTTCATTCATCCCATTATTCATAAAATATGATGCATAAAATTCGTCTGCCTCTTTTCAGTGCCCTACATATGTCACAATACTAAAAACACTATAAAATTAAATTCTAAGCCATAACTCTAAATTCTAAATCCTAAACCCTACACCTTATACCCTAAAAAATACACCTTACCCTAATTTCCCTAAACTCTAACCCTAACCTTTAACCTAAAACCCTAAACCCTAAACCCTAAAGTTTAATTTTGAACGTGGGGCATATGTAGGACACCGAAAAGGGGTAGAGGATTTCCATCCAAAATATGATGTGGTAAGGGTTTCTCATATCTGAATCAGCAGTTGATGGTTTGATATTTGTCTTAAACATAAAATAACTTTAAAATTTTAGCCAGCTTCTACCTTCATGAGCCAATAAAATGTGAATTATTAGTTATTGGACTCACTCCAATTATTACTTTGTAAAGCTCATTCACCCCATTATTCAGACAATATGATATTTATAATCAAATAAATTATGATTGATTATTTGATGCATCAACCATGAATTTTTTCACAAGCAGACTTCTAAAACTGCTATGTATTCTTTTTAGGGACCTTACACTATGAATTTTAAACCTTAAACTCTAAATATTAAACTATAAAATTTATTCATAAACCACCAAACCTTAAAACATAACTACGAACATTAAAACCCTAACTTTAAACCTTAAAAATCAGGCTTTTGTGATTTTTTTCCACGCGTGCATAGACTAATAATCCATAAATTATTTATGAAGTTGGAATCTTAGCATCCGGATCAATTGAAGGGCTTTTACATCTCTAACTAAACCCAGTTACCCATAAGGAAAACCACCCTTTGTTTCCTCTTCCAGGTCCCAGCATTTGATGCTTGCCGTGGGCACTAGCACTAAGTTCTAACCCCTTTTTTTCCTTCTTTCTCACCCTATGTAATCAGCATCATCGTCTATTATATTTACCCTCATTGGATCTTATCCATCTCTTTCGTTTTGGCCTTTCTCTCTCTCTTTCTCAGAACAAAATTTTCTATAAATGAAGGACATTGATTTAGTTTACTGCTGTGATACATAACCCGGTTTTAAAGCAAAGAGTTGAGGGAATAAGAGCTCTTTCCCTTTGATCTCTTCTCTTCGTTTCTCTAAGCTCTGATTCATATCTTCTTCTCGAAAGACATGTCGACCTGCATCGAGGTTGCCCCGGAGCAACTCTGCTATATCCCTTGCAACTTCTGCAACATAGTTCTCGCGGTATCTCATCTCAATTCATACACACATGTATATGTATATCAGTATATGTATTGTTTATAATGAGTGGATCTGCTTCTTTTTCTTATGTTCTTATATGGTACAAGAAAGAACAATATAGCAGGAATTTAAATTGCGGTTGGAGCTGCGTTTTTGCGTTTATAATGGATGCTATTGCGCTCATTGTAAACCGCTATTTTCCACTATAATGATTTCAGACGGTGCCGCTACCGTTATTTGAATCCATGCAATATAGATCCTGATAAAAGCTGCCTTTGTTTCGGTGATTTTCTTCTCTGGGGTTTTTTGTTTTCTTCTTAGCAGTGAGGTCTCAGTCGTTAAGACTTTCCTTTCTCTTCTTCTGCTGCTTTCTTTTGCAGTCAAAGAAAAGTAACAAAACAAAGACCCAGAGAGAGAAACAAAGAGAGCTTGAAGATTGCTTAATTTTCTTTCAAATTTTATTTTTATTATTATTATTATTATAATGATGTTTATTATACTTTATTTATAGTAAAAAAAAGAGGTTATCTTAACGTCCAAAGTCCAAACACAGGCGTTTTGTTGATAATCTGATGAGGACAACTCCTCAACTCCCTTTGTTTGATGTTGTTGTTACATACCTTTCCTTTGCTAAAAACACTGCCACAACCTGCTTTCTCTGCTAACTCGGCTGCTTTAGCTATTGGGGGAAATCAGCAAAAAAACAAGATCTAATCTGGCTTTGATCATTTCCCAGAAAAACCATCTTCTTCTTCTTCTTCTTCCATCAGACTTTCAGACCCCAAAACCATGAAGAAAACCCATTTCTTTGCTTGTAATTCTTTTGAATGTTATGGCTGATCTGGGATTTTACTATGCAGGTGAGCGTTCCATGCAGCAGCCTGTTTGATATTGTGACCGTCCGATGCGGGCACTGCACTAATCTATGGTCTGTGAACATGGCGGCTGCTTTTCAGTCACTGTCATGGCAAGATGTTCAGGTGATATATATGAATCCTGGTCGATATCATTTCTTATATTACTATATTTATGGAGGATTTCTATTTTCTGAGCTTCTTCCCCATTCACCAATGAAATAGTTGAAGTACTGAGTGGAAAAAGTGAAACCCTAGGAGCCGCCATGGCTAAAACCTATTTTATTCACTTTTTGTGTGGGCTATAAACATGAACTGTTTTCTAGAGATTTTCTTTCCCCTTTTTCCCCCTTTTTTTCTTATGATTTGGGAGGTTTGATTTGATTGACATGTAAGTTAGGGTTCTTAGGTTTAATGGTTTTCTTTCTTGTCTTCAACTGTGGAAACAAAGGAAAGAGAAAAAGGAAATGGGAGTTTTTGGAAGAGGAACTCAGCTTTTATCTCATTCTCTTTCTCTCACCTTCCCCTATTTGTTCTTTTCACAGGCACCAAACTATGCAACAACACAGCATCACAGGATGGATCTGGGTTCCTCTTCCAAATGCACCGCCGCCGCCACCACCACCACCAAGCTCTCAATGCGGCCACCTTCGAGAAATGCTGCCGAGGAAAGGGTTGTTAATCGACGTAAGTTAACCAAACCTGTTCACTAAATTAATAACCTAATCAAGTTCTTAAGTAAAAGTGGTGTTGTTTTTCACTTTCAGCTCCTGAGAAGAGGCAGCGGGTGCCGTCTGCATACAATCAGTTCATAAAGTATGGAATCACAGTCTACAATCTGCGTATATATATATATATATATGATAGTGTTACTATATAATAACCGTTGATTAATTTTATATTGGAAACAATGAAACTGATGTAGAGAGGAGATCCAAAGGATCAAGGCCAACAATCCTGATATCAGCCACAGGGAAGCATTCAGCACTGCTGCAAAGAATGTAAGTTGAATTAAAGCTGCAAAAACTTTGATCATAAACACTGACTTCCTTTTTTAAACATTTTCATATCAAATTCAAATTGTTTATGTTCACAGTGGGCACACTTCCCTCATATCCATTTTGGCCTCATGCTGGAAAATCAACAATCAAACTAACATGGATGATGTAAGTTTTAACAAGTATTATGAATCATCTCTCTCTCTCTCTATATATATATAGAGGATCCGTTTACACAGTGTAAAACTCTTTAAGTTTTACACGTTTTTTGGACCGTCAGATGAGTGAAACAAATGGATG
Source organism: Hibiscus trionum (assembly GCA_030270665.1). Lineage (NCBI taxonomy): Eukaryota > Viridiplantae > Streptophyta > Magnoliopsida > Malvales > Malvaceae > Hibiscus > Hibiscus trionum. The sequence goes on from BSYR01000022.1 coordinate 39,221,291, forward strand.
AGATTAACAGTAAATATGTGAAGATTATCACTTGGAAAAAAGAGAGTAAGGAGTTAATCTGAGCCATCCATTCCCCCATTTAACGATCCAGAAAACGTGTAAAACTTAAAGAGTTTTACATTGTGTAAGTTGATCCTAACTCATATATATATATATATATATATATATATATATTATAGGGGTGTTCAAACTTCGGTTTTAACAGAATTAATTGATCGAACCGAAGTTTTTTTTCCCGGTTAATCGGGCGGGTAAGTTTAGGTATGATCGGTTAACAGTTAAGATTTTTTTCAAACTTCGGTTATTGGTTGATTCGGTTCGAAGCCGGTTAATTAACCGAAATTATTATATATTCAATATGACATATATATTTTGTCACTAAACTTTTAAAAGTATAAAATATGCATTAAATTTTCCAATATGTTGTAAAATGATCATTAACTTTCAATTAAAAAATGATCATTAACTTTATCAAATTAGTATAAGATGATTATTAAATTTTACAAGCAGGCTCCTCTGAGAAGCATCTTCATGGCAACGATTGCTCCACAGATAAACAAAAGTTTGTGTTTGAAGATTGAACAAGTACCCTAAATCCCAGTAAATTAAAGCTATGGTTTGAAGAAAACGAAGATCATGATCCGATGTGTGTCTTAAGGACATGAATGTATTAATATGGTTGCTTTATATGTTATGATTTATTAATATACTCGAACTAGATCATGTTCGTTTGTTGTCGTAATATAATCACTAAAGAGAATAAATTCCACTAGGAATATTTATGTATATTCTTTGTGTAAGTCAGAATTGACTGACTTTAAATCTTAATTATTATTATTATTATTTATTACTCAGACATGTTAAATTTCCCAGATTCCTTAATCATGCATCGTTAACTTTAATTTTATTTTAATTTTTTTTTCATGCATAAACTCTCTTAGATCCATGTATTTAGAGATATAAAACTACGAATTTCTCATCAATTTGAATACAAGTTATTGAATTAAACATTAGCCTAACCTATTTGCATACTCTTTCTTTTTTTTTATTATCGAAAATCATGATTTTATTGCTGAAAGATATTAATATGTGTTTTGTTAATATCTTTTTAAGTCTGGTCGAAATAAAATAGTACACATGATTTTATTGTAAACTCTTAACTCATGCATATCTTTAGAGAAGTTAATATTAGAATAAAAATATAAAACTATGTGAGCAAGCACATTTAGCCGGTTGACCAAGCTGCTTATCTTTGTTCCCTTATTTCTTTTGTCAAAAAAGAGAGAGAAAATATAAAACTATGCTCTATAAATTACCCATTCGAAGATAACATAAAGAGAATTATTTCATAAAAGTCCATTGCCATTTAGTGTAATAATTAGGGAAGCCTGGGAAGCTGAATCCAAACAATCTCATTTGAATGAAATTTCTCTGGTGTTAAAAAATAATTAATTTTCTTTAAATATCGTTAAAAAATAACATCCATTAAATAAATTTTTAGTTTCACCCCACGGAGCATGGATATAGGATAGAAGCATTCAGGTCAACATCATGAAGTTCAGTAGCATATCTACAGGTACGGAGCTCCTCAAATTGTTCGGTCCACCGGAATTTATAGGCATATAAACGAACCGAACGAACACGAATGAGGGTGTGTTCATGTTCGTTCGTTTAACTTTAACCGAACAAATGAACGAACATGAACATAAACGAATACAAAATTTCTTATTAGTGTTTGTTCATTAAGGAATGTAGCTTGTTCATGTTTGTTCATGTTCGTTCGTTTAAATGATAAACGAACATAAACGAACACAAACTGACATATATAATGTGTTAAATATTTAATATTTTGGGTTAGTTCGATTAATTCTGTTAATTAAACGATTTTAAATCAAATTAATCGATAATTGAAATTTGAAAAAACTCTTAATCATTAACTGAGACCTAAAATTATCTAATAGATTAACCAATTTTGTTTTGGTTCGGTCGGTTAGTTCGGTTTAACCGAACAATAAACACCCCTAGACATATGTGAATAAACTTAAATGAACATAAACGAACACAAACGAACGAACATAAACGAATAGATTACCGAACGTTCACGAACATAAATGAACAAACAAGCCCTTCGTTCGTGTTCGTTCATTTAATTAAACGAACAAAAAATCTTGTTTATGTTCGTTCGTTTAATAAATAAATAGACATAAATAAATTTCCTGCTAAACGGTTCACGAACGGTTCGATAAATGTTCAATTGATTTACGGCCCTAAGAATTTATATTAGTGGCTGAGATAAAGAAAAATATGTCAAAATTTATTCTTTGCATTTTTGTACATTAGATAATAATAAACTAATTTCACTCCGCTGATTTTAGCCGCTCACATCGCTTAATTCGAACAAGATAAGGATTGCAAATTGCTTATTTATATAAGTATTGTACGCAGATAAGGACTGTATATTGCTTATTTAAATAAGTACTGTTTTCGATGATGTTTAACTCGATGTCTCTATTTTTTTTTTCTTAAGGACTTATTATAATAAAATTAATATTTGTCGAGTAAAAAAACAGATTTTTATTATCTTTCTAATTTCAAATTTAAATTTGTATCGTACGACAAACTTTTAAAACTTGTATAATAATTAAGTTTGTACTTGTATTAATACATATGTAACCAACATATCATTTCCATATGAGAAACATTAATTAAGGTTTGGGTTTTTTTCTCGTTTAAATTTTAACCATTTTATCGGATTTTTAATAATCACTTATATTTGATTTATTAATCTACTGGTTCAAATCGAGTACTACATAAATTTGTTATAGGAGCATCGTTCCTAACTTAATTTATTCTATTCACAATATTAAAATTCAAACCCTTAACTAAAAAAAATCACAAGCCATTACCTATAAGGGTGGGCAAGACCGGGTACCCGGCTAATTTGTCTAGAATTGGTCCCGGTCCCGGTAACCACCGGTTCCTGAAAATTAGAACCAGTCCCGGTTAGACCGGGTCCAAGATTTCAGGAACCGGTCCCGGTACTAGTGGGAACCGGTACCAATACCGGGTACCCGGTCAATTAGTCAATTAATAAAATTTGAGCAGCAGGGGAAAAAATTCCAACCATCAATAATAATATTAAATAACAAAGTCAAAATAATATTGTAGGTTTGAAGTTTGAAGTCTTAAAACGAGTCATACTCATAATATTCATACACAAAGAAAAATAAAGGAGCGCCTTCAGTTGCTTTCAACCTCTTCAACGCCATTCGGTACCAGACCAGTACCGGGTACTTGGTACAAGTCTCGATCCCATTGAGTACCCACCGGGTACCGGGTCCAAAAAAGTAGGATCCAGTCCCGGTCCCGATTGCATTCAGGACCTAAATTTTGAATCCAGTCCCGATCCCACCGGAACCAATACCGGGTAAAAATCCACCGGGTCTAGGACCGGGTAATCGGATTTTTTGCCCCCCTAATTACCTATACAAAAAGTAGTAATTGCATAATTGGACCACCATTTTGCTCCCCTTTGCTACTTGTCTACTTGATCTCATATTATCATCTCAACATCCACTGAATCTATAATAAAAAGCATTGCTAAAGCTATATGAAGTGCAAACACCAGCCTTTTGCATTTTTTTAAAGGTAATTAAGTCCTCGTTAAAACCCCCTCTAAGTAGGGGAAAATAATGACCACGTTTTATTAATATACTTAATATTTAAGGATTCAAATGCTTGACTGAATTTTATGTATTATTAGTCTGCAAGCATGCAGGGCAGCATTAATTCCCTACAAATGTCTTTTCAATTTATTGAAAATATAGACATATCACCACATTTCTTAAATTGGTAAAATAACATATTTAGTCCTTAACATTTATACATTATTGATTTTAGGCTTAAAGGTGTAAGAAGTTGAACCAATTTTTTTTGGACTTTTTATGTACCCAATTAGACAATTGAACCAAAAGCTTTAATCAATTATTCTTTTGAACAAAAAAATTGAATCAATTAAGCTCTTTGATCAACAAGTCTTAATTCTTTTAAATTTTTTAGTGTAATGTGTTGTGTCACAATGTTTCCACTTGACATTTTCAGAATATTTTATTTCATTTAAAAAATTCTTTAAAAGTTCTAAAAAATTCTAAATAGCTTATAAAATTTATAAAAAATATATTTTTTAAAAAAATCTGTAAATGCAACATGATAGAAATGTAGCGTGTCATGTGCTAGTAATATCTAAAGAAAAAATTTGTCAAGATTTAATGGTCAAAATTGGTCAAAGGACTTAATTGATTTAATTTCTTGGTTTAAAGACTTAATTGTTTAAAATTTTTTTAGTTCGAGAGCTTAATTGTGTGTAAAAAAAATTCAGAAACTTAATTAATTTTTTTTCAAAAATTTAATAGCTTTTACACCGTTAAGCCTTAAGCCTTGATTTTATTTTGGTTTTAAAATTTTTAACTCTAAACATTTGTACAACGTGTCAGTTTCATCTTGATTTAAAAATTGAAATACATTAAAAATTGTAAAATAAAACCAATAAGAAATTATAAAATTTCAACTTGCATAACCACATCTCTTTCCCTATCATTATAATTTATATATTCTTTAAAAATATTATCTTGATTTACATATTTACATAAGTTTAAGGATCATTTTTAAATAGTGATATGTAATTTAAGGATAAATAGTGATAAATTTAAGGATATTTTGTAATAATTTCATAAGTTTAAACGATCTTTCTATAATAATTTAATAAACTTCAGTGAACATTTTATTACAATTTGATAAATTTAATGATCATTATATAATTTTCAGAACATCAATTGTTAAAAAGATAATTTTTTGCTTAATTTAATGACCACTTTACCCTTTTAAAAACAGCCACATCATCTCCGGTTACTAAAAAACTTAAAACGGAAATGGACTGAAAAATAAAATAAACATAAGCGGACTACTATTTTGTAACTTTTGATAATTAGAGGACTAAAAGAGAAGAATGCTAATAGTCGCCGACTATTTACGTAGTTTAGCCTATGTAAAATGACAAAAAAAGAAAAAAATTTCCAGCTCTCCCTTGTTGTTTGCTTTGATCAATGATCAATTTACAGTCGCAGATCCGGCCGATCCCTCGACGAAGCTCGGAAAACCGTTTCTTAGAGGTAAGATTTTGGCCGGAATAATCTTTTAATGAGTTTTCTTTCCAGTTTCTCGGCAGCCAAACAGTGATTGCCGTACTGTTTAGCTTTACATAATCTTATTAGTCTCTATTAACATGGAGTAGCCAAAGCAGTATGAGCTGGAAAATCCTTTAATTTTCGTTATCTGTTGGGTTTTAGGTGTAAATTATTTGGTTTATAATGAACGTTGAAGAATGATGAATAAAGGAACAAAGAAACTAGGGAAGTATGAGATTGGTCGAACAATTGGCGAAGGAACATTCGCCAAAGTTAAGTTCGCAAAGAATACGGACACCGGAGAGAACGTGGCCATTAAAGTTTTGGCCAAAACCACCATTCTTAAGCACGGAATGATTGATCAGGTATTTATTTAATTCTTTCAAAAGGATCCCTAAAATCCTTTGGCTTTACCTTTTTTTGAATTCATAGTCAGAGTTTAATGGAACTGCTACTGTTTAATTTAGATAGCTAGTAGAAAATAATAATTCTTCTCATAATATCATCAAAAGTAACTGTATCACTGCAAATAACCAAATTGGCTCTGCCTTTTGATTGTTTGGTTTGAAAGCAATTTGGGCTGTTTTAAGTTTTATGCTTGAATTATGGCTATGGGACATGCTGTAATAAAGAATACATGAAATTCTCTGGATTAGGAGGGTGTTTCTTGAGAAGAAAACTATTGCTTTGAACCTTTTTTATTGAAAAAATAGGTCATGTCACTTTTCTAAAATTAAGTAACTAGAGGTGCCTGGAGAGTGGAGATTATTCTTTCCCTCTTAAAATATGTTAGTATAATATGAATTCAAAGAAATATCATTCCTGTGCTGCTATTGTTTGGTACTAGAGAAACCTTCTTGCTGTAGCTCACTCAGGGGAGGGGATATGTGTATTTGAGTTCGTGCTTCCCTGGTCGTTCAAATCTAAGCCTAAGGATTTCAAATGTTTAGCTGCGTAATATTTGAGAGCTTCTATTTTTTTTTATCGGCATTTGAGAGCTTCTATTAACTGTGAAATTGGAGAAGCATTTTGTCTACCAGAAGAATCTCTTCCTCTATGCCATTTAGTCGGCTAACCTTTTTTTGGGTTTTAATTTACTTTGTTCGACTGGTTTCAGATTAAAAGAGAGATATCCATAATGAAGATTGTTAAACATCCTTACATAGTTAGGTTGCATGAGGTATGTGTATACTTTAATTAATGTACATCATACTTTTATGTTCTTGCTTACATTGTTGATATTTACCTTGACCTTATTTTTTGAAATTTAGGTATTGACAGGCAAGACAAAGATATATATTATTCTGGAGTTTGTCAGTGGAGGAGAACTCTTCGATAAAATTGTAAGGCATCTCCTATCTCATAATTATGGCAGATTTTTTTAATCCATTTTAATTTCTTTGAGTTTTTCCTTTGTTGTTGGTTTTCCCCCGTGAAATATTTTTCTCCTCTTTACTCTTTGTGTAGGTTCACCGTGTAAGACTTCCCGAGAATGAATGTAGGAAATACTTTCAACAGCTTATTGATGCAGTTGCTCATTGTCACAGTAAGGGTGTTTACCACAGAGACCTAAAGGTGCAATATTTTGAAATCAATATCTTTGAAAATAAGTGTTTCATGGTAATCCTGACCAACTTCTTCTTTTCCTTTGTAATTTATAGCCTGAAAATCTTCTTCTTGACTCTTCTGGAAATTTGAAGGTTTCTGACTTCGGACTGAGTGCATTAACCCTGCAAGTAAGCATACTGACTAATATCTGGGTTCTTTACAGAAAAGAGTCTTAACATGTATTTGTTTCTCTCTCTCTCTCTCATTAAGCATTGATGTCCTTGAGCAGGGAGACAGACTTCTCCACACGACATGTGGAACCCCAAATTATGTTGCACCAGAGGTACAGTCCTTCAAGTTACTTTGCCTTATTTTCTACTATGCTTTGCCACTGTGTTTGACTTCCAAAATATAATGGATTTTTTTCTTCCGACTTTGGTCAAAATTAATTGTTATTTACTGTAGCCTCTTACATTTTGAACTGCTTGACTTTGGTTATATATATAAGATTCTGTATGCCAATGCCACTAAATAATGTAAAATTTTCCAAATGAAATTTCAACACTTATGCCAATGTTATTGTCATGCACCGGTCAAGCAGAGCCCAATTTTCCCTAGTAATATATGTTCTTAGGTTTGATCCCCGGACAACTTCTTAACAACTGATCCATCATTTCTGACTTCACTTTCTTTGCTCTGTCACTCCGATGCAAGAACATCCAAGTTAAAATTAATTATTTGATTATTAGGACCAGCTTTTTGTTATTTGTTTTTACGTTAGTTTTTTTGTTTTGTTTTTTGAATTCTTTTAATTTAAATAGTTATGTGATTGGCTTAGGACTCTTAGTAAGAGTTCTAATTATATAGGACTGTCTCAAGAGGTGGCAAACGGGTCATTCAGTTCGGGTCATTTTGGGTTTGACTACATTCGGTTTAATTTCGGTTCGGGTCTAGTTCAAGCATTCGGTTTTAGTTTGAGTCTATGGTGATTTCGGGTCGGGTCGGGTCGGTTTGATTTTGGGTCGGGTTAATAGGAGATCGACCGGTTTCAATCTGATTTAAACACGGTTATATAATTTATGTTTAAACACGGTTCAAATGCATATGTTTAATTTCTCTTTTGTAGTTGAATCTCATGGTCGATTATTGCCCTTCAGGTGCTTGGCAATGAGGGTTATGATGGTGCGGCTGCTGATGTGTGGTCATGTGGAGTGATTCTCTTTGTTATAATGGCTGGGTATCTCCCATTCGATGAGATAGACCTTCCAACCTTGTACAAGAAGGTTATTACCATCATTTTTGCACCGTTAAATTTACATTTATAATTTGCAATGTACTTCTTTACTATTAGTAAATATTTTTACCAACATTTGTAGACAGATTGCTATTAAGCTATTTGTCTACAGTTATGTTGCAATGCTCTAGCTGTTTTTCCTCCATTCTTTTGAGTTGTAATAAGCGATTTGCTGTGTTATATGTGCTCCCATTTTGTATCTTATTTTGTTATAATTTTTTTGTCAGACTTGCGTCCTGTGCTAAAACTGTAATTCATGCGTCTTTGCATATAGAATAATGGAGGCTGCAAACGCAAATATGTAATTATTTATCAGTCTTGTAAAATCCTACCATTTAGTATATGTATTGCTAAGAGAAACCACCTTAATCGAACTTAATGTTTCCCCTTGAGCATTTAGGAGTGCTGATATAGCTGTGAAATTTCTAAGCATTCCTTTTGTCAACGTGCAGATTAGTGCTGCCCAGTTTTCTTGTCCATTTTGGTTTTCTCCTGGGGCAAAATCATTGATACAGAAGATCCTTGATCCCAATCCTAAAACCGTAAGTATATTTAGCTTAGTGTTGAGTTCTAGTTTTTGATTCTTTGAATGCCATCATTAACATGTCATATTTATTGCATTATCCTGTATGTCCCTGAATACCTTAAATTTTTACACACCCTTGAACTACTCAATCGCCAATGCATTGTTTTTGTTATCCTACTCGATGCAATATCCAAGCTCAAGAAGCTTTGATGTCTACCACTCAATGGCCGTGCAAATTGTCAAATGAATAGATACAACTTGTTTTTACACGAAATGTCCACCAGTTTTAGAAAATGCAGCAGGTAGTTTAGGCATGAGAATTGAAGAATAAAATTTCATTACATCTGGTTTATTTCTAAAACACTACCGTTTGTGATTTGCCGAACTCTTATAAATATGATGGTCAGCATTAGTTATATGTAGCAAGGTGAATAATGCAGTAACTGTATGATGCTTGTTTGATGTTTCCGAACCACTCTAACTGGTTCCGAAATAACTGCAGCGTATCCAAATTGAGGGTATTCAAAAAGATCCATGGTTCCGGAAGAATTATGTGCCTGTGAAACCTAGAGAAGAAGAAGTGAATTTGGATGATGTCCTAGCAGTTTTTGATGACATTGAGGTAGGGAATTATTCCTTTTGTTCTTTGTATTATAACTCCTCTTCGTAGCCTAAGAGATCTTCTGATGCTAGCTTACATATTTTTAATTTTTTCATGTCAACAGTGATGGTTGTTATTAGAGTCGATCATGTTAATGCATCCTGATTGCCTTGAGAACCCTTTTCCCTGGATTTTTTCATGTCAACAGTGATGGTTGTTATTAGAGTCGATCATGTTAATGCATCCTGATTGCCTTGAGAACCCTTTTCCCTGGATTTTTGTTCTGTTCTGTGCCATATTTCTCTTTGCTGAGTAGTTACTGGTACTTTGCAGGAGCAATATGTATCCAAGCAGCCCTTAGTCAATGAGGGGGGTCCCCTAATAATGAATGCGTTTGAGATGATTACGCTATCCCAAGGCTTGAATCTGTCAGCATTGTTCGACAGGCAACAGGTACGGCAATACATGTCAGTATTTTCTGCTACTTTATGGAATCTTAGTCCAAGTTGATTTGTTGTTCAAATTGTTCATATATATATATATTTGGTTTCAGAAGATAGAATTGCCAATATTTTATCTTTTGTGTTATTCTTCTTCACCTCAAAGAATGGTCATTCTATTTCTCTCACCTTGTCATGGTTCTTGGTTGGTTATAGTTTATACTTTTTTTGCTTGTCATGCTTGCTTTAAACATGAAAAAGCATATTGAGTTGCTGTCAACTTGCATAGCATTCAGTAAATGGGAAAGGGTGAGTGGGGTCATCATCTCTTCTCCTTTTTTATGATATCAATGCCTGTCTATGCTGTTTGCTGATAATTTCTTTTGGAGAATGAGATGTATATACTGTTTAATGCTATATTGTACTAACTATAGACGTTACTTTCTTTGGTAGGATTATGTAAAACGGCAGACTCGTTTTGTATCTCGCAAACCAGCTAGAGTTATAATCTCAAGTGTTGAAGCTGTTGCTGAATCAATGGGACTAAAGGTTCATACGCGTCATTACAAGGTATGACATATCTTCATTACAAAATGCAGTTGTCTGTTCATTACTGGAATGCTTTAGAGAGGCTTTTTCACAAAATGAAGCAATGTTGTCTTTTTACTCTAATTGTGTGTGTGTGTGTGTGTTTCTTGTGTTATCATTTTTTTTCTTCCAAAGATAAAAACAACCTAGGCATGCTAATGTGCTGATAGAGAAGCACCAACATTGCTCCTTTGTGATAGGCACCTGGCTAATTCTAAATTTTAATACTTCTCAAAGGAACTTTCAGAAATAACTCGGTTAATCTAATACCAGCAATTAAAGGTTTGCAACGAGACATTCTGTACTCAATCCCTTTTCGTAATAATCTTATTAATGGAAAAGGTTAAATGAGGAAACAACAATGTGTAGGTTACTTGAACTTTCTGTTCTTAGCAATATAAGTGGGGTCACCCTATTGTTTGATTGGGCATCATGTTTTTTTTTTTTTTGATAAATTCTGGGCCTCATTAAAAACCCTCTCCCTATTAGAGAGGGAAAAGAGTGCCCCACTAAGATAATTTATTCCACCAACAAATCTCAAGGATTACAAAAATTGTCCATCCATCCAGATACAAGCAATCTGGATTCACAGTAGGAGAAAACGAACCACCCCTTCAATTAAAACAAACACACGCCAAAAGTAATCCCACCCCACATTTACCCTATGCCTTTCTTTGCTAATCCATCTGCTGCAGTGTTACAACCCCTCGGAATCCAACGGACAAACCAACCTTTGTTTTGGATAGTTGACATAGTGGCTCTTATCACATTTCGAAGCAGGGGAGGCGGGTTCACCACCCCATTTAACCATTCCACCACTGCTCTACAGTCGGACTCAATGATGAGTCTGAGATTTTGGCACCACACCGAAGCCAAGAATAAACGAATCCCCCTGAGCACCGCTTCCAATTCAGCCAAAGATGGAGGTCCCAAATCAACGGCTTCTGAGAAGCACCACAGATTGATCCCCTCTTCATTGCGCAGCAGCCCTCCGATGCCAGCTCTATTAGTTGCAACAGACGTTGCCCCATCGACATTTAATTTCAGAAAACCTTTCGGTGGTGGAGTCCAGTGTGCTTGGTACCTTTTCTCTTTCTCAGAAACCATTATCGAGTCTGCCAGGTTCAAATCCAATAGCAAGTCTTCCAACGATATGAGGTTATTGGGAAATTTTGCTTTCATCCAAGTCGCCAATCGAAATTTAACCAGGAAACGTAACTGAACCCAGTCCACCTTCGCCCCCTTAAAAACCACATCATTTCTATATAGCCAAACGGACCAGATTACTGAGAAGGGAATGAAGGGGATCCAATTTTTCTTACTTACCTGACCCATAGCGTTCCAATTTTCCACAAAATTTTTTGGATCTTCATGAACAACCATTTCAACACCCACATCTTTGCAGAAGGACATCCATATCTGCCAAACACCAAAGCAATTGAAAAATAGATGTTTTACCGTTTCGGGGCAAGATTGGCAAAGAGGACAAGAATCACCATCAATCAAACTGATTCCTCTCTTCCTTAACTCGGCTCTCACGGGGGCTCTGGCATTCATGACTAGCCAAAAAAATGCCTCCACTTTGGGAGGCGCAAAACCGAGCCAAACATTGTTTTTCCAGAAATTGCGATCCGAGTTTTGGACTCCCAATGCTGCTCTAAAAGACTTCACTGAAAAGCATCCGTCTGTCGATCCCCTCCATTGAATCCAGTCATGTTCGAGGCCTTGGATTGGTACCGAGTTGAGGCAATTCAACATGTCGACCCATTGCTGTCTTTCCCAGTCGAAAACATTTCTCCTAAGCTGAATTTCCCAAGACCAGCCCGAGGGGCCTCTTCGACCAACATCAGCAATATAACACAGCTTATTGATAGCTAAGGCAAAAATACGCGGAAAGCGCACCTGTAACGGAGTGTCACCAAGCCAAATATCCGACCAGAATTTGATGTTCTTTCCATTTCCAAACTTTATCCCAAGGTTCTTCCGAAGAGTATCACCGAAAGTGTCCTCCGCATTAAAGGATTTCCAAATATCTCTCCACATCCATGATCCTTTCATCACCAAATCTGTTCCGGGCAGCAAGCTCTTATTAATTCTTGGGTTCTTCGCAACAATTACCCTTCTCCACATACCCTCCAAGTCATTGCCAAATTTCCATATCCATTTCCCAATCAAAGCACGATTCATCTCTTCCAAGTTTATAATACCAAGGCCCCCATTGTCCTTCGACGAACACACTTTACTCCAACTTAACCAGTGTATCTTCGACTTGTCTTCAGACCCCCCCCAGAGGAATCTGGATATAAGCCCGCTGATTTTCTTTTGAATAGATACAGGCATCTTAAACAAAGAAATGAAATACATCGGAAGGCTATTAAGGACAGATTTTATGAGAGTAATTCTACCTCCCATCGATAAAAATTTTGACTTCCACCCACCAAGTTTGTTAGAGAAATTTTTTACCACCGGGTCCCAAAGTTGTGCTGAGTTCCGATATGCACCGAGCGGGAGGCCCAAGTAATCCGTAGGGAAATGGTCAACTCGACACCCAATTCTCCTAGCCCACGATGTCACTGATTCCTCCGGAATATTGATACCGAAAATTTTACTCTTCAATAGATTGAGTTTAAGGCCCGACATCAATTCAAAAACTCTTAATACCCTCTTGACGTTCCTCGCCTGTATTTCTTCCCCTCCACAAAAAATGAGTAAATCATCCGCAAATTGCAGATGAGATACCTCGACCATTTGCTCGTGACCTCCAATCTTTATCCCACTGAAAAGACCCATCGCAACTGCTTTCTTTAACATCAAATTCAGCGCCTCTCCAACAATATTAAAGAGTAGGGGAGACAGTGAACAACCCTGTCTCAGCCCCCTTGTGATGTCAAAAGCTTCTGTTGGTGACCCATTAACCAAGATAGAAATAGAGGCAGTTGAGATGCATTTTTTAATCCAATTACACCAAACTTCATTGAATCCGCAGGCACGCAAGACAATAATTAAAAAATCCCAACTTACAGTGTCATAGGCCTTTTGAAAATCAATTTTGAAAGCGATCGCTTTTTTGCCTGACTTTCTCGCGTGGTCCAGCACTTCATTGGCTACCAGGGAACAGTCGAGAATCTGACGGCCAGGAATAAAAGCATACTGTGACTCACCCACAATAGAATCCATCACCATTCTTAATCTCTTTGCTAAAACTTTCGACAGCAGCTTGTACATACCCCCTACTAGACTGATGGGTCTATACTCGTCCAAGCTTTCTGGATTTTTAACTTTAGGAATCAAAGTAATAAATGAATGATTCAAACCTCTCTTCCAGCTCCTGCCGCAGTGAAAGTCGTCGAAAAAAATCATTATGTCCTCCTTCAACTCGATCCAGAATTTCTTAAAAAAACCCATATTAAACCCGTCAGGCCCGGGTGCTTTGTTACTGTTAGAATCTGCCAACGCTGCCCACACTTCTTCCATCGAGAAATTTCTGGTCAGTACTGAATTTTGTTCCTGACTTAACTTGTTGAAATCGAGCAAGCATTCGCAAACCTCCAGATGGCTAGAAGTGTTGTAGGACTTTCGAAAGTGATCTCTAACCGTCTCCTTAACCAAAACAGGATCCGAGATAGTAACACCATCCTTCTTAATGCTCTTTATCAAATTTGTTTTCTTCCTTTCCGAAGCTACCAAATGGAAATAACGAGAGTTCCTATCTCCTTCTTTGAACCAACGCGCTCGAGATTTTTGCAACCAAATGCTTTCCTCCCTCCTACACAACGCCCATAACTTAGATCGGTAGGCTCTAATCTGATCAAAAAAGGACGAACATAATTGACCACTTTGGATTTCCTTCTCTAAGTCAGCAATTTGCTTCTCTGTGCATTCGATCTCCTTTCTCACATCCAATCTGTTTTTTGAGGACCACGATTTCAAAGATTGTTTCGTACCTTTTAGGATAGCCCCGATCTTTATGTTGCGCCCTCTCAGCTTTAAACCCCTGATTCGTTGTCGAACTACCTCTTCAAATCCTGGTTCCTCGTTCCAGTAATTAAATACCCGAAATGGCTTCGGGCCCCAATTACAGCAATCACTAGATAGGAGTATTGCATTGTGGTCTGAGATGTATTTGCCCAACAAATTCTGAGACACAGTCGGGTGCAGAGCAATAAAATCAGCCGAGAGAAGGAACCTATCAAGCCTTACGAAAGTTGGTGGATTCCTATTATTCCCCCATGTAAATTTGCCACCTATCAACGGAATGTCCACCAATTCCGCCTCAGAAACGAAATCACTGAATAATGTAATCAGGCTGTTGTTCAGTGTGAAGCCCATTTTCTCCTCAGCATCTAAAAACAGGTTAAAATCGCCCCCGATGCACCAAATTGCTGATCTTGATTTAATGAAACCCAGTAATTCTTCTATGAAAAATGGTTTATCAGTGTCAGTAGCGGCTCCGTAAACATTCACAAACCCATAGACATTACCTGATGGATGGATCGACCCAAAAACTGCTATGAATCTTTGTCTAATTACAATATCCGCAACCTTCAACCAGTTGGTATCCCACACACATAATAAACCCCCTGCAGATCCCACTGCCGGAGAGAAACTGAAATCAAAATTATCCCCGAGCCAGATGCTCCGCACATCCCTGTTTGAGCATTCTTCCAACTTTGTTTCTTGCACAAACAACATCTTCGGTTTATTTTTTTGAACAACATTTTTAACTGCTCTTCTTTTCTCTTTTCTCCTAAGGCCCCTAATGTTCCAAGATAAAATTGTGTTTTCCATATAAAGATGATAAAAAAAAACCAAATGTAGAGAAAACCTAAAAACAGCTCCTCAATTCCCTCTCCAAATCGTTAACTCTATTCATCACAACTTGTCTTCCTCCAGTAAAGGAAATTCCTAGAATTTTGCTTACCTCCCAGACGGATTCCGCTTCCAAACCCACTTCAGAAGCTTTATTCTCTGGGAAAGATGGCGAGATCGAGCCTCTTCTTTTTGCGAACCCCGATTCGAGAGAATCCCTTATATATCTTCGAAGGTCCCTCCTGTTACAGGCCCTAAATAAACTGAATTGTGCTGGGATGATCGGGATTGCCGTCGGATTCCTCGTCAATCTGCACGAAGAAGAACTACCCTTTCTCCACGGTCGAAACCCATCTAAGGAGTCAGGAACAAATTCTTCTGCTTCAGAGAGAGAGATGCCCCTATCTTGCATGTTTGAAGAAACTGGAGCCATTTCCGGATGAGTTTCATCACATTGGACCCGTGGTACATTAGTAACACCCAACTCAGATGGATGAGAGTTAATCTTCAAGGGCCCGTTAACTTCATTATTTTCTTGGCCGCACAAAATATCCCTATTAACCTGACCCATAAGGCCCAATTTGTTTGCGCCCATCTCCCCCGGGTCTAGAGAATCTGTCCAAGAGTCCACCTCAGCAGCATCTTTGTCGGTTGGCTGACTGCTTGAACATTCCGCCGCAAAGGAATTATTAAGATTCTTGGGACTAGATAGCCCATTTAATACATTAACACCCCTTCCCGAAATTCGAGGAGAGGCTCCACGATCGTCCGAAACGTCGTTCCTACATCCATCCCGATCACCTGGCGGCCACCCTGATCTGTCGTCTGACTCTCCGGAGTCAGAAAAATCATCTGCCATCGTCTTCCCCATATAATCTTTGTTTCCGGATCCACATCCATTATCCCTGTTTCTGGAACCAATCTGGTCATCACCGATCCTCAGCTTGACACAATACGAGAATCCCATGGACTTTAAAGATAATTTCTCCGGAATCCTCTGTGAATTAACTGCTCTAATTGTGATGATTGCTCTGTCTAAATGCTCTTTCCTCATCGTACCATCACTTGCCGATATGAAGGTTCCCCACCTGTTTCCCATCGCTTTAAAAAATTCCAAATGCCAACAGTACAGCGGAACTCCATACATTTGGATCGTAATGTAATACTGAGGAACACCATTCATCAGCAGCGGGCTTATGTGATCGAACCAATAACAAAGTTCTTCTTTTTTATTGTTCCAAATTTCCTCCATGATTTGTTTGGACTTGAACCTCACCACAACCGAATCATTGTCGACACCCCATTTGGCAAGCTGCACCTCTATGTTATCATTCCCAAGTGCTCTTTGCACAAACTCTTGTTCAAAAGCTTGTTTTAGCAGCCCAACCATGCAGCATTGTAACCAAGCCGTGTCCTGCACCGGAACGCGGAAATTCATAATGTTTTCTTCCAGGCTATCCTCCTCACCTTGTTCCCCAAAGCTGTCCTCCTTTTGTTGTTTATTGGATCGATCCTCCGGGTTGTTTATAAGGACATCCCGGTAAGTTCTACCATCTTTCCAACCTTGATTGCCCAAGTTTACATTCTTTGGACGCCATTTATCCTTGCCCACACCTATCGGAAATTTCCCAGGATTACGCCTCATCCTCCCAGCCCCGTCAATCATTCTGGGATACTTTGCCAGAGAAACTTTGATATAGAAACCGTCGAGTCTACTTCCATCCGTTGCCCTGATAATTCTCCTTACGTCCTCCTCTTCTGCCATCGTGACAAAAGCGAAAGTGGTTTCTTTGTATTTCGCCTTCAGGTTTTTCAGAGGAATAAAAACTCTTCTCACCACACCATGGTTGCTAAACCATTCCCAAAGAGCTCTACGAGAGACCCTCCTACTGATGTTATCTATGAACAGTGTTCTCCCACCTTCTTGACTGTGTACGCCACGTTGATTACCGGAGAAATCGTCAGGGAGTCTCCGGGACCCTTCAGCTGCACCAGCTCCAGAGCTTTTCTCCATTTTACTAATCACCAACCCCACCTAATTCGGTTTTAAAAAAAAAAAAAAACTTTTTAATTGGGCATCATGTTTCACTTTGCAAAAGAACATGAGTGTACAAGTGTACTGTATTTTATATCATTTTGTCCTTAATATTTGTTCTTTCCTTCTAACTACAGACAAGACTTGAGGGAAGATCTGCGAATAAGGTTGGGCAATTTGCAGTTGTCCTGGAGGTAGACTCCTATAACTTTTATCGCATTTGGTAACAAACGTGTTTTTACATTGTCAAGTTAATTTCAAGTTGACTTCTGTTTGAAAGTTAGTTTTATACATCTTATTTAGGTTTTTGAAGTTGCACCATCACTATTCATGGTAGATGTTCGAAAAGCTGCTGGAGATACTCTTGAATATCACAAGGTTGGTTTGTGTGTCTTGCTCTGTATTTTAGACACCCCCTATAGTAGACTTTTATCTCAAATTGGTCCCAAAAGCTACAATTCAACCATTTTTTGGCTTGCTAGATGGATTAAGTTTTCATTATGCTCTGGTTATTCTTATCGTCTCTCCTTCTGCCATTTTTGTCTTAAATGATTCCAAGTTTTACCTTCCACCATTTATGCCACTGTTATCAATCTTCTTTGCATGAGAAGAAAACATCTATCTCTAACCTTTTCTCTTGCCGTTTAATGAATCAAGAGTGAACTTATCGTGGATCCATTTTAGTTTGTTGAATTATCTCTTATTTTGCGTTACACGACGCAACATGCATGTGGCTAGTCTTGCTTCTTAGCTGCCTACACTATAGGCTGTTGACCTATAGCAACCTTGGCCTTGTAGTTTTGCAAAGCCTTTTTTGACTTGGATAAGGATGCATATTAATCAAGCAATTAATTGCTCATAGAGTTTCCTTAAGTGTTTGTGATGATGCTAGCATGTTCTTCTATCTTGTTTGATATCCGAATAAATTTTCAAGTAATGTCTGTCCCCAATCAATTACTGATATACTAATGTTTCCTTTCGGCAGTTTTACAAGAATTTCTGTGCTAAGCTAGACAGTATCATCTGGAAACCAACAGAGGGTCTTCATGAAAATCCCAGTTTTATTCGAACAATGACTTTCTGATCCTTTTTAAGCGGACACGATGCAAAATCAGTGTCTCGCAAACAGGACAAAGGAAGACATTCCGCTTCAGCTAAGCTTTTCTAACCCACCATCCTGCTATAAAGTTGTCGGTGTACGCATGGTTTCCAGGTTTTGTAGATCATGCATTCCTCTTGCCAGATGAAGCTCTTAAGAATGTATTGATAACCACAATGATGTACAGGCTTTTGTGTTTTCATCACCTCCTTTTCCTATGCATCTCCCATTGAAACCAGTTGGTCGAGGCAGGTCCTGACGACTTGGATTTTAAGATCTTTTAGCGAAGAATTGTGTGTTAATAATGTCTCGACTGTATTCGATGCATGGTACATGTATAACTGCAAGTATAATAATAACACAGATCTTCATTGTTGTAGCAGCACTGTTTTCATCTTGTTTTTGGCTGGGAAAGTTACTCATGTTAAATCGGTGCTGTAAGTTGCAGTAATTAAACAAGGAGTTACTTAGGCCAAACTTGGATATGATTGTATCATATCATATGACGAAAGTGTAATGTTTCACGTGACAATAATATCCGAAACTTTTATTGATACTAACAGTATAGTGGCAGTCAAACGATTCATTTACAAGGAGCTTACAAGGATTAGGATTTGAACCCAAAAAAGAACCAAATGCCAGACATTTCATAGGACTGAATAAAAAAAAGCTTTGTCAAGCATTCCAGATGAAAAACTGTATGATAAAAGCTAAAACAACCTGTGGGGATGCATCCAGCAAAGTCGAACCAAGGGCGATCATCATTAGCGGAAACTTAGAACCATGACTCGACAGAAATCTCCAGGGACCATGGCTATGAAACCGCCTCCTCCAATTGGGGGCTTCGTAGTTATAACAGGCTTTCCCATGCCGAGAAAGCCTGCAAAAAAAAGGTGATGGGATCGCCCATCGGCAAAACAGCCAAGTCCCTGGAAATACACCAAACCATAGATAGAACTACTATCATGATCACTTTGTTGGACCCAAAAACCGTGCTGGATGTGTTGATCACTCTTTACTTTGATTAGAAAAGGATGTCACATCTCCACAAGCTCTCTACAAGCAGCTCAACGGTTCGAGTGCCGATTGAATTGCATTGCTGGAGATTCAACCCCACCAGGGTCTTGCCTAGCTTTTTTAGGAAAGGCATGCTTTTGTTCGACACTCCAGAACAACCTGAAAACGAAAGGACTTGCAGATTGAGTTGCTCCGCATGAGACAAGGCGGCAACCCCGGAATCGGAGATTGCACATCTTGACACGTCCAGATCACGGAGGAAAATACAATTGTCTGCAATCGACGCCAAACTTGCATCAGTTATCCTCCTGCAACCATCAAGATTGAGAAACTCGAGGGTTCCACCGTGTAGCCTGGTCAAGGCCGAAACTACCTCATCAGTCAAATTTAAGCAGCCGCTCAGATTCACCTTCACAAGTCCTTCCTTGCAACTCTCCAGAAGAGGCAAAAGACCTGCATCTGTGATGCCATAAAGACCACTAAGATCTATAAGCTGAAGCTGAGGGCACAACTTGCCCACCATAGCCAAGCTGGCAGTTCCAATTCCGGGGCAGTTCTTTACGGACAAGGACTTAAGTGAATTGCAAGGGGAGGACAAAGGAGCTTCCATAGTTGTATCCCTAACTCCCATGCACTTCACTAGAGTAAGAGATTTTAACCGACAATTCGAGATGAGACCGATAATCCCTGATTGTGTGACTCTGTTGCACTCCTCCAATTGCAGGCACTCAAGAGAACCTGTAGACTTGGCAAAACCAACCAAGCCATCATCGGAAACGAAGCTACAACTGCGTAGACACATCTGTTTAAGATTCACACATCCCTTTCCCACGGCTTCAATACTAACATCTGTTACCCCACAGCATGAAGTGATCATCAAAGAGATCAATTTTTGCAAGCCCTGAGCATTGCCCATGACCCAAAATCCTTTCTCACTCACATTTTGTAGACCACCGAGCGTGAGACTTGTCACGGACTTGCCATAGTATCCAATCACAGCAAGAGAAAAATCAGATATCTTCAAGCCCTGAAGCTTAACCTTTGAAAGGACAGAAGATGCTGATGAAAACAAGCTCGAAACTCCTTGATCCCCAACAAGTGGGCAGTCCTTGATAGAGATAGATTGCAGCTTGGGGCAAAGCTTTCCGATAGCTTGCAGGCCCTCGTTACCGATCTTTGGGCAAGATTCAATGCTCAAAGCGGTCAAATTAGGACAGTTCTCAGCGATTGCAATCAAACCCTTGTTTGAAACTGAAGGGCACTGGCAAAGGTCAAGCTTCTCCAACAAATGGCATTCTTTGGCTATATCATACAGACCTTCATCTCCAACACGAGGTACGCTCCACAAAGAAAGTGACTTGAGAGAAGGGCAACCACGGGCTATGGAAGATAGCCCGAAATTGGTTACTCCACATGAAGAGTTGCTTCCTCGAATAGAAAGTTTTCCCAGTCCGCCACGACCACTTGTTCCAACAGCAACTGCAGCAAGCCTCACATCAGTTGCTTTCTTCCCTTCCAAGCACCTTGTAAGATAACCATCATCTTCAAGAGATGGGATTGTCTCAATATCATCAGAAATCGAATCAATATTCTCATTGACAGCCTTTGATGACTCATATTCACCCTTACGAATGCCGGTCAGAAGCATAAGCCACTGCCTTGAGACACAAGCACACGAGCTCCTTTCTCTGGCCCCGGGAAGGCGTTTGAAGATCTCAAAAATACATTCATCAGGAAGGTCATTGATTGATGGTTGCTTATTCTGCTCAAAATCGGTTTCGCCAAAGAGAAACGAGGCACTAATGCGAGCTCTTTTACGAGGAGGGCAGTACACATCCGCTTGGGAACTGATTGAACACAATCTACCAAAGTCTGTGGAACTTTTTCTATTAAAAGAAGCCCCAAAATAGAAATCATCATCACCTGAAATTCCAATAAACAGGAACCACAATAAGTTAAAACCATCCAAACAATGTTTAAGGCTAGGGAAAAAACTAAAGCCCCATTATTTTTACACAAAATTAAAATTTCTTTGGTAAAAGCTTCCAACTTTGATGCAAATCTTCAAGGATTCAATCCATATTCACATAACTAAACAATCCTTAAACTTTTTTTATTCATTTTCCTGTTCAAAACTAAACACTAACTGAAACAAACTTCAAATCCAAATCAAATGAAATCTCCTAAGTGTGTCACAAGATGAAGCAATAACAAGTGAAAAATAGGCTAATTTCAATCAAAATCACCAACCTAAGAATTACAAACAGACCTAATAAATACTAAGACAAATTTTACCCAACAAAAACAATAAGAAAAAACAAAATGGAAAATTGCTTACCACTGTAATTAACAAGAGCAGGCATGGTTGAATCTCAAAGAAGGCGCCTTTAAACCCAAAATGCAACACCCAACAAGAGAAAACGCTAATAAGCAGACCAAGTATAGCCCTTGAAAGCTTGAATGCATCAAAACTTGTTTAGAACAAAGAATGCAGAAACCCCAATAAGTAGGGGGAAAATGATCGGAAGAACGAAAAAGAAGAAGAAGAAAGAAGTGGATTTTTGTATTACAGGAAAGAAAACGCAAGTGTTGTATTTATTTGGTTTGAAGAAGAGAAGAAAGATGTAGTCTTTTTGAAATTTCCATGTCTTTTAGTTGCAGATGCATTAGCGGGAAACTTTATGCTACATGCAATGTACCTTTAGAACTCGATTATTCTTTTCTGTTCTATTTTCTTTCCAACCAAGCATCCCGTTACCGACTACTATAGCCTTTTTTTTATTTTATTTTTTAAAATGAGATTTATCCAACTTCATTGAATTAAATTTGGGCGGTGTTGGCATCAAAAAAAAAAAATTGGGGAGGTGTTTAAGCAATTATCTTGGGAGTTTACATGCAAGATTCTTGCTTTATTTTTTATTTTGGTTATGCAATATCGAAGATTTTAGTTTTTTTTATAGAATATAACTAAAAAATAAGTGCTTAAATTATATTTTTTTAACAGGTGTTTAAAGTATTTTTTTATTTGCGTGCTTAAATTTTTACTTTTGGCTAAAATAGGTGTTTAAAGTATTTTTTGGTTGAAATATGTGCTTAAAGTATTTTTTGGTTGAAATAGGTGTCTAGTTTCATTTTTGCTTGAAATAGGTATCAAAGTATGTGGTCAGTTGGAGAATTATATCATGGGTGATTCCCACCACGCCATCCATGGGACCAACCACTAGAAACCACCCACTTCATCATTATTTTCCATGTCATTAATTTAATAATAGAATAACTTCCAAAAAATAGTTTTTAAAATGACATGGAAAAACTTTAGTGAAGATTCATTGGTTGGAAAAAATGACATGAAAAAATCATGGTGAAGTGGGTGGTTTCCATTAGTTGGTCTCATAGATGACGTGGTGGGATTCACCCATAATATAATTTTTCGCTCAGTTGACTTTAAAACAATCCAAAAATAAAATTTTAGGCACATATTTCAGCCAAGAATACTTTAGACACCTATTTCAGCAAAAAATGAAATTTTAGGCACTTATTTCAACCAAAAATATTTTAAGCACATATTAAAAAAAACATAGTTTGGACACTTATTTTGTAGTTAAGCTTTTTTTTATTGGAAAAGAGTTGTCTATGATTTGAATTAAAATTTAAAATTCAATAATCAACGGGTTGGTCCAAGTGGTAAGCAGTTTAGTATTGTTTAAACAGATCTGGAGTTCGATGTTGTATATAGAAAATTTACGTTGGGAGACTCACTCACCAAAACCAGCTATGTGATACGGGCCGTTCTGAATTATTTAGGGCAAAACCCTAAAGAATAAGGAGGGCGAAAAAATTAAAATTTAATTGACATGTCGATAACAATACAAGTCTTTTGTTTCACATAAATTATTATGAGCGAATAAAATTCAACTTGACTTAACATAAATTTATTATATGGAGAAATAATTAGATGAACCCGGCTCACTACGTCATTCATGGTTTATCTAATAATATTCAGCTATTTCAGTGTAAAATTATTCACTCCTTAATTACATGTAGAAAAAAAAGTGAAGATTCACCTTGAAAAAAATGACACGACAAAATGTTATTGGATGAGACCACGAATGACATGGTGAGCCAGACCCAGCTAATAATTTTTCATTATATAATTTTAGTGTATAATTAATTTAATGTTATATTTTAATTGAAAAATACAAATTTTTTTACCGTTACATCAATAATTTCTTAACTTTTCCTCTCGAATAAAAAAATAATTTTCTTCAGCTTTTAAATTGGACTAACGTGTGTTTTTATTTTACAGTAAAAATATTTTATTATTAATTAAAAAGAAATTGGACCAATGTGCTTTTGTATTATCTTGATTAATTTGAGCAACTAATGTCCAGATTCTGGATAAACATCAGTAAACTAGGGATTTTGTGGGAAGATTAAGGAATCTTTTTATTTGTATTTCATATTTAGGCAGCCCAACCAAGGAGAATTAGAGGATTCAACTTTAGCAAATTGAATTAATTTAATGGTTTGTTCATCAACCACTTGACAAGCCCATTCATGTTACATTACACATTTTTTTGTTTAATAATTTTTAATATATCACGGGTATTTGATTCATTGATTTACTAATTTACATAAAAACTCGTTATGAGGATCATTTTTTTAATCTAATTTGTTTTTATTTACAATGCTAAAATCCGTACTCTTAATTTTACTTAAGATATTTAACACTTTATCTCAATGTTAAGGATATATATTTGTATATAATTTCGCTTAAAGCATAAACAAAAAAAAAGGGAAAAAGAAAAAAGAAAATCCAACCACAACATTGATCAATTCAAGTCTTTCAAGTGATGTGTTGCTTGTTTAATTATATCGTAGACAAATTATTAAATGATTGTTAAGAATATACAAAAAAATGTCTTTTCTAAATATATATATATATATATATATGTGTGTGTGTGTCCGTCCTTCCAATCGACTACAAAACCTAAAATTTTAGGTTAGATGTTAATATTTTCGTGTTAAGTTTGAATAATAAAAATATTTATTTACTCTACACTTTTCAATATGTTAATATTTATTTATTTAAATTTGAATTTAAATTGTCACCTTTGAAAAAAATTGAATTGAAAGTATTTAGTATGAAATTTCGTTTCTAATTGAGCTCAATTTTGATTAGGGATGATAATTCGGATTAAAGATTCGAATTTTCATATATTTTTTTAGATTTGGAGATTGTGGATTGAATAATATTCAAATGTTAAAATTATAATCCATGCAGATTTAGAACGAATGCATGTTGTCGGTTCGAATATCTAATTTTGATTTTGGATTACAAAATAGAGAATATGTTGCTTCCAAAGAAGTCGATTTTAGTCATTTACAATTTTGACGGACTCATATATTTGACATATGATTTAAAATTGTTAATTCAATCTCTCTCTCTTTTTTGCAGATTTAGATATTTTACGAACAACGATATTTTATTTAGATTCAGATAATAATACTTAAATAATTCGTAAAAAAACAAAATTTAAATTTTAAACAAATTCATGAATTCAAGTTCATATTATTTAAAAAAATATCCGACCCATTCTCATCCTATGATCCATAACATATTGGTAATTATTTTATTTATATAGTATTTATCTTTGAAGAAGCACGTGTATCTGTCGACAAGCACATTTAGTCTTATAGGGGTTTATATAGTAATATTAAAAAAGAAAACATGTAACATGGGACGGCGGAGAAGATGTTCAAAATGAATCTGTTGAAATTCATGCAATCATGGATAATAAAAATTGTTGTACTCTTAATCTTACTTTGAGCTGGACATTGTCACATGAATGTCTAACGTGCATGTTACATAATAAGATTTAATGTACAAAAATTAATTAATACGAGATCAAAATAAAATAAGATATATGTATGAGATGAGATTTAATGTGGTTCGTGCGTCATCAGCTGACACGTGATGTGGTGTGTGTGCTGCAACCGCACCTTGGCAGGTGAAATGAACCAATTAAAATATTATTGAACAACCGCCTATTGTTTTCTTGGTTCACAGAATCTAAACATCCTTCTTATTCAGAGGGGACGAACTAATTCTCTTCCGCTTATTTTTGGCTTATGGGGCAACACATTATATGATTAGGGCCTCACTATTGAGAATATAAATTTCGGTTGCAGTCGTATTTTCGATTGTAATAATTTATTGTGATTATACACAACAACAGAGCCAGAGGTGTGATGATTGAGAGAGGCTCATGCCCCACGCACAAATACACCTGATTGAGAAATTGGAAATACACAACAACCATGTCACGACTGTTTTTTTTTTTTTTTTGCGTCGATCGAAATAAGATCACCTCAGATTGAATTTTTTTATTTAATATTTTTAAAAAATTAAATTGTTTATAAATTTGTCCCACGCGTGAATCGGAATCCCTTGGCAAGCAATTCACGCCCTCCGGTTGCATACTTCTGTTCCATCTATCCAATCCTTAGTCCCCTTAAACTACCCTATCAAGACTAGGGATGCTTAACGAGTTGAGCAGCTCGTGAGCTGCTCGAACTCGACTCGGTCAAAATTCGGTAAACGCTCGACTCGGGTTGATTCGATTCGAACTCGACTCAAGACCTTAACGAGTTGAGTCGAGCAAAGTCTAACTCGACTCGATAAGTTTGCGAGCAGCTCGTTAATTTTTTAAAATATTTGTGGATTATTACTTTAGTTTTAATATGTTAGTTTGATGAATTTGTGGATTGTTAATTTAGTTTTAATATGTTAGTTTGGTGTATTTGTGGATTGCTAGTTTGGAATTTAGACTTTGAAAGTGCTTTATACACTCTTTTGATATTTTTTTGGTTAAATTTGTTAATTTATGCTAATATTAAGCCCCAAATAGTATTGTTAAATTTTACTTTTAGTTAAAAATAAGATAAATTTTTTAGTGAGCTTAACTTTTTATCTTTATTGTGGTTTAGGGTCTTTCCTTTTGAGTGTGTTTAAATTTAGCCACACAAACTCACGCTCGTATAATCTTTAGACAAGATTTAAAATTTTATTATAATATCAAGAATCAAAAGTAAGCCCTCAAAACATCAAAAAGAACCATATGAAATGAAAATATCTTAGAACAGAAAAGAAGCCTACTATTTCTAGCCAATCCTTTTTCAATTCTATAAAGATATATGGCAGAAAAATATAGTAATATATATCAATTAGCTAAAGCTTGTTTAGTTCATTTAGGTGGCGGCGCATTGCGACAACAGTAAGTCTTCAGCAATAGGAAAAAATGCGTTGTAAGGGAACAACTTAGACCAGCAATCGTGACCGAGATTCACCACGGCACGGCAACAAGCAGAACTAATAGTACGACCTGTCACGCCGCCGGCAAGTGACGCAAGAATCTCCTCAACACAGCCACTAACTTTAGTAAGAGAAGACCAGCATTGTCCGACATCATATCCAGGACTAGACCAAGACACTGGAATAGACACCTTGCTGATGCCATTCAGTGTCGGTCCTGCAGGCGGTGTCGGATTCGAACAAGACATCCTGAGAAATGGGGGCAGAAGGGGGGTGAAAGGGAACATTTTAAGCCAACAATTGTTGCTGATTTTAGCAAGTGCATGGCAACAAGCAGGGCCGATAATGCCTGTTTTTCCATAGAAAAACGAAGTGGTTATCTCCATTACACAGCCTTGTATGTTGGTGAGGGATGACCAACATTTTTGCACTTCTCCGGGCTGAAATGGTCCCCGGCCTGGCGTTGGCATGAATGGGAACGGTGGTAACTGTTTCTGCGCCGTTCCGGCGGCGACAAATAGTGCCATGAATGCTGAAATTATAAGCACGGGCGATGGCTTTCTTGGTGTCGACATTGTGTTTGATTTCACTGGGGAAACTATGAAGCTTTGTTTTCTTCGTGTTGGTGAGTTGTATGTGGATACATGGAAGGATTTTATAGGTGAAAATGTGTAGTTATTAATATTGGAACGTTTTTATTTATAAATTTTATCAAAAAAAAAATTGTGAAACTGCTTCAACTTTAAAGTAGCATTTAACTTTTTGAAACTTAAGTTTGATAAATAAAATATTATACGGTAGACTATACGAATAGAAATGTTCTCTTTTAGTGTCTCTTTTTATTTCTCAGGGACGGAACTAAGAATCAATGTTAGGAGGGGCAAGAGTCTATTAAGCTTTTAAGTCTAAAAATTGGAAGGGGTAAAAGTCTTATTTAATTAACATTTAAAATAAAAAGGACTAAAAATGTAATTATACCAAAAAAAATTAGAAGGGCAATAGCCCCTCCCACACCAGTAATGGTTCCGTCCTTGTTTCACATCACTAAAAATTTATATTTGAGGTTTAGGTTTAGTGTTTAGAGTTTATGAGCTAGAATTTAGGAATTAAGGTTAAAGCGTAGAATTTATTTTTTCAATGTTGAGACATAAAAAAAGACATTAAAAAGGGTTGAGAATTTTTGCTCAAACTACACATATTTTGGATACAAAATTAAATATAATTTTTATATTAGTCACCACTTATGAAAAATTACAATATAATCAATTACGTTATCAAAAGAAATTAAAATTTAAAGGAGAATAGTATTAATTATCACAACTCAACTAAATCTCATGACATTTTATTCTGTTAAACTAATTAATTGTTTTTTGATTCACATGCCCTATTAGGTATCAACTATCAACATTTGAGTTCACATGGCACCTCATGACTTTGTTATGGAGTTGATGACCATTGGTGGACAGGTGGTCAAAATGTAACTTTTAATAACACAGTAAATTACGTTGTAATTTTTCATAGGTGACTAAAACGAAAGCTTTACATATGTGAATGACCATTTATATGATTTCTCAAGATAGTATAAAGACTAATTTTAAAAACATATTTTTATAGATAGGGGTGAGCGTTCGATCGAGTCGAGTCAAAAAATTTTGAGTTATTCGAGTTGACGAGTCTAATTTTATCATTCGAACTTTCATTCGAAAAATTTTCGAGTCGAGTTTTCGAGTTCTTATAAAAATTTAATTGTAATTATTTATCATGTTATAGTACAGTTTGATTCTAATTTAAATGATTTTCTCTAATCATATAAGATATGCATATATATTTATTCATATGTGGTAATATTTCTTCAGATTTTTATATATCGGTATGTATATATCAATAAAAATTGAGGGACTCGTCTTGAACTTAAAAATAAATCCACTAATTACTAGAAATTTTGAGTTATCCAAATTTCTATTTTACAACTCAAACTTTATTTGAAATTTTTTCGAGTTGAGCCGAGTCTATGAAATTTCGAGTCAAATCAAGACGAATAGAGTATTTTCGCCTCGAATCGAGTTTTACTCACCCCTATTTTTAGACAACACTTTTGAGTTTCAGCTTAGAAACTATTTTATTGAAGTATCACATCTCAAAGTGATATACTAGGTCCAATGTTGTAGATGGTTCAACCGATTAGACTATTATTTTTAGTTTAAATATTAAATTATTAATTAAATTGAATTAAAAATCTCTTTTAATTAAAAACGGTGTAATTGAGCCTTAAAAAATACTGAGAATGCCACCGTGAATAGTTATAGTTCGACAAACACAATCAATTTATTACTAGACAACTAATAAATTAATGAAACAGACTCATTATAATCTTAATGTCGTCTGTTAGTAGACACAATTATTTCACTAATGAAAATTTAGATATTTCAGGTTAAATTTGATTAATTGTTTCGAAATAAGATCCAATTAATAGAATGTATAAATTTTAGGACTAAATCGTTATTATATCATGTCATGTTTCATCTTGAACAATAAAATGACCTGTTTATCAATAATTCAGTTATTAAATTATTATTTTTAGAAAAAATAACTTATTTTTTATTAAACATATGGTTAAGTGACATATATTTTACCGATTTAATATTAATATTTTATTGCCTATGAATCCTAGGAGGAGGTTGACTCTAATTGAGATGAAAATGTTGGGGTCAAAGACATAGTAATCTACCAACAATTAATTTGGTTTAGCGGATTATTCGTTAAATTTCTTAAGTAAGGTCAAACGTGCGTTCCAAATATTATAAATGGAAGATAAAAATAAGTATTGAGAGGGTCATCTTATATTAGACCTTGTAAATTTCAATTCAATCCGAAATTAATCGACTAATGAGTAAAATACTTATTATTAAACCTCAAAAAAAAAAGTCCACGGTTGAAAAAGTCTTGGTTTGAATTATTTGGTTTGAAAAAGTCCACAGTCAAAAATGGCTTCTTTTTTTTAATAGCCGCCGGCCGGTCGCGATTCTCTTCTCTCTGCTTCATTCAACTAGTAAATCCTGCACGTCACCTTCCCCACTCTCATTTTCTTACATTTCAAAACCCCATTATAAGCAAAGATGTGTTTTGCTTTTCGAACCAAAACTCTAAAACCCAACTCTCAAAGCATCTTGTTTTGAGATTTCAAGTTGGAGAAGTTTGGTGTTTTTTTTTTGTTGAATCAAACCCAGTTTTGCTTCTATTCAATGGCGTCCACAGGACCAAAAGAATCAGCTTCAAATAACCCTGGCCTTCAAACTCCCCCTCAAGTTACCAAAGGCTACTTCATGCAGCAAACTGTTAGTTTCTTTTTTTTGGTGTTTATAATATCTAAACATTATGCCTTTTTTAAGGAATTTGTGTAATTATTCTCTTTTCATTCTCCTTTGGGTTGCAGTGTTTTCGAATTAAGGATCCAAAAATCAGCCTTGATTTCTACTCTCGTATATTGGGAATGTCGTAAGTTAAAACTGAAGAATCAAAGCTTTTCTTGTCTCTGTGTGGAAATATCTCTGTGTTGTGAAAATTGAAGTGAATTGGATTTGATTTCCAGGTTGCTTAAGAGAATTGATGTTCCAGAATTGAAGTTCACCTTGTACTTCATGGGCTATGAGGTATAATGCGATTACATTGCATGTAGGTGTAGCAAAGCTCGACTCTACTAAAAAAAACCCGAAATTTTCGACTTAAGTTCGAGTCGAGTCTCTCAATTTCTTCTGATATATATATATTGAAAAAAATATGAAGAAATATATATATATATATATATCATATGATTAGAGAAAGTCGTTTAAATTGGAATCAAACCATTCTATAATTACAATTAAATTTGTATAGAAACTCGAAAACTCGACTCGAATTTCATAAACTCGACTCAAATTGGAAAATTTTCAAATAAAGTTTGAGTTGTTAAATATGACGCGTCAACTCGAAACTTTTTTACTAGACTCGATCGAACTCACGCCCCTACTTGTATGAGTTATAATGTGTATGTTCCTTGGATTGTAGGATGTTTCAACAGCTCCAAGTGACCGAATTGATAGAACAGTTTGGACCTTTTCGAAACCGGCCACTATAGAACTAACACAGTAAGAATACATTAATGTTTTGACAGAATCATCGTTCTTCTTCCTTGTAGAATGTTTAACAGTTTAATGTTTCCTGCAGTAATTGGGGTACCGAAAGCGACCCCGAATTCAAAGGATACCACACCGGGAATTCGGAACCTTTAGGCTTTGGTATGAACAGCTTTTGCCTCTTTCATAATGTTTACTTCTTCTAGTGTCTTATGATTTGTTCTAAATATGGGGATTTTGGGGATGTTTTTGGTACTAATCTGTCCTTTTTCCCTTTCCAGGGCATATTGGTATCACTGTGGATGATACATTCAAGGCATGTGAGAGATTTGCAAGCCTTGGAGTAGAGTTTGCCAAAACACCAGAGGATGGTAAGGAATCCGTGTGGATGATACTGATAATGGAAGTTATGTCTGAAATATTTGCTTTCTCCGTAATTTACCGATCTGATTTGCAGGGTTTGCATTCATCAAGGATCCCGATGGTTACTGGATCGAAATCTTTGATTTGGTTAACATCCGAGACGTAGTTAAGGATGTTGCCTGAGTTAGTGCTTCACAAAGTTCAGGTGAATTTACATACACTCTATATCTCTTCACCTGCATTTATCAGTTTATCTTGATCTGCTTATCCTCATGTTGTATCGAATATCGATCCTTTTCTTGGACCTGCAGTCTTCTTAGATCATTAGAAATGTGTCTGAGACATATTGGTGTTGGTGCAGGAAACAAGGATGGCATATGTTGCAGGTTTCCTATGTTGTCTCTGTTTCGGTTCGACGGTGTGTATTCGTATGCATCGTCTTCTGCTGTTTTCGGAACATGTCGATCGAAGCACGTTTCATTCCGGTGTGTGTGTGTGTTTTCTGCATGTCTGATATGTATACTAGACAAGAGAGTGAAAATAAGATTTGTGTAAGAGAAAAATAAACCTTGAAATTTAATAAATTTAGCTTAAATTGCAGAAAACTGTATGTCTATGCAGCATGTTTGTGTTTGCCAAGTCAACCTTGAGCTTGGATCTCTTTGAAGCTCTTAAACATATTGGGTTGCACGTCTCTTGTATATCGTACCAGCGACATGTAAAATGAGTAAGAATTTCGATTACAAACCTAAATATTATTCAATTAGTAAGAATTTCAGTCTCAACTCAAAATATTATCCAGTACAACTTAAAATATTATTTAATTAGTAAAAATTGAAGTTCGAACTAAAAATCAATGTTTTTTAACCATAGCCTTACCCCATTTTGGGTCCACAATACATTAATGTGACAATGTCTTGCATGTGGGTTTTGCTTTCCATTCCGTGGCGTATGTTTAAGTTCACATACCAACGTAGTACTACGCCAAGTATACTGATGTGATGGCTACATATTTTTGTGTATTTTTCCATGCACCATTTGGTCTACGTATATAACTACTTACAAACAAACATGGATGGATCGGAGGTGTCAAAGGATAGTCACATTTTTAGAAAATTTTAAAAGCTCGTATAATTTAGACTTTTTTTATTTGATAACGCTGAATTAATCTCGTATTTTTGAAAATTATAATTTTTTATATAATTTTATTAAATATAAAAATTCATACAACCAATATAAAATTCTACCGAATACATACGTTCATGGTAAATTCTCATGTCATGTTAGACGAGGATATGAGTCGAGACGGATGTTGTAATGGTCGAGCCATCTGCCTAATGGTTGCTACGGGAGAACTAAACACATCACTCTTGAGTCTTGACATGTGTTTTCTTGAACTAAACCCAATGATAAAGAATGATGTTGTTCGTTTTAAATAATCAGCCCAAAATAAAGGGCCCAATAATGCCGAACAACTGGAGTCCAAACCAAAAGAATAAGGGTAAACGGATACGCATATCTATATAAATTAAATTTTACATAAACTTGTTATTTTAAGATTTAGAATTTAAGGTTTAGATCAATAATTAAAAACTTAAGATTAAAAATTACTGTTTAAGGCTAATGGTTTAAAATTTAGGATTTAACCCTAGAAATTTATATTTTAAATTTTATAATTTAAATAAGAAGAATTGTATTTTTTATGTAATTTGTATATGAAAATATATCCTCCTATGTATTGAAAGTGATAAAAAAAACTTTAAGAAAAATATGAAAAAATGGTGGGATTTGATGGAATTTGGAAACCTGACAAGGTAATTTGTACCTCTGAGCTGTACCTTTTGTATTTGGTACTTTACTTCTTAAATGAGTAATCTTTATGGAACAAGAGCTTTCACTTCACCTTTCATTAACCCTGGGAAGGCTGAAAAAAATTATCCCAACCTCCTGCGTATCTCACAAACTATAGATTATGCAACACACAAGTAACCAAAGTTTAGTTGGATTCATGTACCGGCACATAATTTTATATTAGGATCACGTATTTTTAAAAAGTTATATCGGAAAGTTAAGAGTACATAATTATAAATTTTTAAGAAGTGTAAAACTAGGTCATCGATAAATATATAATAAAAGTACTTAGATTATATAAAAATTTAAATATTTCAGAAAATATGATCACATCTCAGCATCCTTCCCTGTTCATCCCTGACTGGACCGAGCTATTTGATTCTATGATTGGTAAAACCAAAGGCCACCAATCCCAAGAAAAAGGGGCAAAAGGAAGGACCACATTGGTTGCACATGCACTATATGTATGAAAAGTTACAAATTTATTTGGGAGGGTCGAGTCTGACTCTGAGTTCCATGGCCTATGGAAGATGATATATGTGCCTATATTCTTTGACATTTCACCATCTAGCTGTATTGGGGACCCTTGTTTTCTTCGTCTTCAATGTTGTGTAATTAGAAGCCGACAAGAGAAAGCAAAGCAAATGCTAGAATAGAAGTACTTTTCGGTGTTATTATGTATGTTCCAACGCTAAAAAGTAAATTTAAAGTTTAAGATTAAAATTTAAAAAACGTGTAAAATACATAGTTTTACATTGTGTATAAGTGAATACTAACTATGTATATTATTTACTTTAATATGACCATCTTTATATTTGTGGTAAAATCAAGATTCATATAAGATCATTTATGGGTTGCAATTGCTTGTTAATGTCCTACTTAGATTTAGCCACTTAGGTATACGTGCTTTGATATGTTTGGGTGTGTGTCTAAGTGATTCTTATTCACCCACGACAGTAGCAATTGCCTTATATGGTTTGGTACTGACTACTGATATAGGCATAGCATCAACCAATCTGTGCAATAGATTTTAAGAAAAGTTGGGGCAGCCAATGAAGTGATATATATATATATATATATATATATATACATATGGGATGGGATCAAGTTATATGGTGTAAAACTCATTTAGTTTTACACTAATCTAGGACCATTGGATGAGTGAAATGGATGGATAAGATTAACAGGAAAAAAATGTGAAGATTATCACTTGGAAAAAAAAGATAAGAAAATAATCTGAGCCATTAATTACCATCGTCCAACGGTCCAAAAACTGTGTAAATGTAATTGAGTTTTACACAGTGTAAGTTGATTCTAACCCTATATATATAGAGAGAGAGAGAGAGAGAGAAAGAGATTACATTTTCAAAGCTTATGTCAAGATTTGAATTCATACATAACGTGAGCATTTTTGTTCGGGCAATTAATGGATCTCTATAATTTTTAAATTTTATTTTTTATATTATTATATCAGAAAAAAATAACGATTGATATATAAAAAAAAGATAATAATATTTAATTGAAAAGTTTTTTGTTGTATAAATGGATCTTTTATATATATATATAAATCAAAATTTATTTATCATACAATACATTTAACCAAAACTTATTTACACTTTCTGATATTTATCTCTATATTTAATCAACCAAATTTCGTTGAGACAAATGTTCGCATTAAGGAAAGAAGAGTGAAGGGAAAAAAGACATTTAGTCCTTGGTACATTGTCGTCCAAAAAAATAACTGACGAGATAAGACGTTAAATTTTTAAATAAATTTAATTGTTTATCAATAAGTAAAAAAAACAATCAATTAGATGATGCATTAGATTCCTTAAATAAAGTTAAAAGTTCGAGTCATGACACTGTAAGTAAAATAAATTAGGTTAAAATGGTCGTCTCTATAATGAACCTCTGCAGTACCAGATCTAAATCAACCACTCAATAGACTGTTATAAAAAAACATAAAATTGACGGTTAGAATCTTGATGAATATCTAACTCTAGAGGGAAGGAAAAGTTCTTTAACCAAAATTATGTTATTTGGAACATGAATGGTCAAAATCAGAGTGTAAATAGTTACTTCTGTAAAACGTAATTCGACAAAGTAATCTTTTTCAATTCGTATAGTATGAATAAAATACGATTTATTAGAACATAAAACTATTTTTAGAACTTGTATACATAATTTTACATTTGATTACTCACTTATTTTATGAATAAAAAACATGTTCTTATTTATGCTCTCATACTAAAAATATTAGGTTTATAGTTTATGATTAAGGTTTAAGGTTAGGTTTTAGGGATAGAGTTTAGGGAAT
This sequence comes from Hibiscus trionum, assembly GCA_030270665.1. Lineage (NCBI taxonomy): Eukaryota > Viridiplantae > Streptophyta > Magnoliopsida > Malvales > Malvaceae > Hibiscus > Hibiscus trionum. Next base: position 39,256,389 of record BSYR01000022.1, read on the forward strand.
TAGATGTATAGTGTATGTTTTAGGGTTTATAATTTAGGGTTTAACTCTAATTCTAAATTTTAATCTTGAACTCTAAACCTAATTTTTTTGGTATGAGAATATAAATAAAATCATCAAAAAGGGGTAGAAAATTTATATTCGAATGAACATATAAGTGAGGTTTAAAATCTATATAACGCCATGCCAACTCCAACCATATAGAGTTCAAAGACCTTAAATTATGCCCCATTTCAAGGCGAGTACCGAGTACTTAGTACTGACCGAGTAGTCGGTTTCTGATCTTAAAAGAGACATTACCAAGTCATTGCTGTTTACATTTCCCGGCCATTCCATGTTTTTGTTTTTGCTCGTTCATTACATGCTTTTTTTATTGGCTCCGACATCTTCCAATCAGCTTATCGGACTCCATGGCCTACATCAACAGTTGCTCCACGTGAAGTTCATAAACTTCCCTAAAAAGGGGACAGACAAGGATATTTACTTTATGTAATAACCTTTCCATACTCAGTTAATAATCTGCATTAATTCTAGTATTGCGAGTGACATTAACTAATAACTGGCAGTGTAAATTGATGAAGAAAAGGTTGTCCCATCAATGTCAATTTTCCCCATTAGTTTCAATCACATGGAAAGTATATTGTATGAGAAGCAGCTGGTGACTGAAGAGTCTTCTGCAAGGTAAGACCCATGCCATTTATTTGGTAGGTTTTCTTAATAGTCTTTGATTCGGGATAGATTGAGGGATGTTAGGGCGTTCGTGCTTTCTAAAAATTTTAAAATTTTATATACTTTAGATTTTTCTGTTATTTTATAGGCTTAAACGCCAAAACGGTGCTCAAACTATATCATTTTTTTCGGTTAGGTGGTTAAACTTTGTTTTGGGCTAAATAAGTGTCTAACTTTTCTTTTGTAACTCAAATCAGGTTTTTCTGTCAACGATAATTAAAAAAATTTATCATCCAATTATAACATGACATGTGGCCTAGCTAGTTTTTATATTTATTTAATTTCTGAATTTCTTTAAAAATATGAATTTCTTAAAAAGTTTCAAAGTTTTCATTTCTTTAAATCAAACCCTCAAATCACTTCTCTCTCACCGTTCGGCATCCCCACACGTTGGTGGTTTACCATTCATCGCCAAAGCGTCGCGTACCTCACCGTTCGGTATTCCCCACCCTCTAGCTGTCGGTCAAAAATTCAATTGGTATTTTTTATTTATTTTGGATGCTCGTCGATGGAACAATCAACGACTCATTCGTCAATTTTCGATGACGGGGTGATGAAGTTTTCAGTCGTGAGCGTCCGACGAAAGCAAGGGTAGCCAGTGGTGGTTGAATCGATAGTGAGAGGGGAGGAATTTAGGGATTTAGTGTTAGGGTTTGAGACTTTTAGATAAATTAAAGATACTGTGTTTTTTTTAATAAAAAATTAAAAAATAACAAAAATATGCCACTTGTCGCGTTTTTATTGGATAACGAAAATTTTTAATGTATGTCATAAAAAACTTGATATAAATTACGAAATAAAACGTTAGGTACCAATTTAACCCGAAACAAAATTTAATAACTTGAAAAGATATAGTTTATGCACGTTTCTAACTATGAAGCCTATTTTATATTAATGATGTACCCTAAATTTTTCAATTTTTCATATAATTTTACCAAGTATAAATCAAGTCTACACCCCGTCTTGTTCGTGAGGGGACCATTGATAATATAGTACACACTTTTACATGTAGCCGACAACTCATCGTTTCAGTTTAAATCTCCCTTCATATATATGATACATCTCTTAGCTCTCTAATGTACTTTCTTTCTTCTTCTTCTTCTTCCTTGAGTTTGGTTTTTCCGTACACTTTTCAGTTTTGTTTCGAAATCATGGTGCAAACGAAGAAGTACCGAGGTGTCAGGCAGCGTCACTGGGGCTCCTGGGTGTCTGAAATTCGTCATCCTTTATTGTAAGTACTATCGTTTAACCGACATGACTTTTTGTTTTCGGTTTATTTCGTGTTCGTTTATGATTCGTGTTCGGAGTTCGTGATCGTAGGAAGAGAAGGGTGTGGCTAGGAACATTCGAAACAGCCGAAGAAGCAGCTCGAGCATACGATCAAGCAGCCATCTTAATGAGTGGAAGGAATGCAAAAACCAACTTCCCCGTCGCACCAGGTGGAGGTCCAGGGGACCCAAAAGCCACCGGAACAACCCATCCGACACCGCCCAACGAGCTGTCCGAGCTCCTCCATGCCAAGCTTAGAAAATGCAGCAAGACCCCTTCTCCTTCCATGACTTGTCTGAGGCTGGACACCGAGAATTCCCATATCGGAGTGTGGCAAAAGAGGGCCGGCCAGAGCTCGGCTTCCAATTGGGTGATGACGGTTGAGCTCGGAAAGGGAAGTGCCGATCAAGTGCTGCCGGAAAATGCATCGCCTTCCTCCAAGACCCCGGCGTTAAACGGGCCTGAACTGAGATCAACAGGCATGGATGAAGAGGAGAGCATTGCACTGCAAATGATAGAAGAGCTGCTTAACAGGAACTGTTCGTTTGATGTGCAAGAAGGAGAGGGTAACTTGTTGCAGTAATCTTCAATTCTCTGCTTTGGTTTGAAAAGTCATGTAGTATGATGTATAGGATATCATATTATTATCATGTCATATATATATTACAATGTGAAGTCTGTCATATATATATATATATATATACACACATATATATATGTATATGTATATGTATACATATATATCATAAGTATAGCTTACGGCTATAGAAGATGTCTGGTTTACGATTGTAGATGTTGGTGAGAAAGAAATAATTGAGTCATGTACGGATTCTTTGTCTTGTATTTATATACGTCCCGTTATAGAAATATATCTCCGTTCTCCTTAGTTCTTTTTCACATATTTTGTTATTTTTGTGGCACGATTTTCTTTACCTTATGATACAGTTTTCATCTAACTCTTTTGTGGTAGTTTTATGTTCGTGTACCAATCATCATAGTACACATCCCCAAATAAAGAAGGTTAATGATCTAGTATGATTAGATCCCTTTTGTAACAGTTAATTAGAACTATTAGCAGAGATCTGTAATTAGATTACTTATGTTCATTACCTCTTCTATATCAATACATAAAATGTTTAGTTGAATAGAGGCGACGAGATTTTAATGATGGTTGATGGGTGTTTAAGGAAATTGGAGATCATGTTCAATGAATATTTTAATTTTTTTCACATTTATTAAGTTTTTCATGTACAAGTTATTGGTGAAAATCCCCCCCAAAAAATTAGATGTGTTTTATTGTATCTTTCCTTCTCTTTAATAAAATCAAGCTCTTATTTAAAAAAAATTATGGAAATATAATTTCTAGCAGGATGGATCAATATGGGAAATTAATATATTTATTTCTCATCAACGTGAAATAGATTTGCACCAAACAATGGCTGTATATGATTTAGTTTGTTCTGGCCAATAAATATAATTACTCCATTGATGACCCGAAATGCACTAATTGTCTTTTCCATCATCAGACTGAAGTTAGGTTGCTCAAGTCTGGTTAATCAATTCCTATATATTATTATTCTTTTTCATGTTTTTTTTCCTCAGCAATATAATTAAGAGTCTTACACAGAAATAGCGATTAAGCTTCAATCTAAGCATATGTAAGATTAGAGACGAAATTACTAAGGGAACGGCATAAGTTGGATGGATCGAGTAGTGTTAGGAGACAATCTCATTTAAAAAAAATATTAAATTGATGATCTAATTTCACTTCTTAAAATTTTGTAATTTAACTCTTCTAATTTATAATATAAATTTTCAAAAATCTACACCCCTAACATAAAATTCTATGTCCATCTTTGATCATGAGAGATCTATACCTTTAAATTTTTTTGGTCTAATGGTAATTGTAGTCTCTGTCAGTTTGAATACTTGTCGGATTAAATTTTGTCCCTGTCAAGTTTGATATTAAATACTTAGCATGTCCATGTTAATTCTAAAGTTCAATGATTTTATTTCTCTTATTATTTAAAGGTTAATATTTAATACACCATCATTAGAGTTTTTTCTTTCCACAAGCGGGCTTCATATGATGTCATGTGTTATTTTAGGGGCACTAAACCCTACACACTAAAAATCAAATCTTAAATATAAACCCTAACCCTAAACCATAAAACTATAAACTCTAAAATTATACCCTTAAATTCTATAACTCTAACTTTAAACTCTAAAAATACACCGCTGGTGAAAAACTTTGTTTTCCACCGCCAATACATCAAATCATTTTTCATTATTTAATCCGATTCTACCTCTGTATAAATAAATCATTAATTTCCGATATCCAGCATCACGGGAGATAGATATCCAAATCCGATTGTATATTTTTGCAAGGAACTCAACCACGTACGTATGCATGCATGCATGCAACTTAATTAAGAAAAAACAAACAAAAAAACATTTTTATATATTTCCAATGATGTTGAGATTTGGATTGAATAATGAAGGATTAAATGGAAACAAATCTATGTTGAATGTTTTTATTTATACATCACATATATCTTTTTCATTAACTTAACAATTTTCATTAATTTTGAAAGAAAAAGATGTGAACGATGGACAGGTATATAACCAGTAAGAGCACGCAAATTAAGACAATCTCAGGTGCTTTAGATTGTACTTGTCTCATTAATTAAAAACTTGATGTCTGAATCTTAATCATGTCGAGGTCCAGGATTTGATTGATCGATGTCAGTGTAACAGCATGCAGGGGAATTGCTTTTGCCGGATTGATTAATTGTGATTAAATAATTATGTATAAGAAAGCAATAGCTTTGATGGGTGATCTATCATTATGTTAGGACTATAACTATTGGCACATCATTCAACCGTAAACTGAAAATAGTGTTTAGTCTTAATGCTCTTTTCCTCTCTCTTTTTTCAAGAAGGAGAATCTCATTTTTTTAAAAAAAAACTATTCAGGTCAAGAGAAAATTTGGTCTAAGACAATAAAAAAAATTGTCATATTTGACAATTAGCGGATAACTGATAGTGGATTTTATTAGTCAATAGATGATTATATTAGTTGTTTTAATTAACTGATTGTATTAATTGAAGGTATAAAAGTAATTTAAAGGATAATGTCAAAAGCGACATAGTTAAGATTAAATATCGGGAGAAAAAATTATATATGTTCAAAATAATATGAACTCGTTAAGTATTTAACCTTAAAATTTTAAATAGAAAAAAATAATTAAACTTAAGTTTAATTTGATAAGGACTTAAGATACTATTAGATCAAAAAAAAATTGAAAGCAGCCGAAGAAAAACAACACACAAGAAAACACAGTAACAAAATGTAGATAAACTATATTCTTTTCTCTGTTATTAGTTCTTCCTTTAACAATTATTTATTCCTTGAGAAATATGTATGACCGATAGTGGTAGAATTTAAAGTAAAAATTTGAGGGGGTCAACTTAGAATTTAAAAAAAAATAGAGGCTTAAACGAAAATTTTCAAAAGAAAAATGAGGGTTTAATTAAAATTTTTAATAATGGAATTTTGAGAGGGAATTTTTAAAAATCTTAAGGGGGCAAATTAAAATTTTAAAAAAAAATTAGGGGCAAATTTTGAATTTTTTAAAATTTTGAAAGGTCGTAGCCCCCACTAGTCCCTTAAAGGATACGCCCTGATGACCAATCTCGTAATCGATGAGAAAATAATTAATTAAATTAATTTTAAATGAATCATTTGTATATTTTATTTAGAAAGGGTTTGATTCGGTTGGTATTATCAATTAAACGAATATTAATTTAGTTGTGAAAAAGATTAAAATAATTATTTTTAAATTGTAATTTATATTATTATAAAGACGTTTTTTTCATATATAATTTTATATAGTTTTTAAATGAAATAAAATATTTTGAAACATAGACCGTGTAAACTTTAACTTACACAAGTTTATCAATTTAAGGTTTAAGATATCTTATTTATAGTTCAAAATTTATGAATTTAGGTTTTATGATTTATGTTTAAAATAGATAGATTATGTAAAATAAAATTTACACAATATGCATAAATAAATCTGGTAAAAACTATTATTTGAGAATCAAACACGTAATTGATGGACTTAAATACAATTCCTTTACCTTATCATCATTTGTTGAGTAAAGTTTTATAGATATATTTTCAATTAAAATATTTTCATTTTATACACATAGTAGTGTGACAAAATTAATATTATTATAAGAGTTTTCTTTTTTTCCTATATTTTTATAATTTTAAATAAAAATTCTAAAATTTGAATACAAAATTAATGAATTCATGAGCAAAGCCTTTCATCACTTTACTTGTAACCATTTGTTAAATGATTTTCAAAAATACATTTATTCTCTTTTCTTTTACGTATATTAGGTGCAAATTAACCTTACGTATGTAGGATTAAAATACATACGTACGTACGTGTATATATATATATGTATCACATCATGAATGATGCTTTCATGACAAGTCCATGCAACCATTCTTAAAACACAGAAGAATTTGGTAGCTCCTACCAATAACCTATAAATAAAAATAACACTTAAACAACTCAATATATATATATATAATACTATATCTCAATTAATTTATCTAACAACCACAATTTTCTATTTTTTAATAACCATTAATATATAATATATTAATCGACTAATTCAGATCAAATTTTATAAATATCGATTATAAAAAAAAAATTAAATCTAATTTATTTCATTCATAATGTCAGAATTTAAATATTTACCTTACTTAAAAACATAACACACCAACCTATTGGAGCAATTGATAATTAATAACAATCACAATTTCCTAACAATGCAATAATGAAGAAAAATGGTATTATTTTCAAGAAAAAAACGTGATAAATAAATAAATAATAAGAGTAGCCAAAGCCAACTAGCTTAAGTTGTTGGTTGGTCTTGAATGTTGTAATGTTTTGTTGGATTTAGTAAGCTGTCCTATTCTTTTAGGTCTATTTATTTAAATGGTCCTCGCGGAGATAAGAGGGCCATACTTGTATAACTCCATTATGGTACCTTGATTTGACCTTTAAATTAATTATTAAGAAATTGAATAAATGAAAAGGGTTGAAATTAAATACAACAAAGACAATCATCAATAATAATTCTTTTTTTTGTAATTTTAGATTTAAAATCTACATTTTAATATTACTAATAACAATCACAACAACAATGGTGACGATTCTTAAAACAATGTAGTTCGGTCCAACAAGTTGTTTTTGAGAGGTTCGATATGATGATGAGTATAAAAAATTAATTATATTCTTTTAATTAAATAGAGAGGTATTATCTTCCCATATTTGGATTCAAACCCATACAAGATGGAACAATATAAACATCCTTAGCCACTAGGTTGATTAGTGGATCTTATTAATCATAATTTATTTGTAATATTCGATCTAAATTAGTCAGTTAATGAGGTAGATGTCGTTGATTATAAAAAAATATCATTTATTGTTATTATTTTGGATAAATTTTGTTGCATATTATCCAAAAATGCAGAAAAATCTGCTACAAACAACCAGAGTAACTTGAAAAGCTCATGTTCCCTATCAGGAATACCCCAAACTGGACAAAGTTGAAAATTTTCTTTTGCAGAAACAAACTGGACAAAGTTGAAAATTAACAACATCAAATATATTATACAATTGTTACTAAGTTTGATTTTGAGTATAAAAACATTAATCATAATTTATTTTTTATCAGCAATGTATGGTTTTATTTAAAAAATGTAAAATTATATAGCTCAATTACTATCATTTGTCTCGTTAAAAATCTCCTTAAATTTAAATTGAAAAAAAGAATGCATAATGATAGTGTTACATGAAATGGACATAACACTAAAATGCACTGAACGAAAAAACACCTAAACAAAATAACAACCATGTCTCAAGCATAGGGATGGGCATTTCACCCGGGCCCGACGGGTTCCGACCCGACCCGGCCCGATCGGGACGGGTCGGGTTTTTGTGGAGGGTGCGGTCGGGTCGGGATCGGGTTTAGGGTGAAAAAAATTTGACCCGACCCGACCCGGGACTAGTAGTGTAATTTTTCCATAATTTTTTAGGTATATTTGTAATAATACCCCTTTTTTATATAATTTTTTATAATTAGGTCCTTAAAATTGATTTTTTTATTTACAATTTAGTTCTTAAAATTATTATTTTTTATAATTAAGTCTCTTAATTTTTTTTACAATTAAGTCCCTAAAATTGATTTTTTATATAGGTCGGGTTGGGTTTAGGGTTAATATTTTCGGGTCGGATTTTAAAAAAAAAAAATGCTCGGGTCGAGTCGAGTTCGAGTTTAGGGTTAATATTTTCGGGTCGGGTTCGGGTGGGCCAAAAACCCGACCCGTGCCCATCCCTACTCAAGCACCACTCACCCAGCCCACCCAAGGACTCACCCAGCCCACCCAAGGAATATCATGTATGACAACACCGCTCCAACCCAGTTTACTTGTAGTACTTAATTTGAATTAATCGGTCAATGAGTTAAATATCGTTGATTATGTCAAAAAAATTATTTGTTATTATTAATGCAAGCACTACATAAATTTCACAAAATAAAATAAAAAAAATTTATTTCTTAATATCATTTAAATGTAATTCGTTTATGAAATAAAGTTTTATTGTTAAAACTAAAATAACTAATATAGGCATTAACTAAAATAATAATAATAATAATTTATTGTGTTTTAACTTGGAAAACAATGGGCTGGCATGGATTTTGATATTTTGTTTGTTTGTTTGTTTATTGGATTAGATGTGATTGAAATAAAAAAAATTGTAATGGGCTCTAGCTTCTGTTTTTTGAAACTTATTTCATTTATATCCTTAATTGATTTCTCCAGGTCCAACTGTATTTTTCAAAGCCTTATCCAATAAGTGACTAACCAAATAAAATAATCCTACACTTTATTTTATAAATTATCCTACACTTTGGTAATATTTGGTATGAATATTGAAAATTTAATTTATTTTTTAGGGTGCGATGCTGCCCCTCCCAATAATATCGTCTCTAAGGTTTGAGCTCGTGTCCTCTTATTGAGTGCAATATGCCTTACCAATGCACTCAACACTTGTTGGTTAAAAATTTAATTTATTAATTGGTTAAAATATGTAATCACTTTCTTACTTTAAATTTTAATAATTTGAATAACTAATTTTTATCATTCATATCAAGCAAAGCCTTATATTTTTTATATAATTAAAAATTAAGAGTATTATAACAACATAGATACGAAACGATAATATTTTAAAATGTCAATTGGACATATAAATTTTGGATGGGAAATGATTATATTGATCACACATGTATAATTTGAGAAAAACAATTTAAACTGAACATATAATACATATAATGAATGTGTCAAAATATACGTAAACACCTTATGAATTTATATAAATATTTATTCTTTTAGTATAATTATTACATGATAAAAACAAGAAGATAATACAAATAAACATATTTGTTTTATTTTCCTCTTCTATTTCTGTCTCTTTGTGTCTTGACCACACAAAAAAGTTATGCAATGCCGTAAATATCCATCAAATATTAATTAATTCCAAAGACTTATATAGTTTGGAGTTGCTTTTATATATAGTTATAGATATCGGTTTAGTCAAAAGTTTTAAACATGTACTATAAAAAGTTTCTGAATTAGTTCCAAAAAAATCAATTAAGCCTTAATTATTTTTATTTAATTAATTCTTTTAATCAAGAAGTTGAATAAAGTAATTCATTTCATCAATTATTAACCGGTATTTTTAATAATTTTTATTATATACCATTGTTACGTGTCGTCAGGGGCAAAATTATGATAAAATTATGGAAAGAGACGTAATTAAGAAGTTATTGGAAGATCACAAATTCTTGAAAGATAACTTTAAAATATAAGTTCAAATTTAATTTTACTAATTTTAAAATTTACATATTCAAAAAATAACTGAAATTAAAAAAATTGACAAAATTTAATTCATTTAATTTCGAAATTGATAGAGTCTTAAAAAAAAAACCAAATTTTCTTTAAAAAGAACTGTAACTTAATTTTAATAGTTGCAATTATGTTACAAATGATACTTTCCATGGTTAGTATGACTAGCAAGATGAGCATTCGTTAAGAGTGAGTTCTCTTAGACGAAATGGTGTTAGACATGTCGTGCAGCTTGGTCAAAATCTCTTGGGCATCATGAAATGTCCTGGTTTGGTCTTTTTTTGTTCAAAAGTAACTTGCATTAATTAAAACATAGGTTGCAAAAGCCTTAACAGACAATCCGAAAAAGGAAAAACAATCGACCTAAACAAGGAAAGGAAACTGTTGTTAGAACAGTTAACAGCTTCCTTCCTTCTACACCCGAAAAAGGAAACACCAGGCACGCAGGCCACAACCATAAACCTAAAAGCAAACGATCGAAACAAAGAACAGGGACAACGTCGCACTCAGACGACCAGAAACAACGGCGATCGGGGACAAAAGCCCAACGAGAAACTGTAAAAACCAACACGACCAACTTGCACCAAGTGGTTTGCGTTTTCAAGACCAACCTTGCAAGACTCCATCGGCAAGGAAAAAAACCAGTTCGCCACCACCAACTGTTGTTGACAGTCCATCGTCGATACCGGAGAGCTCTATCCAGAGACAGACCTCCTACCAATATTGGTCGGTCCTTTTCACGACAAGTAGCAACGGACAACATCAGAGAGCTTAATGGTCGAACTAAAGAACCTTGCTTCGTCTAGCTCTGATTGATCCAAACACCAAAATAAAAACCTAAACCCAAAGATAACAACAATAAAAACCCTGGATCACAGGTCCAAGGGGGTAACCTTAAGATCCAAGGGGAAGGTGAAGTCGCCTTGTTTTGTCTGGGACCCTTCCCATCGCAGACAAGGTGCAGAAAGGGCTTCATAGATTCTCCGGATAACCCTCCAAGGGGTCATCCAATTCCTGAGCAGTCTCCACTTGATAGGGGTCTGAGACACACGCTTTGGATTTTCCTTCATCATCACTGACTTGAATTTCTTCATTTAAGAAGAAATTATTGTCAATACACATCGATGAAATCTTAGTAATTTGTTTTCTGAAAGGGTCGATACTCAGCTCAATCAACCCTGCCTCGTCAATCAACATTCTTGAGCACTCTATAGAAAATTTACGTCGTGCTGCTTTTCGAATGAGGGTAAGCATCTGAGATCCGAAAGTTTTTCCCCGTTTCTTACTTTCGATGTCTCTGATTATGGTAGAAGAATTCAGGAAGGAAGCTGGAAAAAGAGCTGCTTTCAGCAAGTCGTCATTTGCAGCCCAGCCCCTTTCGGAGATACACCAATTGTTAGGGGCCACCTGAATAATTTTATTCGAAATTTGGTTCCAAATTTCTCTTTTCTTTGCCTGGCAAAAAGACACGTTATATTCCTCGGCTCTTTTCCTCTTTATGCAAACGGGGACTTCCATATTGTCGAGGCCCACGGCGAGTAGGTTGCCCCAGTTTGCCAGCTGTCTTGTGTCAGAATTCTCAAAATTTTGGACGAGACAATCCGTTGGTTGAAGGACAGATGCAAAGACTTCTTTGGATTGGCCTTCTGGGACTTTGCTAAGATTGAAAGGGCCTTCCTTCGAACTACCAGGCTTGCACTCTATCGATGATTTTAAAAGGGGTAAAGGAAGGTTGACTTCCTTAGGCTTTGAGTAGACAATTGGAGCTTCATTGTTCGAGGTAATCTTTAGCACATGATTTACCTCGTACTGATTCTGTATTGGACAGCTCATCATTTTGTCTTTTGTGCAAGGGACCGTCTCGGAAGGCTCAGCATGGAGTGGAGATCTGGTGCAATGTGGCCTGTGTTTGCCACCATTTGAAGCTCTAAGCCATGGACCGAACTTCCCAGTGAACTTGAATCTGGTAATGTCGCGTCCACAACCCCTCTCCATGTGCCCGATTCTTCCACAACGAAAACAAAACTTCGGTAGGTTTTCATACTTGAATAAGATCTCAAGGAGCTTGTCCTTCTTGCGGTTGAGAATAAACCCAGTCTTTAGAGGATCTTCTAGTCTTAAACCCACTCTAATGCATACAGAACCGTGCCATTTTGAAGTTGTGCCATCTTCGAGAGTTTAACCATAGTACAAGGGAAACAGCTTACCTATTCGTTGCACATTATCCGGTGTCATCAGTCCAATAGGAAGATTTTCAACCTGGACCCAAAACTCTTCAATGGAGAAGTCCAACTCCTCGAGAGCTTTGTCTGGTTGCCATTCTCTGAGCACCAGCAAGGAGTCCTGGACACACCATGGCTTGGCTCCTAGCACACGGTGGCGATCATCGATGGTCTTGAACAGAAATAAGAAAAAATTCCTACCTAGCTCATGACACTCCAAGCTTTCCAGTTTCCACGCCTTTCGAAGGACAGCGGCCATGGTAAGACCCTTGAAAGGGTTTGGGGCGAGAAGCTTCCCAATTAGGGCATGGTTCTTGAGAGTGAAGTTAACATCACTGTCTTCATTTAGTATCAGCGCATCCAGAAAATCTTTGTTGTAAAAGTTAAGGTTTGTTGGGTGGTTGGGATAACCGTTATTCACCACTCCAACACTCAAGGAGGGATTAATAATCAAAGGATCCATGGGAAAAGGGGAGCAGTAAATGCGCTCAACGCAGACTGAGGCTAGTACAAAGAGAGCAATGCAGGAAAGGAAAGGAAAAACAACGGGAAAAGGGAAACTTAAAAGCACGAAGTAGGCTCTTTAGAGGCTTAAGCCACCATCAAGAATCAGTGTCTCACACACACTCTAACCAGACTCATCAACCCTAGAAAGAGAGATGGAAAAAAGAAGGAGATGGGGAGAGACTTAAAACTTGGAGAGCTAAAAATACATGTCCATCATAAACAATAAAAAGTTTATTTAACCAGTAGTTGATAGGTTGATTCTCGCTCTAATAAATACATGGATTGAAAAAACTAAATGAGAATTGAATGGAAAAGTGAAACAGATTTTTGCCAATGGTTTGGTCCCTTTGGTCTTTGGCAACATATGGTGTGTTGATTTGGATCTCTCATGTGTGTATGTCTCGGTAAATTATTTGTAACACTAAAAATGATTAATCAAGTATAAATAGAAATTGATTATAATTGGATGCATAGATGTGATTTAAGGGTATTGTACAATTTATTAAAATAGACCTTAAAGTTTTAAAAAATAAAATGTTAGTTAATTTATTTTGTGCGTGATCGACTGACTTTTGAATAAAAATGAATATAACATGACTTAAAATTTATAAAATAACATATTTTTTTTCTACTATTCTTTATCACTAGTTCACAGCTAATGGATCATACAATTCACATAAATCACGTTGATGAATTGTGATGGACACGAATTTGGAGCAACCATGAAAATCGACTATGCGCAGAAACGAACGCGAGAATTTATGTTATGAGAGATATACTTATAAAATGTTAAGGAATTAATGATAAATTTTTAATAAAAAATACATAAATTTTAAAAAAATTATTAAATAATATATAGATTTTAAATTTTTAAGGGACGACTGTCCCTCTCGATCCATCTATAACTGCACGAGAGACGATATTAATCTAAAAAACCATAATATATAATCAATATTTTCCTCAATTTCCCCACAGCGACTTGATTAAAATCCATACAAATATTAGTGGTAATGAAGTGAAAACGGGTGGCGGCGGAGGCATGGCGTAGGCCATGACCATTGCGGAAGCTTCTTGGAGAGGACAAACATGACTTAAAATTTATCCGATGCGTGTGAGTTGTGACCGAGAGATTACAGTCAAACAAATCCCGTTTTTATTTTCTGGGTTTCTAGATAATTCCAGAATCTCAATAAAAATACGCGCTTCCTTTTTATTTCTTAATTAATTGAAAATTCTGGTTTGACGAAAGTACCCTTTCTGTTTTTTAAATGAAATTTCCTTTTTCGACCTTGTCAACAATTTCAACACATTTTTATTATTCCCATTATTTACCAAATCTATACCTAAAATTTCGATGTAAAAGATTCAGATAATCGGAAGATGGTAAAGATAAAGTAAAAAAATAGAGAAATTTTTTTTCAAAAAAATAAAAAATACACATTTTGCAAGGAAAAAAATAAAAGAGTTTAAAAAGTTTAGTGATTTAGGGTTAAAGATTAAGTTTTTTTGAGAAAATAATTTTTTTAAAAAGTTACAAGAATAAGCCATGTGTCATGTAATGATTGAACAATCAAATTTCTTAACTTACGAAAAAATTTAAAATGTTACATAATAAAACGTTAGACATCTACCTGATTCAAAAATACTTTAAGTGCCTATCAGAAAATAAAAAGACATAAAGCCAAAAAATACCTCTAACGTTTGACTGAATAGTAATTTTGGCTCATATTTTTAAACCAATTTAATCACCAACGTTTTATTTTGGGTCAAAATAGCCCATCTACAGATGAAAACTGTTAGTCAACATGCGATAAATAGCTTGAAATGACGTGACAAACCTACATGGCAATGCACGTCGCGATAGCAGTATTATATAGACAAATATGATAGACTTTACATAATGACACATCGGTCAAAAAATAGTTTTTATAAATTTATATAAAATCCAAAATATTTTTTCTTTCTGGCGTGTCATTCTATTAAGTCATTTCAAGCTGTTTATCGTCAGTTGACAAACAGTTTTCATCTGCAGATAGATCATTTTAACTCAAAATAAAACGTTAAAAGTTAAATTAATTTAAAAAAATATGAGCTAAAATAACTATTTAATTAAACGTTAGAGACATTTTTAATTTATGCCAAAACTAAAATATATAATTTGAGTACATATTTAATGGTTAAGCCTATCAAAAAAGAAAAAAAGGGTTATTATTGTCATTTCGAATCAATCAACACGGCCAAGTTTCCCTCGTTGAAAGAAATAAACGCCTATAAAATATCAAGCGGCGTTTAAGAAATGAAATTAAAAGCACGCCAAACCATTTTCTTAGCATTGCCAAACTCTATCTGGTCAGCGAAAACAGCTCCCGATCCTCCGCCCAAAATCTAATCCAATATTCTCTTCTTACAGCTCTCGTAATGGAAGGAAACAACTCCTACGCCTATGGCTCGTCGTGGGCTGACCAGTGGGACACCAGCGACCCGGCGGCTCCCACCACTGTTGCCAACAAGAAGAAAACCAGCGGCGGCGGCGCAACCGCAAAGTACAAGCAGAAGGTCGGGGATGGGCTGGAGAAGACCAAATCCGCGGCTTCTACCGGGATGAAGAAGGTCAAACAAGGAACCTCGACGGGTATTCAATGGATCAAAGACAAGTATCATAAAACTACCCATAAGAATTAGTTTTTGGATTTCATCTTTTATATCTGTTTTTTTTCTTAATTGTTATGATTTTATTTACTTACACATCCCTTTATTTCTTTGTTTTGATGTAAAATTATAGATTAAATCATAGTAATAATAATCAACCGATATTCTTCTCTTTTTTATGTAAAAAAAAATACATTTATGAGATATGCATGTGGAATCAATCTTGCGTGTTGGGCTAGGAAGAGAGTTTGATTTTTTATATATTAATAATAGATGAATTTTATTAATTTGTTAAAATCGTTTAAATCAAATTGATCTTATATTTTGGGTGAATAATTTTTTTGATTTGTTTTTTTAAGGTTAACTAATAGAATTAATTGGTAATTTGATTTGTTTTTTTATATATAACTTCGTATTTAAATTAATTATTTGGATCAATTAATTAGATTTTGGGTGAATATATATATATATTGTTATTTATTTATTTTGGTTAAATTTTAAATTTTTATAATATTATTCATTTGCTCGATATATATTACTCTTTTCTTTCATTTAGATTTAGAGAGGTTTGTTAATAAAATCAAACTTTTGCTGATAAAAAAAATATATATTGTGCATATTGTTTTACATGCGATATACAAGAGTCAAGTGACTCGATTTGAACTTAAAAATTGTCTCATTAATTATTAAAAAAATAAAATTATTTAAATTTCATTTATAACTTAAATTTTATTTGATTTTTTCAATAGAATCAAGTTTATAAAACTACGATTCAGTACAAATTAAATTTTGCTCACTTTTACCACCAGCAAGGTTACACATAAGAAGTACCAACGAGACCATATCCCTCAGAAAAAATCCAGCAATCTGCCCAACCCAAAATAAGCCCAAGAAGTCGAGTAATCTTGGCACCAACAACTTCAAACACCACGCCACAAAATGTGTACATTATTATTTAGGAAGAGTTTAGTACGGACTCACAAAATGTGTACATATCATTAATTTTTTAATGATTTTTAAATTATTACTAAAATTAAAATTTTGATCTAATAAATCATTCATATTTGTTTTTTAGTATTTTTAATTAAAATATTAGAATTAAATCCTCTATTGTCCACAAACTGCTT
This sequence comes from Hibiscus trionum, assembly GCA_030270665.1. Taxonomy (NCBI): domain Eukaryota; kingdom Viridiplantae; phylum Streptophyta; class Magnoliopsida; order Malvales; family Malvaceae; genus Hibiscus; species Hibiscus trionum. Next base: position 39,272,876 of record BSYR01000022.1, read on the forward strand.
CATTTTTATTAGTAGGAATTGAACTACTAACCTCATAGTTAAAGAATGAGGTGAACAAACATCACACCACATCTCATTGTTATATTTTCTCTTTTATTAATGTATAAAATTGAAATAATTGTTATAAAAAGTCAAAATTGAGGAGTGAAAATATATAAAAAGTCAAAATAGTTATCTATTAGTCGAAAAGAGCCTAGATTAAGTTCGAATTATAAAACATTTAAGATTTAATTAGAAAATATTATAAAAAAAAGGTTTTAATACTTATCTGCGTTAACTCTCACCACTGTTGGCTAGAAAAGTTAGGCATATTGAGTAGATCTTGGAATGAAGGTGGAAAGTTAGTTTTGTAGTTCTGAGACAGTTGTTTTCGGGAGCTCATCGTGCCTCATTTCTTCGATAGGAAGTGTTCGCGTTTACCGTTATAATTGTTGATGATAAGGATAGTGATAGTAGTGGTTTTAGATGGTTCATTCTTTCTGATTAAATAGAATGTTGCGGTCAATTGTTTCGTGGAGAAAAAAGAAAAATCCATAGAGAAGAATTTAAGGGCTAGTTTAGCATTGCTTTTGAAAAGTGATTTTTAAAGTTGCTGTTAGAAAGAGATTTTAAAAAGAGATTTTAAAAAGTTGGTTGTAAGATTTTAGTGTTTGGCATTGCTGTCAAAAAGTGATTTTAAGAAGATAAATGACTATTTTGGACATGATATTATAAGATATATGTGTATATATATATTTATTTATTTATATTTATATATATATTCAAATTCTCTAATGTTATAATATATGAAATATATCAATTTAAATTATTATAAAATATTTTTATTAATAAATATATTTTTAACCAATAAATTAGTAGCATATAATAAGGGTAAAATTGTCTTTACCTTTCCAACTGAGATTATCCACCACCCAAAGCTGAAAAAATTAACGTTTCAGTTTGGCTCCCAATTACCGTTTCAAACCAGCGTTGAGAATACTTTTTGAGTTGTTTAGCATTGATTATCATTTTCAAACCAACATTTGACCCAAAATCTGGTTTAAAACTCAATCCTAAACGGGCCCTAAGTCGTAGAGTATGGATTTAAATCTTTTCTTTCTGTCTAACCTCTATCGATATAAAAAAATCGCTCTAATAGACAGTGTCAGCCTTTGATAGATAGTATAAACATGTCTGTCAAGCAGTAGAGTCAGCTGGTGGGTCATCAGGTACCTTTACCTTGACTAATCATGACCGACTTGCGCCGCACACCTGGCTTTGGTGGGTGAGTCTCCTAGCGGGAATTTTATGCATACACAAGGACTCAAACTCGAGACATGCTTAAGCGATACCAAGCTACTTATTACTTGGGCCAACCCCGTTGATATCTTTTGTTAAAGGTATAATGTCAAAAAAGTACTACTTACGTTTGACTGGATAGTTACTTTGACATCTATTATCTCTCTCTTTTTTTGAAGCACTTTAACCCTCAATGTTTTATTTTGGATCGAAATGACCCCTTCGTGGATGAAATTGTTAGTCAACTAACGATAAATAACTTGAAATGACTTGGCAGAATGACATGTCAACAGAAAAAATAATTTTATATAATTTTATAAAATTGTTTTTTAACTGATGTGTGATTATGTCAAGTCAGCACCTTTGCCTATATGACATTGATATGTCAGTGTGCATTGTCATATAGGTTTGTCGCGTCATTTATCGTTATTTGACTAATAATTTTCATCAACTGAGGGGTCATTTTGACCTAAAATAAAATGTTGAAGATTAGAGTGTTTCAAAAAAAAAATAGCTAAAGTGACTATCAAGTAAAATGTTAGAAGCGTTTTTTAGTATTATACCTTTAATAAATTAGTTACGACCTTTATTCACTTAATCTTATTTCACTCAACCGTTATACAAAAGTTGTTTTATGTAATTTTATTTTTTAGTAGTCTTAAAATGATTACAAGGTATTATATGCTTATACTATCTTAACATTTTAATAACGTACACCTTACGGACAAAACTGCTTAAATTCGGGTCTCTTATGATGAACATCATCCTCTTTTTCATTATGACAACTCGTTAATTTCGTTTTTATGTAATTTTTTAAATAGTCTTTGCCGGTTTTAAAACAAGTATTTAAAGCTTATATGTAGTACTAAAACAAATAATTTTTCACCGGGAAATGGATGGAAAATATTAGAAGATCAAGATTTCTCAAATAAGTTCATAACTTTGTTGAAAACGATATCAAACATAAAAAATTTCCAGAAATTATTACTATTGGGCTTAACTATATGATTGCATATCATACCATTCTTATATTCTAACTTTGATATTTTTTGGTTAAAGGACTTAATTCATTAAATTTTTTGTTTTAAGGGTTTAATTTGGTGCAAAAAAAATTAGAAGCTTAATTATTTTTTCAAAGGTTTAAGGGCTTCATACAACCTTAAGCCTAAATAAAACAAAATATTATTAAATAAACCAAAGTTTTAAAACCAATAAAAATATTAAGATTAAAAGGATTCAAACTATTCAGACTAAATGAAATTATAATTTAAAAGCATTTGTTTCAATCTTTTCCACTTTTGTAAAAATATTTTTAATGAAAGTAGTGAAAACATTTTTTATGTTTTTAAGTTTTTATTTATCTTTTATTTTTTTAAAAATTATTTTCTAATTTTACAACAAAACATGTTTTTCATTTTTTATTTTTCAAGAAAATAAAAATATCCATTCTCACGAACCAAACGAACCCATTTTTTGTCCTATTATTTTCAATTCTACCAAAAAATGAATGATTTTTTTTTTATTTTCTTTCAACTTTTTCGTCATTCATTTTGAGAACATCAAACAAAGGAAAAAAATCACATTTTTTATTCTTCCAATTTTTCTATTTATCTTATCAAACAAAGCTTAAAAATATAAATTATATTATGGGTCATTCTCACCACCTTATTCATGGGACCAACCAATAAAATTTATTCATTTTATTAATTTTTTTGTCATCTTTTTACCAAGTGAATCTTCACTTAATGAAAATTGTTTTTAAATTTGATTTACAGTAAATATGATTGAAGATTCACTTGGTAAAAAGACGACATGAAGAAATTAATAAAATTGCCCCTACCGCCAAAATTTTTATTTTTTCACCTTTGGTCCTACATATAAATTCTTTTAAAATTTAGATTATTTATGAATTTGCCCCCACTTTTAAACATTTATGTTTTGTCCTTTAATTTTAAATTCTGACTCTGTTCTTAGTGGGAATGACCTATAATATAATTTCTTTTAAAAATGACATTAAAATAAGAAAATATTTGAGAGATGAAATGATGTATATTAATTATAAAGTGGTTTAGAAGCCAAGAATATCCAAAAACAATTGAATTGATTCTTCTCTCACTCCAAAGATTGAAATCGAAAGATTTGGATATTCCAAATGCTTTGGAATTATGCCAAAGCTCTCCCCACTTCGGCTCGGCTTCTCAAATAATTCATACGCTGAGGAATTACGCCAAACTGAGGGTTTATTCAAACAATAAAGACTTGGGTCAATTATTTAATCAAATAAAAATTCATAAAAGTCAAATGTTTTTAGGAACAAATAAAAATTGAATTAGATTTCGTTAAACAATGTATGTTTGTTAATTAGGGATCAATTTTTTAGTAAGATGTGAAATATATCGACAGATATTCAATATGATTTTATAAGATTTAGCTTTATTCAAATGAAAAATTCTAGTCAATTGAAAGTTTCTTTTGATAAAACAAGCGTAAGAAAAATAATATACTAAAAACCAATATTATATCAACATTGACTATTTACAAAATAATAGATAAATAAAATGAAGTAACAAAATATGATTACGAAAAATAATTTTTTGAGAGAGAAAAAATATAGAGAAGAGAAATAAAGGATTTTTTGTATGTGTAAAAAGAGGGTGGAAGAATATTCTCGATAGAGAAGTTGGCGTCAATTAAAAGCTTTAACCATTTATACTAGAGATTGTTAATAAATTTTACGCATAATTGACTTAAAATAAAAAGATTTAGTCACTCCATCTATTTATTCAATATTACCCAAAAAAAAAGTATGAATCAATTTTATCGAAAAAAGAGACAACCTCTTTGTGTTATACAAATTTACTAACAAGAGATATTTATTATTCTACTAGAATTGGAGTTTGAAATTGTATACATTTTTAATAGTACTAAGCTTTAATTCAGTTCACATGGGTGGGTAAATAAAACAAGACAAATCGTGAGTTATTTGAGTCTAATTTGATTGAATTTGATTTGAGTTCTTAACCAGCTGAGTCGAGCTCTTTAATACTCGACTCGAAAAGCTCGCAAGTTACTCGAAAATTTAATATACTATTTTTTTATTTTTTAAAATTTAACTTCATAAACCTAAATCCCTAAATCATAAACCCTAAACACAAGTCTTAAACCCCTAAAATATAAAATCCCAAATTCTAAACCCAACAACATAAACCTCTAAACCCTAAACTAGCACCATAAACCCTAAAATTAATAAGCTTCAGTTTACACAACTTGTGTGTCAAAGCTTTTTTTTAATAGGGCTTTAAATGAGATGCGACAAATCATGAGCTACTCGAGTCCGACAAGACCAAAGATCAGTCAACACTTAACTCGATTGGGCTCGAATCATGCTCGAACTCGACTTGAGTTCTTAACGAGCTGAGTCGAGCTTAAATTTCTCAAGCTCGTTAAAAATTACTTGAGCTTAACTCAAAATTTTAATGAGCTGAGTCGAGCTCAGCACTACTCGAACTCGACCCAGCTCGTTTACACCCCTAAATTCACATAATTATTTTATTGAAATTTGAATAGTCAAACATTCGTCATGTGACTAAACACGTCAAGTCGTCAATCAACCCTTTTACCACAAAATCTCCTCTTTCTCTAATCGCAGTCAGCTCAGCCGGAGCCGCTACAGAGGAAATAGCACCACGTGTCAAATTCCAACTGAATAAAAAATAAAAATAAATAAAAAAATCAGTTTCGAGAAGGAATAAAACACCGAAGATATGTACTTTTGCTTTCATTTAAAGAACCCAACGGATATTCCCACCCATCCACTCCGAATATTCTCTCTTTCCGTTATATTCTCCCGTTTCCCTCATTTTCTCCTCACTTTCTTTCTCGTTTTCTCACCAACCAAACAACAAATTTTCTTTCTGGAGCATGAAATTTGGGAAGAGTCTTAGTAACCAGATCGAGGAGACTCTTCCTGAATGGCGGGACAAGTTCATTTCTTATAAGGAGCTTAAGAAGAAACTGAAGCTTATTGAGCCCAAATCCCTCGAGAGGCCGAATAAACGGATTAAATTGGATGAAGATTCTGTCGATGCGGGGGAGAAGGTCGGCGATGGCATGTCGATAGAGGAGACCGATTTCATTAGGCTTTTGGAGAAAGAGCTCGAGAAGTTCAACAGCTTTTTTGTCGAGAAAGAGGAGGAATACATCATTAGATTGAAGGTAATTCGAACTCTGATTTGATTTCGATCTGTTTGGTTGCGTAGATTTTTTTTCTTTTCTTCTGGCATTCGTTTCTTTTCCCGGCAAGCAAACGGCGGATTAAAAAATTACTAATTAACAGAGCATCGGAAACGATGCCGTTTCGTTCAGTAGCGGATGTTCTTTCCTTTGTTTGGGGATTCTTTTGGTTTGTAAACCGTTGAACGTTTTGTCAACTTGCGAGAAACTTCCTTGGAAGTACAAACTTTTGCTTGCATGTTAACGTTGCTGCCAATCAGCAATTCTTTTACTTGCAAAACAATATGGTATTTTATTGAAAGTTGATACTGAAAACATGGAAATAAGCTTGGATCAAGGCAAATAGCAGATTTTTAGAAATTTTGTGAGATTTAGTTAAGTTTCAACTTTCAATCATGTTTACTGCTAGTAACCAAGTTCTAGATTTAAAGCTATTAAGTTTGATATCTGTTTTTTTCTTTCATTTTAGTAAGTTTTTTTATGCTGATTATGATGAGTTATTTGCAGGAATTACAAGACAGTGTGGCAAAAGCAAACGACAGTATTGAAGAGACGATAAGGATTAGGAAGGAGATAGTGGACTTCCATGGCGAGATGGTTTTGTTAGAGAATTATAGTGCTCTTAACTACACAGGTACTTCATCTTTGCTTCTTCCCTTTTTCCGTTTGCTTAATCAAAAAATATTGCCACTTATGTTTTCCATAGTTGAAAGTTGATTGTAATACAATACTTTAGCCGGCCAAATGATTTGTTTAGGGAAATGATGATTAGGTTTATAGCAACTTGCTAGTAAGCCTGTTGGTGTTACTTCCATTGCTTGAAGTCATAATTACTTTACTATTGTATGCTTGTTTGTGACATCAGTTTTCTGGCAGGCAACTTATCCACACCCATTCTTTTATTTAAAACGTGAATTATTCGACCGTTATATAACCGGATGCGTGTCGTATATAAAATTCGATACCTTAATAATTCAGACCATTTATATCTCAAGACATTCTTACATTCATATGATTTTTCTGTGTTGTGTTCATGTCACATAATCATGTTGTGTCTAATATTGCTAGGTCTTAGTATGCCCATCATACCGTCTTATGGAGCATTTGCTTCAGCATATGCAGCCATTACTTGGATAGCTTATAGTATCCATGTAAAGTTATATTTTGATAAACATGTTGTGTACAATAAATTTTACACAACCTGCACATTTTACATAAAGTTATACTACTTTAATGGATTTATGTGAGTCTGTTTTGACATACAGAATTTCTCAAACTATGTATGATATGTGGGCTGCATATGAATCATTCCCCAAGATAATATGGTCTTCTTGGTTACCGATTCATTATCTCTAGGTTTTCTTTCCTCCCCGTTGAACTATAAAGCAGAGGAGATCATCTGCATTTGTAATCTATCTTTTGCATGGCTTGTATGGATATAAACAAAAAGATTAACAGCTTTTTCCACTTGTTTATACAAGTATTAGATAGTTGTGCTTTAACAATAGTGTTACAAGTTACAAGGGTGCTTTAGCGGATAGCCGGTTACATCGGTTAGTTCTAGGGTGAGGCACCCTTACAGTGCGGTTAAAAAGAGATGTTACACAATTTCTTACCCAAATAGTAAGAATTTAGGTTATTATATAAGAATTTGTGTAGCTACACAAATTCTTACCTTAAGTCAAAATCTACACAAATTCTTACCAAATTAGTAAAATTTATGTAGTTATACAAATGCTTACCCAGTTAGTAAGAATTTCGGTAAACCAAAATTCTTACCAGTCTTACATAAATTGTTACCATTTTTTATAAGATTTTATGTTGGCCACATTTTAGGCGAGGTTTTTTTTAGACTTTCCCGGATACATCATTAACTCTATATGTTTTGAACAGGATTGGTGAAAATATTGAAGAAGTATGACAAAAGAACGGGTGCCTTGATCCGCTTGCCTTTCATTCAAAGGGTTTTGCAGCAGCCCTTCTACACTACCGACTTGCTTTACAAGCTGGTCAAGGAATGTGAGGTGATGCTGGACCACCTGTTCCCGAAGAACGAGAAACCAGCTCCAACCGAATTAGAAAACAAGGACGATGTTGGGGACGGTGAGGATGATGATGGATTTGATCCTTCAACATCCTCCTCTACTCCTAGGAGTGAAGATCGGCTCAAAATGCGTAAAGAGCTCGAAGAGATCAAGTACATGGAGAGCCTATATATGAAAAGCAGTATATCGGCATTACGAGTTTTGAAGGAAATCCGGAGCGGAAGTTCGACTGTTAGCGTTTTCTCATTGCCTCCGATGGACGAGACATGGAAAACGGTGCCTGTGCTTGAACAAGCAGCCAAATAGTTTGAAATTTTTGGTAACAGGAGAAACTGAACCGAGTCTGCCTCTGATAATTTTTATTTAACATTTCATGCTGTTGTAACCCAAGTCTAAGATAGCAACACGTGTAAATGCTATATATATTGAAAGTATAGCAATATGGTGTAATCATAATATTTTTTAATACCAATGCTTTTATACATACATACATAAATTTTTCAATACCTATGGTGCTCATCCACTTTCCAAATTTGAATGTGAATGTTCCCATGTTGATGTGAATGTTTCAGATTTGATTCCTGCAATTTTAAAATTATTTAAATTCTACCCAATTCAAAGTTGAAACAATCCAAATTTGGGGGGGAAAAAACTAAACCCACCTTTTTTTTGTGTTTCCGGGTCATATTGGAAATTGCCACCAAACAAATCAACAAAACAAAAATAAGTCGTCGCCTGAGAGATTCGAACTCTCGCGGGATGAACCCATGTACTTAGCAGGCACACGCCTTAACCACTCGGCCAAAGCGACGCAGATGTGGTGTTTACATAAATATTTTGTAATATTTATATTAATCATTTTACTTGTTATGAGATTTACAGACAATAAAAAGGCAAATTACTTTACCAACTAGATATACAGGTATGCATTCCAATGCCATGATGCAGGTATTAGAGTATAGGACATGGACAGTTTAAGCATTTTAAAAAAAATCGATCGAGATCGATCTCATGACAACATGAGAGAAGCAAAGAGTATTATTGTTTACATTAAGAAACAAAACATGTTACAATAAACATACATGTCCTTAAAAACAACCCATAATTTCAGCATTCTACATTACTCATCAAATGTGCTCATAAATCCACCAAGAAACCCAGCTCCGTTACAGTTCCCACATAAAATCTCCCTTTTCCCCCTGCAACATACAAACACACACAGATTAATCGAATCAAGCAGTATATTCCATCTTGCTCTCGCTAATGATTCGAATAGGAAATCAAACTTTCAATGGTTGCTTATCCCCTAATGCACACATCAGAGTAAAGAAGAATAAATGATTAACTTTGAATGTGACCAATGAGTTGTAATGACACAAATGATATTAATGCAAGTTATCATGACTGGAGGAGGCAAAGAGATTGGCACCTGCAAAGCCAGCACAAGCCACCGGCTTTAAACTGTCCGTTGAAGTGATCAGTGGAATTAACTCCGGTACCTTTGCATTGATGACACTGTTTTGCACCTGGTAGTTGGATATAGAAACTAGTTATAATCGTATGCTGGTTGTCGTAATAAGAGATCTCAAACAAAGAACTCTCAAGTCTCAAGTTATAAGTGAGCACCATTGGGTGCATAAAGACCAAAAGTGATGGATGCTAATATTTGCTCATTCTTAACATATAGTAAGCATATATCATTCATCAGCAGGAAGACTGAGAACGGAATGTCATCACTAAACACACTAATAAAATTGGCAGTTCGAAGGCATCCTTCAACGTCGGTATTCAGGATACCATATGTTCAACTGCATAAAGTAACTCGCCACAATTTGTCTTACCATTTCCCTCACAATCTTCGCAGACAATGCTCCTTGGTTTAGTACTTTGATTCTTATCTGCAGCCTGTTAAACGAAAAGCTAAGTAAATTTGCCAGCAGAAAATTACAGAAAGATAAGAAGAAACTAAGAATAGAGATTTTAACAAAACTGAACATCCCCCTTAAAAATATTCCACCTTTCTCATCTCGAGTCCGATACAAAGATTCGTGCTTTCTTTAAATCCTAAATTCGATGCCCCAACAAGACAATCCCAATTCATCCCATCAGAATCAAGGGTGAATTCATAATCCACATACTCTAAATATCCCATGAATCGATTCCTTATTCATAACCGGCATACTCTCGATGCCGGATACTGATATATTGACAATCTTAGTCTGGCTTACTGAACATAAAGTTGAAAGTTGCATTGCTTTTCCTACAATCTCTAGAATGGGAAAATTCCTTAGACATTCTCAGAAGGCATAAAGCCAACAAAAAGACCATAACATTTCACTAAACAGTCACTTTGGTCCCTATTCTTTTTTTTTGAAGTAATTTATATCGGCCTCAAAAATTTACAAAATGGGTATGATTCCATTGGCAAAAATAGTCCCCAAACCTCACTAAAAACTTCAAAATTAAGACTGTTTAACAGGATTGTGAATGAAAGGAACAAGAAAAGAACTCTTACCTTAGCTTCAAAAGATTGAATTCTGGCATTCCTGGAGCTCTTAAACACGTCATTTACCCTAAACCCCATCTTTCGGAAAGAATTATTATCAACAATTAACCCTAAAACAAATGCAGAAAACCAGAAAAGGTCAAAACTTTATCATATATGAATAAACCAACATCACTAAAACATCTACTTTTTTATTACCTGGTTTACAGGGAGTGTTGAAGGAACAAACAGAAGTAAAACACACAGAGTTTGCCATTCTTCAATATTTTGAACTTATTTAGCTTTGAATTGAAATTCAGAGAAAAAGTATGTGTCTTTCAGTTGTTCGACTAGATAAGGCTAAACCGAAGTTAAGAGGTTCAGTTTAACCGAATTACCGAAGTGCCCTTTTCTTGATGGCTACATGAAAAGTCAATTGCTTTTGGAAAATGAGGGTAATGAGGTCAATTTGTTTTACAAACAAACCAGACCCTACAGTTTATGTGTACACATAGTTTGTAAAAGAAATGGTATAATGATAAAAAATGCCCTAACATTTAATTTAATTTTTTTTTCGAAAGCTAATGTGATTAGCAGTAGTATCTGTTCTGAATATACACTTCAACCATTTGACAATTGCATGCTCTATTACCCTGCTACTGCTACTGGTGCTCGAACCCGTGACCCCTAAGAACAATAACCGTTGCCTTAACCACTGAGACAAATTAATTCGTGCTATAATTTTTTTTATTTAAAATCTCGTATTTCTTTTACTTACATTTCTCATATTTTATAATCATTCAAATAATGTTATTATATTTAAGTAAAAAATGCTATAAAATGACTCACACATTCAAAATAAAATTATAGATTAAGAGAAAGAATCATAATAGTGAAAAAAGCTCTCATGTTTTTTTTTTCTAATTACATACTTAAAGTTATCATTCCACGTCACAAAAATGATGTCTGTCAATTGGCCATCCGAACAGAACTTATAATTTGATTTTTTTTTGAAACTTGACGGTTTATATTTGCTAAAAGAGTTCTTTAATGATGCAATTGAAAAAAACTGATTCAGTTTAGTTATGGGTTTTGCCCTTCATAGAAAACAAGACTGCAGTTCACAAGATACATATAGAAACTGTCGATTTAAACACAGGTCTAGCTGGTGGATTGGCTATAAGCAAAGCAGAAAACAAACAGAACCATAACTATCGACCGAAGTTGAGGCAAGCACAATGCAGACAACTAAAATCTCTAAACTGTATGTTATTTCAGAAGTTACCGGAGGATAGGAGTAATCAGGGGCGAAATTAAAAATTTGTAAAAAAAACCAAAATGAGACTAAAAGTTTTAAGGGGACAAAAACAAAATTTTATAAAGATTAAAAATTAGACACTGATTTTACCCTTTTTTAAAAAAAAATTAGCAATTTGGCAGGGACCACATCCCCGTAGTCCCCGTGATGTTCCGCCTCGGGCAGTAATCGAGGCAGTGTAGAGAGAATAATTTACAGAACCATCATTTATGCATATAATATCGTCGATGTATGAGGATCAAGGAGAAACAGACCAAAAAGTCGAGCCATCGACAACCGCTCACGAAGAACATAAAAGAGACAACACCTAAAATCACCAAGACACACCGTAAAACCTTACATGTAGAGGAAAAACAAAAGATAAAAACGTCCAAAAATCAAAGACAAAAAAAGAGGAAGAGAACAATAAATATTTCTTTCAAAACCAACGCTGTCACACTCTCCTCCACCGAAAAGAGGACCCTAACAAAAACACCAACGCCGAAAAACAAAATTTCCAACACAACAATATCCGGCTGAGCTGGGCTGCCGACATACAAACAGCTCTATCCTTACACAACGAGAGAGAAAATGGGGGAGCCTTTGGGAGAAAACTAACAACTAAGGGTTGTTCTAGCATGCGGCCGCCTAATATACGGCTAATATACGGCGTTACCGGAAACATCATAAGGTATGGATGCTTTCGAAAAAGTATGGATAATGTATTCGGTAAAGCGGTACCGGATATGTTGATTTCGAAAGTATTCATACTTTTTCGAAAGTATCCATACCTTATGATGTTTCCGGTAACGCCTTATGATGTTTTCGGTAACGCTTATGATGTTTCCGATAACGCCGTATATTAGCCGGCCGCATGCTAGAACAACCCAACAACTAAACAAACGCTAGTCCAACACTTCTTTGTTCGTACCATTAATAGTTCCTATTCTAATTGCATTCCTCTCAATAGTTTAGGGATAAACATTCGATTAAGTTAATTCATATTTTAATATTATGACAGTAATTCATTTTAATTTAAACAACTTTCTAAAACCATATAAAATATACATATTTTTTTTTCATATGCAATACACATGTAATGCAAAGTTGAAGTATTTGAAATTTTTCGGGCCAATTTAAAAAATTACGAGTAAAGTTAAGTCGAGTAGAGTTTTTTATGGTCAAGTCAATTCTTCTTTTTTTTGGATCGAGTCAAGTATTGCTCAGCCCTACTCAATACCCTAATTAAACAAATACAAGAAAGAAATCAAATCCATGAATGTTGCATTTGATAGATTCCTAAATTACAGAACAGTTAATATGGAAATAATTTGAATTACGACTTCTATAAATCCTCATACAACGAATTTTTGGATTGCCATTTCTTTTAGCGAAGCCACCGATCTGCGGAAGACCTTCAGGTTCTGACCAACTTTATCCTGAGAATACAGAAACAACCATAAAGATATAATCAAGTTTCCCACCACAAAAATCAGGGGCAGCTGAAAATGACTGCTTAGACTAAGTGACTATTATCAATGTCTTTCTAGTTTCCAACGAGCTAAAAACTCGGATCGACTGTGAGCTTCGATTTCGTCAAAATTTAGACCAGAAACCACCACATTCATTCCAGATGGACTAATGCAACAAATCTACCCTGAAGGGCTAAGTGTGAGCTTCTTTTCATGTAGATTTTGTGTACAGAGAATTGCCATTTAGTCAGTAGCCGACTTGATATTCGATAAGAGTATCCATTTATCCGTGACACTCTTATTTCAGGATTCCAATCACTACTACAGTAGATAAAGTAAAAAACACATTGTTCAATGTCCAAAAGTAATTTTCATATGACACGAGGAATGATCATATAGCAAAGGTCTAAACAGTGATCAGGGAAGCGGCATACCTCACTTAATAACTCAAGTCGTTCTAAGAGAGGAATTAGCTTTCCGCGCAACAAAGAAATTTCTTGCCCCGAGTCAGGCTTGGTACCATATGTAATGGTTTTCATACTCCCATTAGTTTCGAATGCACCAGAGCTGCCATTAAAGCGAGGAATTTAACATAAAACAACTTGCAATACAGGGAAAATATTGTAAAAGGGAACTAAAAAGATTGATATTTCGATATCAACTGGCATATGCAGACAAATCATGCTAAAATATATTCTAAATTAGATCGTTTTGTTCTAAAATATACTATTTACTTGAACCTGCTGATCAATCACCATCATAAAAAGAGAGCCAGCTAGAGACATTAAAGAACTTTCTTCTACACTTCAAACATATCCTACGAATATGTAGAATTTCAACACAAATTTTCCACCTCATCCAACCAGCTTTAATACTCTTACATAAAATAGTCTTAAGCATCTCATTCCTTATGGCTTATCAATCCTAAGCACCAAATCCATGCAACAAAATAAGATTATTTCAAAACTAGGGGACTAATAGACATGGGTTCGCCAATTTTTGAATATTACAGAAAGACCAGAACCATGTACATACACAACACCAAGTACTGAGGAAAATGATTATGCACAAAGGTAAGGATTTTTTCAAAACCAGAGGGCAAAAGACAGCACCTATCCTGAAAATGGATTAGTACAACGTTCAATACGTGCTCCGCAAGAGGAAGTAATAGAGAAATTAGCTGATCCCTATTACCAGCTACTTGGCACATTTCAACCATTGCTATATACCGCCTGTAAAACATGAAAGCCGCGTCGTCAATAAAATACTTGAAGGATGCACCAGAATTCCATTTTACCACCAGAAATACACGTATTCAAACCCATAAGTATATTTTGTTCTCAATAGAGAGGAAATTCTTTAAAATTTAATGTTGTATTATGCATATCTACATTCTATTAAATTAAAGAAAAACTAAAAGGCAAAGCAAAAACCAAATGGACCTTTTTTGTATGTCATCAGATGCAGAAGCCAAATCTTGCCTAACACACATATTTATAACTTCATCCACCTCCTGTCTTGATAGTTCATTTATGTCTCGAATCTACAGACTCAGAAAATATAGTTAGAACACAAGTCTACACAAAAGTTTTTAACTTCCAAGGGAGGAAAAAGAGAAGCAATGCAAATGCAGAAAGGACATGTAGGTGAAAAGAACAAAGGGCATAAAACACTGAAAAACCAGAAAATATTGTGATCTTTCACAATGTTTATTCAATCCAACAATACCTTATTCAAAAGTAGTGATTTTTCCTCAGCTGCTCTTTCTAGAGAGTTTGTCACAGCATTCAGAAGAGAACAAAGTAAATTAAGTGTTGGCTGATGCAGGCTAACAGGAGAATGATATTCAGTAGAGTCATCTGAAACCTGCAACATGTTGATGGATGAGATGCATATTTCTTATAATAGCATATTTGGAGTGTATATAATAAAAAAGATATAAACAAATGAAAGAATTTACATGCTCTGAAGTCTATACATGTTTTAACACATACCTGCAACCTAAGGGATTTCTTTGTGACCAAAAAGTAGAGATAAGAACTCAGGCTAAAGCACAATTTAAAAGAATTGAGTTCTGACTTCCTCTGATTCTGTCATCCAGTGGAAAGAAAAAAACATGTAAAATGCATTATAACGAAAAAAAAATGTTGAGCTCAAACTTCCTCAGAAGAGACATTAGCATACCTCGGGAGATCTTGTTGAGTGTGAAACAAGGGCTCTCTCTGAATCACGAGAGAAAAGAATATGCATCATGCTAAAAAGCCCTTGAACAAAACCATACTCGCCACTTTCTTCATAAGGCCAAACCTATAATTTTAAAAAAGTAAACAAGTGTCGTCAAATCAAAACTTCATTTGATTAATACAAAAGAAAGTAACTAGCCAACAAGAAAGATAAGAAAGAATATCAATGACATTAAGATGAGAACCACTAAAAAACCACGCAAAATGAAGGTAGGTAGTAATTTTGAATCTTTTAGAACCATATGCCTTCAAAGTGTTAAAAAAGCACTGATCAAAAAGATAATGCACCACTTTAGTGCAAGTATGAAGTCAATTTAGAGCCACACAGTATTACACCAGGACACATGTAAGGTTCTTACTTTGCTAAGAATACCAACAACAAGATTGATCTGTTCCATCATCAATTCATCAGCTCCAGAAGCATCTTCCCGAAGAACTTGATCAAAGAGCAAATGATGCCCTTTCACAAAATTTATGACTTCACGAACAATTTTATTCTTCACCTATAAAACAAAGTACAAAGGAATAGGAGGAAAGTCACATCGGACACAAAAATGTGAAGACGGTGAATTCATAGGAGGAAGAACTTGAAAGGACTGATATGAACATAAGAAAGAACATAAATAGTAGCATATGACGACTCTTGTCCAAACAAGCTTATTCAATTGTGGTTGAAAGAGATGATAATCGAGAAGTATTAAAGATAAAGAACCGTAAATAAGATCAACGTGTTTAATCAGGTTTAGTATGCTTTGGTTATTACTTTTATCACGTGACCTCTGCTTCCTCCATATGCAAAACAATATTTGGTTTAAAATAACAAATTGATAAAGTAACACCAATTCCAGCATGATGATTCACTGTAGAAGAAAATTTATTGCTCTTATTGTCCATGATAGTTAAACTTTAACCCTTCAAAACTACTCAATACCTTTGTATCCATATGCATTTTTTAACTTTAGGAGGTTTGTGAAAGAGAATAAGGCAAATATTAAAAGTAACATGCAAATGAAACCTTCAGTAAATAGAATGTGAAGCTTTGAGCTCAGCTGTCAAATAGAGACATCTAAAAATTGTTATGTAGCTAGTGGGAGGATGCTATTTATTATGGGAACATGTCCAGTACAAGTCAGTTTAACTTTCTGAGAGTTTTTCCTCATATTCAGTCATATTTTCATCCTCATATCTACTTATGTAAAAATAAGAGAACCAACTTACCTCAGAAATCTCAGATGAATCAACCAACAATGTCAAAGAGAACAACAGTTTCAACATAGGAGTTACAATCAAATCATCATTCTCATATCTACTTATGTAAAAATAAGAGAACCAACTAACCTCAAAAAACTCAGATGAATCAACCAACGATGTCAAAGAAAACACCAGTCTCAACATAGGAGTTACAATCATCCGCTGTTTGTCAATGTCCACAGGGACATCTCTCCTTAGCTTCATGTCTACCCTCCTTAAACTTCCCTGGTTGATAGTTTAATTTCTATCAATTCAAAAACATTGGAAAATAAATATGATAATGAACACAAATATTGCTATTTCACCTGTAAGTTAACTGCCCTGCATGAAGCAATATGCTCCAAAGCACCCATGGAAAATAAAACCTGAGCCCCAGATTTGCCATATTTGTGACAAATTCTCAGAAGCAATGCGAGTTCAGCTTCAAGAGTACAAGCCCGTTGCAATGAGTCAAGTGAATGACCACCATCCTGAAAATACAGTTCAGGAGTAATGATATGAACCAAATTCTGTAGAGGGTCTGATAGAGGTGTTAAAGATCTAAGGTAATGCTTCTTCTTCGGGTTTTTTTATTTTTTTTGGGTGGTGCAGTTGGGCGGAGGTGTCAGGAAGCGGAAGGGGGAGCAATTGGGAAACAGTTTAGGAGAGAGGAATAAATTTATATTCACATACAAACAATTTACAAATGGGCAAGTATTACTTCTGCCAAAAACCTTTGTGCAGTTCAAAATTACCACCAGCAACAAGATGGAGAGCATTAGAAAAGGTGAAAAGTATTTATGCCCTAGCTCCAGGGGGCATAACTGGGTATATAGCAACATGACATCATGTATACGGCACTTTAGCCACAGCTAATACCAAAATACATATTTACTTCCAAAATCACCAATATAACCATATTTCCCCAACTAGTAAATTTAATATTCTAGTTGAGGGATTACATTATTTAAGACTTCATATCTTATGGATATTTACATAAAATTAGATTGGTTTATATTGATTGGTATTTTATTTCTTTTCCAAGCATTACAGTTTGTGTTATATTTGGTATGTTGTTTTATTAGGGTTTTGAATTTAGTTATAAATACCTATAGTACTTTTAGTTTTGAGTAGGTTCTTGATGATGAATATTGAGTTTCCATATTGATTATTGAGACTTACTATCTTAATTCTTTCTAGTTTTCTACCCTAGTTCTTTTGGTTCTCTCCCAATTTCCTTTGTTTCTTCCTAACTGCTTCCATCTATTTTGATTTTCCCTCTATATTTCCATATTCTATCTCCTACTTGTTCTACATTTTCTTGTTGTCAAACATAATAGATTGCAAATAATTCAGCAGCTAGTTTATGAAGGATACACATACCGCAGAAGAAAAATTACTAATACTCATTAAGCAAGACCTCAAGAATCCTCTACTTTGAAGTTGACTTAAGAAATATCTCTCATGATCGATACAAACTACTGCATCCAGAACATAAAGGGATATTGTCTTGCCAGGCTCACTGCCATGAGTTGCATCCTTTATTACCTGCAGTTTGAATTGAATAGATATGAGATAGAATGAGAAAAAAACCCCACTAAAAATACAAATATATGGCTTGCCCCATATCAACTGGCATAAAAATGACATTCTATACAACAGCAAGAATCTCCTGCAGAAAACAATTACAATCAAGCAAACTTTTCAAAAAAAAAACTTGACCCAAAATAGAGGGACTATAAAAATGAGACAATACTGCAAAACTATTTAAAACAGTTCATTGGTAAATAACATTAGCAAGAGAACAAAATAAATATGTACAAAACAAAATCAGCGCTTATGCTGATTTTCCCAACGAATAAGCCTATTATACCCAATACATCACTAGGTTTTCAGGTTAATAGAATTCAAAAGTTGGAGAGGTCTGTGGACATGATTTTGCTTTTTAAGTGTATACGAATTCAAAGGATCTGTACAGATAAACAAAAAAAAAATATTTAGAGTATTCCAATGCGGACAAACCCATATTTCAATTAAATTGCTAGATAAGATAAGCAATCTTAATTCCCAATGTCATCAGATCTACATATTGAAGACCAAATGAAGAAAAAGAAGGGTTGAAGAAGGGGGGACCCACCAAGTCCAAGATGGCTTGAGCCTCCTTCCTTAAGATGGAAAAGTTGGCACGAGCTAGTTCTGCCTGTTCTTTGTCAATCTGCAGAATGTGGATCAATGGTAACGAAGTATTTCTTCAAGTAACATATAAAATGGCAACATAGAGGAGAAATGACTGGAAAAAGCTTTTAGAGAGTACATACCTTCTGAAGATCCAACTCCTCACCATCTTGCTCATCAAGCAGCAACTGCTGAAGAACTGACGTTGGCACATTAGGTGCAAGCATATGCTGACAGTACTGGAAATAACTAAGAAGCAACGCATATTGACTGAAGACGGATACAAATAGAGAGGTCAGATAACAGCCGAACAACAGGCAAAGAAAAGCACCAAATTGGTAATGAGAACCATACCGCCTCCTCAACGCCTCTGATGATTCATTTCTCAAAATTGCCATGATAAGCTTAAACAGTAGTGAGTGACAAGCACCATTTGATAATTGTTTCACCATGATAATATCAAGACATGTGATATTATCTGAACTAAAACCGCCAGGGGATAAGAATCTCTCATCTCGTAGTTTCGCCATGCATGTAAGAGCAACCTAGCAACATTTCATGCAAAAGGCAAGTTACCATAACCACTTCCATAAAAAAGGAAAGCCAAGCAGTAAGTTACGAGTTAAGCTCAGTTGGTTACCTGGCTCAATATGAACGCCATTTTCAATGAGCAGTCTGGAGAGGCAGAGGCACTAAGACATGCATCAAGAATCCTGACAATCAACAGAGATATAAGCAACACACAAAGTCAAGAACAAGAAGGAAGTGTACTGGTAATGATAGGAAAGCATACTGATATAAAATTTCAGATCGGTTTTCAAGTGATGAGATTCTTCTTGAAACAGAAACCTGCCATGGCACATAGTACAGACATAGGACATGAGAAAACTGAAATGTAAAAAAAAAAATCGAGCTTGACAAGCCAGCTAAAGAGCGGTCAGACCTCCACAATATGTGACCAGCCAGTTAACATATGAAGTTGGGCAGCCTGTTCCTCAAGGTTTTTGTTGTATCTCCATCCCCATCTCAACAACTGCTGAATTGTCTCTCTAACCTCATTCAGCTCAGCCTCGCTGCCAAAGTTACTCAACTGAGGATAAACAGAGTTGAACTTCTGAAATCACAAAATCAGGTCGAACTCAACTCTCTATATATAACAAAGGAACAAAAACACTTAACTTTGAGGGTTTTGTAAATGGCAAGGAACAGACCTGCCAAAGTTTATCCCGAAGTGAACCAAGATCAATTAGACGATCACCCCGTTCAGAGTAGTAATAGATGCCACCCTTCCCAGAAGTTGTTGGATTTCCTAGTATGTCCTCTACCTATATAAGCACAAATAAGCAAGTCTAGATGAAGGAACAATTTAAGAGCTACCACAAGCAATTAAGCAGAGAGGATCTTACCAGCAAATCATATTTCATATTAGAAATAATTTGAGAAAGCTTCATAGAGGTGTCTGGAGATCTGAATTGGACAACTTCAAGCAACTCTAACACCTGACATTGATCCCAAATTGCGAAGTGCAACAGTGAGACATCAGACCAACTTCAAACTCTTCATAAAGGATATGATGCTACTAATACACACCAGAAAATTCATTCCATGAAAAGTACAAGACTAGGATTATATAAGCTCGGAAACAATAATAAAAAGGATCAGATACACTAGATTTTTTTTTGAAAGTAGAAAGAAACCCGCAAATAATGAAAAGTAAATAAGGGAAGAATGCAGCATGCCTCAGCACGTATATACAAGCATAAAACATATATCTCACTCTCAAAATGTTCTCAAAACTCTTGTCAAAGTTGCTTGCAACCGTAAATACAGCCAAAAACCAATAAATGAAAAGGCAAAGGAACCACCAATTTGACTTAAAAAAATCACATAACTGGGGGAAATTAGAGAAAGAGGAAAAGATACATTACTAGCAACAGTAGTGAAAAGAACTTTTAGAAACTGAATCTAAAGTAACTTTTCAATAACCATCCGCACACTTTTTCCCAGATCCCATATGAGGAAATTTGTTAATTCCAAATTATACTAGATAGTAGATACAAGTAACTAGTAATACCTTGGTCTTACTGATGGTTCTGGTGGCAGTATGTTCCTTGTTATTTTGAAGAATTAAGGACTGAGATATTACATCAGTGCCAGTTTCAACAACATCCTGCCCTAAAAGATTAGCAAGGATACTCTGACAAGCCTCTCTATGATGGGGACTACTTACATAAGCAGCATGTAACTCAATGGCTAAAAGTTTCAACAGCCACGCTCTCTGCAGTAGACAAGGAGCAAAAGTTAAAGAAGATTGTGCAGTATGGCTGACAAACAAGACACTCTCAACTAATAGAACTTAGTTCTGAATCTGTTGGGGATGAAGTGTGCACCATGATAACAATTAATCAATGAAAAATAATACCAAGCAAAATGTTTCATGATGTATTTCTGCACAGAGATCCGTAACCAGACTTCAGAGAGAAAATGTAAATACAAAATCGTTTAATAACTGAGCTAAAAAAAGGTCTGCCACAAGAGAGAGACTTATTTTATCTTGTTGGCAGTAAAACATAACACGGCTTGCTGGAATGAGTATTATCGAGTACTAATTAAGTGAAGAAGTGTCTAGCTCAGAATATAGAATTAAATGCGAAGATGGTCAACTTCCAATCATGAGGTACGTTGCAAAAAAAAATTAACCCAGAAAATAGAGCACCATCATATTTGCCTCTGTCGTGTTTCACAACAAAAAAGAATTTGGCACTATTAAGTACAGAACTATGTGAACCATCCTACTTGGTCAAAATGATGCAAGAACATAAACATAAACTAAATTATAACCATTAAAAAAACAACCTGATGTAGAGAACTGATACGAAGTGCCTGGTTGTTATTTCTTTTAGGAAGTGGAGCAACACCTACAGAATCAAGATGCTGACAATAAAAATGCATAAGATTTTGTTCCTTGAAACATGCAAACAACATAAGAAAAGAAAGAGATTAAATAAGATCATGAAATCCTTGTATAAAAAAAACATGTTATACCTTTACAAAGAAATGATATTTTTTATTACTCAAAAGATCCATGGTAGGTCCGCTTGTTAGTGGATCCACGCACAACTCATAAAGAAGCTGCAGCAGTGAACAATTAAATTTTTCTAAGAAATAGACCCAATTGATTAGAAATTTGGGAAGCTATGAAAGAGAATAGAACTAATTCTAGTGCAAGAAAATTTCCGTTTAAGAAATTTAATATGCAAGATAGAGTAACTCTAACCTGAAAACCAAATTCATGAAGCAGTGCATTTACATCTGGCTTTGAAAGGTTCTCCAAGATTTCAAGAATAACCTTCAAACAGCTGTAAAAAAATAGCGAGTGTACTCCAGATGTCAGAGCAAACATTCACATAAATAAACATGAATGTATTTGAAAAACTAGCAACAAAACCTGTAATGGAATTTTGGCTGCAAAATTGTCCGCTCAATAGAGGTATCAAAATCAAACTTGAGCAGTAAATGTGTAATATTAGGTGCAGGGCGACTAACATTATCAATCAGGAGCTGAAATGGTCACAAAAAATTACTTCGAAGTTCAAGACGTTGCTCAACGCATTTTAACTAAAAAGAGAGGAATGAAAAAAATACACACACAACAAAACCAGATTAACCTGCATTATTAGAATTCCAGGATCATCACCACTGTTCTCTATAACCTGACATTCTTGCGATCGTAACTCAAGGCAGGCTGCATAGTCCTCAACCAATGAAGTTGCAACATTGGATTTCAGCAGTAGCTGAACCAGACCAACCATGCGAGAACTTCACCCAATGTAGAATGAAAAAGTAAATCAGATTCCAAAGAAAGAGATAGATAAGAGAAATGTAGTCCAATAGAGGCAACCTTAGAATTGTCATGATTTTGATAGAGGATTGCTGAATTTGTGGTAGAGAATCATGTCTGACATACTCCAATAAAGCAACAATTTGATTATGATCTTGAGAGAGCATAACATCCAAAGGCTGCAAGAGAAATGAGCAAAAATTAAGATTATTTCTTCTATCTGATCTAGCCACACACACACAACTAGAACACGGAAGCTTTTATCAGGAAATATCTGTTGAGACATCGTAAATTCAGTACATGTGATAAAAAATAGACCATTAGGGTTCAAAAATTAGCTGAGAATATGCTACAACATAAATAGGGATGTTCATCAAATTGAAATATATGGAAGACAGTAACATTTAAGTATACCTAGATGGCTAGATTTTTGCCCCAGAAAATACTATCACATTACCTTCACAATTATGCTGTTCAAAAGTCAAAACCTTCTCCATAAATGTTTTCTAGATTTTTGGGGAAACAATGAGGTGCTTTGCTAGAACACATTTGCACGTTTCCATTAGAAAGCATGCATTCTTGCTTCAAGCAAAGCACCTCACTGTTTCCCAAACAAACTATGAACATTAACATGGCTCAGCAACAAATATGTGGAATTAAGATAACCAGAAAATTTTGCTTAGCATCCTACCCTCCTAAAAATTCTGAAAATAAATTTCACATATCAACCTATTGTTTTGGCAGCTTAACAATATTCTACCAAGTGTATCCTACATTACAGAGAAGCAAAAATAAAAGATGCAGCAAAGTTGAAACATCTACCTGGTATAGAGGACGCCAAAAATCAGCTAAAAGTACATCCTTTTCCAGAACAAGGATTATTATTTCCAATGAGAGCTGCACGGCCTTCTCTAAAAGTGGGCCATATACTTGACTATTTCTTTCAGCAATGATTGAATTCACCCCTGGCACAAGGATACTCATGATATTTCGGAAAACAGTTTTACCACTCATGAAATCCTGCCAAGAGAACATTACATGTTTTCCATGAGGATACTTAGAAAAAATGAGCGATATAATTATTTAACATCAATGGGGTGAAAAAAACACACGTCATGAAAAATGGAGAAAATGTTAGGCAATGAGGCACGAAAAGCATTCCCATCAAACTTACCAATAAAAAATATTAGAAATAAAGTTGTGCATATTACGTACAAATTTTAAACTTGAGGAAAATAATGTAAAAACTTGGAGCAAAAAAGTTTACATCAACGAATGATGCCTTAGCAGGAAACAGATCACAGGGTCAAATCAATAAGGGATCATTCTAATAACATTGTTCAGAAATAATTTCCAAAGCAGAAATAATTAATGGTTGCATCAGGAAACAGCAAGAGCTTTACACCAATTTTAAGCAATTGTGCACCAAAAGTTAGTAAGTTAACAAGTAAAGTTGCTTAAATTGGCTACAAAATGGTTTTCCGCCATATAGGAAAACAGAAACAAGCAAAAGTCATGCAACATACTTTCAGCAACTCTAATAGAGGTAGCTGCATCTGAACTGAAGACGGTTGTGTTACTGCTGAAAGTTGTGATCGGTCAGTAACACTATCAGCATCTTGTTCTTGAATATCATACATGCTAAGAATCCTGCAAGTTACATTACAAGTAATACGAAAGAAAAAAGGGGGGAGTGTCAAATAATAATCATAAATTTCAACGAAACAAAAACTGGCATTAACTTGCATAAAAGGACAAAAACTATCACCAAGTTTCCAGATTAAAACTATAACTATAAGAAATACTTACATATGAAAATGCTGAAGACAAGCAACAACCAGCTGCCATTTCTCAGAAGGATCAGAGTAGGCCCTTTGAGGGAATGGCCCAAAAACATGATCATATACAAACCTGAAGATGCCAAAAAATCTGCAAGAAACACACTGTCAGAATGACTGCAGAAAGAAAATTGAAACTAGAAATGCAAAGAAACGGTCAGTACCTACGCCCTCTATCGCTTACATCTTTTTCTTCAGCAATAAGAGCATTTAGCAGATTAAGGAAAGATATAGTCGAGGGATATTGTTCTCTCCTTGCTTCTATCTCATTCAGTTCAAATTGCATATCATAAACCTGCAAATACAAAACAGAACATGAACACTATATTATTGGGCCACAATTCATGTATAACACACAGTTGCTGATGGATATTTTGTCAGGCTTGTACCCTTCTAATATTGATTTTGTTTGTAAACAGTAAATTAAGTCATAGATCTATATATTTGATACAATTTATCAATAACCTAAACAAATAAGGAAATCCTAACACTTTACGCCTTCACATCAACCATTTATACCAAAAAGAAAAAATTAACCTGAGCTGCCATTGGTTGGCTACTAATATGTGACCCGACAACAACTGGTAGATCATACTGCTCAAGATAAGTCCAAATGGTATCTTTGAGGACTGGCGAGACACGGACAAAAGTAGCAATTGTGTTCCGCAATGCACCCTGTGAAAGCATATAATTATTTTTAAAAACAATTCCTGAAAATGTCCAGACACAGCAAAAAACTTGGAGACATCATCAATTAATTCAGACTGAGACATCATAAAAGAGTTAAATTGGGAGAAAAGAAAAGACAAGGGATAAAGTGAGAGATCAATTAACCTTGAGATATGTCGGCACATACTCATAACTAAGGAGCTTAAATAATGGTTCAATATCTGGAAACCAGTTTTCCCTTTCAATAGGATTGCCATTTTGCACAACCTGTAACCAATGTCAGATTAAGAATGAATACAATTATTCCATGGGTAAACTACAACCAAGGTCACTTAATTATAGGTTTAACAAACAAGTCACTTTTCTTTTAGAAGTACTAGAACAAAATTTGAAATATATGCTTTTAGCAAGCAAGCAAAAAATTCAACAAATTTGTACATAGGACAGAACAATGTCCAAGGAAAATTTCTAAGACACATAATTTAACATATTGACATAAGAGTGATCATAGGTAATGTCGAAAACCTTGCCCCAAGAGCAAATTTTATTACGATCATATGTTTTAAATTCTCAATGGTCAATTATTTGTAAAGATCCTAAAAACAGTCCTTGAGATAAGTGAGAACGGAGAGGGTGAAAAGGGGGAGGAACAGCAATGACGAACAGAGTGGAAGCAACTACGCAAAATATAGGGGAACATCCAGCCAAAGTTCCGGAAGAATGGGAAAATAAACATTAATCAACAGTCTGAGGATTGTTAAAAGAAGCTATCCCAACCTTCTGCAGAACATTCAAATATGCAACAAGAGCTTTTGCATCCCCCTCCTGGAACTCAGGTAAAACAGCCCCAGCAGTTTGAAGAGACTGTTTAAACTTCTCATCATAAATTGAAAGGCAGTTAAATAATGTACTCCACCCAATAGAGCGGAATGCTTTACCCTGGAGTAACTCATAAACCTTAGAAGCACCTTCTTGACTAGAAGCCTGAAAGGGAAATCCAATCAAGAAAAACCATAGTGCAATAAACCTCATAAATATAGCAGTTGGTGCTTTACAAAGCAAATAATACAATTGAATACCAGGGTACTCAGCATGTTTAAGAAAGCCACGAGAGTTTGAAAATTAGTGTGATCCTCTCCAGCAAAATTCACAAATGTCCACAAGACATCATTGCCGGACAAGAGCTCCGGTTCCTTCTGAAAGATTCACCAAATGTTAAAAGTGGGCTAAAATAATCAACAAAGAAAAACAAAAATCAGAAGTAACATGTCAAAGAAGGAATGCTATCTCAATGGGATTGACAGAATATATTCTATCATAAAAGGGGACGCTAGGCACCATTTCGAGATTCTGGTATAATGTATGTCTCAAAAATAAATAAATATATTCTACCAAAAGAAACAACACTCACTTTATTTTTCAAATAAAGAACACAAGTGTTTTCCTTTTGAGTTTATAAGCATCATCGTCATATTGAATGTCACTGCATCCGAAATATACATACAAAGTTTTTGCTTTTGAAATGAATAGATCATATATAAACTAATGAACCAACCTGATAAATTTCACTAACAAACTCCAAGAGAGACACAAAAGGTAACGGAACGCCTTCCTTAGCTTGTTCACCTTGCAAACTGCTATCATGCACAAAATCTCCGGCCATGCGATACGTATTAAGTGTGACCATAGCCTTCTCCTTAGATTCTTTTACCTAAAGTAAAGTGTTGCAATTCAAAGGTCAAGCTGACATTGATGGGAACAAAATGGGCCATTCAACATAAAAAGCAAATGAATCTAACATGAATGCAGTACAGAACTAGAAATTAATTACATCACCCAGACTTAAGTATTAAGCATTGTTCTCCAAGCTTATTTTTCCAAATATCTCCTCAAAGACATCATCGGTGCCACATAGTGTCCTACAAATTAGGTCTCAATAACAAAACTCAAGGATCATAATGTCATAAGAATTAGGTATAACTAAAACTCAAATAAAAAGCACACGGATGATCTATCAGGCACACATAAAAGCCACCTACCCTACCCTACCCTAAATTAGTACAGGAATAAAGATGCCATATTGCAACAGATATCAAGTTGCCTTTATTTAATATCAAAAAAGACAGACAACAGAATCTGACGGATATTATTTATACTCCATTTAACTTTCCTTCAACATTCAAGTTGTAAATGAGATCAAGAAATTTAAGAACACAAACTAACCTTATCTCGGGCAACTGGGTGAGATAGAAAGCAGGTAATTAGTTTGTGCAGATAAGCATTATACATATATGACATATCCTCATCATCATTCTGCAAAAGTCACAAACAACAAGGTCTACTGCCTTAACGATATGATCTATCAGAATTATCACAACAATTAAAAAAATGGAAAAATCAATATGAAAATCCACTATATAGAGGGGGTGGTTCAGGTACTCCAAATTAATAAAAGCGAGAGCCAGGAAATAGAGAAACATCTTTCCAAAATAAATTTATCCACCTGATATGCAGCACTTCGAAGAACTTTTTCCAGCAAAAACCGGAACACATTATTGGCAAAAACAGATTCCAAGCACAAATTTATGTAACCAAATTCATTTGAAGATGCAGTTGAAACTCCCTCACCAAAGCCAATCTCATCATGTATTAACATCAAATGTACAACCCAAGCAAGTCGTACGCCACCGACAAAGCCCTCAGCATTTGGGTCATTTACCACAGCCATCACCTAAAATGTTAAAGATTTTCAACAAATGTTTCAGTAACTCCAAAATTTTCACCCCCAAGAAAAGATCTACAAGGAAATAAAACAGAGACTGTAATTCATCTTACAATTTCCTGGAATTCCTTTCTAAAAGAAGCATCATGAGAGAGGATGGATGATTTATCAGATAATGCACTAAGAGCATCTGATACGAAAGCAATGACTAGAGAAAAAAGAAGACTATGTGTAATCTGCACAGAAATGAAAAATAATAAGCGTCTAGCAGCACACAGAAACAATATACATGTACCATCTGTCTGCACATCTTTGTGAGACAAGAAACATAGAAGGAAAATCTTTTGCACAGAAAATTATAGAAAAAATAGCATGCCTGGTGCTTTAAAGTGTCACTGCTCTCACTAAGTTCGGCGGCACTATCTTTTAAAGCAGAAAAAACGTCCTTAACATCTTTCGGACCTGCATACATAAAATGTCTATAAATAATTGATAAACTCAGAAAAAAATCAAACAGGCAGGTTGTGCGGATTTGTTAAAATCAGTAAATGCCAAACAAACAGGCTGGGTGCACAAGAGGAAACGTTGACACAGAATACATCCTGTGATTAGAATCTAGGTCTATAATTAGAAGAGTTTCTGATTATAGCCTAGTTTTTTCCTGTATATTTGGTATACTCGTTGGTTAAGAGAATATATTTTCCCTTTATCCATTAATTTACCCCTTTCCTATCAAAATGCAAAACAAAAAGTACAGATTACCACATGAATTCATTAAACCAACACCAATCAGCTTCTATAGGAAAACAGCAACTAAACAAAACATAGAACCTCATGCAACCATTGAGAATCTTCTTATTTTGTGCAGTGTAGTCTTAAAGTGGGAAATTAAAATTCTATTCGAGTCTAGTAATCAGGATACTCCAGTTTCTCTTTAACAGCTTTGTTTTTTCTACCATCAGCATTACCAATATTAAGGTTTTAAACTTGGTTCAAAAAATTGGCAGATCTCCCAAATGCAATAACTACAACAAAGGATGCTTAAGGACAGGGGCAGGACATACACGCCTACGATAAGATCAAAGCAAATTTCACTTTTAAGTCTGCTATTGCTACATTATCCCAGGCAAGAATGCTCCTAACCACGATACAGTTTTTGCGGTGTGTATCCTGACGAATAAGATTTTGGTGAGACAACTGAAAAATGACGTAGAAGCTCCAGACTAGCACAGGAAGTATACAACTGAATAAAAAGAAACCCAAGTCAAAGAAACCCTACTCTCTATATCCTGAGCCGTAAGTCAAACATAGTAAATAGCACATAAATGGTTTTTAATGCGGTTTAGGTTGCCCATCATTGTTTTGCAGGAGAGGGGGGAATACAACAACAGCAAACAAACAAACAACCCCATAAGTCTACCAGACATGCCTCGTGGTTAATTTTAGTACATATACTATCGCTGTAAATGTATTTAATCTCAAAAACATCACATTTAGCAACCACCTTTTTGTTATTCACAGTTTAGAAGTATCAGAATTTGCAACTGAAAGTACAAGAGAATCTTAAAGTCAGAACTCCAAACTCTCAAGACCATTTGGGATTCCAGTTTGCAAGTATCCAATCCAAGAGCAATTACATGTGGAAAATGCCAGGGTATACATTTAAAACTAGCCCTCATATGAAAGGTTTATAAAGAACCACATCCATCTCTGACTAATGTCTACTTCCATCTTGTAGAAATGCCCAATTCCTCCTACATAGTGCATTACCAATTTTCACAACAACCATTGCAGAATAACATAAAGTATAGACAACTAATATGCAAACAAACAAGTAATGTGGTTTTCATAAAATATTACCATATCAAAAAACAATTTCACAAGAAATGAAATTGAAGCTTGTTCTGTCTAGATAGTTCAACCTGCTTACTGGTTCTTTTCTAAGTTTTTTTTAAAATGCTTTTATCATTTTTTTATTAATGAACGGGGATATATTTCATCATTTAAGCAAAAAATAAACCTCTACAAGGTACATAAACTAACTACAACAAACTAAGCATTTCCCATTATGTAGGATCTATAAATCATGACGCATCATTTCCCACTATGTTTGAAACACTATTTAGTAGTTATTTTTAGCGAACAGACTGGAATAAATGTAACTGCAACAGCATATTCTACCATTTCAATAAAATTGAATTATTGCTATATGTCACAACCAACCCACCTTTGCAGAATTGTCCAGTTCACAAAAAGATACATGATAGCTTTTTTTTGTCAAAAAAAGTAGTAGTTAATTTTAGCTGACAGATGGGAATAAAAATAACAGCAACAGCATATTCTACCATTCCATCAAACTGAGTTACTGCTATATTTCACAATCAACCCACTATTGCACAATTTTCCAGTTATTTCATGAAAAAGTACATTATAACTTTTTGGTCAAAAGGTAAAGAATAAGTGCATTGAATTGTCTGCTTACTTGTCCGCACAACTAGAACAGAAAGGACAAGGCAATGTCCAAGTATAAGTCGCTCCCTACAGACCACCGCTCGCCGCTCAACGAGGGCACCTCTAGAATCAAGAAGATAACGTTCAGAGAGAGGCCCACCAAGACCAGCTGGTTCTTCTCGATTGAGTTCCTAAAGTAGAAGAAAATCAATTGCATTTACAAGACCATACACAAAAATATTAGAGGAAAACTACTATTTAACACCAAGAATGGGAGACTTATTAACCTAGGATAAAAACAATCAGCAAGGGTTCAATAAAGATAAACGTGATAAAACTCAACATTCAACAAATTGCATCTTTAGAATGATGGATGTTCTCAAAAAAATATCAATATGTATAACATAATACCACTTCAACTACTTGGTACAATAAAAATGCAAAAAAGGTGGGCTCAAGTTCAATTCTATAACTCAAACTACACATCAAGTTGACAACCAGGCTAATTCTCAACAATATTAATTTCAATAACAAAGACCATTATATTCATAAAAGGTTAGATTTAAAGCAAGTTAAACCAACCAGGTGAAAACACTATATGGTTCTCTAAAACTAGCTTACAAAAAACTCCACTAAGAAAATTTTCCAATAAAATGTACTCATTAAATGCTCATAGAAATAGGTACATTATCTGACATAGAAGGAGATCAGTCCTTCAAATCCACTAGCAAACAGATCATATTCACATTTAACATATAGCTCCTCAGCTCTATAACAAGTAGTTCAAGTGAAGTTTACCAATAAAATGAAGAAAAAGAACTTATACATTTACCATTAAGCCATATGATTCTCAAATAAACCACTCAGAACGTTCAAAGATGGTTAGGCTGAATACAAACACTTGAAATAATGAGCTGTCAATTCTCTCACAATTAGACAATATTTAGCAATCAAGAAGTTGAATTTGCAGACGACTCATAGAAGAATAACAAATTTCCACACCTTTATTAGAGAAATCAATCTCTGTCTAAGTCCAGCATTGATAAGATCTTCCAGATACTTCTGAATATCAGACACAAGACCAGCTTCGAGGCCCTGATCAAGCACAACAGCCTACAAAAAAGCAATTAATAGTTCTTAGAACAACAACAAAAGATGAGATAACAGAGTTGCAACCAAATGATGCAAGATGTTAAATAGCATGAGAGAGGGAATTACCCTCAAAAGTGTATAGAGAGCCATCATTATATCTCGCCTCTCAGAATACCATAGTCCTGCTGCAAGGCGTAAAATCTCTTGTGGTCCTCGTCCCATTAAGCCCCACTGGAATTTTTTTCATAAGAAAACATAAAAAATAAAAACTAGTGCACAAGCTATGTACTCGGACTCAGGTGCAACTGCCGGACAAGGTATGTATCCAGCATGGGTATGGTTAGATTTTTCTAAGTTTTTCCGTGTCCAAGTGTCAGGCATGGGTACTTCATGAAAAATGAACAGTGCGAACAACATACTGTACAAGCATGAAGCAAAACAGATATTAAACATTTGCATTTTGCACGGATAAAAGGGACAGAGATTTACCTCTTGGTTGGCAGAAACAAGCAATTGAACGCAATCTATCTCATTTAGATGTAGGTCATCACTCAATCTCAATGCCTATAATCAAATGTAGGGCGGAGTAAAGAGATAATAACATTGATGATAAAGAAAAAATGTCATAATCAACTTAGTCCTAATAGTGGCATCATATTGAGGCGATATTTTTTCACGTGAAGATATTACTAAAACTGAACCCAACGTAACCTTATCAAGGTTGGTAAACGAACCAATGAAAAAAAAACAAACACGTAAGCGGCAAAATAGTAAGCCTCTCTCTATCCAAGAACAAGGTTAAACTGTACTGGCTTAAAAGTATTTCACCAAACTTTTAAGCAATTTTCTAATAATACGTCAAAGAAAGGTAAAATCAACGCCTCTTTTTCCTAATGAAAAAACTGCAAAAACGTAGAAAAGAAATAGCAAAGCATTAAAGTAAAATTCAACTGACAATTTGAACATCTTGATCGTCAAGCGAGATTGGCGAAGAATCCGGAAGTCTGACTTCTTTGGACTGAACCTGCGCTCGGTCGGAGGGTTTCGGAGGCTACAAAAACCCGCATAAGTTTAAAGTATTAATAAAGAAACGAACAATAGTAGTAACCAGAAGAAAAATCTTTTTGCGGAAATTGTAGAAAAAATGAAAGAGAAAGAAAGTACCGAATAGGAAAGGAGAGATTTGAGAGATGAAAGGGAGCTGCGAATGGCGTGAAGGAGCTCAATCCGCTGCGCCGGCGACGGAGGAGAAGGACTGAGGAGAGAGGATTCGATGGTGGAGAGGAGTTGCTTCGGCGATACCATCCTTAGTTTAATGTTGTAACCCTAAGCGAGAGAAGACGAGATCTAGCATAAAGAGAAAGTGAGCGGGAAATGGATGTCAAGAACTGAAAGAAAGAAAAAAGAATGGGGACGGAAGAAAGAAGAAAAAGAATGTAATGAAGGGGAAAAAATAAACCCTCTTTAAGCCCTAAAATCTGATCTAACGGGTCGATTTTGAATTTTTCCCGTCGGTTTGATCTCTGCTTATAAATAAATAGGGTAAATTACACAGATGGTCATTAAATTATCCTATTTTTTATTTTGGTCATTAAATTAATTTTATTTTTGGCAAAAGGCATAATGTCAAAAAATGCTAATAATATTTAGTCATTTTGGCTCTTTTTTTAACCAATTTAATCTTAATGTTTCATTTTGAGTTAAAACGACCCCTTTCGAATGAAAAATTTTGATCAACTGACAATAAACAGTTTAAAATGAAATGACAAACATGTCGTGATAGTTGTATCAAAAGAACAAATATACTGACTTTACATAATGAGGTAACAATTAAATTTTTTAAAATATTACATTATGATCACCTTAAGATTATTCAAAAAATAACGCACATCATCATTAATAAATCATAAGATTTTTTCCCCACAATTAGCATCATTAATTATTTGCACATACATACATCACTAAACATTTTACACACATCATCATTAATAAATCGCAGATATTATCATTAAATACAACATCTAACATCATGAATTGTATCTGGTTCATGAAAAACTTCTAAGTAACAGATACACTAACCTTTAGTGCTCAACGAACAATTCTCTAAGTTACTACTACTTAAATTTGAATTCGTCTTATGTCTCTTAAAAGAGTATCTGAACATTTTAACTACAAAAATATTTAAAAAAGATAAAACTCTAAATAACTTAAATGAAATAAGAAAAAAAACATGAGTGGATTTTAAAATGGAAAATGGCATGCGATTTATTAAACCCTCGTAAATGAATAAATATTAGATGGACTCAGTTCATTACGTCATGTGTGGTCTTAGTTAATAAAATTCTCTCATTTCATTTTTTTCAATTTTCGCCCTTTTCTACAAGTAAATAAAGATTAAGTAGTTAATTTTAAATGAATATATTTTATTGGTTATGAGTTAGGACCACAAATAACGTGATAAGTCGGATCAACCCAATAATTTATCCTCGTAAACCTTTCTTAAGTTCTATCCTCGTAAACCTTTTTTTTTTTTTGAACAAAAATAAAGTTCTATTTCTCCATACTTGAATAAAGTGAACTTTTCAAATATAGAACCCAAACCAAAATCCAAAGTCCAAACTCAACACATTTCAAATAAATTTATATTCTTATTAAATAGTATGGTTCTAATATAATATAAGCCCAACCCAATATATTTCAAATATACGACCCAAATCAAAATCCAAAGCCCATAAAAGTTTTATTCTATTAGGAACCCAAAGACCAAAGTAAATAAATAAAAAACTCAACCCAATTTTAAAGAGAAATTACTTTGATACACAAGCTTGTGTAAATTTTATCTTTTAATTTTAGAGTTTGTAGTTTTTAGTTAGGGTTAAGAGGTTTAGCGTGTACGGTGTAAATTTTAAAGTTTATGGTTTGAATATAGAGTTCGGGGTTTAGGGTTTTAAGTTTTAAGGTGCTATGGTTTGTGATTTAAGTTTTAAACTTTATATGAGGGTTGTGTAATTTTTGTACACAACTTGTGTATCAAAATATAACTTACTGTGTAAAAAAATTACACAACTCTTTATATTTAAATATAAAATCTAAAACTTAAATTCATAACCCTAACACCCTAAATCTTAAACCATAAATTCCAATCTTAAACACTAAATTCTACACATTACAACCTAAACTTTAAACCCCAATCTAAATATCTAAACCCTAAAATTAAAATAATTGTGTAAATTAAAGTATTTTCCTTACTATAAATTATAATGCTATCTCTTTATATACTTTTCCAATTACATTATTAGTTTTGTTGAATAAAAAATATTCTTTATATTTTCCCTATTACATCCTTTTATTTTTATTAAAAATAGAAAAATAATTTTTATTCTGCTTCGAGCAGGGTGAAATAGGGCCGGATTTTCAGATCGGATTTACCAAATACCCGACCCGATCTGTCCCCGTCCCTAGTCCCTACTCCCACCGACCCAGCCACCCTCTAATCCTCTCCAGCTCCGCTAGCGCATCCATCACTTAGGTCACTGCTCCAACAGTTGTCGCTCAGCCGCACCGCACCAAGCAACAAGGTGATCGCCGCCGTCGCTCGCCTATAAGACTCAAACCGGTAAGTTTTTGCTACTGATTATTATGGGAAAAAATCAACATATTCATTGTTAATTTTCAGTTAATTTTAGTATTTTACGAAAATGCCATTATCTTTCTAATTTTTTTACATTCTTAAAAATGAAAACCCTTTATTTCACTTCGCTTTCTGTTTACAAGTTGGCACGGCACGGGACGGGTTACAACTTCAGTCTCTACACTGCAAATCCCAGACCCACGCACTTATCAATTCATTTTGCGTTGCCGGTAAGGGCTCAATCGTACCCGTCGGCGTATAGTGAGACGACAGTGCCGGTCGGACGGTAACCTCAATTTGCAATTCCTGGCTTCCGAGTTCGCTCCCGATTCATTCTCTTTCTCAGGCTACCTGCTACTCAAGGTCACCTGAATTTAAATTCTATTTTTTGTTTTGTTTTGTAGTTTTGGATAATTGTTAAATATCTGTTTTCATTGTTTATATTTCAGTTATTAGTACAATTTAACTTGATCAGAATTTAGTTCTTTTGTTAATTTGAACTTATAACTAATAAAAAAATATTTGCAGTTAAAAGGAAAATGGCAATAAAGTTTCTTGATTGGTATTTGAAGATTGCGGTTGGGTCGGCTCTAATTGGAGGTTCCATGGAGTTATTCATGATCAAGACTGGCTTCTGTGTGAGAACTCTCCATTTCCCCCTTTCATTTATCTAAATTGATTCCATTTCAGCAATTTATGATTTTATTCCTCAAAACCTAAAATGTGTAATCGTTCATTTTCCCTTGCTTTGGTTGCCTTTTAACTTGATATCTCTATATTTCATAAGATACTAGTTATGTTACCGACTACCGAGACTGAGGCAAGAGATGTGTGTCAGATACGAGCATGTGTCCGACATGGATATGTTCAATTCTTTTTACCCCCAAGTTTTTCCGTGTGTTTAGAGATTTGTATTCCCATACGGATATGGCACTTAAAGAAAAATGTTGAGTCGAAGCAAACTAGTACATTAGTACCATACTATTGTTGTTAATTGCTGGATTTTTCTTTGAGTTATTTTGATTATCTCAATTCTTAATGCTATTCAAATAAAACTTTTTAACCCCAGTGTGTTTTTATTTCAAACATTTTCAGAATTATCTCATTGTAATGTATGATTAGTTTTAAATTCTAGGTCATATAAATGGATATCAAAGCCGGTTGTTTCCACAGGATCTTCGATGTGGATCTCATATTCTTATGTCTAAGTGCTAATTTTCTATGTTTATGTAAGGGTAGGATTAGTTTCAGTCTTCAATAATTTAGTGTCTTACTGCTAACTAGCCTATGACTGTGTGATTAGTGACAAACTAGCATTAGTGAGTGTTAGTCTCAATGGATGCTTAATGATGGGTAGAAAAAGATTTGGTTCGAACTGTTATCTGCAACTCTCGGTAAATGTAAAGGAAGATGGATACGTTATCTAACTATTCGAGGAAAGATAATAGCCCAAGTATTGCAATGAAATGGTTGTGTTTACAATTTGGTATGTTCTTCTAGTCACATTGCCGTGTTTTGGCATGTAACTCTTGATCAGGGCAGATGCATGCAGCCCCCTAGGGGAGCAACTGCATCCCCATTTTTAGAAAACAAGATTAATTTAGTGTTAATTTCTTCCTTAAAAAATTAGTTTAATGTGTAATGGTAATTATGGTATAAAAAATCTGTATATCCATAAAGGAAAAAAAAACTACTTTGGACCCCCATTCTTGAATTTCTAGATCCGTCACTGCTCTTGATTGAACCCTTTACGTATCTTATGTTGTAGATGACAAAGTGACCGTTCTGGAGTCGGAGAAACGAGCTTGGGAGAATTCCCCTGAAGCTCAGGCAATGAGAGAAGTTCTTAATCCTTGGAGAAATCATGATGCACAAGAAAGAAAAAGTTCCTGATGGAGCCATTTCGAGGAATGGGTTTTTGATGCTGTTTGATTTGTTTTGAATAATAGATGTCCCCAGCATGAAGTTTGGCATACAACTACATACATTTACTGGCATCGAGAACTAACCAATCCTTCCAAGCTTTTTGATGCCTGGTCTGACATCATTTCGGTTAGAAACTGACCTACTACCTGTCTATTAGATCAGTTTTATTTATTGATAGGCCACATTTCAGAATGAATACAGCCATGTAGGTTGATTTATGTGCCATTTTCTTCATCTTTGTGTATGTGATCATTTTCCTAGAGATTACTTACTGATAATACTAGTACTACATTGTTTGGTTTATTCGTTGTACTCCATTTTCCATTGGTTTAAACTGAATTTTTAGACTGATAAGGTTTCTGGGATGAATGAAGTATTATTGTAAATATTCCTAAAAAATAAAAGGAGAAAATTCTATCGGATGAGATATTCTTCACCTAATTTTGATCCCAACCTCACTCTCAATATAACCCAACACGAATCTTTTTTTCCCTATCGAATCGGGTAAAATAAATTCCCATCCCTACACATCAACGTACACAAACTGAACTTACATATGGACTTACCACACCATATTTCGAGGCCGAATATCACATTTCTCATATTTGAACATATATTATTATTTTACACATGAATCGAACACATTGCACATTTCATTTAACATGTAATGCATAATCCTCGTCATATTATTAGACACACACATATCACAATGTCCCCCCCCCCCCTTCATTTCGGTCCTTACTCGAAATTCAGGGAAGACATGTTTAGTCAGTGACTCAGTAGCGACTTTTCCTCGAACCACTAAAAACGTGTCACGTAGACAAAAACAGATCTAATCATTCGCTCTCAAGAGTTTTAGTCAAAATGTGTTATTTTCATAAATAATTTTTGTATGTTATTTCTATAAATAATTTTAAAAATAGTATTTAAGTAAAATATCTAATTTTCCCTTTATAATTAACATACTATTCGAGAAAATGGTTGAAATCAAACCAACAAAAATATATAGAGGTTTCTATGACCAGTCATAAAAAATGAAAATACAAATGAAATAAAGTTAAAAAGTTATTTTCATATAATTTTGAGAAAAACAATTAACAATAAAATTGAACCGAAGCTAGACGACGTTTTAGTTTTTCAAATAAAAAACAATATAAAAACTGTTGCAGAATTAAAATATTAGGACTAAATTACAAATGTTAGAACAGTACAAGGACTATCAACATATTTAAACCTAAAACAAACAAATTAATTAAAGATGGATTATTTGTTTTCTTTGATTCTCCCCCCTTATACTAACCACACCCCCAAACCCCCCACAATCAAATCCAACAGATTGATTCCCGCCATGGTGGCTAAGTTAGAGCTCCAGCAACAGCAGCAGCAGCAGCAGGAGGAGGAGGAACCTTGTTCGGACGATTTACAGAAGGTCAAGTCTTTAATCTGTGCCCTTAACTTCGTCTCTAGAAATCTCCCCCTTCCTCCCCATTTATTCGACGCCGTTTCCTCTATTTGCTTTGATGAACAAGAGGAGGGGATTCTTGAGGCCATTGATAATGGGACCCAGGTCGAGGCTGGACCCGATGTGCCGGGACTTGCCTACACGACTCCGGTGAGTAATTTTGGATTTTCCCTTTTCTTTGCGTAGCAATTGTTGGGAATTTGAGGGTTCTTTCTTTCTTTTGAGTTTGTTTTGTGTTGAATTGTTTTTCTTTCGTGTCAATTCCTCCACATTTATGGTATTTTAATTTCCTTAGATACCCTTTTGTTTATTTCGTTACAAAATTCCAGATCCGCGAGTAGTTTTTCGAAATTGATTTTTATGTGAACTTACTTTGAATACTGGTCAAGATTATTAATTTTTTAGTTATATTTTTGTTGCCCGAATACATATTTTTGAAGTGTTGTAATTGTAGTTAAATTACAAAATATCAATACTAGTATAAAATTATTATTTCTTTTACAGAAAAAAATAACTGAATCACCAAATGTAGTAACTTAATTCATCCAATTATCTGATAAATATTCTCTGTGAAGTTTGTATTTTTGTGTTAGTTTTGTTTATTTTGTAGATAATCTCTTATTGTTTTTGTTGTTGTGCGAGGATTTTTTTTTTGAGTTTTTGGCACTCTTTTATTGATGAGATGGCGAATTTTTGTTTCGTTTTTAAGTCTAATGTGTTTGTGTACTGAAAATGAGTTTGGATTTTTGGATTTGATGCTCTTATAACCTCTGGATTTTGATCTGTTATAGGGAGCAATAATATTCTCTTATTGTTTTTCCATTTTGCTGTTGAAAACTTTGAAGTTTTTGGAGGGAACGAGTTGGAGGATTCTGTTTCAGTAAGACGTAGCCCAACCTTTCTGTTCAAATTGACCAAATTTGATTTCTATACATGATTTTTAGGTTTTAAGGCTTTCAGAAATGCCTTTTCACAATGAAATTAATTTCTCAAAAGTTTGGCTGCCATTGCTGTGTGCAATAATTTCAGTACTTCTGAATTGTAGCTACCATGTATTGATTTCTGCATTCTTAAATTGATTTACTATGTGGCAGGATGATCCTTCTATTTCTGAGAAGGATGATTTGTTGTGTGACCTTGATGGTGCACTATCAAAACAACGATCAAAATGCATGTCAGGTTTTAGCTTGGCAGAATCAAAGGAAAACCGTTACCAGAGCCACATTAAACATCGATTGAATGAACTCGAAGGTTATCAGTTTCTACAAAGGATCTTCACTAAATATTCTGTATTTTCCTTTTTTTACGTACTCATGATATGTTAAAATTAGTGAGTGAAAATCTTGTCAGCTTTCTATTGCCATTACTGTCATCTATGAGTTTAAGTTTAGCAACATTTCATTTCAAGTTGTATTTTGACAATCATTTTAGAAGGAGTACTTACGCATTTATGTTTTGAATCAGATTTGCCTTCAAGCAGAGGGGAGGACCTGCAGACAAAGTGTTTACTTGAACTCTATGGACTAAAGGTAAACTAATGTGGTAAAGTTGCAGATACACACATAAACCTGTATTTCTCAAGTGCTATGTGAGCTCCATATTAATACCGAAAATGCAATAATCTGTTCTACTGTTTGGGCAACTGTTGATCGCACTATCATGAAGTTGTTTCTCCCCTTATAGACTTTGGATATGGAATTAATTTGTTTTACAATTTTGCTTTCTGTTGTTACTATTTGTTACAATTTTGCTTTCTGCGAAGTTAACCAAATGCAGTCTATATAATGGGCAAGAAATAATAGTACCATCTTTCTCGTTGCTCTTTTAGCCCTTTATCTAATTAAAGCATGTTGCCGAAGTTCTTAGATCGATGATGTTGAATAATTTTATATGTTTCACTTTCTCTTGGTATTGATGAATGACGAGACCTTTTCCATGGCAGCTAGCAGAATTGCAAAGCAAGATACGTTCTTATATAAGTTCCGAGTACTGGCTTCATGTCAACTGTGCATATCCTGACAAGCAATTGTTTGACTGGGGAATGACACGATTGCCTTCTTCTCCTTATGGCATTTTTGTTCCATTCACTACAGAATCTGATGATCAAACGAGAAAGAAACAGGATTATGAGGTTTTTTGCTTTACCTCTTAGTCATTTTTAATTAATGTTGCTTGAGAAAGTGGGTATTAAGTCTTATAAAAAAAGAAAGTGGGTATTAAGATCTACATTGATTTTTGATAACTCTCTATTAACTGAAGTTCAACATCATGGGATGAGGTTGTGCTCAGAAATTTGTGGTTTACATTTACTATTTATCTTTCAAATCGTTTTCTCTTCAAGATCTGACTTAGCTCTTCATTTATTTGGGCGCGAGAGAGGCTATGTGAAGGATATAGCAATCCACACGTGTAGAGAATTTCTAGAGTATTTATGAGAAAAGGATAAAAGTGCTAAGAGTGTTCAGTTAGTCAATTTTTGGTATGGTAGACCCTTAAATAATTGATGCCAACTGCCAAGTTGCCAACCTTTGTATTAGGCGAAAAAGAGGATAGATAACTTGTAGAATGAAAAACCATTTTATGCTCTATCTAAAAGAAATATGTATATGTATGTCTCTTTGTGTGTATGTATATATATTCATGTGTCAAAAGGAGATTGGAATTTCTCATGCGCTGTTGAAAGTGATTTTTATTTGTGCAGAGGCTATCACGATTGAGAGAGGAGGAAAGGAACCACGTGGAGAATAGAAAGAAGAGATTTTTCTCAGAAATAGTTAATGCATTCCGTGACTTCCAATTGCAGATTCAAGCTACTCTAAAGCGTCGAAAACAAAGGAATGATGGAGTCCAGGTATAATGTTCTTTCTATGTGGTATACTTTCACAGTGTTTTATCATTCATATGGTAGGGATAGAGGGATGCAAAGTCGCACTTTACTTAGTTACTGGGAAGAATATATGTGGAATTTTGTGGAACATGTTTGTCTTGAGCCAATATTGATCAAACTAATGGGAGTCATTTACAGGATGCATAGGGAAGTGGCATATAGTTGTTAAGCAATATATAAAACCACAGCCCTGTTTTAAGCTTTTCAACAAAGAATTGTGAACTTAAGCACCACGTAGAGTGCCTTCTGACATCTAGCTACAATATGCATTGAACTCTTTGATACGGCTTACTTGCATTATAATTAAGTCATACTGTAACTGTTATAATTCTGATATTGCTCGTGCTCCAACTAAAAGATGTTCTATTGTTTTTCTAGTAACTATAAGCATTGCATAATTATATTTATTATATGCAGACTCGTGCTTACTCCTCATCTCTCATTTATCAAAGGTTTACCATATGTCTTCAATCCAACATAATTTTCAGATAAAAGGAATGAAATTTTAGACTCTTCTTCCAATTGTATGGAGAATTCCAGTACTTGTACCTTCAATCAAACATTTTGTAGCGGCTGATGTTTCCCTATTATTGAAACCTCCTCAGTTAATATTATCTAGAAGTCTATTCATGTCATAGAAGCATACCAGCACTCTGAGCCAAATATGAAACCTTTTGGTACTCTTTGTGATGATTATGTATATGCTTACTGTCCTTTTACTTGAAACAACACCATGATTACAATATTTAGATATTGAATATATTTTGGCAGAAGTTAAGCACTTATTTTAGACAAAAGGAAGACTTCCAAGAAATAAGTTGCTCAGTTAATCATCTTTTCTAATTCTAACAATGCTTTATATATTTCTATTGTTGGATTAGTATCACTTACAAATAGCTATAGTTTTCATACCATTTGGTACAAATCATAAGAGACCTATAGCATAAGTTTGGTATTTTAACAGGCATGGCATGGAAGACAAAGACAACGTGCTACGAGAGCTGAGAAATTGCGGTTCCAGGCCCTGAAGGCTGATGATCAAGAAGCATATATGAGATTAGTAAAGGAGAGCAAGAATGAACGATTAACTATGCTTCTTTCGGAAACAAATAAGCTCCTTGTTAATTTAGGAGCTGCTGTTCAGCGTCAGAAAGATGCTAAACATTCAGATGGTATTGAGGATTTAGATTCTGATTCACCTGAGTTGGATGCTTCGAAGGATGGAACTCCTCGAGATTCACTTCCTGAAGAAGATATAGATGCCACTGATTCTGATCAGAATGATGAATCCAGTGACTTACTTGAAGGTCAGCGGCAGTATAACTTGGCTATTCACTCAATTCAGGAAAAGGTAAGATTGTAAACCTTATTATCTGTATCCTTGTGTACCATGTTTTCATTGTTATTGTTTTGTCCTGGACCATTGAGTTTATATTTGGCCAAAGTACCATTGTCACGTAATTCTTAGAATTCAATTGTGCTGTGAAAGGTGGGAACAATATGTATGTCTACTTACTGCAAATTCATCGTGATAAAATCAGCTTAAATGTTTTAGTTGCTTTCTTTTAACTGTTGGAAAATTATTTCAAGGTATTTCCAGTATGTTCATTTGCAATCTCTTAGTCATGGATTCCATCTTTTTGAAAATATAATAGATTATTCTTGTTTTTTTATGGTCATCAGTGGCTGTGGCTAATTTGCTAATTGGAGTCTACTATATACTCAATAATATAATACAGGTCTAGGTTGATGCCTGTGAATTGTCATTCCTCTACGAATAGTCAGTCTTAGTTTCTTGGTGTCCACTGTCCACCGAATTGCTACCATATGATATATCTTATTAACACTTTTTCTATATGCATTGCAAACCGTCCATGTTCTCCATATTTGTGATGTGTTAATATCTTTATAATTTTTTGGGAAGAAGCTACTAAAATTCTGTTCTGTAAACAGGTAACGGAGCAACCATCCATGCTTCAAGGTGGAGAGTTAAGGCCGTACCAGTTAGAAGGGCTCCAATGGATGCTTTCTTTGTTCAATAACAACCTTAATGGAATTTTAGCTGATGAGATGGGGTTGGGGAAAACAATACAGACTATTTCACTAATTGCATATCTCATGGAGAACAAAGGGGTGACTGGGCCCCACTTGATAGTGGCTCCGAAAGCTGTATTACCAAACTGG
This sequence comes from Hibiscus trionum, assembly GCA_030270665.1. Taxonomy (NCBI): domain Eukaryota; kingdom Viridiplantae; phylum Streptophyta; class Magnoliopsida; order Malvales; family Malvaceae; genus Hibiscus; species Hibiscus trionum. The sequence continues at coordinate 39,316,037 of BSYR01000022.1, forward strand.
ATCCATGAATTCTCGACATGGGCTCCTAGGTATACAAGTATTTTTCGAAAGCATCTCTTATCTCTCATGCATGGGTATATCAACACATGCGCACATTTATTCAAAAGGTTGCATTTCCTTTTCTGCATGTAATATATAATTTGAAATTTCTTAGGCATTTTCTTCTTGTTTCAGCATTCATGCAGTTCTTTATGATGGGCGTTTGGATGAGAGGAAGTCAATGAGGGAAGAAATATCAAGAGATGGAAAACTTCATGTTTTGATCACACACTATGATCTTATAATGAGAGATAAAGCATTCTTGAAGAAGATACACTGGTACTACATGATTGTTGATGAAGGCCATCGGTTAAAGAATCATGAGTGTGCTCTTGCACGAACCCTTATTTCAGGGTATGATGATAAACTTTATGTTTGTTCTTTCTGCCAGATTGTAATCATGTTGTTTTGGAAGGTTATACAGTTGGTATTCTTGCTCCTATAGATGTCTCATCTACATTTTACTTTGCATCTTAGAGGCCTTTAGTTCGTATATGTAGGGATTCAGATGTATAGAAACATGGATGGAAGCACTAACTATTAATTATGCTATGTAGTGTGTTGCTTTGGTTTGCCCGGAAAATCTATTAATGCCATATACCCCTTGATTGATACTATTACTTTGGCTTGAATGTTAGCATATAATACTTCAAAACTCCCTCCCTTCTCTATTGAGTTCAGAACACCTTTTGAAGACAAACAGCTTATGGGTACTTTGAAAACAATTCCAAGTGAAGTTTTGGCGCGTACTTTACCCCTTTGGCACATAAGGCTAAAGTATTTCACTGCATTTAGTGCATTATGAAAGATATATTATTTGTAAGACAACTAATGTTATGAGTTTTTCAAATTGCTAGAGAGTTGATGTCATCTTATATTTGCAAGAGAATTGAAAAGGCTGTTCTAATTGAATTTTCACTTGTGTGCAGCTATCAGATCCAGCGCAGACTTCTGTTAACTGGGACCCCTATTCAAAATAGTTTACAAGAACTGTGGTCCCTCCTTAACTTTCTACTCCCAAACATTTTCAATTCAGTTCAGAATTTTGAGGAGTGGTTTAATGCACCGTTCGCAGATCGTGGTGATGTTTCTCTTACTGATGAAGAACAACTCTTGATTATCCGTCGTCTGCATCATGTAGGTCTTCATTAGTTTCAAACTGACTTATCTATCCTTAGACTTCGTAATATTGAAAAAAAACCCTTGATTTTCAGGTTATAAGGCCATTCATCTTAAGGAGAAAAAAAGATGAGGTGGAGAAATATCTTCCTGGAAAATCCCAGGTTATACTCAAATGTGATCTGTCAGCGTGGCAGAAAGCATACTATCAGCAAGTAACAGAAAAGGGCAGGGTCGGGCTAGACAACGGTTTGTAGATTCTATATTTCATGTGATCAAAGCTATTTCGATGGTTTATCACGTAATCTATTTGTCAAAAAACTATACTTGCATTCTTTGAATTATATTTGTTAGGCTGGGATTTTCATTGTGTGGTATGTGCTTTTGGTAGTAAGTTCAGCTTCTCTTTAATTTAAGGGGATTTGCATTGTTTCCAAACTGTTAAGCAACTAGTTTCTAAATTCTGGTTACTGACATGTTCTTCAAAAACGGGGAGGGGTAGGTACAGATGTACTATGTGAGTTAACCATATTTCTACCATACAACCTTCTCAAAGGGAGCTGAGTTATAGTATTATGCTTCTTAATGCGCCGTCTTGTATCCATCTTCTATGATCTTTTCCATATCCTTTTATCAATTTTAGTCTAGTTGAGTTTTAATCTTACTCTTCCACATTTGAGTTCATTTGAACTGCATTACATGGCTTCCTGCTTTGTGGTAGCATTATCTTACTGGAACAGGAAAACAGAAATAGCTGCCAATTGGTTAATAAGAAGTCTAAATTTTTGCAGGGTCTGGGAAATCAAAGAGCCTCCAGAACCTGACAATGCAGTTGAGGAAGTGTTGTAACCACCCATATCTCTTTGTGCCTACCTACAATATGTGGCAGAAAGAGGAGATTGTTAGAGCATCAGGGAAATTTGAGCTCCTTGATAGGTTGCTCCCAAAACTTCACAGAACTGACCATCGTGTCCTTCTCTTCTCCCAAATGACTCATCTCATGGACATCCTTGAAATATATCTGAGACTCAACAGTTTTATGTATCTTAGACTTGATGGCTCAACAAAAACGGAGGAAAGAGGCACTTTGCTTAAGAAGTTCAATGCTCCAGACTCTCCGTATTTTATGTTTCTATTAAGTACTCGTGCTGGTGGTCTTGGGCTAAACTTGCAGACAGCAGACACTGTAATAATTTTTGATAGTGACTGGAACCCACAGATGGACCAACAGGCAGAGGATAGAGCCCATCGCATAGGACAGAAGAAGGAAGTCAGGGTTTTTGTGCTGGTTAGTGTTGGATCAATTGAAGAGGTTATTTTAGAGCGTGCAAAGCAGAAGATGGGTATTGATGCTAAGGTCATCCAGGCTGGATTGTTTAATACAACTTCCACAGGTCTGTTATGCTTGATTGATTTTATCTGTGTAATGCATGCAACATAAAAATCAGCATGGCATGAATAAGAATACTGAATATTTGCTCAGTTCTGTTAACACTTGATAATCAGTAGTTGCAAGATCCACAGGGTATCATTGGATATTTATGTGTTTGCATGGTGTGTATGGTTTTTTGTGTGTGTCTGTGTATGTATATAGGTGGGACAGTAAAAGGCGGAGAATGTCGAAGCAACTGCAATCCGACCCCTATCCTATCCTACCCTAACCTTTCCTTTGACATTTAACATAATTTATTTTTGTTTTGTCATACCATACATGTTTTTACTCTCTAATTTTACTTCATTTAATGCTAGAGAAGGAAAACTCCCTCTCTCTGTCTCTGTTGTTGGCCCTTAACATCTATAGTGCTAAAAATTGCTTTTTTATCCGTCGACCATGCCTTAATATTGTGATTCTTTTTCCAGAAACTCAAAAAATGTGTACTTGGATATGTATACAATTTGTCATATTATTATAAGGGGACAGTAAGTGCTATTATGGACACCGTCTTGATTTTTCTTAAAAACAACATTTTCCCTCTTTCATATGTTAAAATATGTTTATACCAGATGCTTAAAAGTCCATTTGAACTGATTGGAGCTTGTTGGAGTTGAAGTAATTTTCATGTTCATTTTCATCTATCATATGATAACAACTCTTCTCTTTTAGTTCATGTTTCGTTTGTATTCCTGCTCGAGTAAATTCAATACCCTGCTAATGTGGTCGTCTTCACTTATGCAGCTCAGGACCGAAAAGAAATGCTGGAAGAAATCATGCGGAGAGGAACAAGTTCGCTTGGAACAGATGTTCCTAGTGAGAGGGAAATCAACCGACTTGCAGCTCGCTCAGATGACGAGTTCCGAATGTTTGAGCAAATGGACGATGAAAGAAGAGTAAAGGAGAATTATCGGTCTCGTCTCATGGAAGACCACGAGGTACCTGAGTGGGTGTTTGTAATTAATGACGGTGATAAGAAGGGCAAAGCTCTAGAAAGCAACGTTGAATTAGGAAAGCGAAAAAGAAAGGGCGGGAACTATTACTCCGACACGATGAGTGACTTACAGTTCATGAGGGCTGTGGAAAATGCAGAAGAAATGGAAAAGAAGTTGCCTAGCAAAAAGAGGAGAAAAGACCATCTTCCGGCTGATGAGAGCCATGAGTTGGCCAGTAATAGCATAGGGGTAGAATTTAGGAACGACAATATGCCTGCCGTAAGTGAAGGAACAAGTGAAGATACCGCCTATGGTTCATCAGCTCCAAAGAAACCCGAATATCGGGACCCGGGGGTCAAAAAATCTGAGCATCATGGTGGAGGAAGTTTATGGAATGAGCGAATAATTACGTGGAATACTGTTAAGAAGAAGAAGAGATCAAGCTATGTTTTCCCAAGTTCATCATCAGATTCTAGAGGGCAGAATTGCAATGGAAGAGGAAATGGATGGGTTTGAATTTTGCGGGTGTAAATTTCCTATTCCTATTCCTGTTCCTGTTCCTGTTCCTGTGCCTATTCCTATTACTATTCCTATTCCTATTCCTATTCCTATTCCTGCAGACTCAATTTTATCCTAGAAATGACTTTCCCTAGTGTGTTATCATGCATTTACCATCAACTTATTCCAATGGTTTAATTTCCCTCATTAAAATTTAATTAGCATCTTACCTTTAAAATCTAGACTTCAAATTATGCATTCACCGATAATGTCAGGTTTCTTTAATAATATTTGAACATTATTTATTTAAAATTTTATGTCAATTAATTAAATAAAATTAGCTACTAATAATGATAATCTAAGATTTAGGGTTTATGCTATATTTTTCTTGATTTTAGTACAGTTAATTTGATAATTTTTAATCATCCATGTGACTTAGATTTCGGGGTTTTGTCAACGCAAGATCATACAGCCTACAGGGAACTTTACCTGTATATGTTTTTTTTTTCGTTTTCTTTCTTAAGATAGCATGATAATATTTGTTATTTTTTTTACAAATATTAAAAAGATTAATATCTTATACACTGGCAGCAGAAACTGAAAGTTTCTACAAGCGCCTTAGTTTTAGGGTATAGGGAGTTAGTTTAGGGTATATGGTTTAGGGATTTAGGTATATGGGTTTAGAATTTAGAGATAGTTGTTTTAATTTAAGGTTTAGGTTTATAAGTTAGGGTTTAGTTTTTAGGGTAATATGGTGAGGATTTAGGTTTTAACCTATAAACCCTAAATTATAATCCTAAACCTTAAATTGAAATAATTATCCCTGTGTATAAAATATTTATCAATATTAAAATTTATGTATATTCTACAAACAAGCTGTTCGAATTCATATTTTTTTTTATAAAGAATAATATTATCATTTTCCTTGGAACCATTCCTTGAGGTCATAAGCGATTACATTTCAATGTAGTAATTGGTGGTTGTATTCAAATGGGAATAATTTGGGAATGTACCATAATCGTCAATGGCAGCCGACCATTAGAACAAAGAGAATATTATTATATCATTCAACGATGAATGAGGTACTTGGGACAATATGTCCCCCCCCCCCCCCCCCCCCCCCTCTTCTTCTTAGATTTGATGGTGGGTGGAAAACATGAAAGTTTAGGCTTTCTATTCCACAATTTGAGAGATTCCAAACATGGGGTATAGAATCAATTATGCCCTATTCAACAATAGGTATATACTATCTTGTTTCTTTTACTTTTTCCATACATTTGATATCTGTATTTCATATATATTTGAATTCAGATATAAAAAAATATCATTTTTATATAGGATTATTATCACATATGCAGGCGGTGGAATTTTTTTGTTTTCACGAGTATCTCAATTTTAGGGTTTAGAGTTTCAGTTTAGGAGTTAGAGTGTATGTGTTTAGAATTTAGGGTTTATGATTAGGATTTAAAATGTAGGGTTTAGGTTTTAGGGTGATATGGTTGGGATTTTGGTTTTAACCTATAAACTCTAAATTTTTACCCAAAACTCAAAAATTCTATCAGCAACCTCTAGCTTCAAAACTACTACACTTAAACCCTAAACTATAAACAAAATCCCTAAACACTAAAACTAAAGCGCTTGTATAAACAAAATTTCCACAAGCGCTTGTGAGTAGAATAAATACCCTTTTATATAAAATAAGGATTTATATTCAAGGATTAATATCTTATACACTGACAGTGGAAACTGAAAGTTTCCATAAGTGCCTTAGTTTTAGGGTATATGGAGTTAGTTTAGGGTATATGGTTTAGGGGTTTAGGTGTAAGGGGTTAGAATTTAGGGATAATTGTTTCAATTTAAGGTTTAGGGTTATAATTTAGGATTTATAGGTTAGGGTTTAGTTTTTAGGGTAATATGGTGAAGATTTAGGTTTTAACCTATAAACCCTAAATTACAACCCTAAACCTTAAATTGAAACAATTATCCTTAAATTCTAACCACATAGACCTAAACCCCTAAACTAACTACCTATACACTAAAACTAAGGCGCTGGTCGCCCGTGTATAGTGTAACCCCCTCATTCCGGTCTAGCCGAATGACCGGTCCAAGTGGGTCACACGGGGAAAACCGAAGCGAAACCCGTTAAGGTTCCCCCTCGGTTAGCAACCCTATTTTTTTCATTAATTAATCTTGTCTAAATGCATTATTAAGTCCTAAGTGAAGCACGGCAGCGGAAACACGAACGATATATCAACGAGCCACCAAATCTGCATATTAAAACAATCCATTTATCCTTTCTAAGCATGCCGTATCAATACAGCTCTCTAGTGTATCAATACAGCTATAATGTATCAATACAGCTATAGTGTATCGATACACTCTCTAGTGTATCAATACAGCTATAGTGTATCGATACACTCTCTAGTGTATCAATACAGCTATAGTGTATCGATACACTCTTTAGTGTATCAATACAGCTATAGTGTATCGATACACTCTCGAGTGTATCAATACAGCTATTGGTCAACTAGGTCAAACCGTATCGATACGCTTAGTCACCGTATCGATACGACCCACACTCCACCACTCCTAAAAAAAACAGAGAGTTGGGACCGTATCGATACACCCTAGTGTATCGATACGCCCGTATCGATACACTCTAGTGTATCGATACGCCTGACCAAAAATCTGCCATTTATGCAAGAGTGTATTGATACAGCACTTTAGTGTATCAATACGCCCTGTTTTGCAAGACTCCCAACTTCAACATATTCAAAGCATGATTATGAACCATCATACATACATGGTAAATTATACATTAAGAACCTTTCATACATAATACTCAACATGAGCATACCTTAATCAACTAAGGAAAAATCATGCATTCAATCAAAAGAAAGCAAGCAAGCACATAAGGTCTCATGCTTCAACATCCATACACTTAGGCATCCTCACAAGACATATGTCCAACACACATGATAAGCAATTTAAATATCTACCAACATACATCACTCAAGCATTCATCAAGGCATGCATCATAAGTGACATTTACAAATCAAACAAGGCATCTAAGTGCCAAACCAAATCAACACACATCAAAGTATCAAGACACACAACACTTATCCCATTGCTTTACTATTACAATCTTTTAATTTATAAATCATACATTGAGCTCACCAAAAGCAACACTTGAAGACCTTTCCTTTCCTTTGCCACCCACAAGCTATTTATCTGCATTGTCGAACAAAAGAGAGCGTAAGCATAAAAGCTTAGTGAGGGTAAGCTCATAAAACAAACCTTCGACAATACAGGGTCCAAGCTCGACCAATTATCATGATGAGATACATGACCTTATCTTTGATCCACATGAACCAAAATGAACATGATGCATGAACATATAATCAACATTATGTCATGCTCAACATCTCATAAGCTCAACTTACAATGATATATATATATACCTCAATGCATTAATCAAAACATATATATCTTCACATTTCATATCATATTGATACACATATCAATTCATATTAGCATGTATGCATAATCTCATATTGGCATAAACATACTTTCTCATATTGGCATAAACATACTTTCTCATATTGGCATAAACATACTTTCTCATATTGGCACCTAGCTATGACTCGAATACACGGATAACCGTTGGAACTCACATCCAACAACACAACCATTACCTGGCGGTGGGATTCCACTCATCACCGTTCACGCGGAGGGGATTCCACTCATCCTCACGCCTCATCTCACGCGGAGGGGATTCCACTCATCCTCACGCCCGTCGATGGGATTCCACTCATCACCGACCTTGCATGGACGGGATTCCACTCATCGCCACATGCCCTACGGATGGGATTCCACTCATCATCACGTAGAATATATATAAATTTCCGGTGGAATATTACATCACCGTACTCCTCCTTGGTGCCTTAACGCCACCAAGGCCACGTACGTTTTGACTCAATTTATGTGCACACTCATCCTAATGATCGATCATTGTACCCAAGCATACTAGTGCCAATATTAATCAAATTCAACAACCTTTAATATTCAGAGTCATAATATGGCATCTTACATCATATTAAGCTCAACATCAAATATCTCAACAACATAATATCATTTTCAAGAGTCATAATATGGCATCTTACATCATATTAAGCTCAACATCAAATATCTCAACAACGTATTATCATAATGTCATGTTCAAGAGTAATAATATGGCATCTTACATCATATTAAACTCAACATCATCATACACAATTTACAATCCAAACCACATGCATAGCAATGCATCAAACCATGCCTCAACAACATGTATAACACATTATACATAATCATCATAACACAAATCATCATGAGGCATAACATCAATTAAAGAGATCATCCAATGTCTCTAACTAAAGCTTAGGATTAGGCTACCACCCTAATCCTAACTCTAGGTGAGTAAACCAATCTCAACCTAGTCCACATGCTCGAACCAATTGTTCAAAACCATTTAAAATATTTTAACCACTCGCCGACTACTCCATTAGCACAAGCCGACAAGCCTACCAAGCATCCAAGTTTCCGGATTCGAGCCCGAAGCTTCACCATTGATTTCTCTTGCTTCTAACCATTCAAAAACAATATATTAACCTCAAAATCAGTCACAAACCCAAAGTTTAACATCAACACACAAATCCACTTCAATTCTCACAATTCAAAGCCAAGTTCATTCTTCAATTTCTCATTTTCGTACTTCCACAAAAACCCGTCAAAAAATCAGAATTGTAGTCATCCAAAACACTCTTAAACATGTTCAAAACACTGCCCAACTATAGTATAACCATCAACCCCCAATTTCCAACATTAAACACACAATTTAAGCCATGAACAATCCCCAAAATCACCAAATCCGAACAGTCATGAAAAACAGTCCAAAACTTGTGATTTCAACATTTTTAACACATTCAAACACTTTCAAAACAACCCCCAACTATTACTCTAACATCAACCCTCAAATTTCAACATTAATCATACCCAAACTCATCTAAAAACCTTCCTAAAAATCCACCAAAACCCAATTTCGGATTTTTACCCAAAATTACTCATTTTATCATATTATGTGTATTTTAACATGATTAAACAAAGCCCAACTCAATTTATCAAAACAAGATGAAAAACCCCTTAAAAACTCAAACTTTGATATGAACCCTAATTTTCAAAACTCCATAACTTTGAAATCTAAGACTATAGATAGATAGAGGATGAAGAGGAGATTAAGAAAACATAATTACCTTTCAAAAACCCCTTGAATTGATGAAGAAATTTGATGAATTATCAAATTTGGGTTTGGGAGAGTTTGGGATGTTTTACACGGTGGGGAGGGGAGGAAATGAGAAAGATGATAGCTTTATCTTATGATAAGGTTGTCATTATTTTTATTTTGGTTAAATTACCAAAATGATCCCTCCCTTTCTTTCTAAACTCAATTTGCTCACACTAAGGTCAATTTGATTAAAATAAATTTTACCGACTCGAACCAACTAACCCGACTAACTTCTAGCCCCAAAACACGGGTGTTACATATAGAATATTTAACCTATATTCAATACACTGACCTTGGAAACTAATTTTTTTTACAAGTAATTTAGTTTTAAGGTTTATATATTCAATTTAGGGGTTTAGATTTTGGGATAGTAGTTAGAATTTAAGGTTTAATGCTAGAATTTAGGGTTTAGGGTTTAGGGTAATATAATGAGAGATTTGGATTTTAACATCTAAACTCTAAACTATAAATTGTAGCCATTATCCTTAAATTTTACCCCATAAACTTAAATCCCTAAACCCTACACCCTAAACTGATTTTTTAAACCTTAAAATTAAAACACTAATTTTCAATACCGGTATATAAAATAATTACTAGTATACCCGCTCTCTTAAGTAAGCTTCCCTATTTAACATCTTTCCCTTAAAGTGATTATGTGGATCATTTTACTAATATTTGGTCTCATAATCATGATCATGTGAAAATCCAATCAATTATATTTAATGGATAATAAATTTATATGTATCAATCAAATGTCTAATATTGTTTTCCTTTTTAATAAAATTTTATGCCATCACGTTAATGGTTTACGGCTAGGGCTGTAAATGAGACGAGACAGATCGCGAGCTACTCGAGCTCGACTCGGTCAAAACTCGGTCAAAGCTCGACTCGATAGGACTCGACTCGAGCTCGAACTCGGCTCGAGTTCTTGACGAGCCGAGCCGAGCTACTGGATATCCGACTCGAAAAGCTCACGAGCTACTCGAAAATATAATATAGTAATTTTTTTATTATTTATAATTTAAAATCTAAATTCTTAAACTTAAAACCCTAAATATAAACCCTAAACATAAGTATTAAACCCTAAAAATCTAAATCATAAATTCTAAACCCAACAATCTAAACCTCTAAACTCTAAACTAACACCCTAAACCCTAAAATTAACAAGCTTGAGTTTACAAAATATGTGTATCAAAGTTTTTTCTTCATAGGACTTTAAATGAGATATGATAGATGAAGAGTTGCTTGACTCCAATGCGATCAAAGATCGGTCAACACTTGACTCGATTGAGCTCGAATCAAGCTCGAACTCGACTCGAGTTCTAAACGAGCCGAGTCGAGCTCAGATTTCTCAGGCTCGTTAGAAATTACTCAAGCTCGAACTCGACTCGAAATCTTAACGAGCCGAGCCGAGCTTAGCACTACTCGAGCTCGACTCGGCTCGTTTACACCCCTATTTACGGCTAATAATATTGTAAAAATAAAAGGAACAAATTATATCAAAATAAAATTCAAAGATGAAATTCTATATTTCAACATAAATTATGCATCACCTATGACTTGATATTCCATTTGTAGATGATTAGGAATAAGAAGAGAGTGAACCATTTTAGTTCAATTGATTAGTGGGTGTGGTTTCAAGTCAATTAAAGGTGATTGGATGTGTTCGTATCCCTTTCAAAGTCAACGATTTTTACATAATAATAAAGGATGGATAATTATTTGATATATTGAGTTTTTATTAATTTTACAAGTAAAGTTAAGGACCGTGGTTTGTTTGTTAAATTTTTAATATTTTAAATAAAGTTAGTATTTAATATATCGTCAACGAAAAATTTTAATTTCATAAGCAATGTTTAAATATTATTATGCGTCCTAAATCTTAAACTCTAAACTAAAAAATTCAAATTTTAAATATCACATGACATCCATTCAACTTTGCTTGTTGAGTTTTTCTAACTCCATTAACAGTGTACGAAATAATTTTTTCTTCTAAATATTAATTAACAACATGTGACATTTCTTAACCCGTTAGTAGAGTTAAAAAGTTACCTTGTCAATATGTTAAATAATAATTCTATATAAAATAGATTTATATAAAATGAATTTTTAATTTATAAAAATTATAATAAATCTAATACAAAAATAAGGTAAGCACACTATGAACATATATTTTCTTCTCCAAATTAATTTATTATGAAATTTGTATACACACTATGATATTAAGTGAATGCATATTTTATTAGCATTCTAATTCAATTATAAGGTACGATTTTAGTTTACTTTTAAATTTAAATAGTCGTGCACATTTATAAATTATGATGCTCGGACTCTAATTATTTAAGAGAAACAATATCATTTTTTACGACCGAAACCATTCATAATAGATAAAGAGTTTGGTTGTTCACGGGTTGAGCTGAAAAGTGGTCTAATTTCAAAAAAAAAAAAAAAACTTTCAGGATCAAGCTTAAATTCAGTACGATTTAATTTGAGTATTATTATATATTAAAAAGTTAATAAAATATTAAAATACAGGTTGGATTTTAACATTTTTATTATTTACATTAATTCGAATAAATTCAAATTAAGATCCAACTCGTTGACAAGTTTAATAAAAATACAACTAAATTTATAAATAAATTATTGACATGGAAAATATTATATGAAATTATAATGCTTTGAACATTTGAAAAATAACACAAATATAAACATAATTGTTAAAAATAATATAAACATAACACAAACATATAAACATTATTCAAAATCGTCATAAAACAAATCATGGTACATGAAATGTAAAGTCAAACTTATTTAGCTGGTCGATTCTTTTGAGAAAAAATATTTGATACATAAATGGTATAAAATTTAAACTGCACAATCTTATTTATTTCAATTTCAAAATTAAACTATAAATCAACCCAAAATAAACATATAACACTAAAATAAAATAAAAAAAAACATTTATATTCTAAATTTTATAGAGCATCTATATATATGAATAAGATTACTTTCTTTAACATATATTTTCCCATTATGTATCATAGCTTACAATCCAAATAAGATGAATACAATAGTTCTTCTTCATTTAGCTATATTTGGATAATTAAAATTACAATCAGGACGGTTACATGCGTAGTGACCGCACATGACGTTCAAGAAAAAGAGGACTTCAAAATAAGTATTTATTTAGATTCGTTCTGGATTAGTGATAAAGTAAAAGATAATTAATAATAAACTAGTGATAAATTAAAAATAAAATGATGTTGTGCTTTATAGATTTTGAGTGATTAAATTGCGCACTTTTTATATATAAAAAACGAACCAATTAGATATCTTGGATTGTTAGGGAAAATGGCTAAAAACAATTATAGATGAACTGAAACCATGATTCTCTATTGATTGTAAAGAAGACAATGAACAGAAACCAAACCAAACCCAAACCAGTTGTTTAATCCACAAAGACGACAAAAGTTACAATAACACAAGTTATTAGCATGCAGGCAACCTTTCTAAAGAACCCTAGCACTTATTCTCTGCAGATGAGCCATCGGCAATGGTCTCCATCTGCAAGGCAGGTTTTGGGTTCCTTGGCTTGTACCACACGGCACAGACAAGATACACTACAAAGTTTATGATCCCCAGAACGGCTAAAAGTCCGTAGAAGCAATCAAGTCTGCCATGGTTTATGTTATCGGCCAGCCAGCCTTGCCCGTCGTTGCCTCCTCCGGTGACTCTCTTCACCACGGATACCAGGAAGCTGCTGACGAAGAAACCGAGCGATAGCGTCGTGAGGAAGAGGCCGGTGCTCATTGTTTTCATTCCTTTGGGGGATTGTGTGATGAAGAAATCGAGTTGGCCTGTGTATATGAAGGCCTCGCCGGCTCCCACTAGGAAGAATTGTGGAATCAGAAAGAATACGCTTATCGGAAGTGTTGTCGTGGCGGTGACGGCGGAACCGGAAGCTCTCGCCACCGCTAATCGTTTCTTCTCGGCTAGTGCGGCGGCTGCCATTCCGAACGTTGATAGGACTAGGCCTATTGCAATTCTCTGTAGGTTGGTGAAACCTGTTGCAGGAAATGGTAAGATTGAAACAATTATCTGTAGCTGTGGAGGAATTTTGTGTGTCATATGTACTTCAAATTTTTTTAAATTTATGAATTAGTCCTTGATTTTTTAATTTCTATGAATTATGTTCACAAGAGATTCTAAAATCTTATGTGTGACCTAAAAAATATTTCTGAATCTGCCATTGGTGCTTACCTGGTTTTCCATTCCACTTCTTCCAAACCGGCATGATGAGACGGTCGTACACCGCGAGGGTGATCAATATAGCCGCGACGAAGAAGACGGTGAGGGAACCGGCAGGAATCAGGAAACCTCCAATTGTTCTTTCCATGGTGGAGGCTTGCTCCACTGAAAAAGTGATCATCTGTGCATAAGTAGTCCAAAATATGATGGTTGTGGCCCATATTGGCAACAGTCCCACCATCATCTTCACTTCTTCCACCCGTGTCACCGAGCAAAGTTTCAATGGATTCGGAGCCGAAACGCCATCTATTCCGAAATCGCCTTCGGCTACAATGGCTGCCTTGTCCAAGAAGCTAGGGCAACAAAAACAAAGACGTAAGTGACAAGGTATCGTCGAATTCATTCCCATCAAACGCGAAGAACAATGAAATAAACTCACTGGAATTGATCAGTGTGATGAATTCTTTGAGCCTCCGGTGTATCCTCATACAATAATTCTACACTGTAAGGGAGTTCCATCTTCCTTTTGTTGATTGCAGCAATGATAACTTGGAAAATCTGAACAATTGGACTTCCTAAACTTTTCTTGTACCTGTATCTTTTAGTCCCTGATAAGAATATCAAGATGGCTACAAGCATGGCAACGGAGCAGATTCCGTAACTCCAGCTTCGACCGACTTCGTCTTGTAAGTAGACGAGCACCGTAACCGCCGTCAGGGTTCCGATGCTGATGAAGAAGAAGAACCTGTTGAAAAAATAGCTCATTTGGGCTTTCTCCTTCTCATCTTTCTCATCGAATTGATCGGTTCCGAATCCGGAGACACTTGATTTCAGGCCACCTGTGCCTAGTGCAATTAGATATAAGGCCACGTATAGAATCCCCATCTGAAATCCATTCGCCGGTTGGCATGTATGGGACGCCGATGCACGGCACGGCGGCGGGCGTAGTTGTGGCAGCTTTGTAGCTATTGCTAAAGCACCAGTCCCCTAAAACATCACCATCAATATCACTACAGATCAAAAGCTGAACATGCAGCACAAAATATATTGAAGTTACAAACAATTTTCTTATAAACACCCCACCAGTGTCTGTATGATGGAAAATATGGCAATCGTCTTGTATCGACCGAGGAACGAATCGGCGAGAAAGCCTCCGAGCAAACACAGGAGGAACGATGTGCCCATGAAATCTGTCACGACATTCGCCGACGTTGAACTCGGCAAATGCATCACCCCAACCAAGTATGTCACAAGGTTAACGGCAATCCCCATTGTTGAAAGCCTCTCACAGACCTCAATCCCTATGAAATCATTTCAAAGTTACATTTTCCTTTTGTTCTTCGTGTATGAAAATGTCACAGCTCAAATAAACCCTAGGATTACTTGTTAATTGGAGTTTAATCAAGTAAATAAACAAAAGGAAAACCCTTTTCTTTGATGTTTTTGGGCGGATAAGGAATGTCAGAAGAAAGTGAAGCCTATAATGTTGTAAAAGTGGAGTAATATTAAATACCACAAAGAATGATAGTGGAAAGCAGATTGGCTTTGAGGAAATCTCAATAATTCAGAGCTTTCTACATACATGCATGAATGGTCCCATCAAACTCCAAGCAGAAAGTGACATGAAATTTATTAGTAGTATTCGAAGTCAAGGTTGGTTCTGGACATGTACAATAAATGCAACCGAATAGGCCTTAAAATAAGAGGGTCACATGTGGTTTGCCCCCCTCCTCACCTCCCTTATGCTCCAATCCACTCATAAATAAAGGTGAACCGAATAAACCCGGTTTGACCGCCCGCGGAATTATTCGAATCTCAATATCTACAACCTTTCTTTTTATCCCGAGATGCAACCTATTTTACTGCTGAATCTCCTAACTTTATTAGATATTTAAAGTTTTATTAAGACTCCCATCAAACCTCATCTGGCATGAACTAACTGCATGTTGCTCTGATGCAATATCACCTTCTTTTGTATATTTCTACCAAAGCTACTGTCTTTCGACAGAAGTGTATACTTGTTATAGATGTAATAATAAATGTTGTCACATGGAATGTTAAATGCTTGTCCAGATAAAAACATGTGTAAACATTCATTCAAACCTAACGCCTTCTCACATGGAATGTTAATTAATCTCCAAGCAACTCAAGCAATGATGTTGATAATGTAACAAACATACCTAGGACGAGTGCAGCCGGAACCCAACCGCCGGTTTTCAACCTGTCGGCGGGGAAACCCTTGTAGTCCACCGCGTCGGCCACCTTCCAACTCATCTTCCCTTCCTGGAAATCCATGAACAAAACATTTCAGAAGATTCGATCGATACGATACTATGCTTCATAGTGTTATTGAAACTCAGAGAACTGACCATTTTTTCTGATATGCAACAAATGGAAGAAAGAAAGAAAGAAAGAAAGAGCACAACAATGCTGAAAAAGGGAAGAAAGGAGACAAGTATATGTTGTAAGAAAGGCCTTAAGCTTCTAATGCTAACTTCAACTCACAACTTGGATGTGTTTGGGAACCAGCAATTCCCCTTTTATAGGAAACAAGTCTTAACAGTAAATGAATAATGTTGAAGTTAAAAGGGATTCTCCACTAAGTAATGCAGCCAGATCATTGCTCATGTTTTTTTGGTATAATTAAGGGTAGGGGTTAGGTTTATCAAGTTATGAGTGGAAAGGCTGTACCACTGATTAAAACCATTTTTTTCTTTTCTCAGAAAATAAATACAGAATTTTAAAGGTGATGGTGATTGAAAATGGCTAATATGAAAAACCAATATGTGATCTCCAATCTTTAGTGTTGAAATTTGTGTGAAAATAGTGAACCATAGGCAGCTTTCATTAGTGCATTTGGTGCCCCACAAGCCCAAAACAAAGGCTCCCAAGACCCTTAACCTTTGGTTTGGCATATGAAAACAATATGTTACAACAGACCCTAAAGAAAACAAGGAAAAAGAAAGCAAACTTTTCCCTGAAATGCAGCCAAAAGATAATGGGGTTGTAACAGACACAGTGTGATTCTTCCTTTTTTGACATGAAAATAATGTTTCAGTACAGCAGAAATGATCAACACTTTCATTTTCACAGCAAATTGATAGTTCTTTAAGCTTTTCAACGGTCGGTTTCGATGGAAGAAAATGGTGTAGCCGACTTTCTCTGCAGGGAGAATGAAGATCACAGATGTATCAATCAAGAGATTGCTTCTCCTTTAGCAATGAATTTGATTCATTACATATAATTTTAAGAAATTGCTGCACATATGAAAAATCAAAGATACCTTGACCTACAAGTCAATTGAAATGGGATTGAATAGGTTTGACAAATACCCTTTTTTACTTTATTATTATTATTTTAGGGTTTGTTAAAGTTGAACCTAACCAGCTAAGATTTAGATCCCTGTCAATCAACATGAATGTATGTTCATCAGTCCTACCACTATATGAAGACATTATTGAAGACTCAAATACATTGAGAGGGGAAATGCTCAAAACCGAAGTTGAAAATAATAACAATGATTGTTGAGTAGGGTCAAGCAAAGTTGACCCTAAAAAATGTATATATACACATGTGATTCGCACGTGCCGGAAGAAGGTACTCGAGCTTCGCACGTGCGATCGGATTATCTGCACACGTACCAACAGACACCACTCAAGAAACTGATCAAACCCACCGGCCATTGCTGCCACATGGTTCATGAAAAGAGAGTTTCCACTTGAGAGAAAAATCATGCAAAGCCAAATGTGACCCATAACCAGATAATACCCTCCCATGGGACCCTTTTTCCCCTTCCCCTTCCACTATCAATTCAGGGATTTGTTTAATCTCTTTTGACTTGTTTTCTAAGGCATATGCCACAGAATCCACAACCACCCCCATATTGTTGCATGATCTTTTGGCCACTTGTGTCTCTATAGAAATGCTCCAAGTGTAAAGGAAAGCAATTACATGGAAATGTCTTGTTTCAGTTGTTGTTGTTCCAATCTCTTGGCATTAGGGAACTACCATTAATTAAAACTTGTTTCCAACATGATGTTAGATGTTGTGACCCGAATTCTATTTTATCTCGATTCAAAAAAATTGGTGCACGGTCAAATTGGTGAAAAATAAAAGTGGAGAAAAATAGAGATCAGCCGTAGCCCAACTCTAATCTCAAGCCGGGGTGCGGGGCGAAGCTCCCGCGGTACCGTACACATCCTAACAGTTAGTGTACGTACATAAGTATACTTCTACAATTATACTTTGCTTTAAAATATGAAATTTAGTGTGATTAGAATTCATTTGTAATTAAATATTTAACCCTTATGTATATAGATACTTTGAGGTAGGGCTAGAACATAAAGTTGAATAACTCACAAATCGTACTAGGCACAGCCCTCTTGTATTCATCTTTCTCGATATTAGTGAAATTTTTCTATGTTATTTTGGTTTTTTACCCGGAATAGTATTCCACATAAATCATTCCACACATGTCATATAGTTCCCCCTCAACTATGGTGAAAGCATGGGATCTTAGTAAACTTCAAACTTGAATGTCAAATAATAGTATTCCCCCATTTTTCAAATATTTTAATCAGTGCCATAACGAAGAATGTTTTTTTAATAATGTCTAGAGGGAGTTAACCAGTTAGTGTGATCAATGGTCTCCAAATGAATGATTCTCCATTATGTTCGGTATTGAAAATTTGATGAAAACAAGAGATCTGCCACCTTACCAAAAGGATCTTAAATAAATGTATGGCAGATTCAATCTAAGTCGGTCTTTCTTTAATAGCGACGGACGTAAAATTTAATGTTACGGGACGAAACCATAAAATTATAAAGAGACGAACTTATAAAATTTTAAGGGGTGAAAATAAATTTTCAATAAAAAAATATATAAAAAAATTTAATATCATATACGATTTCAAATTCTCAATGGACGACTGCTCTCTCCAGCCCCCCTCGGTTCATCTCTGTTCTTTGATATCTTCCATGGTACATTTCTGGCATGTATATCAACCATAGGTTTATGTAGGTAAGATATGAGCAGTTTGTGACATGCATGTCTTCCATGGCTTTATTTTTTTTTCATCAACAGTTGTTTGCAAATAATGCACCAGGTAGGTTTTCAAAAAAAAAATAGTAAATCACATCAGATAATATTAAATAAATCATATGGTTTAGACAAAATTAATCCTAAATATGCACTCATATAGATAGTTTTTGGTAACTTAGGGCGTATCAAACCTAAAAATTACTCACTTAAATTACATCTTACAATATTTTATACCATGTATTTTTAGACAAAATCAACCTTAAACATGCACTCAATGCCGATACCATGTTAGTCGGGAGTATGGAAAGGACGAGTAAGGCTTGTCACACCTCGACCATACTCAATACTCAACTTTGCATTTTGTTTATGTTTTGTTCACTCAATTTTCGAATTTTATTTTTTATGGACACCATTTAATAATTTTGGGGGTAAATTTATGCTAAAAGCCCATGAAATTTTCCTTTCAAGCCTGGATTTTCGGATTCCTTTTGATTTATTGACGTCATACTATTTTCTTTCAAATTCAAACGGTGGATAGGTCGAGAAAGAGGAGAAAAATAATATATCAATTCTACGATGATCAAGCGGTGGAGATTATAGACAGGACCAAGATAATTTCTAAGCTTTGACTTGAGTTTTGTCGATTTTGAGGGAATTTTGAGAAAAATCAAGCTAATAAGAAGAAAGAGGAATAAAAGAAAGTGTTCGGTAACAACTACTTCGCAAACGATCTAAATTAATCAAAGCAAAATTCTAGAGAACTAAGAGGACAACAAAAAAATTAGTTTAAAAAAATCATTATTTCAACAACAGTAACAATCCAGCTGCAATCTTACATGATAGTTGATTTTTCTTTTTATTTGCTTCACTTTTTTACAGAATTGCGTTTAAGTCTGATGTTACATTTTTCAATCACATGAGATATAATTCATGGCAATTGTTATGTCTTGCTCAAATGATAATGTGTCACATATTTTTATAATTTAATATTATTATTGTTATATATATATATTGAGCACTACTTTATGTGGATGTAGATCACTAGTTTTGAGCAGATCAGAGCCACAAATTCTCTATCCAAACACAAACATTCCGTGATGAAAAAACTTGTCTTAAAATCTTCCTCACCACTTTTGTTAGAATTCAAACTTGATTTGAATTCTTAGTTTGGCAATAAAGAGTATGAACGTGGCAAGCTTGACAAAATTCCTTAGCAATTAAGCAAGTCTAATGGAGGCAAGCAAATTGAACTCTCCTTAGGAAAATACTTAGCAATTAAGCAAGTCTAATGGCGGAAAGCAAATTGAACTCTCCTTAGGAAAATACTTAGCAATTAAGCAAGTCTAATGGCGGAAAGCAAATTGAACTCTCCTTAGGTGGTTTAGGAACACTATAAATAGAAGTTAGACAAAGCTTGTAAGGGGTGTGCAAAAAGATGAAGATGTGTGCAAAATTGAGAGATTGGTGAGGTGTGTGCTAGTGTAGGAGTCACGTGAGGTGTGCAAGTGAGAAAGATATTTGGGTAAGGGTCGAGAGAAATATTGTAGTGAGGTATGTTTGTAATATTTGTGGTATATTAATAAAAGTGTTATTTCTTTGTAATTAGAAGTTTCCCGGTTCAGCCTTAATTTATGTATTTCTTTGGTGCACCTGAATTGGTTATTATAATGGTCGGCTATGCCGCCTAAGTTATATGGTCGGCTCTGCCGCCTGAATAGTAAATGGTCGGTTCTACCGCCTAATTGGTATATGGTCGGCACTGCCACCTAAGTTGTGCACTAAGAAATTAAATATAAAAAGGCTAACCGACTCAGGGAGTTGGTTTAGTGTTAGTGGTCAGTCTTAGGTCCTCTATAGTGGGTGTGTTGGGTCCGTCGGGTTTCCAACAATTGGTATCAGAGCGGGCGGTTCGGGACCGTTACCAGTGGAGAAATCTTCGGTAAGCGTTGGACGCTTACATTGGTCGGTACATCAGTTCGTTAAGGGAAGATTCTGTCGAAATACAGTCAGGGACTGTAAAGTTTCGGTAAGCGTTGGATGCTTACATTAGTCGACGTTGCATCAAGGTGCTAAGGGGAGACTCTGCCGGAATACAGTCAGGGACTGTAAAGTTTCGGTAAGCGTTGGACGCTTACATTAGTCGACGTTGCATCAAGGTGCTAAGGGGAGACTCTGCCGGAATACAGTCATGGACTGTGAAGCTATTGGTTTGGAACCAAGCTTAGTGGACGCCGGGCGTCAGTCAGCATGGCAGACTTTGGAAGCACAAGCAACGGGATTAGGAAGCTCAATAACCACAACTACGGTTATTGGGAGACATGCATAGAATCCTACCTACAAGGTCAGGACCTATGGGAAATAGTCGCAGGCACCGACACAACTCCTCCACTGAAGGAGAATGCCGAAGTCTTGAGAAAATGGAAGATCAAGGCTGGGAGAGCTTTATATATATTGAAGACCACAATCGAGGAGGACCTATTGGAGCATATTCGTGATGAGAAGACACCAAAGGCAGCCTGGGAAACTTTGGCAAAATTATTTTCAAAGAAGAATGAAGCACGCCTCCAACTCTTGGAAAATGAGCTCGCGGGCATCTCACAAGGAAGCTTATCTATTGCTCAGTATTTCACCAAGGTGAAATCTATCTGCCGTGAGATATCTCAACTTGCACCAGAGGAGAAGGTTAGCGAGGCAAGGATGAAAAGAATTATCATCCATGGCTTAAGACCCGAGTACAATGGGTTTATCGCTGCTGTGAGGGGATGACCTACTCAACCATCCTTAGTGGAGCTGGAGAACCTGTTGGCTAACCAGGAGGAATTAGCCAAACAGATGAATGGGGTAACCATAAAAGAAGAAGAGGAGGCACTCTTCACCAACAAGAGGAAAAGTACGTCACGAAGACAAGAAGTGACGGAAGGAGGCAAGCTCTATCCAAGAGATAGAAGTAACATTTCAGGGGGAGCTCGATGTGGAAAAGAAGACTATCGCCAACAGTACGAGGAGAATGATAGAAGACAAAATGGTGAATGCTTCAACTGTGGAAGAAAAGGTCACTTTGCTCGAGATTGTAGACTACCCGTGAGGGAGAGTCGTGAATGCTTCAATTGTGGCAAAAAGGGTCACTTTGCTCAAGATTGCAAAGTGCCCAGGAGACAAACTTTCCAAGGAAACATGGCCACCACAAAAGAGGAGAAGAGAGAGGTCATGTTGAATGTTTCCATCAGCGAGGAAGAATGGGAAGTAGACGATGGATTTTTTGTTGAAGAATATTTGATAGAAGACATAGGTGAATCATCTCTTGTAGCAACCACAGTCTCAAAGATGAACTACGAGAATGAAAAAGAGTTCGAAGAAGACATGGAGGCACCAACTCTCGTTGCAACTACAAATACAAATACAAAATACAAGGATGAAGAGTTGGAAGAAGACATGGAGAAACCAGCTCTTACAACAATTATGGAGTCAAATATTGATTACGAGGAGGATTGGATCGTCGACTCTGGGTGCTCCAATGATGAGAGATGTTGGAGATGTTGTGATCCAACCAATTACGAGTGCTACACTTCAAGGAATGTGATGTTTGATGAAGCTTCTTCTTGGAGGTCGCCTCAGAAGATCGAGCTTTCAGAATCTCATGACCTAGAAGAACTTTCAGAAGATAATAAAGAAAGTGAAGAGCAAGCATCGGATCCAAGTGAAGAAAGAGAAAGATCACCCTCGAAAGATGAAAGTTTATGGAAGACGGTTGTACATCAACCTGCATCTGAGGAGCTTCGTCCAAGCCAAATGGAAGTCGATGAGCTTCGCGAAGAAATGTCGAGAGCCCTAAACGAGACTATTGGTAAGTGTTCGCAACGATGTGAGACCTCTTCTAGTGAAATTCTTATTCTTAAAGAAGAGAACAAAGCTCTAAAGGAAGAGCTTAAGACGATACGTGGGGAATTGGAAGATATGAAGGAAAAGATGGTGTTTCTTAAGAAGGTATTAGCTCATGACGGGGGAGCTGCATCATCCGTCCCAATTCCAACATATTCAAGAGTAGAAGTTTCTAAACCCAAGTCTTATGAAGGGGATGAGAAGGCGAATGACGTAGATGACTTTCCGTGGAGCTTGGAACAATACATCCAAGCTACAAACGTCGTAGATGGTGCTAAGAAGATCAACTGTGCTAGAAAGATCGACCATGCCTTACTTTATTTAGAAGATTCAGCTCTGCTATGGTTGTGGCGTAAGCATGGCAAAATGAAGAAGGGAATTTGCACCATTACTATCCGGGAGAAATTCAAAAAGGAGCTACAACGTCAATTCTATCCCAAGAATGTAGAGAAATGGGATTGGGCAAAAGAATTCTCCAAACTGCTAATGTCGATCTTCGACTATCCCGACAAGGAGTCTTTCTATGATGACTTGCAAATGTTCGCCAAGGTGATCGTTGAAGGAAAGATCAAGATGATATCATCAAAGGTAGATGAACAAGTTGCAGACATACTCACAAAGAGTCTAAGTAAACCAAAGTTCAAGAAATTCAGAGAAGCACTCGGTATGATCTGCAAGCCATCTATAGAGAAAAATCAAGTTTGAGGGGGAGTGTTAGAATTCAAACTTGATTTGAATTCTTAGTTTGGCAATAAAGAGTATGAACGTGGCAAGCTTGACAAAATTCCTTAGCAATTAAGCAAGTCTAATGGAGGCAAGCAAATTGAACTCTCCTTAGGAAAATACTTAGCAATTAAGCAAGTCTAATGGCGGAAAGCAAATTGAACTCTCCTTAGGAAAATACTTAGCAATTAAGCAAGTCTAATGGCGGAAAGCAAATTGAACTCTCCTTAGGTGGTTTAGGAACACTATAAATAGGAGTTAGACAAAGCTTGTAAGGGGTGTGCAAAAAGATGAAGATGTGTGCAAAATTGAGAGATTGGTGAGGTGTGTGCTAGTGTAGGAGTCACGTGAGGTGTGCAAGTGAGAAAGATATTTGGGTAAGGGTCGAGAGAAATATTGTAGTGAGGTATGTTTGTAATATTTGTGGTATATTAATAAAAGTGTTATTTCTTTGTAATTAGAAGTTTCCCGGTTCAGCCTTAATTTATGTATTTCTTTGGTGCACCTGAATTGGTTATTATAATGGTCGGCTATGCCGCCTAAGTTATATGGTCGGCTCTGCCGCCTGAATAGTATATGGTCGGTTCTACCGCCTAATTGGTATATGGTCGGCACTGCCACCTAAGTTGTGCACTAAGAAATTAAATATAAAAAGGCTAACCGACTCATGGAGTTGGTTTAGTGTTAGTGGTCAGTCTTAGGTCCTCCATAGTGGGTGTGTTGGGTCCGTCGGGTTTCCAACAACTTTGAAGCAATGGTATTGGCATTAATATGATTTGACAAAATCAAGTGATGTTCATGTTCTTTTTTATGATTACCGACATTGTTCCAATCTATAACTCCAATAAAATATGATTAAACCATAAAGATATTGCCTGGAGAGACTAAATGAGTCTACATGTATGTGCTTGATTTAAAAAAAAATTATAAAAAGTGATTTGGATTTCATTTCATGTTTGAAAATTTTATGACGCGTCTATAAAAAATGTAAAGTTGGGAGAAAAAATGAATTTCTGTAATGGATACGGGACTCGTAGGTCGAAGTTTCTGCGGTACAGAGCATATCATACATTTAGTTTGTGCACAATTATATTTTTTTCTATTGTATTTTGATTAAAGGATTAATATTTGATACACTGTCAGTGTAAAAAAAGTTTACACAAGCATGTCTATTTTCAAGGCTAAATTTAAAACCTGAAATTCTAACCTTAAAACCCTAAAAATCTAACCTCAAGCCTCAAACCCCAAACCCTAAATTCTAACCATAATTCTTAAATTCTAAATCATAAAACCTAAACCCTAACCTCTAAACCCTAAACTAAACCCTTAAACCCCTAAATGAACCCGCTTGTGGAAACTTTATTTTCCACCGCCGGTGTATAGGATATTAATCCTTGATTAAAAAGAGAAAATCCAACCGGGTGAGTTGTACCAATAAAGTTGGTTTAAGTGGTAAATAGTTTGGTATCGTTTAAATAGGTTTTGAGTTCAAAGCTCTATGTATGCATAAAATATCTGCCTACCAAAGTCATGTGTACAACTCGGGTCAGTTCGAATTAGTCAGAACAATCTAAGAAATCGGGAGAAATGAGTTTTTTTCTTTTTTCTTTTTCTTTTTTAAATAATTCCTACTTAGGGGAAGGGGAGGAAAAATTTACTCTTAGTGAGTTTAGAATCGCTGATTAGTTATATAATCTTGATAATTTTTTTTATTTTATATTATTAGTATACTCGTATATCCTTAACAAAAAGAATAATATCGCAAATCCAAAATCAACTTGACATGTGTAAAGCAGTGTATAATAAACAAGAATATCAGAGTCTCTTTAATGCTGATTAGAAGCTTCCCGGGGGTGGTTTAGACAAAAGATATTTCCCCATGCCCACAGCTTTGGATCACATTATTTTAATCAGCAGATTTGCTCCTTATTTTATAATGCCAAATAAGGGGGCTCCTTATTCTTGTCTTAGGTGTGTAGTATTAAAATTTGTGGTTAGTGTTTATTTTTTATATAGGTCAACAATAGTCACTAAATTCGTTTTAGAGAATACCTTGAGAAACTAAAAAATCGACATATTTTATTTATTCATTAAATATCAATTCTTCCATTCTTTATAATAATTAATATCCAATTTATTATTAATTCATTTAAATTGGTACTGTACAGCAGTACAGGTCCATTATGAGAGCAATTCTCTCAATTTAATTTACATCAGTTCATTCATAAAGCTATAATTTGAACTCATAATCTTACTTAAGAGATTAAATGTCTCATCCCACTAGACTAATTAGTTGTTGGTAATTATTAATCTAACTTATGAAACTAAAAAGAGTTCATTACCACCGATAATTATATGAGTAATTTTGTGTATAAAAATTTAAGTATGTGTATTTACTCATTAAAAATTAAAATCTAAATATATATGATCCTATAATCTAAGCTCTAAACCTTAAGTTCTAAATCTACAAATTAAACTTAAAATAGAAAGACTTGTGCAATCTAAAAACTATAGCATATGTATTGAATAGCTTTTCTAATTATATACGTAAGTAGGGATGGATACATGTCGGGTCAAGTTTTTGGTCAATAAAAACCCAACCTGAAAATATAAATTCTCTACCCGAACTTAACATGTGTTAATTTTTCATTCGATCTAAATCTGACCCAATTTTTAAGATTAAAACTCATCTAGGGACAAAGCAGATATATATTCCCTAATTCTATTAAAAAAAAAGGGGATAGTAAGAAAAAATGTAAAGGAGTATTTATAGTAATTATGTATGTTTTTCTTTTTTTATGATTTGATAAAACTAAGGAAGTAATTGAAAAATATATAAAGATATAAACATCATAGTAATTACTTATAAACATATGAAAGAATTGTATAATATCTCGAATGAAGTATTTTTTACCTTAGACTCGAATCTGACTCAACCCGATATTTAATAACTTTCACACGACTTGAACTCAATTTTTTTAAAACCCGATCCTATAAAATTAGATCAAATCTAATCGAAACTCGTCATATTCGTGTCCATGTCTATCCATATAAGTGAATATTGATTTTAAGACGATATTTATTTATTGTTTTTGGTTGAATGTGCGTTTCAAAATGGCAAAGAGCTTATCTCCATCCGACCCCCCAAAGATAAAGAAGCAATGTGGGAAGCTTATCCCGGCGGTTGGTGATAATCACCAAAATTTGAAAATGTTTTTGGAAGATGGTCCAATAAGAGTCAAAGAAATGTCTACCATGAATTAAATATTTATATGCCTTTGTTTCTTTTATTATGAATTGTAGGCATGTTAAAGTATGATACCGACATGCAATGTTTAAAATGAATTTTTTAATATACCGATAACGCACACACACTTTGTACATATATCTAATTGAACTTAAATATCTTAGAACGAACATATTTATTTTTCACTAAAACCACTCGTTAAATTCAAATGAAAGCAGTTTTGAAAATATAAAATTAAAATTTGATGAATCGTTTTTTAGGTGAAATTGTATGATTCATTTATAAGAAATCATACACAATAATATATTATTATGTATCTCATTAAAAACCTTAAATAGAGAGAAAAAGTACACATGATAATACTTACGAAGAGATTAACCGTTTTTTTAATCTTATGTATTGTTATAATTCAGAATTCCTCACCATATTAATTATGTATTGTTATAATGGATACGGGACTCGTAGGTCGAAGTTTCTGCGGTACAGAGCATATCATACATTTAGTTTGTGCACAATTATATTTTTTTCTATTGTATTTTGATTAAAGGATTAATATTTGATACACTGCCAGTGTAAAAAAAGTTTACACAAGCATGTCTATTTTCAAGGCTAAATTTAAAACCTGAAATTCTAACCTTAAAACCCTAAAAATCTAACCTCAAGCCTCAAACCCCAAACCCTAAATTCTAACCATAATTCTTAAATTCTAAATCATAAAACCTAAACCCTAACCTCTAAACCCTAAACTAAACCCTTAAACCCCTAAATGAACCCGCTTGTGGAAACTTTATTTTCCACCGCCGGTGTATAGGATATTAATCCTTGATTAAAAAGAGAAAATCCAACCGGGTGAGTTGTACCAATAAAGTTGGTTTAAGTGGTAAATAGTTTGGTATCGTTTAAATAGGTTTTGAGTTCAAAGCTCTATGTATGCAGAAAATATCTGCCTACCAAAGTCATGTGTACAACTCGGGTCAGTTCGAATTAGTCAGAACAATCTAAGAAATCGGGAGAAATGAGTTTTTTTCTTTTTTCTTTTTCTTTTTTAAATAATTCCTACATAGGGGAAGGGGAGGAAAAATTTACTCTTAGTGAGTTTAGAATCGCTGATTAGTTATATAATCTTGATAATTTTTTTATTTTATATTATTAGTATACTCGTATATCCTTAACAAAAAGAATAATATCGCAAATCCAAAATCAACTTGACATGTGTAAAGCAGTGTATAATAAACAAGAATATCAGAGTCTCTTTAATGCTGATTAGAAGCTTCCCGGGGGTGGTTTAGACAAAAGATATTTCCCCATGCCCACAGCTTTGGATCACATTATTTTAATCAGCAGATTTGCTCCTTATTTTATAATGCCAAATAAGGGGGCTCCTTATTCTTGTCTTAGGTGTGTAGTATTAAAATTTGTGGTTAGTGTTTATTTTTTATATAGGTCAACAATAGTCACTAAATTCGTTTTAGAGAATACCTTGAGAAACTAAAAAATCGACATATTTTATTTATTCATTAAATATCAATTCTTCCATTCTTTATAATAATTAATATCCAATTTATTATTAATTCATTTAAATTGGTATTGTACAGGTTCATTATAGGAGCAACTCTCTCAATTTAATTTGCATCAGTTCATTCATAAAGCTATAATTTGAACTCATAATCTTACTTAAGAGATTAAATGTCTCATCCCACTAGACTAATTAGTTGTTGATAATTATTAATCTAACTTATGAAACTAAAAAGAGTTCATTACCACCGATAATTATATGAGTAATTTTGTGTACAAAAATTTAAGTATGTGTATTTACTCATTAAAAATTAAAATCTAAATATATATGATCCTATAATCTAAGCTCTAAACCTTAAGTTCTAAATCTACAAATTAAACCTAAAATAGAAAGACTTGTGCAATCTAAAAACTATAGCATATGTATTGAATAGCTTTTCTAATTATATACGTAAGTAGGGATGGATACATGTCGGGTCAAGTTTTTGGTCAATAAAAACCCAACCTGAAAATATAAATTCTCTACCCGAACTTAACATGTGTTAATTTTTCATTCGATCCAAATCTGACCCAATTTTTAAGATTAAAACTCATCTAGGGACAAAGCAGATATATATTCCCTAATTCTATTAAAAATAAAGGGGATAGTAAGAAAAAATGTAAAGGAGTATTTATAGTAATTATGTATGTTTTTTCTTTTTTTATGATTTGATAAAACTAAGGAAGTAATTGAAAAATATATAAAGATATAAACATCATAGTAATTACTTATAAACATATGAAAGAATTGTATAATATCTCGAATGAAGTATTTTTTACCTTAGACTCGAATCTGACTCAACCCGATATTTAATAATTTTCACACGACTTGAACTCAATTTTTTTAAAACCCGATCCTATAAAATTAGATCAAATCTAATCGAAACTCGTCATATCCGTGTCCATGTCTATCCATATAAGTGAATATTGATTTTAAGTCCGTATTTATTTATTGTTTTGGTTGAATGTGCGTTTCAAAATGGCAAAGAGCTTATCTCCATCCGACCTCCCAAAGATAAAGAAGCAATGTGGGAAGCTTATCCCGGTTGGTGATAATCACCAAAATTTGAAAATGTTTTTGGAAGATGGTCCAATAAGAGTCAAAGAAATGTCTACCATGAATTAAATATTTATATGCCTTTGTTTCTTTTATCATGAATTGTAGGCATGTTAAAGTATGATACCGACATGCAATGTTTAAAATGAATTTTTTAATATACCGATAACGCACACACACTTTGTACATATATCTAATTGAATTTAAATCTTTTAGAACAAACATATTTATTTTTCACTAAAACCACTCGTTAAATTCAAATGAAAGCAGTTTTGAAAATATAAAATTAAAATTTGATGAATCATTTTTTTAGGTGAAATTGTATGATTCATTTATAAGAAATCATACACAAGAATATATTATTATGTATCTCATTAAAAACCTTAAATAGAGGGAAAAAGTACACATGATAATACTTACGAAGAGATTAACCGTTTTTTTAATCTTATGTATTGTTATAATTCAGAATTCCTCACCATATTAATTATGTATTGTTATAATGGATACGGGACTCGTAGGTCGAAGTTTCTGCGGTACAGAGCATATCATACATTTAGTTTGTGCACAATTATATTTTTTTCTATTGTATTTTGATTAAAGGATTAATATTTGATACACTGTCAGTGTAAAAAAAGTTTACACAATCATGTCTATTTTCAAGGCTAAATTTAAAACCTGAAATTCTAACCTTAAAACCCTAAAAATCTAACCTCAAGCCTCAAACCCCAAACCCTAAATTCTAACCATAATTCTTAAATTCTAAATCATAAAACCTAAACCCTAACCTCTAAACCCTAAACTAAACCCTTAAACCCCTAAATGAACCCGCTTGTGGAAACTTTATTTTCCACCGCCGGTGTATAGGATATTAATCCTTGATTAAAAAGAGAAAATCCAACCGGGTGAGTTGTACCAATAAAGTTGGTTTAAGTGGTAAATAGTTTGGTATCGTTTAAATAGGTTTTGAGTTCAAAGCTCTATGTATGCAGAAAATATCTGCCTACCAAAGTCATGTGTACAACTCGGGTCAGTTCGAATTAATCAGAACAATCTAAGAAATCGGGAGAAATGAGTTTTTTTCTTTTTACTTTTTTTTTAATAATTCTACTTGGGGGAAGGGGAGGAAAAATTGAAAAATTTAGTCTTGGTGAGTTTAGAATCGCTGATTAGTTATATAATCTTGATAAATTTTGTTTATTTTATGATTATTAGTATACTCGTATATCCTTAACAAAAAGAATAATATCGCAAATCCCAAATCAACTTTGACATGTGTAAAGCAGTGCATAATAAACAAGAATATCAGAGTCTCTTTAATGCTGATTAGAAGCTTCCCGGGAGTGGTTTAGACAAAAGATATTTCCCCATGCACACAACTTTGGATCACATTATTTTAATCAGCAGATTTGCTCCTTATTTTATAATGCCAAATAAGGGGGCTCCTTATTCTTGTCCTAGGTGTGTAGTATTAAAATTTGTGGTTAGTGTTTATTTTTTATATAGGTCAACAATAGTCACTAAATTCGTTTTAGAGAATACCTTGAGAAACTAAAAAATCGACATATTTTATTTATTCATTAAATATCAATTCTTCCATTCTTTATAATAATTAATATCCAATTTATTATTAATTCATTTAAATTGGTATTGTACAGCAGTACAGGTCTATTATGGGAGCAATTCTCTCAATTTAATTTACATCAGTTCATTCATAAAGCTATAATTTTGACTCATAATCTTACTTAAGAGATTAAATGTCTCATCCCACTAGACTAATTAGTTGTTGGTAATTATTAATCTAACTTATGAAACTAAAAAGAGTTCATTACCACCGATAATTATATGAGTAATTTTGTTATATACATTTTGTGTATAAAAATTTAAGTATGTGTATTTACTCATTAAAAATTAAAATCTAAATATATATGATCCTATAATCTAAGCTCTAAACCTTAAGTTCTAAATCTACAAATTAAACCTAAAATAGAAAGACTTGTGCAATCTAAAAACTATAGCATATGTATTGAATAGCTTTTCTAATTATATACGTAAGTAGGGATGGATACATGTCGGGTCAAGTTTTTGGTCAATAAAAACCCAACCTGAAAATATAAATTCTCTACCCGAACTTAACATGTGTTAATTTTTCATTCGATCCAAATCTGACCCAATTTTTAAGACTAAAACTCATCTAGGGACAAAGCAGATATATATTCCCTAATTCTATTAAAAAAAGGGGGATAGTAAGAAAAAATGTAAAGGAGTATTTATAGTAATTATGTATGTTTTTTCTTTTTTTATGATTTGATAAAACTAAGGAAGTAATTGAAAAATATATAAAGATATAAACATCATAGTAATTACTTATAAACATATGAAAGAATTGTATAATATCTCGAATGAAGTATTTTTTACCTTAGACTCGAATCTGACTCAACCCGATATTTAATAACTTTCACACGACTTGAACTCAATTTTTTTAAAATCCGATCCCATAAAATCAGGTCAAATCTAATCGAAACTCGTCAGATCCGTGTCCATGTCTATCCATATAAGTGAATATTGATTTTAAGACGGTATTTATTTATTGTTTTTGGTTGAATGTGCGTTTCAAAATGGCAAAGAGCTTATCTCCATCCGACCCCCCAAAGATAAGGAAGCAATGTGGGAAGCTTATCCCGGTTGGTGATAATCACCAAAATTTGAAAATGTTTTTGGAAGATGGTCCAATAAGAGTCAAAGAAATGTCTACCATGAATTAAATATTTATATGCCTTTGTTTCTTTTATCATGAATTGTAGGCATGTTAAAGTATGATACCGACATGCAATGTTTAAAATGAATTTTTTAATATACCGATAACGCACACACACTTTGTACATATATCTAATTGAACTTAAATCTTTTAGAACAAACATATTTATTTTTCACTAAAACCACTCGTTAAATTCAAATGAAAGCTGTTTTGAAAATATAAAATTAAAATTTCATGTGCCCATTGGGTGTGGCAGAACCCACGAGCGCAGAAATCCATGCTATTATCAAAGCCGGGACAGTGTTTGCTGAAGAAGGAATGCGTGAGTCGCGTAAGCTAATAATTGAAACTGATAGCTCATTGGCAGTAAAATGGATTGAAAATTCAAACACGGCACCCATCTCGTTTCGATGTATTGTGAAGAAGTGCAGGGACATGTGCGACAGTAGAGGGATCACAGTCTCGTTCAACTTCAGAGAAAATAATTGCGAGGCTCATAACCTTGCTAAGCAGGCGCTCCACAGCTCTAGGGATAAAATATGGATATGTAACGAATTAAGAGGGAGTCAGTCATAGAGAAGAGGAGGTTGCTGAAAATAAATGTTTGGAAGCTGCTACTAAGATCCAAAACGAGAGACGTGTAGGACTGCAGATAACTCGACTAAAGCAGGCGGATCGAGTGAGAAACTGGTCTTACGAAGATGTGTTCAATGCGAAGACAAATGGTATGGTTTGATTGGAATGATTTGGAGGGGGAGGTTGTAAAGGAAATGCTGCAGCAAGATCGGGGGGGAGGTATGTAAGAAATGTGCTTAATTGCAGTACAGGGTTGGAACATATATTTTATTCCTGGTGAGGAATTTTTCCTCTACAACAGCCGAGTATGTTGGTTGAGGGAAGGTACATTGGTGCAGTTCAAGCAAGGTTGCATGCCTGCTGTCATATCGGAGTTTCCCAAATGTATAAGTTTGGCTATTGTGTGAACTTTGTGTATACATGGATTCATTGCACTCTTTTTCCTCCATTAGGTGTAGGGAGGTTTTTAACGAGGCATGAATCCATGACATTTTAATTTATGAATAATAAAGCATCACCTTTCAAAAAAAAATTTGATGAATCGTTTTTTTAGGTGAAATTGTATGATTCATTTATAAGAAATCATACACAAGAATATATTATTATGTATCTCATTAAAAACCTTAAATAGAGGGAAAAAGTACACATGATAATACTTACGAAGAGATTAACCGTTTTTTTAATCTTATGTATTGTTATAATTCAGAATTCCTCACCATATTAATTATGTATTGTTATAATGGATACGAGACTCGTAGGTCGAAGTTTCTGCGGTACAGAGCATATCATACATTTAGTTTGTGCACAATTATATTTTTTCCTATTGTATTTTGATTAAATGATTAATATTTGATACACTGCCAGTGTAAAAAAAGTTTACACAAGCATGTATATTTTCAAGGCTAAATTTAAAACCTGAAATTCTAACCTTAAAACCCTAAAAATCTAACCTCAAGCCTCAACCCCAAACCCTAAATTCTAACCATAATTCTTAAATTCTAAATCATAAAACCTAAACCCTAACCTCTAAACCCTAAACTAAACCCTTAAACCCCTAAATGAACCCGCTTGTGGAAACTTTATTTTCCACCGCCGGTGTATAGGATATTAATCCTTGATTAAAAAGAGAAAATCCAACCGGGTGAGTTGTACCAATAAAGTTGGTTTAAGTGGTAAATAGTTTGGTATCGTTTAAATAGATTTTGAGTTCAAAGCTCTATGTATGCAGAAAATATCTGCCTACCAAAGTCATGTATACAACTCGAGTCAGTTCGAATTAGTCAGAACAATCTAAGAAATCGGGAGAAATGAGTTTTTTTCTTTTTACTTTTTTTTTAAATAATTCTACTTGGGGGAAGGGGAGGAAAATTTGAAAAATTTAGTCTTAGTGAGTTTAGAATCGCTGATTAGTTATATAATCTTGATAAATTTTGTTTATTTTATGATTGTTAGTATACTCGTATTCGTATATCCTTAACAAAAAGAATAATATCGCAAATCCCAAATCAACTTTGACATGTGTAAAGCAGTGCATAATAAACAACGTATCAGAGTCTCTTTAATGCTGATTAGAAGCTTCCCGGGGGTGGTTTAGACAAAAGATATTTCCCCATGCCCACAGCTTTGGATCACATTATTTTAATCAGCAGATTTGCTCCTTATTTTATAATGCCAAATAAGGGGGCTCCTGTCGTGTTTAATGTGACTGGTTTCATAAAACCACTTCACGATATATATAAATTATTTGATATACAGATTAAAAAAATAAACAAAT
Source organism: Hibiscus trionum (assembly GCA_030270665.1). Lineage (NCBI taxonomy): Eukaryota > Viridiplantae > Streptophyta > Magnoliopsida > Malvales > Malvaceae > Hibiscus > Hibiscus trionum. Next base: position 39,350,237 of record BSYR01000022.1, read on the forward strand.
AAAACTGATTGAGGGTTTAATTCTTGTCTTAGGTGTGTAGTATTAAAATTTGTGGTTAGTCTTTATTTTTTATATAGATCAACAATAGTCACTAAATTCGTTTTAGAGAATACCTTGAGAAACTAAAAAATCGACATATTTTATTTATTCATTAAATATCAATTCTTCCATTCTTTATAATAATTAATATCCAATTTATTATTAATTCATTTAAATTGGTACTGTACAGCAGTACAGGTCTATTATAGGAGCAATTCTCTCAATTTAATTTACATCAGTTCATTCATAAAGCTATAATTTGGACTCATAATCTTACTTAAGAGATTAAATGTCTCATCCCACTAGACTAATTAGTTGTTGGTAATTATTAATCTAACTTATGAAACTAAAAAGAGTTCATTACCACCGATAATTATATGAGTAATTTTGTGTATAAAAATTTAAGTATGTGTATTTACTCATTAAAAATTAAAATCTAAATATATATGATCCTATAATCTAAGCTCTAAACCTTAAGTTCTAAATCTACAAATTAAACCTAAAATAGAAAGACTTGTGCAATCTAAAAACTATAGCATATGTATTGAATAGCTTTTCTAATTATATACGTAAGTAGGGATGGATACATGTCGGGTCAAGTTTTTGGTCAATAAAAACCCAACCTGAAAATATAAATTCTCTACCCGAACTTAACATGTGTTAATTTTTCATTCGATCCAAATCTGACCCAATTTTTAAGATTAAAACTCATCTAGGGACAAAGCAGATATATATTCCCTAATTCTATTAAAAATAAAGGGGATAGTAAGAAAAAATGTAAAGGAGTATTTATAGTAATTATGTCTGTTTTTTCTTTTTTTATGATTTGATAAAACTAAGGAAGTAATTGAAAAATATATAAAGATATAAACATCATAGTAATTACTTATAAACATATGAAAGAATTGTATAATATCTCGAATGAAGTATTTTTTATCTTAGACTCGAATCTGACTCAACCCGATATTTAATAATTTTCACACGACTTGAACTCAATTTTTTTAAAACCCGATCCTATAAAATTAGATCAAATCTAATCGAAACTCGTCATATCCGTGTCCATGTCTATCCATATAAGTGAATATTGATTTTAAGTCCGTATTTATTTATTGTTTTTGGTTGAATATTGTGCGTTTCAAAATGGCAAAGAGCTTATCTCCATCCGACCTCCCAAAGATAAAGAAGCAATGTGGGAAGCTTATCCCGGTTGGTGATAATCACCAAAATTTGAAAATGTTTTTGGAAGATGGTCCAATAAGAGTCAAAGAAATATCTACCATGAATTAAATATTTATATGCCTTTGTTTCTTTTATCATGAATTGTAGGCATGTTAAAGTATGATACCGACATGCAATGTTTAAAATGAATTTTTTAATATACCGATAACGCACACACACTTTGTACATATATCTAATTGAATTTAAATCTTTTAGAACAAACATATTTATTTTTCACTAAAACCACTCGTTAAATTCAAATGAAAGCAGTTTTGAAAATATAAAATTAAAATTTGATGAATCATTTTTTTAGGTGAAATTGTATGATTCATTTATAAGAAATCATACACAAGAATATATTATTATGTATCTCATTAAAAACCTTAAATAGAGGGAAAAAGTACACATGATAATACTTACGAAGAGATTAACCGTTTTTTTAATCTTATGTATTGTTATAATTCAGAATTCCTCACCATATTAATTATGTATTGTTATAATGGATACGGGACTCGTAGGTCGAAGTTTCTGCGGTACAGAGCATATTATACATTTAGTTTGTGCACAATTATATTTTTTTCTATTGTATTTTGATTAAATGATTAATATTTGATACACTGCCAGTGTAAAAAAAGTTTACACAAGCATGTCTATTTTCAAGGCTAAATTTAAAACCTGAAATTCTAACCTTAAAACCCTAAAAATCTAACCTCAAGCCTCAACCCCAAACCCTAAATTCTAACCATAATTCTTAAATTCTAAATCATAAAACCTAAACCCTAACCTCTAAACCCTAAACTAAACCCTTAAACCCCTAAATGAACCCGCTTGTAGAAACTTTATTTTCCACCGCCGGTGTATAGGATATTAATCCTTGATTAAAAAGAGAAAATCCAACCGGGTGAGTTGTACCAATAAAGTTGGTTTAAGTGGTAAATAGTTTGGTATCGTTTAAATAGGTTTTGAGTTCAAAGCTCTATGTATGCAGAAAATATCTGCCTACCAAAGTCATGTGTACAACTCGGGTCAGTTCGAATTAGTCAGAACAATCTAAGAAATCGGGAGAAATGAGTTTTTTTCTTTTTACTTTTTTTTAAATAATTCTACTTGGGGGAAGGGGGGAAAAAATTGAAAAATTTAGTCTTAGTGAGTTTAGAATCGCTGATTAGTTATATAATCTTGATAAATTTTGTTTATTTTATGATTATTAGTATACTCGTATATCCTTAACAAAAAGAATAATATCGCAAATCCCAAATCAACTTTGACATGTGTAAAGCAGTGCATAATAAACAAGAATATCAGAGTCTCTTTAATGCTGATTAGAAGCTTCCCGGGAGTGGTTTAGACAAAAGATATTTCCCCATGCACACAGCTTTGGATCACATTATTTTAATCAGCAGATTTGCTCCTTATTTTATAATGCCAAATAAGGGGGCTCCTTATTCTTGTCCTAGGTGTGTAGTATTAAAATTTGTGGTTAGTGTTTATTTTTTATATAGGTCAACAATAGTCACTAAATTCGTTTTAGAGAATACCTTGAGAAACTAAAAAATCGACATATTTTATTTATTCATTAAATATCAATTCTTCCATTCTTTATAATAATTAATATTCAATTTATTATTAATTCATTTAAATTGGTACTGTACAGCAGTACAGGTCTATTATGGGAGCAACTCTCTCAATTTAATTTACATCAGTTCATTCATAAAGCTATAATTTTGACTCATAATCTTACTTAAGAGATTAAATGTCTCATCCCACTAGACTAATTAGTTGTTGGTAATTATTAATCTAACTTATGAAACTAAAAAGAGTTCATTACCACCGATAATTATATGAGTAATTTTGTTATATACATTTTGTGTATAAAAATATAAGTATGTGTATTTACTCATTAAAAATTAAAATCTAAATATATATGATCCTATAATCTAAACTCTAAACCTTAAGTTCTAAATCTACAAATTAAACCTAAAATAGAAAGACTTGTGCAATCTAAAAAGTATAGCATATGTATTGAATAGCTTTTCTAATTATATACGTAAGTAGGGATGGATACATGTCGGGTCAAGTTTTTGGTCAATAAAAACCCAACCTGAAAATATAAATTCTCTACCCGAACTTAACATGTGTTAATTTTTCATTCGATCCAAATCTGACCCAATTTTTAAGACTAAAACTCATCTAGGGATAAAGCAGATATATATTCCCTAATTCTATTAAAAAAAAAGGGGATAGTAAGAAAAAATGTAAAGGAGTATTTATAGTGATTATGTATGTTTTTTCTTTTTTTATGATTTGATAAAACTAAGGAAGTAATTGAAAAATATATAAAGATATAAACATCATAGTAATTACTTATAAACATATGAAAGAATTGTATAATATCTCGAATGAAGTATTTTTTACCTTAGACTCGAATCTGACTCAACCCGATATTTAATAACTTTCACACGACTTGAACTCAATTTTTTTAAAACCCGATCCTATAAAATTAGATCAAATCTAATCGAAACTCGTCATATCCGTCTCCATGTCTATCCATATAAGTGAATATTGATTTTAAGACGGTATTTATTTATTGTTTTTGGTTGAATGTGCGTTTCAAAATGGCAAAGAGCTTATCTCCATCCGACCCCCCAAAGATAAAGAAGCAATGTGGGAAGCTTTGTTAGAAAATTGGCGTTAATCCAAGAATAAAATAATAAACAGTAAAATCAAATATTGATATTATTATAAATCAAACAAAATAAGAAATAAAAAATTAATAATTTAGATACAACATATCTAAAACCAAACCGATTGGGGACAAGTTCTGAAAGAAAACGCATTGAGGCCTGCACGAACGCAGTTTCCTTAAGACAGATTTTCGGCCACTCCTATGGTGCTCGAGTTCATTGGTCGTCTGTCTCCCAGGATACAACAACATAAGATCAGCCACAGTTGCACTACTATGGAGATCACGAACTGACCCTTGCCTTCGCCTATCACCGAAAACCACTTGTAGAATCCACAGAGTAAAACAATAGAAATTTTCTGTGGTTTTGAGTTGTGTAAAACTTAGAAGGTTTACTCCCTATTTATAGGAGTGTCATGAGGGTATAAGTGGAAATTTTGACCTAATGGAGCATTCAATATTGAGAATCAATTGATTCTCCTATAAAGCAATTTCCAAAATTATTATTTGAATTAAAGGTAACTTCTAATATTTACCCTTTTAATTCCAAGATAAAATTTGGCAAATTTTATGCTTTTATTTGAGGAAAATTCATTTTAAATTTGGGTCAAAATATCTGCAAGCCCACGAAGGACCAGACCGGTTCAGACATTTGCGTTACCCACGTCGTGCACGTCTGCACATTTACGAACCAACAATTGGTTCCACATTTTCCTCAACAACATTTGAATCAATTTCTTATTCATAGCTCCAAGTTATCAAATTTTTCCAACAATCCCCCACATGAATGAAATTGATTTAATCAAAAACATTTTGACTCGATGTGGTGATAGATTCTACGATCGATAGCTGCATAGGATAGGTAGGTGTCCACCCTTGAACCTTCCCTTGTGAAAGTATATTTACTTTACTAGCTGACCAGTAGACATAATGTCCTTGAATTGTTCTGTCGTTTGTGTAAACGATGATATACTTCACACAACTACCTCTCTGACAAGAGTATTAGTTCTCATGGGTATGTCCATATGGCCGTGGACATCGCCTGGTTCTGCAAGAGTTTGAAAGAACTATGCCCAATAGTCTCATTGAAGCGGCCCCACTTCACTCTCACATAGGTGACTTATGTTGCTTGACTCACAAAAGCACACAATGGTCATTAAAAGCATTGCTTAGCCTAAACCGCTTTGATCACCGTTTACATCATAGGAATGGACTTGGGGATAAGAGCCCCTACAGTGACCGCACAGGTCTATGCAATTAGGTTGTCTCTTTGAACCTAGATCTTGGGATCTCCAGTCAACTAGGTAGGGTTTTCCTAGGGATGGCAATGGATTGGATTTGGATCGGATTGTATAAAATCCAAGTCCGAATCCGTTACAGTCGGACTCAGATATTTTTTTCGGATTTGGATTTGGATTTTTTTCAAACGGATTTGGATCGGATTGTTTTTGGATCGGATTTTTTCGGATCGGATTCGAATTTGTTTCAACCGCATTTAGATCAGAGTTTTTGGATTCAGATTAAATTGTCATCACTAGTCTTGACCCAAGTCTGAGGGGTAGATTCGTGAATTTTAACGTCTTTAGGGTATATTGTGTTTTGACCCTTTAATAATTTTATTTTAGTGCAAATCAGTCCATAATTTTGTATATTTAATTTCTTACGCATTTAATTTATGCTATTTAATTCTACACTTGTTCATTTTTATCTCTTATTTGTTGATTACATTTAATTTTTTGTGTTTATTGTTTATGCTTTTAATTTGCTTTCTATTTTAATTCATAATTTTAGCATAATAGATCATAACTTTATCTATCGATTGCACATTACTTACTATTTCATTCACTAACTTTTTTAATTTTTAGTAATTCATTGATATTTACATTTATTTGTTTCTCCATTGTATTTATTTTATTGTTTGTTTATCTACGACTTGATCTTACATTTGTTTTTTTTCATATTTATTTATACATGCATATGGTATAAATAGATATATTACACTATATTAAGGTTAATTAATATATATAAATCATAATAAATATTATTATTATTTAACTTACATTCGTAAGACATTTATATTTTTATTATCACTTTTAATATATATATATATATAAATAAAGTTAATTTTATTTTTACTATTATTCCAAATTACCTAATATATACATTTATGTTATCGTTTAAAATATATATGTAGTTATGTTTCTTTTAATGTATTTAGTTTAACTTTTTACTTTATTTATGTTGTCTTCTTGTTTTAATGTAAATATTATACATGATATTTTGTTTTAAGGGGTTAAAAGTCCTAAATATTTTGATTCGGACTCGGATATGGATCGGATTCGAATTCGGATCGGATCTTGGCATGATCCATATCCAACCCATCTCCTATTAGGACTCGGACATTTTACTCGGATTCAGATTCGGATTTTTTTCAATCGAATATGGATCGGATAAATTCCTTCGGATCGAATCAGATTCGGATCGGATTCGGATCAAATTGCCATCCCTAGGTTTTCCTTCACATAGCACCTTAAATTTACATGGGCTTTAGTCTCATTCCTTTAGATGTTTTCTCAACTTGATATCAATTTAACCCTTTGGTTAATGGATTCACAACGTTATTCTTTGATTTCAAAAAATCAATAGAGATAACTTCATTTGAGATCAGTTGTCTAACGGTATTATGTCGACAACGCATATGTCTCGACTTACCATTATACACAAAGCTCTATGTCCTACCTATTATGGGCATTGGCTTTGGTCGTTCAGGAATATCCTCCAAGAAATTTCTAAAGCCATTCGACTTCTTTTCTAGACTTGTCTAGAACTTCAAAATCATATTCTATTATGGATTTGATTATAATCATTTTTCTTGAGGATTTTCATGACACAGTTTCTCCTCCCAAAGTGAAGACATATCCTCTTATGCCTTTGATATCTTGAATATCAGATATCCAATCGCATCGGAGTATCCTTCTAAATAGAAAAATCTCTGGAATAATGCAATTCATAATCTCGAGTATATCTAAGATATCTCAATGCCCTCACAATTGCTTTCCAGTGATTTTCACTTGAATTGCTTGTGAATCTACTTGAACTGCTCACAGTAGAAACAATATCTTGTCTATTGAATCTACTTGGTCAACACTTTGGTCTTTGTTCTTGGACAAAAGTTGGCATGTATTTATTGGAGTTTTGGCTATGCCGGAAACATCCTTGCCAAACTTCTCTTGTCCGCGTAGTGTGACTACGTCAATATGAGACCTTCAAGTGATCGTTTGATTTGGATGCCCAAACTCAAATATGTTAATCTCATATTTTTCATGTCAATCTTGAATTTGACAAGTCTTTGGTACGTTTACCATTTTATTGTTGCTTCCAACAATGAATATGTTATTAACATACAAACATAGAATAATATATCCAATGTTAGTAGTTTTGACATATACACATTTGTCACACTCAATTATCTTGAAGTCGTTTGTCATCATGACATTATCGAACTTCTCATGTCTTTACTTTGGTGCTTGTTTAAGTCTATACAAGGACTTCACCAACCCACATACTTTTCTCTCTTGACTTGAAACTACATAACCCTCAGGTTGTTCCATGTATATTTCTTCATCAAGTTCTTCATTTAGAAAGGCTCTTTTAACATCTATTCGATGTACGTCTAGATTTCGCAAGGCGACAATTGTGCATCGAAATAGTCAAGGCATTCGGTAACCTTTTATTACCAATCTGGCCTTATACTTATCAATTGTTCCATCTACTTTCATTTTCCGTTTGAAAATTCATTCAAAACTTAGTGGTTTAATTTACAGAGAAATATCCACTAATTCCCACGTATGGTTTTGCATGATGGAATCAATTTCACTCTTAATGACATCATTCCATAAGATGCTTTCATATGAATGTATAACATCATTATACGTTTGAGATTCAACCTCTAACATAAAGTTTAGAAAAATGATCCAAAGAATTTTTCTACCCTTGCTCATTTACTTCTTTGCGGCTCTATTTCAAGCTCAAACCCTTGTTGATCATTTGAGTCATCTTTATCGATAATCTCCGAAGTTCGTTTCATTAAACTTTGACCAACTTTCTTAACTTTACAAGGGAATACATTTTCAAAGAAAAGGCATCCTTTGCTTCCATTATCGTATGTTTGTGAATCTCAGGGTTCTTTGATTCATACACAAAAAATCGATATACATTGCTATGTTCTATATAGCCAATGAAAATACAATCCACCATTTTTAGGGATCTATTCTCAGTTGCTTTAGTAATGAGGTCAATACCTTTGCAGGACACCCCCACATTTTCAAGTGGTTGTAGGAAGGTTTAATTACCTTTCATAACTTATATGGTGTCTAGTTTCTTTAATTACGGAGAATCTTGTTTAAAAAGTAATTAGCTTATAGAACAGCTTCCCCCACATGTTAGGCACATTATAGTACCAACGTTACTCATATAGAGCTTCTCCCCATCTTAAACCTTTAATTAAGTTTGGGATTCAACATCATGCTCATAGAGAACAATTTTCACTATAGCTTCATCTTTACATTATTTTTGTGCTATCATCAATGAAGGTAATAAACATATTCCTTCAACCAATATGTTGCCATATCAATTGTTATGGCAATAACATTGCCCTCGTTTGGAAGTCTATAGTCCGAATACTTGTTCCTCATCTTATGGCAATTGAAGCATTTTTTCTATGAAATTTTGCTTCTTGAACACACCGTCCAATTTACGGTTTGAAGTCGTTTTTGACTTCTACTACGTTTGCCATGATAATATTTATCTTAGCAATATTTACCTTAGTAACATTTGAAGGTGGTAACAATATTTACCTTATCCTCTCTAATAATAGGAGGATCATCCTTCAGATATTTAACTAGGTTTATCATGGTCAATTATACAACATCTTTTGTTGCCATGTATGAAATTTTTTTTCCAATAAATTTCACTGATTTTTCCATTGTGTCACGTAGACACAATCCAAAACCAAAAGTTATGAATCTGTTAAACGTTAGGAATTTAGTCAAAAACTAAAACCAGAAACAGAAACATAATTTCTAACTTTTGTTAGACGACGGAGATTTAGTAAACTAAACCTCAAACAAAAGTTCACACGGTATTAATAGAAAGAACAATAATAAACAATGCACCAGGTAGGTAACTTATGAAAGAGAGGTGGTGCACTAGGCACGCTTAAATACCAAGTCTCTCAAAGAACCAATCCTAGACATGCATTTTTAAATTTCCTTTCAATCGCCGTTTATGGATTTTATTCTTGAAATCATTCTAAGCATGGATGATCAATCGGAATCACTACCTTTGATTCACAACAATTTGGAATCTTCCATTTATGGTCCAACGACCCTCTCGATTCTTTAGCCATTTTTAAACCCTGTGCACTTCATAGCATGCATCAGAATAGACTTTAAGAATTTAATTTTGACATAGAGAATCAAGTTGTAACAATCTCAAATGGGGCTAGTAAATTTTAAGAATTTTTGGGAGATTTAATCTTTTATTTCCCTAAAATAATAAGTTTTGGGACTTAATTGAATGAATTCAGGTTTGGGAAGCTTGATTTATAAGGAATTGACGACCAATTTGAAAACGGAATAAAGTTTGGAGACAAAAGTGTGAACTCCCCAAAAATTAAATGGCTAAGAGTGTAATTTGACCTTTTTTCTTTGAAGGATAATATATCTGCCAAGTTAACGTGTTGGCAGAGGGGAAAAATGAAAGAAGAAAGGTGAGAGAAAAAAAATAGGTAGAGATTCAATCTCAGATCTACCGAGATCCGACCGTCCATTTTCGACACCTCCACCACCATTGCGTTCATCTTGTCGAGTCGAGTTCATCGGTACCAACGACATCATCATCGGAGTTACCGTTTGAGGGGGTGTTTGTTTTTCGTCGGAAAACTTAAAAGGTTAGTATTCGAACTTTGAGTTTGAATTTTGAAAATCCGAGGCCACCACCGTGTTCGGAAGGTCGAAAACTATCGGCCTGTAAAATTTGGTGGCCAACGGCCGTTCACAGCCGCCGCACGCGCCCCACGCGCCGCCGGTCGCGAGTGGGCTTCGTCTGGGTTGACCGAGCCGGTTGACCGAGCCACTAAGCCGGTTGACTGAGCCGGTTGACCGAGCCGTCGAGCCATTTGACCGAGCCGTAGAGCCGTTTGACCGAGCCGGTTGACCGAGCCACTAAGCCGGTTGACTGAGCCGGTTGACCGAGCCGCCGAGCCATTTGACCGAGCCGGTTGACCGAGCCGGTTGACCGAGCCGCCGAGCCGTTTGACCGAGCCGACCAGTGACGTCACCATGACGTCAGCGTTGACTTTGATCGCTGACGTCAGCATTGACCGTTGACCGTTGACCGTTGACTTTGACCAAAAAGTCAACTTTTTCCAAAAAGTCCTATTTTATGTTTTTCGACGTCCTGAATCCGATTTTGAAGCCCGTTTTGTGAAATTGTAACCCGAAAGCCTCCGAATTGGACCTTGAACTCAAGTCTATTTATGTATTTTAATAATCAATTATGAGAAAGGTGATTAAAGACTGAAATTGGAATTTGTGCGATTGAAGGTATTCAAGGTTCCTTGTATTCGGGATGTTGAGGACGTCGCATTCGGATTCAAGAGTGATCGAACGGAGAATAATGGTTGACCGATATAGCAAGGATTAAAGGTAATACACTACTACCTCTTGTATGCTTTATGAGCATGTTGGTATGTGTTAATGCATGCATAAAAATGATGATAAGTACTGTTAAATCTGCTCAAGTTAAATCGAATATAGAAACGAGTATGATAAATTAAATAAGATCGAAATGCTCGAATGAGGCAGCAAATCTCCAATTCTGAACATTAGTGTGAAATGTTTAAATGTGAAAGATACTTGTACAGGAAATTACGAATCACCCATAATTGTTAAAAGACCCAAAATGCCCTCGTTGGCCAAAGTAATCAAAATAGCCCCGAATGTATCGGATATTGTGAAAATCTTAATGTAGAAATATCTGAATGCCTGGTTGGATTAGACCTGGCAAACTTGACCCGAGAACCGAAACTCGAACCGAATTACCCGAACCCAGACCCGAAACCGAAAATCAACCCGAAATTGACCCGAAATCTGATCCAAAACCCAAAATAAACCAAATCGAAACTGAACCGAATGGACCCGAACCGAATAGACCCGAACTGAATGGACCCGATTAATAGAAATAAAGAAAGATAAAATATGAACAGCCGCACAAATCACTAAAATGTCAAATATATTGACTTTATAAAGTCATATATAGGGTGTACAAATCTGACCAACCTAAAAATTTGATTAAAAACGACTGATCTCTCATTGAACCTAAAATAACCGAACTGAAATCAACCGACCCGAAATGACCCGAAACACAACAGACCCGAACTAAAACTGAACCGAAACCGAACCAAAACCGAAACTGAATCTGAACCGAAAATATCAGACCCGAAATAACCGAAACCGAAATGACCCGAACCGAACCCGAACTGATTGACCGTTTGCCACCTCTAGGTTGGATACCCGATGAGCAAATAGAATTTCTGAGCTACCGTTTACGTCTTGTTGGTATAAATTACCAAAATGCCCGCATATGATAAAATGACCATAATGCCTTATAAGTAAATGGCTAAATCACTCATGAAATGCCTAAACTCTCAAGATCTTGATGTACCCTCTCCTGACTGTTCGGTTTGAATTGTTAGTTCAAACCCCTCTTTTAATAGGGGCCTTGTTTCAAAGATCCGTTCAACCGTCAAAAGTTAATATGTTCTCTTTCGTAAATGTCAAGTATCTCCAAGGAAATAAACGATTCCACCTAGAGTGTTCCTTGTGTGCTATATAACCGTTTTAATATTGTTTTACATGACGAAAGCATGATTATATTATATGTGTGATACATCATAGTTTTGATTGAACAATATGCTCCTGATTACCGTTATGTGGAAAATGCATGTCTATTTTATATCTACCGAAATTTCAGTTGTTATTGATAACCGAACCGTTACATAAACTGTTACCGTTATAGGTTCCTATGCTTCGGCTAGGGTAATTCCTCACCATTACCGTTATAGGTTCCTATGCTTCGGCTAGGGTAATTCCTCACCGTTACCGTTATAGGTTCCTATGCTTCGGCTAGGGTAATTCCTCACCGTTACCGTTACAGGTTCCTATGCTTCGGCTAGGGTAATACCTACCATACCGTTCCTAAGATGAGGGTTGATAAAAGATTAAACCGTACCGTATTGTTACTTGAACTTTATGTTTTTTTTGAACTGAAAATGTATATTATACTGTTGTTGTACATGTTTTACCTACACCGTTTGGAACACACTAGGAACCGAACTCTCTAATTCCACCTCCGTACATTAATAGCCTATAATTACCGTCTAATTCTCGATGTTTGAATAAAGAACAAGTACCGTTATTCTCAAGTATAATGTTGCCCTGAAATATCGAAAGAGAAATGAAGACCATTACTGCGTAAAGCATCATGAAAATGTTATGCTTACCATATATCTGCATGAGCTTATAGCATCTTTTGGTAGTTTTGTATTACTGAGCTTTTCCAAGCTCACGTTATTTTTACCATCGCAGGTTAAAGAAATATATCATGGTATAACGTTTGACATCAGTGTTCGGAGTTCTCTCGGCGTTGCTTTTGGAGTACGGTACCAACATAGTTAGTGGGCATGCATATCATTATTGTTTTATGATAGTGTCTGTAAAATGTTTTCTGAATTTTTGTTATATGTTTAAATGATTTCATGAAAGAATATTTTCAACAAAAGTTACCGTTATAATATAATATGTATTATTTTTAGAGAAAATGTTTTATGTGTATTTTTACCGTGGGTCGCTCTTGTGACCCTAATGTGGCTTCCTAGGATCCGTCGTAACGCATAGACGGGTCTAGGGGGTTACACAAGTTCTTCTATGCTTTGATTCGAGACCTCAGTCAGAATCAGCGCTCTAAATTTGGTAACCAATGTTACTTTCCGAAATAAATTCACTAATTTATTTCCAAAATAAAATCATACTTGATAATAAATTTGAGTTATTTTTTTTCAAAATAAATTCACCAATTTATTTCAAGGTTGAATCATTCTAGATTCTCACGAAATTAAATCCAACGATTTATTTTCCTTAACAAGTTAGAATCAACACATGATTCTAGTACAGAAAATAAATTTAATAATTTATTTCCTTTTACACAAATTTAATCATATTTGATTCTTACGGAAATAAATTCGATGATTTCTTTTTCTTAACAAGTTAGAATCAACGCATGATTCTAGCATAGAAATAAATTTAATGATTTATTTCCTTTTACAAAAATTGAATCATACTTGATTCTTACGGAAATAAATTCAATGATTTATTTTCCTTGCAACGTTAGAATCATACAATATTCTCTTGAAAATAAATTCAATGATTTATTTCCTTTTCCAAAATTAGAATCAACAAAAGATTCTAACGAAGAAATAAATTCAGTGATTTATTTCTCATATATCTTTTGTTAAATATTGGGATTAGTAGCACTAAAACCCAAACCAAAGATATCAAGGCAACAAAATCAAAGGAATTGATCCTTTAATTTTTTTTATTCTTGTTTTGGAAAGATCACGTAAATCCGTTAAAACGGCAGAAATTAATTCCTGAAACGAATTATTTACGAGATCTTTGTTTCCACAACAAATCACGATTTCGCTTGAATATTCTGTTCGTCTCTATAAAATTTCTCAAAAGAAATTGTTAGTACAAAATAAAATCCACATAATTTCCAAAAATGCAAAGGATCACAATTAAGACAAAAAATATGACAAAGTATAATTTATATACATGCCATATTTAAAATGTCCACGTTATAAGGTAACACTATCATAATAATATTACCAAAAAATATTATAATTTAAGGATCTACCTTAAATATATTCCAAGTTTGAAACTTGGCAAATCTTTGACTTGTCATCTCCAACATGTATGATATATACTGATCATGACCGTAAATATGGAATCTGTCCGTCTTGGATTAAAACTCAAAAAATATGTCTTAAGAATGTTAGAAAATTGGCGTTAATCCAAGAATAAAATAATAAACAGTAAAATCAAATATTGATATTATTATAAATCGAACAAAATAAGAAATAAAAAATTAATAATTTAGATACAACATATCTAAAACCAAACCGATTGGGGACAAGTTCTGAAAGAAAACGCGTTGAGGCCTGCACGAACGCAGTTTCCTTAAGACAGATTTTCGGCCACTCCTATGGTGCTCGAGTTCATTGGTCGTCTGTCTCCCAGGATACAACAACATAAGATCAGCCACAGTTGCACTACTATGGAGATCACGAACTGACCCTTGCCTTCGCCTATCACCGAAAACCACTTGTAGAATCCACAGAGTAAAACAATAGAAATTTTCTGTGGTTTTGAGTTGTGTAAAACTTAGAAGGTTTACTCCCTATTTATAGGAGTGTCATGAGGGTATAAGTGGAAATTTTGACCTAATGGAGCATTTGTTGAGAAATATTTTGATATAACAATTATGTGAAAAATGTTTTTGGACTTGTTTAAAGATTTCAAAAATAATTCAAAAGTCCTTAAAACTTGAAAAATATGTTTCAAATATTTTTCCGACTTTACCGATCTTTTTCAAAACAAGTATGATCCGTTTTTGCACTAAGAAATCTGTTTTCCAGTCTTCAAGGCAAAAAGGATCGATCCCCTTATGAAAGGGATCGATCCCTTTTTTGACAGTTTCACTTAATTTTCATCTAAGTGCAAAAGGATCGATCCCCTGGTGAAAGGGATCGATCCCTTTTCTGTAACGGTCATATTTTTGAAAAAGGATCGATCCCCTGGTGTATGGGATCGATCCCTTATGTTATAAATGCAGAATTTTTGTAGGTAACGGCTATTTTGCATCTCCAACGGCTATGACTCATCCCCAACGGCCATAAACGGCTAGAAACTCATTTGGCACTATAAATACAGCCTTGGATCAATATTGAAGTATCAAGAAACATCAAGAAAGCAAATACAAGCATTCAAGCTTCCAAGAAATCATTTTGTGCTTATTTTTCAATCTTTCTTGTAAAAACACTAGAGTGTTCTTCGTTGTAATTCTTGAACTAGTGTTTTTCGGGTGTGTGAGAGAGCTTAAACTTTGCAAACACTTTCCTTGTGAGGATTTTCTAGTTTGCTCATTTGTATCCAACTTTGGGATAGGATTCAATAGACTTTGGGGTATAAGTCTATTGAAGTGTGTAAGGTTACTCCTTGTCCTTAAAGGAAAGACAAATTAGTGAATTTGTGGGAAATCCTTAGTGTGGACGCTAAGGTAGTGGATGTAGACTTTGGTTAGAAAGTCGAACCACTCTAAATCGCTTTGCAATTTTCATCTTTGCATTAGCTTCCGCCGCAATTTTCAAAAATCCAATTCACCCCCCCTCTTGGTTTTGTTCGATCGATTGCCACGTTCTACAATTGGTATCAGAGCTTTGGTTCATTAGAAGGTCTTACAACCTCTTGAAAAAGATCCAAGAAGTGTGCAATCATCTACAAAGTCATCCATGGCATCCACCTCCAATGTTGTAGCTTGGGGCGATTCTCAACCCACCAACAAGCCTCCTTTCTTCAATGGAGTAAACTATGCCTATTGGAAAAACCGCATGAAGCTCTTCATCCAAGCTTATGATCTTGAAGCTTGGAAAATCATCATGAGAGGATACATAGCACCAACGAGCAATATTGAATCATGGAGCGTTGAAGAAGACAAGGGATTCTCAACAAATGCAAAGGCTATGCATCTCATCTTTTGTGCCCTTGGCCCGGACGAGTATGGAAGGGTGTCATCTTGTTCCAATGCAAAAGAAATTTGGGACAAACTTGAAGTTACACATGAAGGTACAAATCAAGTGAAGGAGACCAAAATCGGGCTCCTCAATCTAAGTTATGAGAACTTCAAGATGGACCCCGAGGAAGACATCAAAACCATGTCCGATCGCTTCTCCGTGATCGTAAATGGTTTGAAAGGTTATGGCGAAGTAATCCCCGAGGACAAACTTGTGAGGAAGATGATCTACTCTCTTCCCAATTCATGGGATTCAAAGAAAACGGCCATAATAGAAGCAAAGGACCTCAAAGTTCTCAAATTAGATGAGCTTATTGGTTCCTTGCTTACTCACGAAATGATGTCAACGGGCAAGGAAGAAAAGAAGAACGAAGTGGAGAAAAAGAAAGTTGGTCTTGCTCTTAAAGCATCCAAAAAGGATGATGATTCAAGTGAAGAAGATGAAGAAAAAGAAATGGCTATGTTTGCCAAAAGATTCAAAAACTTCATGTTGACCAACAAAGGAAGAAGATTCCAAAGAGAAGAGGGCTTCAAAAGCAACAAAGGGAGAGATCCTCTAACTTGCTATGAGTGCAACAAACCGGGACATATCAGAATCGATTGTCCTCAACTAAATAAAAATAGCTATGAGAGGAAGAAGCACAAAGCTCACGTAGCTACTTGGAGCGATGACTCTTCCGACGAGGACGAGGATGAAGTAGCCAACTTGTGTCTTATGGCTTTCGAGGATGACTCAATGGTAACCTCTAATTCATCTTATTCATTTGATTATACTTTTGATGAATTACAAGAGGTTTATAATGAATTAGCCTTAGAGTATGAGAAGTTGATTTTGAAAAATAAAAAAATTACTTCAAAATTGAAAAATGAAAATGACTCTCTCTCTAAGACTAATAAGGAATTTGAAAGTAAATTTGGAGAAATGCAAGTCCAAATAAACGATTTTGAAAAGAAAAATAAAGACTTGCAAAATTTACTTTCAAAGGTCCATGAAGATCATCAAAAGGAACTTGATGATCTTAAAGCTTCTTTCAACAAAGTTGGGACAAAATTAGTTGAAAAATGTGAAAATTCAAGACCCAACTATGTTAGAAAGAACTATCATGGGTATAGACAAAGATCACCTAATCGAAAAAAGATTAGGAGCATTTGGGTTCCAAAAGGACTCATTGCTAACAAAGATTTTGATCTATTGTCAAAATGGATACCCAAAGGGACTAAATTGCTAGGAACTAACTCTTATGGACCCAAAAGAGTTTGGGTACCAAAACATACATAGTTCCTTTTGTAGGTGTGTTGGAGCCATGATATGCAAAATTGAAGAATCTTGAAAGCTCTAGACACACAAAATGAAAGGACACTTGAAGAAACTCAATCGACATATCTTGGTTCAAGTGGTAACATTTTTTTTAATTACTCTTTCATGTTGTTTTATATGACTATTTTGTGTTTAAAACATGTTTGAGGTTCCCCATATGTTGTTTAAATGTTTTTAGTAAGGGGGAGTTAAGATTGCATGAGTTGCACATTTATGGCCTAAAATGATCGTTATTATGTTTTTGGCCTTAAATTTGCAATATTTGTTTGATTTTGTGAAATCATGTTCTCTATGCTTAATATGATCTTTTATGATGAATGTTGAGAATATGATGTTGTCTTGTAGCAATTTTATCAAAAATGCATGCTTAGGACCTTATAGAGCCTTTGTGACTTAAAATAATCTTAATAGTGTGCTTTTAGAGGACTACATTTTGATCTATGATGTAATTTGCATATCTTGTTGTTTTAAGTTAACATTCATGTACATAGATATATTCTAAGGCATTTAAAAAATCACTTCATATCATACATATGACATAGGACGCCTCCATTAGAGCTTAAATCTCGTCTATACGATCCTTGTGCCCAAAATTCATTTTTCCAGAAAAAGGATCGATCCCCTAAGAAAAGGGATCGATCCCTTCGTTGGCAGTAAGCTCCTTAAAATTGATCCTTGAGATTTACACTAAAAGGATCGATCCCCTAACCCGAGGGATCGATCCCTTTAGGCGTGTTGGCTGGGCGCGCTGTTTTTAAAAAGGGGAGTTAACACAAATTTTTTTATAAAACCCCTTGCTCGTCAAAAACACCCCAAACCGCCCCTTTTCAAATCCCTAACCAAATCCTCTCAAATTTCCAACCTTTTTCAAGATTTCAACTCGTTTTGGTCTCCCATCTCATCTTCAAATCGGATTTGGCTTTTGATTTTGATTCTTGGTGCTTCACAATCAAACTTTTGGTAAGGTTTCAAACCCTAACCTTTTCCATTCGATTTTTTTTGGGATTATTGATTGTTTTAGGCTATTTTAGAGAACTCATATTGTTAAAAATCTATAATTCTTGTTGCAGGAGGTTTACCCATTGTTCAAAATCACTCAAAACCTCTTCTTTGAACACTTGCACACCAAGTGTTTGATAAAAAGCCTAAACCAAATTTTCCTTTGCAAAAAATTCGGCCAAACCTATTTTTTTTAAAACTTCTTGTTTGATTTCACCATAGATTTTTTTTTTCCATCCCTAATCATCCCTTGACAATCCTTGTTACTTGAATTTTCAAAATTCTAAGATGTCTAAGAGAAAAACCATGGCTTCCAAAGGAAAGGGGATTTCATCCAATCCTCCTCCATCTTCAAACTCCCTAGACTCATGCTTTAAAAACTCTAGGGAAAGTGATCGTTTTCAAAGCCTCTTTGCATCCGCACCGGTTAAAGAAACACGGTCAATTGATTTTAATTTCCTAACCAAACTTAATTTTGCCTATCTACAAAAGTTTAAGGATTTTAAGTGGATGGAGTTTTTAAACTTTAAGGGGCCAACTTTTCCTACTCTTGTTCGAGTCTTTTATTCTAATGCCACCATCTCTTCTTCAAAACTTTCGGATGGCACCATCATTCGAACGATCAAATCTCATGTTTTGGGCAAAAATATCACTCTTACCATTGATTTTCTTGCCAATGCTTTTAATCTTCCCAATAATGGTGTTGAGATTGATAAAGGACCTTATCCCACAAATTCTCGTGTCCCTAACAACCAAGCTACCTTCCTTCCTCTTCAAGATCGTCTCTTGCACCTTATCCTTTCGCATGTTATTCGTCCTCGTGGGACGAAATATTCATCGGTTCGAGAGTCCGATTATTGGTGGCTTCATTGCATCCGTAATGGAACTAAACTTCACCTTGCCGCCTTCATCTTCAATGATATGATAAAGATTATCAAAGCAAAGAAGGTGCAAACCTTGGTGTATGGCATGTACCTTAGCCATATTTTCTCTTTGCTTGACATTGATACATCCTTCGAGCATGGCATTGATCCTCCCACCGACAACATTATTGGCCGTCATTCGATGGATCGTTTGGGCTATAAGGAAGAACCCGAATTTTCTATGATTTGGGTGAAGAAAAGAGGAGAAGTTCAAGAACCAGAACATCATGAAGAAGGAGATGAAGAACATGAAGATGACCATATGGATGACGCTCCCGGAGCCTCCTCTCTTGCTAGATCTAGTGACATGTCATTGAGAGACCTTCATGATTCTCTCATTCGTCATATGGACTCCTCCATTGGATCTCTTCGGGCTCACATGGATTCTAGGCTTGATTCTCTCGAGGCACGTCATGCTTCCTTGGGTGATGCGTTTAGCGCTCTTCAGCGTAAGTTTGATAGTTACCCATTCCCACCTCCACCATCTTCATCTTAGATGCATGCATACATGGACATCTTATTATATTATGCTTTTGTTTATGATCGCTTTTAGACTTTGCTACATGACTTTTATGACTCTTGGTTGGATGTTGTTTTAAACTTTGATGTTATGTTTGGTACTTATGGATACTATTTGGTTTGTTTAATTTGAGTACCTATGGACATTTATGATTTATTTGTGTTATCTAACGTTTCAATTCTAGCCTTTACTTATATTTTTCCTTTGTTATATGGTGCTAACACTTTTCTTGAATTATTTTTGATATAACAAAAAGGGGGAGAAATATGAGCAAATAATGAAGAATGGTTTTTGTTCATTATTTTTTTTTTTAATTTTTAAACCATTTAACAACTCAAAAATTATTTTCTTAAGGGGGAGATTTTATCAAAAATAATTTTTGAAAGAAGTTTTGTTATATCAAAAAGGGGGAGATTGTTGAGAAATATTTTGATATAACAATTATGTGAAAAATGTTTTTGGACTTGTTTAAAGATTTCAAAAATAATTCAAAAGTCCTTAAAACTTGAAAAATATGTTTCAAATATTTTTCCGACTTTACCGATCTTTTTCAAAACAAGTATGATCCGTTTTTGCACTAAGAAATCTGTTTTCCAGTCTTCAAGGCAAAAAGGATCGATCCCCTTATGAAAGGGATCGATCCCTTTTTTGACAGTTTCACTTAATTTTCATCTAAGTGCAAAAGGATCGATCCCCTGGTGAAAGGGATCGATCCCTTTTCTGTAACGGTCATATTTTTGAAAAAGGATCGATCCCCTGGTGTATGGGATCGATCCCTTATGTTATAAATGCAGAATTTTTGTAGGTAACGGCTATTTTGCATCTCCAACGGCTATGACTCATCCCCAACGGCCATAAACGGCTAGAAACTCATTTGGCACTATAAATACAGCCTTGGATCAATATTGAAGTATCAAGAAACATCAAGAAAGCAAATACAAGCATTCAAGCTTCCAAGAAATCATTTTGTGCTTATTTTTCAATCTTTCTTGTAAAAACACTAGAGTGTTCTTCGTTGTAATTCTTGAACTAGTGTTTTTCGGGTGTGTGAGAGAGCTTAAACTTTGCAAACACTTTCCTTGTGAGGATTTTCTAGTTTGCTCATTTGTATCCAACTTTGGGATAGGATTCAATAGACTTTGGGGTATAAGTCTATTGAAGTGTGTAAGGTTACTCCTTGTCCTTAAAGGAAAGACAAATTAGTGAATTTGTGGGAAATCCTTAGTGTGGACGCTAAGGTAGTGGATGTAGACTTTGGTTAGAAAGTCGAACCACTCTAAATCGCTTTGCAATTTTCATCTTTGCATTAGCTTCCGCCGCAATTTTCAAAAATCCAATTCACCCCCCCTCTTGGTTTTGTTCGATCGATTGCCACGTTCTACAGCATTCAATATTGAGAATCAATTGATTCTCCTATAAAGCAATTTCCAAAATTATTATTTGAATTAAAGGTAACTTCTAATATTTACCCTTTTAATTCCAAGATAAAATTTGGCAAATTTTATGCTTTTATTTGAGGAAAATTCATTTTAAATTTGGGTCAAAATATCTGCAAGCCCACGAAGGACCAGACCGGTTCAGACATTTGCGTTACTCACATCGTGCACGTCTGCACATTTACGAACCAACAATTGGTTCCACATTTTCCTCAACAACATTTGAATCAATTTCTTATTCATAGCTCCAAATTATCAAATTTTTCCAACAAGCTTATCCCGGTTGGTGATAATCACCAAAATTTGAAAATGTTTTTGGAAGATGGTCCAATAAGAGTCAAAGAAATGTCTACCATGAATTAAATATTTATATGCCTTTGTTTCTTTTATCATGAATTGTAGGCATGTTAAAGTATGATACCGACATGCAATGTTTAAAATGAATTTTTTAATATACCGATAACGCACACACTTTGTACATATATCTAATTGAACTTAAATCTTTTAGAACAAACATATTTATTTTTCACTAAAACCACTCGTTAAATTCAAATGAAAGCAGTTTTGAAAATATAAAATTAAAATTTGATGAATCATTTTTTAGGTGAAATTGTATGAT
The DNA here is from genome assembly GCA_030270665.1 of Hibiscus trionum. Lineage (NCBI taxonomy): Eukaryota > Viridiplantae > Streptophyta > Magnoliopsida > Malvales > Malvaceae > Hibiscus > Hibiscus trionum. The sequence goes on from BSYR01000022.1 coordinate 39,371,902, forward strand.
TGCATTTATAAGAAATCATACACAAGAATATATTATTATGTACCTCATTAAAAACCTTAAATAGAGTGAAAAAGTACACATGATAATACTTACGAAGAGATTAACCGTTTTTTTAATCTTATGTATTGTTATAATTCAGAATTCCTCACCATATTAATTATGTTTTAAGGTATATTTATTTGTATGTCATTTAATGGTTTTTATATGCTCGGTAATTAAAGGGTAAATTACACTAGTAGTTCCTAAATTTTTAAGATATTTTTATATGATCACCGAACTTTTAAAATTATCATTACAAACAGTTAACTTTTAATTTATTTTATTACAGTCATTATTGTCACTTGCCGTTAAAAAATACTAACGTGACACGTTATCTTTATTCTTTACTCTCATTTTCTTTTTCTCTTGTGTTTTTCTTCTATGGTTAGTCATTCCTCATCACTCTTTATTTCTTCCTTTTTAAACATCTATTTTTTCTCCACTCGTTTGAAGAGGACGAAATAGTAACTGTGCATTAAATATAAACCCATAAATGTAATGGATATGTAAAAATATAATTGTTTTAAAAAAATTCAACAGTCACATAAACCAAAACTTTTTAAAAAATAAATAGTTGGTTACCTGAAAAAACATATAAGGTAAACTATAGCAGTGACCATACAACTATGGGGTCGTTCTTATTTTGACCACCGAACTAACAAAATTCGTCAATCAGAACACCGAACTATTAAAATTTTTCTATTTTAAACACCGTCCGTTAAAATCTAATAAAAGAAGTGACGTAACAATTAACAAAAATTTATATAATAACACTTTTAGTTCATGATACTTACATATTATATCAAATTAATTGTGACTTTAATTTAATTTAAAGAATTAAACCATCTAGTAATTAGTGTCACAACCTTAAATGGAATATCACTTTATTCTTGTAAAAGGCTTTGTAACATTTTTAATTTAAAGCCACGTTCTTTTTTAAAATTAAAAAGAGTAAATATAGTGTGAGACGATTCAAATCTAATTTTAATAAAAGTAAATAAAAATAATGCTTAATCGTTGGACTAGAGTTGACGTTGGATCATATTATATGCGAATGACACTATATTTAATAAATTTAATTTAGTTTTTTTATTAAATTATTATTAATAACACATAAAATATACCACAACAACATACTTTCATTATTTTACCAACACAAGAAATTAAAAAAATCGGATCTTATCAAATCGAATCAAAGCACACCAGGTACGTTTTTTTAAACCTATATTTTCCATCAAATGTTCCTGGTCTAATAACTAATGCCATCCAATGAGCTAGGGCTAATAGCTAGTTTGGAACTGAATTTTAGGCCCAAAGTATATTGAAAATGGGTTGGGCTAAAAGTTTAAGTGTTTTCTTTTTAATATGGTTTGGACTAATATCAAATACAATGTGCACACTGTTGTTTATAAACGTAGAAAGGCCATTCTTCAATAGGCTTTTCCCTTGTTAGGTTTGTAAGAAAGCTGAGGTTTTAGCTTAGCAGCGAGAGCAAGGTGGAGATGGAAACCCAGAAACCCTTTCAAGTTGACGTCGGAAATCTCCTCGCTTTTAACCCTTTTCACAACTTCCCTTCCCTCCCTACTTCCAGGTTCACCCTTTCTTTTCCTCTTTATAATAATTATGTTTTTGTTGTTGTAGTTAACTCAAAAGAAACTCCTTTCGTTTGATTTCTGGGTTTTTCTCTTTTGGGTATGCTTATATTGGAATCATGAGAAATTTCGTGGGGGCGATGGAGCTTTGAAGCTGTAAATTAAATTCATACTTTGATACTTTGTTATCTTTAAACTTGGTTAAGTTATTCATCGGTTGGTTCGAATATTGGTGTTATGAATGGATCGAACTGAGTTAAGAGTGTCACATTATAATGAGTTATTGTAGTACTTGATTCAAATTAGTTGGTCAATGCTAAGATATATGTGGTTATATTAAAAAAATGATTATCTTATGCACCAGCAGTTAAAAAAAGTTTCCCCTAGTGTTCTTGGTCTAGGGGCTAGAGTTTAGGATTAGAGTTTTAGTGTTTGTGGTTAGTTTTTAAGGTTTGGTAATAGATTTTATGTTTTAAAGTTTAGGGTTTAAGTTTTAGAATTTAGGGGCTAGGGTTTAGTGTCTAAAAGTGATTCATGTCAGCTTTAAAAGCCTTGGGGAAAAAAATCTTTCCACTGGCGGTGCATCAAATAATTACCCTTAAAAAACTGGTCTTTTTTCCTTTTGTCAAAGCGTGAACTGCCCTTTGTATATCTGCTTATTTGATATGTAAAATGTGTGAAATTTTGTGTCTTGTTTGATCTTCTTAGGGATGAGCTAGTTAAGGGATGTTTAGAGGAGGGTACCAAGTTAATTCAAGCAGTTGCAGATAGTCTCTTTAATTTACCATCAACTGAAGATGTTGATGGCCCCCTTGTTAAGCTGCCTCCTCCAACAACAAAACTTCCAAGGGAGAAGCATGTAAGCGTCGAGCTAATGTATCGGAATATATGTATTCTCTTTTGGAATGCATTCCATGAGAACTGAAATGCATTGTTTGGTTGTGTTTTCAGCTTCCAAAGCCTAAACCTCCTACGAAATGGGAGGAGTTTGCTAAAAAGAAAGGTATTTTATTTTACCTATTGTCTGAAACTTACATGGCTTTTTTAGAATAAACATCGTTTTTCATTGTCTACTTTTGCCTTTTTCTCTTTTGGAATGTCTTGCAGGTATACAGAAACGTAAAAAGGACAAAGTTTTATGGGATGAACAGACTGGTACTTGGAAGCGTCGCTTTGGTTATGATCGTGTCAATGACGATAAAGACATACCCATCATTGAGGCCAAGATGACTGATGGTGAGTATATGATGGATTGTTTCCTTAAAGAAGAATTGTCATCTATATTCGACTTTTGTAGAAATAAATAAGGTAGATTTACAGAGAAGAGAAAGAGAGTTTTTCTCTGTAATATTATATTCTCAATAATTCAATAGTTACAGAGGTGAAGCCCTTTTATAGACTTAATACAAGAGTTTCACTAACACTAGACTTTCTATAGGATTAGTCTCTTATCCTTAGAGTAGTTAGAGTTACAAAACAATTAGAACACTAATTAAGATCATATTAGAGGCTAGTATTTACACGCTACTAACTTACACTCCCCCGCAAGCTGGTGTGTATACATTGTATATACCCAGCTTGGATATAAACTTATCAAAAATCTGTTTAGAAAGTGCTTTAGTAAGCACATCAGCAAGCTGTTCTTCTGTGGGAACATAAGTTAAGTTTGCTATTCCATCATTCACTTTCTCAGCAATAAAGTGCCTGTCGATTTCCACATGCTTAGTTCGATCATGATGTACTGGGTTTTTAGCAATCTGGATGGCAGATTGGTTGTCACTGAGAATCTGAAACTTCTCATCTTGCTTCATACCCAACTCTTTTAGCAGTCTAAGCAGCCACATTCCTTCACAGATCCCTAATGCTAAGGCTCTATATTCTGCCTCTGCACTACTCCTTGCAACAACTGGTTGTTTCTTGCTTCTCCATGTCACTAGGTTACCCCACACAAACGAACAATAACCGCTAGTTGACTTTCTCTCAGTAACTTCACTAGCCCAACTTGAGTCTGTATAGACTTTGACTGTTCTTTCTTCAGTTTTCTTGAAGATTAAACCATGGCCTGGTGTACCTTTCAAATATCTAAGAATTCTGTATGCAGCTTCTAAGAGCCCTTCTCTAGGATTAGTCATGTGTTGACTAATGACATTTACGGGAAAGGAGATATCCGGCCTGGTTAGGGACAAATAGATGAGCTTCCCTACCAGCCTTCGAAACTGATTTTTATCAACTTCAGTCCCTAATTCTTCTCCTCTCAACTTCAGGTCAGTTACCATTGGAGTTTCAACTGGTTTACACCCCAACATACCAGTTTCAGAGAGTAAATCTAATACATGCTTTCGCTGGTTTATCACTAGGCCTTTAATGGATCTGGCAACTTCCATACCAAGAAAATACCTTAGTTGTCCTAAGTCCTTAGTCTCGAATTCCCTGCTCAATAAGCTCTTCAAGTTTTTGATTTCATCTTCATCATCCCCTGTTATTACAATGTCATCAACATAAACAATTAAGATGACTCTTTTATCATTAGAAGTTACCTTTACAAACAGTGTGTGATCTGCTTGACACTGTTTGTACTTGTTCTGCACGAGAACTTTACTGAACCTGTCAAACCAGGCTCTTGGTGACTGCTTAAGGCCATAGAGGGATTTTTCAAGCCTACAAACTTTTTGGCAATTCAGCTTAGGCTCCATCCCAGGTGGCATCTTCATGTAGACTTCTTCTTCCAACTTACCATTTAGAAAGGCATTTTTTATGTCTAACTGATGAAGACCCCAATCTTTGTTCACAGCAACACTTAGTAGCACTCTGACCGTGTTTAGTTTTGCTACAGGGGCAAAAGTTTCCTTGTAGTCTATGCCATAAGTTTGTGAAAAACCCTGGGCCACAAGTCTGGCCTTAAATCTCTCTATGCTCCCGTCTGACTTGTATTTAATGGCAAAAACCCACTTGCTGCCAACAGCTTTCTTGCCTTTTGGTAAGTCTGCAATAGTCCAAGTGCCATTCTTATCAAGAGCATTGATTTCCTCTTCAACAGCCTGCTTCCATCTCGGATCCTTTAGTGCATCATCAATATTTGAAGGGATTTCTTCTTTATCAAGGCAAGCTGTAAAAGCCTTAAAAGATGGCATCAAGTTACCATACGCAACATATTTTTGAATAGGATACTTAGTGCACTGTCGTACTCCCTTTCTTTTAGCAATAGGCAAATCTTCCAAATTAATTGAAGAGTTTTCATTACCTTCAACATCCTCAGCAGCAACTGGACTCATTTCCAACTCTCGGCAAGTGTCAGATTGAAAAACGGTCTCAGGAATGACTTTCTTCCTTCTAGTGTAAACACTGAGTTGTTTAGGGGTTTGAACAGTTTTAGAATGAGAGTTTTGGGAGGCTGTTGGTTGAAAAACAGATTCTGGAGCAGAGAGATCAGCGGGTAAAGTTTGTTTGGAAGATGTTATATCATTGGGAGGAGTAGAAATAAATTCTGAAGATATAGAAGGAATTACGGGTGAGTATACCTGTGGAATAGTAAGAGGCTGCAATTCTTTCAAAGTCTCCCCCGGAATTGTAGGCTTCGAAAAATATGGGTCCTGTTCAAAGAAGGTTACATCCAAAGAGACAAAAAATTGTTTTGTAGAAGGATAGTAACATTTGTAGCCTTTTTTAAGTGAAGAGTAACCCACGAAAATACACTTCAAGGACCTAGGATCTAATTTTGACCGAGAAGGATCAATAGAATGCACAAAGACAGTACAACCAAATATTCAAAGAGGAAGTATAGAAGACATGGGTTTAAAATTTGGATAGCTCTCCAACAAAAGTGACTGTGGTGTTTGAAATTTAAGTACTTTACTAGGCATCCGATTTATAAGATAAGTGGCAGTCAATAAAGCCTCACCCCACAAGTAATTTGGAACGTTATTAGACAATAATAATGATCGAGTGACCTCTAGTAAATGCCTATTTTTGCGCTCAGCAACCCCATTTTGTTGTGGTGAATCCACACAAGAGCTAATCTGGACTATTCCTTTCTCTGTAAAAAATTTCCCCAAAGAAGTGGTAAAATACTCTCTCCCATTATCGGACTGAAATATTTGAATTTTACTTTCAAATTGGGTTTCTATCATTGTATAAAACCTTCTAAAAATAGACTCAACCTCAGATTTTTCTCGCATTAAGTAAGTCCATGTTGTCCTGCTATGGTCATCTATGAAAGACACGAACCACCTATAACCATTAATACTCTTCACTCGAGAAGGACCCCAAATGTCACTGTGAATCAAAGAAAATGGTTTAGATGTTTTAGAAGAAGATGGTAAATAAGAAGCTTTAGATTGCTTAGCAAGAGGGCAAACATGGCATTTGAACAATTGCGGTTTTGTATGAGTAAACAAGTGAGGGAAAAGTTTGGCAAGATAAAAAAAATTTGGGTGGCCTAACCGAAAATGCCATAACATGATTTCATCATTCTGTTTTGAGGGTGATATGGAACCAGAAAAAGCTTGAGATTGGAGGGGTTGCTTGCCAAAAAAGGTATAAAGCCTATTGTTCAATCTGGCATTGCCAAGTATCTTCTTCGAGTCCACTGCCTGTAAGATACAATTATCATCAGTAAACTCCAGAGAACACTGTAAACCCTTAGATAGCTTACTGACAGACAGTAGGTTGCATTTCAAATCTGGTACAAACAACACACCACTAAGCATTATATTTTCAGTGAGAATAACTGAACCAGTCCCTTGTATTGGACATAAGGACCCATCTGCAGTTTTAATAGACTGCCGAGAACAAAATGGTTCAAATGTAGCAAACAAACCCCTATTACCAGTCATATGGTCGGAGGCTCCGGAGTCAATAATCCATGCAGGATTATTCTGTGTAGCTAAAAAACTAGGGAGAGCATTTGTCGAGGAAGTCTGACTTTCAAACCGATGGCAAGTGACTACTTCGCCAGAGAGTTCTGGAAAATCAGCAACAATTGGAAGGGAGTCTGTCGATGAATTAGCACCAGAGGATGCGGAAGGAAAAGCCATCGAGATAGATTTATGGATCAATACCTAGACTGATACCATGTAGAAATAAATAAGGTAGATTTACAGAGAAGAGAAAGAGAGTTTTTCTCTGTAATATTATATTCTCAATAATTCAATAGTTACAGAGGTGAAGCCCTTTTATAGACTTAATACAAGAGTTTCACTAACACTAGACTTTCTATAGGATTAGTCTCTTATCCTTAGAGTAGTTAGAGTTACAAAACAATTAGAACACTAATTAAGATCATATTAGAGGCTAGTATTTACACGCTACTAACTTACAACTTTCTAATTACCACTACTTTTCTTTTAAACTAGAATATAAAATCCCTTGGTAGGTAATAAATATATTACATATTGAGTGATGGGTAGACCTTTGATTCATAAGCTTACAAGTATCTAAGAGGACATAGTGGATATGTTTTATTTTTGTTGACCGTGATTGTCGCTTTTTCCAGAGCCAGGAGAGGATCCTTTTGCTAAAAGACAAGACGATAAGAAGAAACGAGTCGAGAAGCAAGAGAAGAATCGCCTCCAGAACTTGAAGCAAGCTGCAAAACTTGGTGCTTTGCCAAGGTTCTTTCCTCGTCCTTTATATACATGCAGAAATTGTTCTTTTTATTTTCTCGAAGTAGATATTTTACCTCTCCATTTCCCGTCGATATCTTAATCATATTTGACACTATCGGTATTAATCCTGCTCCTGCCGGTAATTTCCGTTCTCGGCCAGAATTCCCCCATACCTTAACATCTGAATTATTATAGAAGTTCAAGTGTCAACTTCGATCTCTTTTTTGATAGGCAACATATTTCGCCCAAACTGCTATAGTTTATTCATGATGAAATATCAGGTTATATTAGCTTGCATTAAATAAACTAGATCGAGTTTCAAAGCTTGTCGCCCACTTGTAACTTCCAAGAGGATATGCTTCTGTTTGTTGCCAGAATCCTTGCTCTCTTTTTGTGTTGTTGGTTTAAAGAGTTAGGCTATTTGTTAGTTTTCGTTAAGTTGGTTTAACTTTAAATGGTTTGATGCAGCCATGTTCAGCTTGCTGCAACGGCTCTGCCCATAACAGGAACCCAGGCTCCACCCAAGAAAGTTACTAAAGACGAATTGGGAAATGTAGCCGGGATGGCTGCTACATCTACAGCCAGCGGCGGGAAATTCGACAGGAAGTTGCTCGGAGAAAAACCTGCTAAAAAGCAAGGAAAGCATCGCAAGGTTTGAACTCTTGGACCTTTTGGCCTTTGTTTCAATCTAAAAGTTCCTCTTAAATTATAGTGACATGCTACAATATGTCCTCTACTTTTCCTCAGTTCTTACCAGTCGTCGAAGGATCGGGAATAGGCTCGCGAGAGAAGGAGCAAACTGAGAACGTTCTAAACAAGCTAATCTCCAAGCATTCCCACGAGATACTCAATGTTGGCAAGGTAAGTTCGAGCCATGCAGTTTGGTCCACGTGGTAAACTTGTCTTCCAAGTGGAAGTTTGTTGATAATCTAAACCATATGTTTTGTTTTTTTTACGAAATCAGGCTGTTACAATGTATAACGTGAAAAAAGAGAAGAAAGCTCGAAACAGAAAGAATCAAGAAGGGAAGTCATCATCGACCTCGAACAAGTTGAAACCCAAAAAGCAACTTCATAAGAAGGCTGCAAAGAAAGGACCCGAATCTTCGAAGAAAAGGATGGCAAAATAAAATTATTAGCCGTTACGACATTTTGGTAAGCTTGTAGAGATATGGGTTAGATACTATCACAATTTTGTTTACTAGAACAATAGAATTATTTGTACCAAATGTTCTATTTGTTGAGACAGGTTCAAGTTTTTACATTATATGTGCTATGCTGTGCACATATCAGTTCAACGGCCAAGTTACCAGTCCAATTCGAAATGTTTGTTCGATACTTGGTAGGGCTTTGTATAAGTTATGAGAATAGGTTAGGGTCGATACGATGGTGATGCTGCAACTGCATTTAACGGCGAGCGAAACTGGATTGTAAACCAGAACTTTAGTAGGGACTATCCCAGATAAAAAAGACAGGGCTGAGAAGATTTTAGAGGGTCCCCTCATGAGGAAAAGTATAAAATTTATCTGAAACTTGTGGCAATGAAATGCAGCATCTCCTCTTCTCAGAATCTAAGTAGAATGAGTGATAACTACTCACTTTCGGATTACCTCAAAATATAAACGATTGGTGATAGGAGTTTTCATTAGAATGAATGAAAATGAAATAAGTTTTCAATAAAAAGAGTGAATAAAATGAAATAAGGCTCTTTGGTTCCAGAAAAAATAGAAATGAAATATCTAATATTTAGAAAACAATAACATGTTTTTCTTAAAAGTGTTTTGTAAATTGAAAACAAGTTTTTTACTCAAAATAGTAAATTGAAAACAAGGTTTTTTTATTATTTAAACTACAATGGTAAATTGAATTGTATTCAAAATAAAAAAAATTATAAATTGTAAACAATAAAAGTTTAATCTGAAAAAAAATAAATACATTGGGTGTGAAAGAAAAAATGCATAACCCATCAAAACAAAAATAGAAAATATTTTTGAAAATCAAATAGAACTTAAATATTTTAACAAAAAAGGTAATATTTTATACATTGTCAATAGAATATTTTAATAAGTAGTGGTTAAATATTATTATGTGTCAAAATTTCTAAAATCTTCACTTTAAATCTTATAACTCTAAACCTTAAAATAATATCTCATATATATCTCATTTCTAAATGTTTTTTATTGGCAGTGTATGAGATAATAATTTAAAAAGGAAAAAAGTATTTTTTTTCTTCTTATTTTAACTTTCAAAATGTTTTTTGTTGTGTTTGGTAGAGTTGGTAGTTCTCAAAAGTAGAAGTATTTTCCCGCAAAATTTGGGGATAATCTATTCTCAAATTAAAATTTAGAATATAGGGTACCTTTGCGGGCTTTGCCCATATCACTTGTAGAAATGTTTTTGATGATTATTGTTGAATTTCCAAAGAAATTAAAGGCTATGTTATAGAAGATTTTTCTTAATTCTTCATATCCTCAGAATTTTCATGTTATATTTTGTTTTGTAATTTTTTTGATAAATATAATCTTTAAATTTCTCTTTATGTTTGAAGTGTATTTTATTGCACATTTATTATTTTAATAAAATTTAGCTTTTACCTCAACAAAATTTAATGGTTTAAGGCTATCATAAGTCTTTGAATTAAAAAAAAATGAAGTTTTTAAAATTTTTTTTTTGCACCCATACTCTAAAATTTTATTAATTAAGTTTTTTTGGCCAACTTTGACCATCAATCTTTGACGAATTTTTTTCTTAAAATATTAGTGTCATTTGCACTACAGTTTTGTCACGTAACATTTACAGATTTTGTAGAAAATAATTTTTTTATAAGTTTTATAGAATTTATAGAACTTTTAAAGATTTTTTTAAATAAAATAAAAACATCTGGAAATACCAAGTGACACCACCATAACACGACACGTTGCACCAACTGATCCAAAAAACTTGTTAAATTTAGCAGTCGACGTTAGTCAAAGAGGTGAATTGATGAAATTTTAGAGTATAAAAGCTTAATTGGGTGAAAAAAAATTAAAAGTCCTAATTAATTTTTTAATATTTAAGGGCTTATGATACCCTTAAGCCAAATTTAATCATAACTATTTAGCTCATGTGAACCTTATTCTTTTAGTCAATGTATGTGATAGGGTAGTATACATATATGGTTACTAATTTATACTCAATACATTAGCGGTGAAAACAAAAGAATTTTATAAGTGCTTAAAATTTAGAGTTTAGGGATTTAGACAAGAATTTAAAGGTTTATGGATTCAGCTTATGGGTTTAGAATTTAGGGATTGTTGTTAGAATTTAACGTTAGAATTTAGGATTCAAAGGTTAAAATTTAAGTTTTAGGGTAATATGTTAAGCATTTAGGTTTTAACTTATAAACCCTATATTCTAACCATAAACTCTAAATTCTAACCACAACCTTTAAATTTTAGACCTCTAAATTTAACCCTTAAATCTTAAAACCTAAACTAAATCTCTAAATTCTAAAATTAAGGGACTTGTGAAATAATTAACCATAATACTTTGGAGGCCAGATATTTTCTTCGCTGGTAAAATTGAGGTCTCACAACCCTCGTGAAATTGTGACCGTTTCTTCCCACTTGCAGCAAAGGAACCGCCTTTTACAGCAAATGGTTAATCCGACCCTGACCCTTTTGTTCATGCACCCATTTCTTTCTTGTTTTCCTCTCAATTTCCCTTCTTTCTTCACCCATTTGGATAAAACCCATTTTTTTAAACTTCATATTGCTTTAAATGGCTGAACAAAGTTTACCAGTTCCTGAACTTGGCAACAAAGATGTGGTTTTTAATGCTTCGGGTATAAAGATTGAATCTTGTTTTCCTCGTAAGAGAGTTGGTTTCAAAGCACGCGGGTGTTTTGCAAGTGTTAATCAAGCTGGGATGGGATTTGCCATCTCACCGAGCCCTCCGATTCCACTTGAAAACAGTGCGAAGCTTCATTATGCAAGTTTACACGCACGGTTTGTTTCGGTTTCCGAGCCGGGGTTTCAACTCGACACGGTTCCACATCTGGTTTTGGACGATGAACTCGAGATTGCTGAGAGGTTGGTGGACAAAAGGAAGGAGAAGAAGAAGGGGTTTAAGTTGAGAATTAAGATCGGGAATGAGTCGTTCAGGAGGTTGTTGAGCGGGGCGGTTGCCGGTGCGGTGTCGAGGACTGCCGTGGCTCCATTGGAGACCATAAAAACGCGTTTGATGGTGGGGAGTTTTGGGAATTCTATGGCGGAAGTGTTTGATAAAATCATCGTGACTGAGGGGTGGAAAGGCTTGTTTAGAGGCAATTTTGTCAATGTCATTCGAGTGGCTCCAAGCAAGGCTATTGAGGTACGTGGTTAAGCAGTGACCGACGTATAATTTCACGTTTCGAATCGAGTCGAACACTCAATCTGTGATTGACTCGCTCGATAAGCACCCTTGGACTGTCCTAGTTGCACTTGCACCCTCGGTCCATCCCTGTGACTAGGCACTTCATTTCTTAAGCTTAGACTCTGTTAAATGTTAATTGCTCATTATCTCTTTGGATTATAGTAGTTGTTTCCACTGAATTGCTTGTACTGCTGTTGTCTTAAACACTGAACTCTTACCTTGTATCGAATCCTTTGCGAATTGCGCAGTTATTCGCATACGAGACGGTTAAAAAGAAGTTGACACCTGAGCACGGGGAACAGCCGAAACTCCCTCTTCCTGCATCGTTCATTGCCGGTGCCGCTGGCGGAGTTAGCTCGACGCTATTGACATACCCTCTGGAGTTGCTCAAAACCCGTTTAACTGTCAATGTAAGCCTGAGCGTTGGGGGAAGAACCAATGAGCTGATTCTGCATCCAAAGTTCCAAACTGTATCTTTACCTGTTCTACCTTTGCTCTGATTGCAGGAGGATTACAAGAATCTACTCGACGCCATCGCTAAAATCGTTAGAGCGGAAGGACCGAGAGGACTATACAGAGGCCTTACTCCGAGCCTGATAGGAGTGGTTCCTTATGCTGCCTCTAACTATTTCGCCTATGATACATTAAGAAATGCTTATAGGAAAGCTTTCAAGAAGGAAGAGATTGGGAATGTTATGACCCTTTTAATAGGATCGGCAGCCGGTGCAGTCTCGAGTACCGCAACGTTCCCGCTCGAGGTGGCTCGGAAGCAGATGCAGGCGGGTGCTATTAACGGAAGGCATTGCCGCAACATGGTCGAAGCCTTGACGAGCATAGTGGAGAAAGAAGGGATTGCAGGGCTTTATAGAGGCTTGGGTCCGAGCTGCATGAAATTGGTGCCTGCGGCTGGGATTTCATTCATGTGCTATGAGGCATGCAAGAGGATATTAGCAGAGGAAAAAGAAGAAACTCCATGATTGATATCCTTGAGAAGCTGAAATCTCATTACTTCAAAAAAAAAGTTCCATACTTTTAGATTTTAGCATTTTGTGGTGCAATTATATGTATATATAAGATAATTTTTTTCAATCCAGAGTATATTACGAAATTAAGGATCAGTTTTCTATTATTCATAAATTTGTATGACTGCATATTTAGTCCTCATTACTTACACATTCTATCAATTTGATCTTAATTTTAATTTAATCTAATAAATTATTCAGTTTTGATGGGAACAACTTGGTCCACTTGGATTTAATAGTAAATCAAGGGGTGAAGCAGAGATTCCATCATAGTTAAGCCTTTGGAAATCTACCATTAAGAATTAAGATGGAAATGTAACTTTGTGAGGGAAAATGTTGATCGGTTTATCAATTACTTTTAAATGAATTTTACTCCTCCACTTGTAAATTGAATCCATTATTTTGAGATGTCGCATTTCAACCCCTCAACGAGAAAAACAAAACAACATTCAAATGTAACTTTGTGAAGGAAAATGTTACTATAATTTAATCGGTTTATCAATTACTTTGAAGGTTGTATCAGTACTAGTTAATTCTTATTACTTTTACTTCTGAAGACCCTAGAAAATTAAGTGGTTTAATATGTGATTTATCCAACTTTTAGGGTGCTCCATGTCAGCTGCCATTAGCCTATTAACGGTCCAGTGACCGAAATGAAAATTTTTCTTAACAACAATGATTTTAATGAAAGTTTTTAACTTTGATGATCGTATTGAAAGTGTTTTAAAAGTTTAATGTCCGTCAGTATAGTTTACCCTAAATTTAATTCTTGAATTCATAACTTTGTGACAAACAACATATGAACATAATAACACATGATTTTTAAAGCTACCGGTTTTAGACAACATGAGTGTGCTTTAATCTTTTCAACATATAAACGAATTTCGAATATAAATTTACACCGACTTTTAAAAACACGCCTTAAAAATTTTCCTTTTAAAAAACATTAAAATAAACTTTTTTTTATCAAATGTTGATTTAATAATAGGCTTAATAGGTGCCTAAATTATGCCAATTTTTTCAGTTAGGTGTCTAAACTATATTGGAGTCAAATTAGGACCTAAAATTTTATTCTGTGACCCATTTAAGGTTCGTCGTTAATTTTTTTTCGTTAAAGGACACATGTCATCTCTTAAAAATTCCAAAAATTATATTAAAAATAAATAAATTTAATAAAATAAAATAAAAATATAAACCTAAAATTTTCAAATATTCCTAAAATAGACCTCAAATCCCTAAACCCCAAATCCGACCACTCCCGTCGGCAGCGGCCGCGTTTTCGGCGACGAAATGAAGCACCCTCCCCTCACCGAACAACCCACATGCCGTTCGTCGCGAATCGTTCGAAAGAATCATTCGACAATTTCATCGATTCGCACGGCGTCGGTCGATTTCTAGCGACGAAATGGTGGGAAAAATGGTTGTGACGGTCCAGCGACCGATGTGGTGAGCGTCGTCGTGGCAATCGAATATCGATGATGGAATCGGGCCAAATTGCGATTTAGGTTTTAGGGGGTTTAGGAATTTAGGAATTTGAGGGTTGTTTTATAAATTTTGGGGGTTTAGTCGGTCGATTTTTTTTTAAAACTAATTAATTTTATTTATTTTTAGGCTTAATGGCTCATTTGGCCCCTAAAGTATACACAAAAAACGAACTGCTTCCTAAAGTATTTTTTTGGACGTTTTTCTCTTGAAGTATACACCGTAATTTTCGTTGGCCCCTGAACTAAAAATCGTGATTTCATATGCCTCTTTCTTAAAAAAAAATTCTCACGGACCAATCAAAATGTATCATGTGTCATTATATAAAAACAACATTGTCCTCTAGTCTAGAAACAATTTCGACGTCATATTCAAAAAAAAAAGAAACAATTTCGACGTATTTTTCATTACAATTTTAAAGCAACGAATAATAAGAAAAGTGAGAGGTTCCAAACACACTAAGTGACAACTGAACACGTGTCATCCAACGCTAGGTGTCACTTATTAATGGTCGGAAATTTTCAATAAAAATGTCTTTTCTTCCTTTTCTTTTTATTAGATTTTTTATTTTCTGAGGACATAAGGTAAAGTGATAGTTTCATAATTAAATGATTGAATTTTGGGTGCCTGTCATGTGATTGAAAATAAATATCCACAAAAAAAGACAGGTCAAATTCAATAGAGACACGTGTATGTGCCATATAATGAGAAGCACATAAAAATGTTATTTTATTAAAAAAATAGGGTAAACTACTGCAGGGGTCACTTTCGTTTTCTGTTTGTATAGATTTAGTCACCACTTTTGAAAAGTGCCAATAAGTGGTCATCTACGTTTTCGATGTGTAAAGACTTGGTCACTCCGACGTTATAGTCCGTTAATCCCCTAATGGATTGCTGATATGGCGGAATTAATTAAATGACAATGTCCACGTGTATTCCCACGTATTAAAAGGAACGCGACTTGGTACAGTGATTTCCTTTAATTTAATTAATTTAAGATGCACAAGCCAAGATCCGTGGTGCCCATGCATGGCCTGCCGTCGAACTTCATTCCGCGGAACACCAATCCAACATTGAAGCCTTTTCAAATGCTAATTTCGAATTGCCTCAAGAAACTCTCGCCGTAGGCGATCAGAAAGCTTCAACGCTTGTACCTCAGAGTACACTTGAGCACGACGAGAAAGTGATTAAAGCAGAGGAACCAGAAGCAGAAAAATATCCTTTTTCTGCGAGTGAAGCCATAAATAAGCAAGAAGATTTAGTTGGAGGGTTCAAGAAGGCGAAGGATCCATCAGCTAATGATTTAACATTGGCATTGACAGGGTTAGAGGTGACTACACTGCCTCATGCTGAAGCAACCCAATCTACTGATATTACTGTTGAAGGGTTTGAGGGGAAGTATGGAGGAATCGAATTCGGCGGTGAACATGCTACACTTAGAGAAGCTTTTGAAGGGTTTAGTGATGCTTGGGTGGAGGCTTGGATGCTTCTGAGTATTTAGAAAATAAGAAGGTTAAGAATCAGGAAGGGCTTAGTGGGCTTGAACTTTTGCAGACTGGGGACAATGCTGCCCCTCCAACTGCTGCCAGTGCTGATGGAGGGAAGTCTCTTGAGAATCTTTTGGTGAAGTCGACTGAGATGAAAGGTCCCGAAATGTATATTAAGGGAATGTTGTAACTTGTAAGTGACACCTTGAAAAGGCATGGGGATGGTGCCGTCAGCTTGGAGGAGATTGACGGAGTGGCCGTCGTTGTGGGTGAAAGTGGCGGTTTTGGGTCGGAGGGGAGGGTAGTGGGAGGGGAGGGAGAGGAGGTGTTGGCGGATTAGCCATTTGCTGTCTTCGGTGTAGGGGAGGGAGGAAGGGCCTCGTTGGGAGAGGACGAAGGAGAGGAATTGTTGGATTTGTTGGGGGTCCAGCGGCGGAGTTGACGACGGTTGAACCATTGCGCGGCAGAGGATCTTGGAAGCGAAAAGATGAAAGAGAGTAAACTGAGAGAGAGATAGAAGATTGAAGATGTTGATTTCAACTTCTGGGGTTTGACGAAGGAAGATTTTCTCCCGACATTTAATTAATTTCGCCACATCAGCAATCCGTTAGGGGATTAACGGACTATAACGTCGGAGTGACCAAGTCTTTACACATCGAAAACATAGATGACCACTTATTAGCACTTTTCAAAAGTGGTGACTAAATCTGTACAAACGGGAAACAAAAGTGACCCCTGCAGTAGTTTACCCAAAAAATATTTGATGTATAACTAGTTTAAATTTTACAAACATGTATTTTGGTTTTTAGAGGTTTAATGTAGGTTTTAAAATTTTGAATTTGGAGTTTAAGTTTTATTTTTTTAATATTTTTAAGGTAGTTATAAAATAGTATTTGTTTATATATTTTTTTATTTTTTGATAAGACATACATCTTGCGGATAAAGATATTTAAACTCGGGTTTTTAAGGATGAACATAATCATCTTTCCCACTGAAATCACTCAATTATTAATAAACAACATTTGTTATTAATGATGAAACTTATGTTAAATTTTAATTATAACCATTAATTATCTTAATTATAATTAAAAATTAATAATAATATAATTTTTTTGATAATATACACGTTTGTCTTACAGTCTATATTCGAAGTAAGAGGTGACAACATAACATATTTGTTAATAAATAAAATAATTTATTTGTATATTTTTATGTACAATAATCCATTTGATATGATGACAAACATAGTGCTTTGTTTTCAGAGAACGAGTGGTGGTCACACGAATTTCAACAACCAATGAGATATATATATATGAATTTCCAAAACTATCCATTTCACGATTTTTCCTTTGGATTTGAACGGCACTTATTTTTAATCTCACTGTTAAATTGGTCAAAATGGAAGATTTAGACGGTTAAAATAAATTAAACCACACTATTAACGAATAATGGATTTAATAATGAAATAAATCAATTTACATCTAAATTATTAATATATATTTATAGTATATCAAAGCTTGATTATTCGACTTAACCAATCAAAGTTTTATGCATGTTTGGATGAGCGTTTGGAGCCCCAAATCCCGATTCAACGAAATTTTGTGTCTCAAACGTCGTATACACATGTTAGGATCTAAAATTTTAAAATTAATTTTAGATCCCAAACGAGATTCTAGGAGAAGTAAGGTAGAAATAACTTTTGCGTTTCATCGTGATTTGTATACTATATTTTTATACAATCGTGTTTTTTTAAGAAAAAAACTCTCAAACATAAATCACGTTACTTTAAAATTAATTTTACACAAAATCAATTCTATAAAATCACGTTGATCCAAAATTAATTCTACCACCGTAAAATCAAACACACACTTAATTTGTCTATTAAAATTGATGTTGGATTTAAGTGCACTCGTACTCATAACCTCTAAACTTCTAAATTATAAATGAATCTCCAAATCTTAAAACTAAAATGATTGTAATTTTTTTTACTAGTGTACGAAATAATCACAGTCGTAAAAAAAACATACATCTTTTCAACAAAAATAAAAAAATCCAACGATAGACCCATATCCGTCTTTTCACCAGCAACCATGTAATAATTAATTCACCATTGTCGTAATAAATATACTCATTCCGTCCCATTAATTTTGTCTATTATTGATTTTTTTTAGGTCAATTTTTTTGAACTTTGACTTATTATTATATAAAATTTATTATTGAAAAAATATAAAAAAATATATTTTATAAACTTTCAATCAAGTAGTTTTAATATATATATTTTATAAAATATAATTGTTTAAAATATTTAAAATAATCATGGTCAAAGTTTAAAAATATTGACTTTTAAAAAGTCAATAAGGGACAAAATTAACGGGACGGAGGGAGTATTATCGAACTGTACACAAATTACAATTATAGGCCCATATCCGCCTTTTCCTTTAAAAACCGTCATTTTCCCAAAATTTTCTAAATCATTCTCCCTTTTATGAAGCTACCCTTCCCCAAAAGTATCGCTTCTTTCAAATTTTGGATATAAGCTGTAAGCATTCAAAAGGCACGGCAATGGGAGCAACCAAGAGTAACTCGACCGCCATGGAAGCAAACCAAGCTAAACAAAGCATCAACGGGAATTCAGCCGCCGGCGATTCAATCCTCCACTCTAATCTCTCGGTTGATACCGCTCTTTCTTTTCCCGTCATGGTCCCTCGCGTCATGTTCGTGCCTTTTCTCCTCTCCGTTTCTTGTTTTTCGCGCATAACTTATTCATTTCGAGTTTATAGCTTATTTTAGGGGGTTTAATTCTCATTTTAGAACTTCAGATCTTCATTATTTTCTTCATTCCGTTTAAGATAAGTATCAACTATCACCAGCTTAAACGCCCCGAAAATTCGGATTTATTTTGGTTTTGTGACATTTTGCTCGGTTTATACATCTTTTCAGCGCGTTGTGTAAGGATCTGTTTCCGAAATGGGCGGAGTTGAACGAGTCCTGCTTCTCCGTCGAAACTGTATCAGGCGGCATCACGAATCTTTGTGAGCACTTTGCTTTTTCATGTTTGTTATATTGTTGTATGGAAACTTTTGCTCTTTGTAGAGTAGCGAGTTAAGTTTATTAGTCGTATTTATATTTATCAGATCGGATTTTCATACTCAATTTCCAGTTATTGCCTTTTTAATTGGAAAACAGAAAAAAGAAGAAGAAAAAAACGTCCGTATCCTGAGACTGCAAAAGTTACCTGCGTTTGGTTGCCTTTTGTGTTTATTTTATACATTTACATTGCCTGGTTCTGTAACTTCTGTTTCCTGTTTTTGGTTGATTTTGTGGCAGATTATTCGCTAACCACTAACAATTTAATGCAGTACTGAAGGTTTCTGTGAAGGAAGAAAATGGAGAAAATGTGTCTGTGACAGTTAGATTATATGGACCTAACACAGATTATGTCATCAATCGGGAACGTGAGTTGCAGGTATTTTCTGATGCTTTTCGCTACTGTTTATCTGTAGAAAACTTGCCTTTGGGAGAATCACAATTCTAGCAGATGGATTTTGGTTGGTATGATATGAAGTCCTAAAACATTGCTTAAAAATTAACGCAAACCTAGTCAGTGTTGTGTTTCCTGGTTCTGAATCTTCTCTGGAAGTGTTTTGGTAAACTAAGCTGTCATTGACTAAATGGAGAAGTAATCTATTCTAGCCAAAGGAATTGTTTATTTGTGATTTATTTTTGAAAAATCTTGCTTGCGTGTATGTATAAGGGTGTGGCAAGGATATGCTAACAACTTCAAGCTCAAAGGGAATTCAAAAGATAGTTTTTGTATGTCTTATGGTGTCTTTTGGTTCGGTTAACACCTTTCTGTTTGATGGCCTTCTCATTTCATTCTAAATTTGTATCTTTATATTGTGTTTAGGCAATCAAATACCTCTCGGCTGCAGGATTTGGTGCCAAGTTGCTTGGTGTATTTGGAAATGGGATGGTACAATCTTTTATACATGCACGTACCTTAACCCCATCAGGTAAGCATGAGAGATCTACTCTGGGAGTAGGCCTTGCACATGATGTGTTTTTAGATATCAGTTACTTGGGAGGGTTATGCTTGTGATCATCTTGGTCTCATGTTCTATGCTGACAACATCAGTAATAAAGTTCTCTGCCTCTTGAACCTTTTATGGTCCTACTTATTTCATGAATATCATCAATAGTTGGCCTAGATGCTATAATTAATTAGTCTGCAAGGCATTGGCTTCTGTGGCAACTAGTTTCTACCATCAATACCGACAATTGTTCTTGTAATCGAAATGGAAGTTTTTGTTGGACCTGCTGCTAGCTGTGTACTAATATACTTTTTACCTATTTTCCCCTTTGCCAGACATGAGAAAGCCAAAGCTGGCTTCTGAAATCGCTAAGCAACTTCGAAGATTCCATCAAGTGGAAATTCCAGGCTCTAAAGAACCTCAACTATGGGTTGACCTCTTTAAGTTCTTTGAGAAAGGTTAGAGAACCAACTTCTTTTACATGATGTTGTTTCCATAAAAAATGAGATGGGCTGTCTTCGGTTGCAGTGGCTTCAATATTTATCTTCTTTGTTTTGTTTATCTTCAAGTTTTGGCTTTTCAGAGAGTATTGCTTGTCTGGAGTTTTGACTTATTACGTCCGCTGTTGCCAATTGTCATCAGCAACATTGGTGCTAATCACATTGAGTTTTTTTCTTTTGCAGCATCTTCTCTCCAGTTTGAAGATACTGATAAACAGAAGCTATACGAGACAATTTCGTTCGAGGAAGTGCATGAGGAAGCTACACAGCTGAAGGTAAGATCTCTTTTTAAGTTCGGTTGATTCACCTGGTCCTGATGAAGGGAAGGTGCTGCTACATATTTCTGATTATATGTTTTGATTCAACATCAAGAAGTTCATCCCTGTTTATGAGAGTGTCTCTTGATGGTGGACCAGGAATTGACAGGCCTTCTCAATTCTCCAGTGGTGTTTGCTCACAATGATTTACTCTCTGGGAATTTGATGCATAACGATGAAAAAGGTATGTCTGAATTTCCAGTTTTGAGTTTGTTCACTCTGCTAACCTGCCATCTTTTTTCTCGTCCTGTTGACACTCAAAGAAGGCCCCATACATGCTGTTCACGATTAGGTTATATCGATTTGCAGTAGACACATCTTACATTCTACATGTGCTGGTTTCTCTCTCCCTCTATCTCATGACACACCCAGACAGATGTCTCACGAAACCAGTAATCTAAAGACAGAAGAATGTGATATTGCGTTGGTGCCTAACTACTGGATGAAACTTAAAAATATTTTGTTTCATGTTTACCTATAAATTGTTCCAGTTTTTTGTGTGCCGACTTAACTATTGATTTTGTCAATGTCCAGAAAAGCTCTATTTCATAGACTTTGAGTACGGGTCTTATAATTACAGAGGCTTCGACATTGGAAATCACTTCAATGAATACGCAGGCTATGACTGCGACTACAGCTTGTACGTTTCTTCTACATTTTCTGCATTGCGGTTCTCCATCTTTTCTCGTGCAACAATGATGAATTCTTGAATAGATTGGCACCTACCTACTGATTATTGAACATGGTGTCACTGCAGGTATCCTAATAAAGATGAACAATATCATTTTTTCAGGCATTACTTGCAACCCGAAAAACCATATGAGGTAAGGATATCTCTGATCGGTGCATTTGCGGGTTTTTTTATTTACAAAAGTGCCCCCGAAACAAAATACATTGTTACTTCGTTGCAACTTAGTTATTATTTTTACATGTTTTCTTGTGCGTTGCCCCTGATGTATGTAGTTTTTAAAATTTATACTGTATGTGGAGACAAATACATTCATGTATCAGAAAAATCTTTACAGTAAAGCTCCTTTTATTAACCTCAGGTATCAGAAAAAGATCTTGAAGCTCTTTATGTGGAGACAAATACATTCATGTTAGCTTCACATATATATTGGGCGTTATGGGCTTTAATCCAGGTATCTTCATTCCCCAACTATGCTTTTTCATTCCCCAGAAACCATGACATTTATCCGAGTCACATTTTTTTCCTGCTTATCACAGGCAAGGATGTCTCCGATCGATTTTGATTATATCGAGTATTTCTTCTTGCGGTACAATGAATACAAGAAGCAGAAGGAGATGTTCATCTCCCTTGCAAAATCTCACTTATCAAGGTCAGGAAAAGCATAAGATTGTTAGCGTTTCACACGAAGAGCCGATTTCTGTATGTCGTAGCTTTGTATGTCTGAGCATTTTGATTATTCTTGTAAAATATTTGTGCGTTTATGAGAAAGCAATTTCGAGTTAATGTCCTAGATATATCCTTTCGTCTTCGATAATCTTGCCGGATGTCACTGTGGTTAGCAGGATTAGATCAAGGTGTATTAGAGTATTACATATGGCGAAATCAACATGTAGTAATTTGAAGAGGCAATGAAGAACAATTGAGCAAGCATTTTCAAATTTCTATATTTAACAACTGTGTATTATATAAATGTTTCTAACCCCGACAGTCTAGCAAAACAGAAATCATCATTAAATACCACTTCATGCCTATTGTATATCCAATGCGACGTTGATCACGAGAATAGTCATCCCGGTCAAGCTGTTGGCGCTTCAATCCTCGATCATATTCACTGGATACCGAAAGGCTTGAACTACAGAGGAAGCCCCTGCCGGAACAATTTACAGTTACTACACTTGGAGAACCTGGCAGTGAACAATGTGGCTTTTCAGCCGGTTCCTGCCGGCAAGGCTAGACCAAAGATTTGTGACCAAGGTTTTGAATTGACCTTTCCCAGCTATAGTTTCCCATAAATGTTCAGCACTAGATCCCCTCAGATCGTCGGATTTCGAAACGTCGACCAGAGATATACTCATATTATTTCGAACGATGCAAAGTTTTCCGTTAAGCGGAACAAGAGCTGCTGCCTCCAAAGCCCGAGAACTGCCCAAGTGTATCCTACTGTCAATATGCTTACTCCAGGAATCACTCACTTCATCATATACCCTCAGCTTACAACCATCCTTGCAGTCCAACGCATAGAGGTGCCCGTTTAAGGAAGCACACGGGTTCCTCCAGCCTGCAACCATTCCATTATAGAAAGGATACCAGCTGTCAGTTTCGGGTCTGTAGACCTCACTCATCACTTGTCGGTGAGGCCCGAGTCCCTTCAAGAACCACTTCTCCTCGTAGACAACCCCAATGAAAGGAACCATTGCTGTGCTCATATCTGAAATAAAAGACCATCTATTCTTGTTGGGATCATAAACTTCAGCCGATCTCAACGACCGATGCATCCCCTCATTCTCTCCACCAGCAACATACAAGCGATTCTTTATAACACATGAACCGAAAAAATGTCTTCGACGGAGCATATCTGGGGCACGGTGCCATTTATTTGTCCTGGCACTATAATATATGACTCGTCGCATCGATCCCTTTAATGGATCTTTTCCACCAAACAAATAAAGGTGACAACCACCAAGGACGGCACATCCGAACCCAAGGGCTTCAGAGTATTCCTTGGGGACTGGAGGGAGTGGCTGCCAGAGCTGGTATACCGGATCAAAGGCATGCCAAGAAATCTTTCTATCTCGATCTCTCTTAATGATGTAAATCCATTCTTCCGCAATTCCAAGGCTCTTACGGAGCGAATAAAAGAAGTTACCTGTTAAAAGTCTATACCATCTTTTGCAGACCAAACGTAGCTTCCTATGCTCTACACGGGGAACCCTTATCAGGCAAGCAATAGCAAGATCATCGGGGAGTCCCGGGAGCAGAGGAGATTGGTAACAGCTCCTATCACCACGCGTTGGTTTGCTTCTGGTTGGATGGATGGACGGTTTTATACTGGGTTGGAGACACATCTTCGTACCGGGCACATATTTTTTTGCTCCAGCAACAGTTTTCAGTCCAGCATCTACTCGACATAAACACGCCGTTGTATCAACCTGTCAAGAACATTTACAATTGATGAAGGATTATTTTTCTTCCCTAAAACCTTCTTACTACAGTAACACGAAGCTTGTAAGATGCACTCGGTCGGTGTCAGTATCAACGAAAACATGGATACAAAGCTATATGCCAACATACAAGCAATGATTAACAAATAACAACTAGAGGAGATGTCGAACTTCAGTACGATGCATTTGCATAAAACAATATCGAACCATTTGGAACAAGGCTAGTACCAAAATCAAAACCAAAGACAATTGCACCACCAACATAAGATGTTGGTGGAAGTATCAGGTCAGAGATGAGACAATTAATCACATACACAAGCTTCAACCCGAAAAGAGAACCAGAAATCGATGGAATGCTCCTAACCACATCGAAGAAAACAGATTTTTAACTTCAAAGATACTACTGTACTTCCTAAACTAAAAGCACTGAATCATACATATAGCAACTTTGTCTAGATTGCAATCATTTGAACCCGGAAAACCTCCTCGAGTAGGTCAACTCTTCGGCTTTGACGATTTAAGCACTTCAAGGGTTCAGAAAACCAACTTTTAATTCTGAAAAAGTTTTAGGACATATCCATGAAGGATGTAAGGTCAAGGAAACATGTTTCTGAGAACATTTCTAATGTTATTACTTTAATAAGATAACAATTCAGTCCACAGCAGTACAATTAATATGATTAAATTAAACCATTAAATGAAATCTCTTCTAACATATGATATGATTGAACAAAAATGCAGAAAAAAAGATGGAAAAATCAACATACCAATGGAGGATGAACCATTCTGTCCATGCTTTTCCTCTTTCAACAACTAGTCAAACACCACACTCAGAACACAAGTACACAAAAAACATGAACTACAAAAAATCACAAATTCACTTCAGAATTTTCCATTTTCCAAAAGCACAATCTCTGAGATTTGTGTTGAACAAAAAAGAAAACCACACACCAAATTCTGCAGATTTAAAGGGAGCTCAGAGCTCAAAACCCAAACCCAACATTCTTTTTCACCAGATGATCTGCAAAACCCATGTGTAGAATCAAAACCCCAAATCCAAAAACCCCGTGAAACAACCAGCCATGGTCTCAAAAGGGAGAAAACAGAAACCCCAGAATCTTATCTTCTTCCCATTAAGAAGTAAAAAACAGAAAAGAAAAGGGACTTAAAATGCAAGACAGCAAACAATATGGGGGCAAAGAGAGCACTGAAACAAGAGATAGAGTCCCATTAAGATGTTTCAGTGGAGTTGAGGGCCCATCTGCCCTTCAATGGCACAGCCTACAAGAGTTGATTCAACGAGAGAAAAGCAAAGCTAAAAACATCAAAAGGAGGAGAGAAATACGAGGCCTTCCATGATTACACTTTTGGTGTTGGTGGAGGTGGAATTGTTAACAGCAAATCATAAACAGGGAAATAGCTGTTTGCCTGTAATTCAAGTATGAACAAGTCTTGTAGTTTTAGGACAAAGATTTTGTCAATTCTTCTTTTTTAATTTTTCTTCAGAGATTTGGACAAAGATTCAAAACCAAAAACACACATAAACTGTGGGTCTCACCGTCTACACAACTCCAACAAATGGGATTTCTTTACTCTCATTTTTATTGGTTTAAATGTATCAAGTCACTATACTTTTCAAAATATCAACTTTAGTCACTATACTCTTTTTACAAAATCGAGTCCTTATATTATTTTTAATTGAAAATCTTGGTCTCTCCTCTAATTTGTGTTTAATTTCATTGTTAACTGCTTACTCAATAGTTATAAAGAAAGGTGAAATGATTTTTTTTATCATATGTGTTTACAATTTTTTATTATTAATTTTACCCTTAAAAACTATAAACATAAATGATTGAAGATCTGTATTGTTCAATTAATAATAATTTTATTTTATGTTTTTGAATAATTAATGATCAAATTGATAAAGAAACTAAAAATGTAAAGGATTTAAAATTATTTTGTCTTTTTTTATAGTTTTCATATAACAGTTAATCGTACAATCAGATGAACATAATTTTAAAATAAAAATAATACGATGGCTCAATTTTGTAAAAAATAAAATATAAAGTCTAAATTTTTAATTTTAAAATAGTAAATGAATACATTGCACATTTAAACCTTTGTATTACATTATCTAATTTTATAAGTATAAAAGAAGATTTTGTTGCTCATGTTGAACTACCACATCAGATTTTTTACACATCATCTTTATACTGGACCTGCTCCACAAAGTGTCATTTTGGTCATTTTAGGATCATGCCTAAAGGTCATTTTAGGATATTTTAATCATTTATAATTGAGTGCCTGATTTGGTATATTTAGAAGAAAAATGACTTATTTGTTCTTAAACTTATAATTAAGTGATTTAATTGTTATTTCTAGAAAAAAAAATGACATGTTTATTATTTTAATATTCGTTAATTTTAAATAATTGACATATGGAGTGTGAAGTTATTAACTTTTATAATGGCCATGTACCTCAAATGCAGCTTGACCTATGCCTTAACTGACATTGCCAATTTGCCATCACCCAAAAAGAAAAAGGGAAAATAAAGCAGAGGAGAAAGAAAAACAAGACACCACTTTGTTGAATGAAAACCACATAAATTTTAAAGTTAAAAAACAATTAGGCTGCTACATGTTTTCTGGTGGAAAATGCATTTGAAAAACTGATTGATGTTTGAGGATTGTTTCTCAAGTTTTTGTCGATTTCAACTCGACTGATTTGTAGGTAAGACGGAGTTAAGATTAAACAATAAAAGAAGTAAAGTTATCTGCTTCTGAAGTTAACAAGAACCTAATAAGTATTTGATTCAGAATTTGAAAGGTATACAACATAATTTGACAATATTCAAATTAAAAGAAACTAAAATTACCATTATTTCAGGGAACATGAGTCATTCCTGTCTCTTTAGTAGCTTCGTCCTTGTTTACAAGAATAAGATAATTATACAACGCAAAGAAAACATCATATTCTCTTTTGATCTTATCTTTTTTTTTTCTGCAAAAGTCTTCCATCTCGTTTTGTTCATCTTCAATACATCTATCATGGGTTAGACAAAATGAATGAACGAGAGATTTGAGGAACAAAATACGAGTTTAATCTGATCGGTTTTTTGAAAATTAATCTTTTAGCAATTAATGGATTTGAAGTTCAGATTCCGACAATTACGATCAAGAGATGATGTTGTCTTTTCGGCGACCCGATATTCTATAAGAATAACTTTAGGTGATGTTAACTCTTTGAAGAATTATGTTGAGCACTAAGGTGGGGGAAGTTATGATGCTTTAGCAATGCTTTATTTCATTGTATAGATGAGTTGAAAGATGTGTTTTCTTACTTGGGGGGACAAAACATGGTTGAAGGTCTTTTTTGTAACAAAGTCGTTGCTGTGGGGTTCACATTGTTTTTTTATCATTTCTCATGCAAATTCATGTATTGGATTGGGTCAGAATAAAACTATGGATATAAATGCACAGGGTTGTTAACCATCCTCATCCTAGTTCTTTTTCAAGGATATGAATAACTATAACAAGAATTCCGATCGAAATACAACGATAGTACTTAGATCAGATTCAAACTTGGACTATTGTTGGGGGACTGTGTCGGGAGCCCCCCAACAATCACTATTGTCCTTGTGTCGAGATTTTGTCTCCCGTACTCTGCCGAGAGTCGGTATAGTGGTTTGAGCTTACCCAACAATCACTATTATACCCAACTAATATGAATAGCATACAGAATGAAGTATAATTCCCTGTCCAAACTAGAAAACAACAGAAATGAGCAAAGGAGGTTTGGATGGATTCAAAATTCCAGCTTTTCACACAATGAATAATAATTTATCCCTACCAACTACAATTAGTAAAGATACTGTACACATACAGTAGGATTCTTGCCAATTTGTTTCCATGGCTTTATCTGTTCATCAGTTTCTTCTTTTCTCAGGGTTTACAACACATTAAGAGAGAGTGGAAAAGTTGATGAACTACCATTTCATCACTCTTTTTTCAATACACACACATCATATATATATAACTAAAGTAGTTTTATACACCATAACTCATAACTATTTGTTATATATATATATATAATATGTATGTATATTTGGAAATGAAAAAGAGCCAATTGTAACAAACTATAACAAGAGAGCTAAAATTCTCAGACTGTAATATGAAAACAACACTCTTTCCATTATATCCTCTTCATTTCGGGAAAGCAAACACCGCAGAAACACGAGAGGAGATGCAAAGCAACAGGGATGTGGTTCACTACAGAAGAATTTCATCCGAAAAAACAATCATGTCTATAACTAAACGGGGCACCTCAATATCATCAGAAAAGTTAACAGTAAAAGAGACCTTCCCTCTGTATTTGATCATAGTACTCAAAATCCTAAGAAGCAACAACAAGGGGAATCAAGCATTATGGAGGCAAGGTATAAGAGATGAGACTAATTCATGACAATAAGCTGTATCGATCATTCATCCGCACCAACAGGGAGAAACTGTCACGATATGCTAAGGCAGAATCCTAAAAGAACACTCCAGCTGATACTGCCAACCATCTGTTGTTTAGATTCTAACTTCATGTAAGTCAGTACTGTGTCTTTATACCAGAATGCTTAGTCTATACGGAAAGAATCATTTTGTGGCCTCAGTGTCTCGATCATGATATGAGGGTATAGAACAAGGCCGGCCATAAAAAGCGTGAACTACAGGGGAAAAAAAGAGAAAATTAAACAGTTTCCAAAGGTCATATGTCAGTAAAGTGAAAACAACAAAATAAACACCATGAAATGTACCAGAAGAGGAAGGGTCAAGAAACCCCAAATAGGCCACAGAGCAAAGCAGAGCCTGTATGAAAAAAGTTGGAAAAAGATGAATGAATTTATAGAGGCCACAACGAATCTATGAAGAAATAACACAATCGTCTCCTTACAAGCAAAAGGAGACAAGTCCGAGCAAGGTAAGAAATGGCAAAGCGATAACGCTTAACAATTCCCACTTTTCGTCAAACCTTCTTACACTCCATGATAACATACTTGTATAAATGAAGAGGGCAACATTCAATGCGATTCCAATTAAGCCAAGGTATAATGGCATTCTGCACAGGAATTAAAAAACATGACATGAATGGTTTGATATAAAGCTGAATTATACCCATGAATACGTACACAGTATCTCAATGTTGAGCAACTACAAACTGCAAATGAAGCAAATGTTGCGACTCATAACTAAAAGCAGTATTAAGGCTATAGAAGTCTCATTGTCTGGCTATATTACAGAGGCAATTTATCCATTGTGTGTTAGATCAAGAGCATGGAACGCGGAACGAGCCTTGGGGTGAAACCACAATGTCATTGCACAAGTTCTCTAGAAACAGATAATTGAAGGCTTGTTATTCAAACAGTATTACATGACTTTTATACCCATGTCAACCAATATCAAATAGAAAATATACATCACTTTCCAATTTAACATAAAAGTTCCAGGGAAAGAAAGAATAAAGGAAAAAACTATTCTAATTCAAACAGAAAAAGGTGCTGCTGGTAAATTTTCCATTGGCAATAATACCAAAAGAAGAAATCATAAGAAAAAGTAAATTGCATTTCTTGCAAAAGTTGAATATTTTTATATCCCGGTTCCTAACAGAGCCCATCAACACCATTACATAAGGATATGATAAATACCATGGTCGCACTTTCTTGATAGTTGATAGTACAACTGAATGAGGTTTGAGCCATAACTTTTACAAGGCTATTGATACCACCCAGGACAATTGCATTTTAAATGCAAAGGCCATAGGTAGATTGTTAGTTACTTTAGAGGATGAACTTCACTTTTTTCGAAAATGTGTTCAACATGATGTAAAACCATGTAAAGACAATAAAAATGTGTGATACTGTGTAATTTCAATAAACATACATTTGCATATCTGATCTCAAAAGTTAAAAAGCTGTCCATATGATCTATATTCTGATTCTGTCATAAAAGATTGTGAAGAATGATACAAGCAGCACAACTTACAAGGTGATGTTAATAAAATTCAACCGAGTAAAACATGAAACATGCTAAATAAAACATATTTTGCCATAATTCTGTATCATATTCATTAAGTTCCTTTTAGAATTGTCTTATCAAATCAAAGGAAAACACATGGATTATGATGAATAATAAAACATACAGACACACAAAGAACACATGGTGTTTCTATATCATCAATTCATCAGAGAATTCAAACAAAAGTCTTCAGAGATAGCTAAGAGTATTAATGTATATAATAATGTTAACATATATAATAAAATCTTAAACGTTGAAAAAATAGATAAAATGAAGAAAAATTACTCAACTGCAATAAAATAGTCAATAAGAAAAATTCAATTAGTTAATATTATGAATACTTGTCCCATTTTTTGTAAATAATGTGCTCATTCACAATGAGCTTGATTTTATCATTGGATGTGCATGCAGGCACATGTACAAACATATAAATGTTCACAATAAGATAAACAAAGTAAAGAAAAAATAGAATATTAGACATTAAAAGTTTCTTGATGACTATAAAGTTTTAACCTTTAAATATAATATTCAAAAGAAAATTTGTCCAAAAAGGTAAACTTTTCAAAACAAACTTTTCCAGACATTTAGATGAATCCACAAAAAAAAAAGAATCTAATATCTCTATCAACAAGACAACAACAGAACTTCCTACCTTCCTCTATTACTAAGCTGATGCTTCCTTTATTGTGTACATAAATTCCATGCTAAACTGATCCAAGCAGTAAGCAGAATTGCACATAAAAACAATCATTCAAACCCAAAAGATTAACTACTCAATCAGACTTGGGAACAAAGTGCAAAGAAACACTTAAATGAATACTTGGAGCTCAGCAACAGCAATGTAGTTCTACTTTTAAGTCCACCGAGTTAGTGATTCAATCAGTTCTCCCATTTCAACTACAATATCAAATGACTCCAAAGCACACCAACTTTTGAACCAATTGAAGCAACATTTCCAACAATCCGAAGAACCCTTTGGAATTGTTGTTTTTACATTTAACTAGTTTAACTGAATTTAATTCCACCTTTAACTAGCTCCAAGAACTTTAACATTGAAGCAACTAACGCAAAAATAATAATGAACTTTGTGAACATGATATTAGCATTTATTCAGCACCCAAATAACAATTCAAGCATCAAAAGAACTTAACTAAACCTAATTCACACTAATCATACAACAAACACTATATATTGACTATTCTAAACCACACTAAGTTACCTTCTGATTCGCTCATCGTGCCACAACAGATATATCAAATTGGAGTGCCTATCACCAAAGTAGATTATGAACAATGCTGAAGCAACCCAAAGCACAGTTTCCAGAATCTCTGTCCAAGTTCTATTTCTCAGAGTTGTTGGTGACAAAGACTGTAACCTGGAGCATGCATCATCCTCAAGGTCCTCATTGCTCGATGCATATCCTTGACTATGCCTTTGCCTCATATATCCACCAGCAACTGGTGTCCCACCAGACATATTTCTAATCCTTCCTCACAAGAATAATCCCCCAAAAGGAAAAAAAAATCAATCTTTTCAAGAACTAAAAAAAACCCACTTCCTGGAACAGAATTCCATAAAGAATCTAGTAAGACGTTGTAGTTCCACTGTCAAAGCCTACTCCAATGTCCAAATCACAACCCTTTTTCTGGAACCAAAATTCTAAGGAACTGGGATTGAAAATTGAAGAAGATTCAATGAAAAATGAAAACCCAAAGTAGAAATGAGATTGGTGAAGGAACCCAGACGGCAAGTTCCAACTTTTATGGTCTAAAAAAATTCAATGAAAAATCAAAAAAAGAAGTAATGAGAGTATTAGAACAAACCCATCAAAAGCCCCACAAAATCTCACAAAACCCAGAAAGAGATACAGATTCAGCTTCCCTCGATACCCACGTAATGGTTTTCCTCCAGATTCTAGTCATCAATGCCAACGAAAAATAAAGAAAATGGTGTAATAAATAGTAATAATAAAGAAGGATAGTTTAGTCTTTTGGTATTTTTTTCAGTTCTGAGCCAGAGGAGAAAACTGTTGGGCAAAACTTAGAAAATGTGCCGTTTTACTTTTATGGGCGACGAGACGACTGACAGTTTCTCGATGTGTTGTCCTATTATTTTATTTCATTTATTTATTTATTATTACCTTTTTGTGTAATAAAATACTTGGGGTGAACTCTATTGGTAGTCTCTAAGCTTTAGCACATTTATATTTTGGTCATTGAACTTTTAAACTTACAATACAATTACTAAACTTTTATTTTATTTTTATTGGGATCATTGTCATTAGCATGACACATTATCTTATTCTTTTCCTCTCTTTTTTCTCTATGACTGAACTTTCCTTTTTAATTTTCGACTCCGAATCCATCAAACATCACCTCACTATCCCTTCTGGTTTAACCCATACCGAGTTTCGCGTGTTAACCTTGACAAACCACAATCCATACGTTATGCCACACATGGTAATTTAGCTCACCCCAATCAAATACCATAGACATAAAAGGAGGGATAAATTACCAACAAAATTGAACTCCATTGATTTGTTTCAATAGCCACAAATAAAACCTTTTCAATCAAATAGCATTGCACCATTTATCTAGAAAATCTTCCTAACTTTAATAGTTCTCAAATGTCAACGAAAACACCAAGCCAACTTGGAACTTTAGTAAAAAAATATCAAAATACAAAGATTTCATACATAAAAAACAATAAAAAAACTATTGAAGCCCAGAAAGGATTCCAATCAATACCAAATATTCATCACCACCTAGTAAAGAAAAAAGCTTCGTTGATCAAATAAAATACCTTGAAAAGGAAAGCAAGAACTCGGATCCAATGCTAGTTTCACCCATCATTTTATGTTGAGGATTAACTCACGAAACTCATAATGGATTAAGTCGAGAGGGATAGTGAGCTCAGAATTGGGCATTGAAGATGAAGATTCATTCATTGAGGAAAACAAGAGAAAAAGAAGAGAAGAAGAAAGTAATAAGAGAAACTAATGATAGGGGTCGTAATAAAAGTAAATTAAAAATTTAATGATTGTATTATAAATTTTAACAGTTCATTGGTTAAAATACAAGTGTCTTAAAAGTTAAAGGACTAACAGAATAATTTACCATAATAATTAACTTAATAGGTGGTCACCTAACATAAGTAGATGATGGTTGATGACTACGAGGGCTCTTATAGTATGGGTCAGTCGAGGGTGATATTTGATGACATGGCAAGATTTGATTGGTGGAGCTGCCAAGGCTTTGTTTCCCTTAGGGTTTGACTTTGCAAAGGACTTTAAGGTCTTTTAGGTTTTACTTTTTAGCTGCTTGGAAGGCAAGATTGGGTCTTGCCCAAAATAAATAAACAAATAAGAAAAGCAAGTTCACTAAAAACACATGATCATCTTTCAATTCCAGCTGCTTTTTTCAAACTGAGCTGGAATATGGGTGAGAATGGGATAAGATTGCTTTGATTAATCACACCTGTAGTGATGCATTAACAGAGCATGAAGCCACGTTCTGATAAAATTTGATGCCCCTTTTAGCCGACTCTTATCTGTTGGTTGTTTGGACTGAAAGCGACATGTTTTTATTTGGTCATGAACTTACCTCCTTAGCCTTCTTTTGCACTGGCAGCTTCGCCGTCAACCTACAACCTGTGTATAATCAATAAGCTAAAGCAGTCCATTCCAAAAGCTGGCGAGAAAAAATATCGAACAAACACTGCGTGGAGAGAAAGAAAAGAGAAACAAAAAATGGACAGATCTAATGACGATGGTCGGAAAGGAACACTCCATTCACCATCATCATTAATTCTAACCCCAACTGCCCATTTTACAGACTAAGCGAGACTGAGATTACTTGCTAAATCATACACATGCGGTGTCGACTTTGATCGTATTAGGAACCGTTCGAGTGGGGATGAAAAGAAACGGGATCAGTGGTTTCGGCCTCCACCGCACAAGCTAACCAAGTCCATCAAGGAGGAGTATAATACATCCAAGGTTAAATGCCCCAGAAACTTTCTGTACTCGGATGCACCGTCATGCATGTCCATTTGAAGTTTCCAATCCTCTGCAAAACCATCTTCCATTACTAACCACCAAGAGATGCCGCCTTTAATGTCTTCTGGGTTCACATGGGCAACCAGACTAACAGTCTCCCCCTGTTCTAGCTCAAATGTCAAGCACAGGAAATCACGGTTCGTTTTTATTCCCACCGTAAGAGCTTCTTCGTGAAGCCAGCAAATTACTTGGCTTGCAACCTGTAGCCCAGAGTCAATTAACGTGTCAATTTGCATGGAAGGACTATATCAGCAAAAGGAAAATGGCAAAACATGTGCATTTTCTAATCATACCTCTAGAGGATCACGAATAAAGAACATGAAATTATCATATTAAACCCACCAGTAACGAAGTTAAAAAGAAAAATTCAGTCAACAAGTGATCATGCAAGAATACCCAATTTCATCACCAATAACTAAAAAGTAAAAACAGTATACTGTAGGACAGAACAGTAACTTAAATCATCTGAATCACTGAGTAAAAAGTTGTTCTCATCAAGGTCTACCTTCCATACCGTACTATAAATTTGCTAAATTAAAAAAAAAATCCTGAACACATAATTCAGCCAATTAAGTATTACCAATGAGTCATTTTATCCTCTTAGAATAGGTAGGAGTAATGATTTACACTTTGGAACACAGTAAACATGGTTAATTGATTAAATATCAAATGAGATGCAGATCACCTCAGAATTAAAAGTCAATTTAAACAGCATATACATGGTCCCAAAATAAAACTTAGTGATGTTGTTCCTAGAAATTGGAAAAAAGTAACCTACCTGCAGCAGTATTATAACGGGAAGATCAGCCAAGTCACATTCATATTTGTTTACAGAACATGTGTTCTCAGAACTTCTTTTGAACAGGCCAACAACATTAGGAGCACCTTCCCCTTCAACATTGATACGGTCATCGTTCACCACCACCTTGGTACGAAATTGTGATTTTATAGCATCCTTCAAGTTCTGGAAGTCTGATTTCAGGGATTGAGACTCTGCATGAAGAATGGACTGAGGAACTTTCATGAAGATTGTCCAAGAGGATGTCCGTGAATGCCAAGTGGGATGCGTCATCAAATGGAGATATGGGACCCTGCAAACCTAGAGATATCATGGGAAGTTATATTGGAAATATGAACAAAATCTAAAGAAAACTTGTAGTAATCCATGTCAAATGGTTAGTGAGGAAAATACCACATTTTCCAGCTCCATGAGAACTCTGTTTGAAAAGATTCTATGAGCCAGAGACAGACAGAAATGACCCAGAAGACCAGGTTCATCCTTTCCTGATTGACCAGATGCTTGAGTACTAGATAAATTTGGTTTATCCTTTTCATTTACAAATGCATTTTCATGAACAATTTGCTGCAGATAAATTTCACAACTGGTACGATTAGGGAAACCCCATTTCTTTTCAGTATCAAACGATTGTAAAGGCACAATTGCAGATTCTAAATTCTGGGTATCAGCACTGTCCTGATTATCACCCTTATTAGAAGGCACCAGTGATATGAAAAGAGTGTTTCCTTGACCTATACTTAATTGTAGATAATTTTCTCGTATTCCAGTTACATTCACTCCAACAGATTGTTTGAATGCTTCACGATTCAACATCTCAAACACCTGAACCAAAGAAACATGATAATATTAAACAAAAGCATATTTAAGTCATAAATAAGGATTAGAGAGAAAAAATTACCTGATCATCAAAGATTGATTGATGAACTTCTCGAAGGAGAGTATGAGTTTCTTTCACATAGTCATCATCACTCTTTGATTCTTTCTCACTCTCTCTTGTGCGCTGCTCAACTGAGTCATGGGTTCTGATCTTACTCAAGTCTTTTGGGATATCAGAAGAATGCACACCAAGAAAACCAAAGTGAAGAGACCGACATGAATTTGGAGGTAAGTTTATAGCAAGCATTCCAGCTGAGTCATGTTCAACACGAATTGTAGATAGAGAAGATGGGCGACACATTGCTGCCGAATCATATAATGAATTATCAAAAAGATCAATAGTGAAGCCCTCATTGCTAGAAGATGCAGCTGCCACCCGTTGACGTTTAACTTTCCAATTTTGCTGCAATCTATCAGCTTGTTAGGAAATAAGAGAAACGGAGTATGTAAAAAAGAACAAGGCTTGCACAATGCAAATCACACAATAAGGTTTGTAGACTGACAAGTCAAGAAGCTGAAACCTAATAGCAATAAACTTTCATGATATGCATTCTTTTAAACGAATGCAGAGGGATACCTTATCAGAGCACCATAAAATCTTGCTTCCCGAGCAATCTGTTCTTCGAAAGAATTGGACGACTGTTTAAAGTATTTACCCAATTGCTGCAATATAGAAGTAAAGTTCAACAGTAAATTAAAAAAAGTTTGGTACCAAGACAATTAAGCATATTTTCAATAGGAATTATAAGCACACTAGTCACACTACTCAAACTCATATTCAACAAAAGAGTAAAGATCAACACTTTTATTCCCCAAAAGAAGAAGAACAATACCCGGTAACATTGTAGCTTGGTTGCAGCAGATACAGCAAGATCGGACAGGACCTCATTAGGTAAAGGCTTAGGCCTGGTCAGGCCAGCAACTGTTACAGCATCATTAGCTTCCACCTTCCAAACCAAAAAAAAATCATGATATTCAAATGACTGCTCGTGTACCATTCAAAGGAGCACTATCCGCACTTTATCTTACGACATCAAAGGAAAAAAGAAACCTAACCGGGCAAATAAAATATATAGCAACTTCAAATATAGATTGTGAATTCACTAACTGAAGAGGAAGTTTTCTCATACTCTTTACCTTCAGAACTCATTAATTCAAGGATAAAGACAATGATACAGCAGTACAGGGCACCTAGGGAATACAAATATGGACAACACAATAAGGGTACAACAGTACATGAACACAACGATACAAGAATTTTCTAGAAAATTAAGACACGGATGCTGCAATAAAAATTAAAATGTACGATTGATACTTTTCAATCAAATATTAACATACAAATAGCATTTTCCTCAACAAGAGAATTCTTTTCATATCTGTATCATTTGGTTTTCATAAAATATAAAGAAACCTATTCATGTTGATACTTCGCTTTCAACCCCCACACTTTTCAGCAATTAACTCTTCATTCTGTTTTCTTGATTTTCTTTATGGATTTCAAGCAATTGACTTCCTTCAGACATGTGTTTCTATGCATTGTCCATTTATTTCTGAAAAAAATGAAAGTGAAAACCCCCTTATCATGTGCCTAGTTGTGTCTTGTTCTATTTGACCGTGTCCTGTTTTTGTCCTTGCCTATCCAAAACTAACTCCGTAGTCCGTAGCATACCCAACACTTGCACACTCCACTGCATAGATTGTTTATGCTTCGCAGCAGGGCATCGAATTTCAATTGTTAAAATCCAGAATGTTTACTTAAGAAGGATAATGGTAATAAATTCAATCAATAGGAATTTAAACACTAATACACAATATATACATGGTACTACTCTAGTATGTAACTGATGTTAATTCTTTATATTTACTAGAATTTTTAATAAAATGTAATTTTACTACGTAGAACTAAAAGGAAAGAAGGTTAGATGCTAACGCAGCAATGAAAAGTCACCAAGGTAAATCAATAGCTAGGGAACCTACAGTGTTGATAAGGTCGATGATGACGGAGAGCTCCTGGTGAGCCAATTGGAGATTCTCAACCATGCTCTGCCACTGCCACGTAGCGGAGGCATCTTTGGAGCTCTTCTTCTGCTTCTTCTTCCTCTCCCTTTCTTCGTCGTCCTCCACAGCCCACGCGAAGTCGATTCTCCGTATAAGCGACACTCGCTTCTCATCGTAGCTCGAATCTCTATATAATAAAGTAATTCAATAGCAAAAGAAAACGACGTTAGCATGTATCAGTAGGGAAATGAAGAAGGAACTTGATGAGAGAGAGAAGCTTACGGAGGGTATCGTTCGGCGCCGTTTTCTTCGATGGCGTCGAGGCGTTTGACCGGAAGTTTGTCCAAGGAGATCTCTAGATTTCCGTCCATATTTTATTTTATTTTCCGGGAAAATCTGAGGGAAAATTTTTGAATCGAGCCCTAGCCCCTAGAGGAAAGTGTTGCCTTGCGGATTCAGAATTCTGAGATGTAAACGGAAAGGTCCATTTTGCCCGTGGAAGTTTAAGATAAGATTCACCGATTTATAAATTGGGCCTTTTATTGAACTCCGATAATATTAGGGTAAGGCCCAATATTAACCCAAACCGAAGTACGATAAAAAAAAATATGTTTCTTTTTGGCTTATTATACAAATTGGTACATGAACTTGGCAACTTTTCTCAAATTGGTATACGAACTTGGAAAAATTCTCAAATTGTTATTCGTTTACTTGGCCTCTTAACAACCAATCAAGTTGTTGATTTGATATTGACCGGATAAAATGATGGTGTCATCAAGTGCCATGTGTCACAACATCATTGGTTGTTGAAATACCACATTAACATCATGTATCAATTTGAGAGTTTTCCAAGTTTAAATACCAATTTGAGAATTATTTTCAATTGATGTATCAATTTGAGACAAAAGTATCAATTTAAAAAAATTGTCAAGTTCATATACTAATGTATAATAAACCTTTCCTATTGTTTTTTTAAATCAATTATATTCCATCAAAAGCATGTATACAACCAGTTGATCTAGTAGGATGAGACACTAGGTCCCTTAAGCAAGGTCAAAAGTTCGAATTCTAACACCGTGAATAGAGAAATCTGGTTTGAGAGAGTCACCTCATAATGAGCCTTTGCAAAATCCGATCCAAATTAGTCGACTAATGAGTCAGATACCAATGGTTAAAAAAACGTGTATACATTAAATATGTTAGTAAATAATAAAAAATTACTTATGAATAATAAATAAATATATTTCATAATTCTTAGATATAAAATAATTAAACATAAATACTAATGATTATATCATAAATAAACATACAAATAATGATAAAATTATTAATTATATAATAATATCAAAATAAACAAGCTTTAAACTATTTACTAAACGAGTTTTAAACAAACATAAACAAAATTGTTCATTAACATAAATGAACTAAACATGTCTTATTCGTATTTAATTTATATAATAATCGAGTATGAAAAATTTGTTTATTTAGTTTGATAATGTTTATAGAGAACATTTAAATGTTAAAAAACAATGTATATGAATTATTGTATAAACAAATACGTTACCGTTTGAATTTAACTCGATTAATATTATTATTAGTGTAGTACACAAAAAAATATAAAATTAAACATATTTAAATGTTCACGGTCATTCAAATTTAAAGCGATTTTATTTTCTCTCCCAAAAGCTTTCTTCTTTCTTCTTAGCTCATTTTCTTTAAGCAGATGATGATGTATCACATACACCTCATGATTTGTTTAAAGATCAATCGATATTAAACATTTTATTTAAAAAATGTGTAAAATATGTTCAATTATACAAACTGTCGATATATGTCATATATGGTTTTTTTTTTATTAGGTGTATGTATATTATGATGTTTTATTTTATTTACTTAATTTTTTTCTTTTTGTATGAAAATATTGATGGTTTTATTTATTTTATAGCATCTTTTTTAATATTAAATTTAATTTCACCATTTCGGTTGGTGTTTATTTTGTTATCTCGTTAATTTTTCTCTATTTTTAATTCTCAGACTAGTTCTTTTATAATAATAGACACATATCGTCACTTCAGATAGGTAACGGTTGAAATAAATTTGTTTTATTAACGTGTTGTCATTGTTATATGCATTTTTATGTTTGTGTTGGTGGTGTTTATCATTCGTCGATTTTTAATTAAAGGTGGATTTATTTATTTATTGACAAAATGGTACCTTACATTACGTTTTGTTTATATTTTGGTACCTCACTATTAAAAAATTAACGATAGGCTGATTAGGAAAGAGAAAATCACACGTGACAGACTTTCACATCATTTTCTCTCTTTTAGTCAGCATGCCATGTTAAATAAAATCATAAAAATCACACATGGTAGGTTGACTAGGAAAGAGAAAATCACACATGGCAGGTTGCCACACCATTTTCTATCTCCTAGTCAATCTACAACATATAATTTTTTCTCTCATAGTCAACACGCCGTTAATTTTTAACGGTAGAATAACAAAATAAAAACAAAACATAACATTAGCATGATTTTGCTAGAAAAAATAATTGAAGTACTAAAACAGAAATATGATAAAAATGAGGTACCAAATAAGTAGTTTACCCTAACTGAAAAAGTTAGCTCAAAGATAAAAATTACACATTTTTGCAAAATTATATTACAAAGGAAATAAAGAAATCAATTGAAAGCTCTTGTAAAATAAAATAAACCAGTTCTATATTAGAACAAATTCCCATGAAACATTAGCTGTTGGAAACAAACCAAAGCACATAAGTCCGAGGTTTGTGCTCTCATACACATATTTTCAACTGGAATTCTTCACAGTGTGGAAATTCAACACCAAAATAAATAAAAACAAACACACATACAAATGGAATCACTACGTCCCATGGCACACGAATTTTTTTTATCAACACTTACGTTTGTTTGATCTCCTCTTCTTGGCTGCTTCCGGTTTGCCGAAAACGCCACAAAATCCACAACCCGAAACCTTAGGAGACGGAGGATCGAAGCTAGGCGGCGGCACCTTCATCGTCGTCCGGTACATACTCCCGTCGCCTCCGTTGGATCGGCTACGATGATCGTTTAGCTTCATTTGGTTCAAGTCTCCTGATAAAAACTTGTCTTCCCATATCAACCCCGACGACCCTTGTCGCCGGAACGATGTCGTAGACCTTTGCAGACCGCCGTTCTCCATCTCTAAATTCCGATTCCTTTTGTTTCTGAGGAGTCGAATTATGGGGTTTGATGTTCAAAGCTCTTTAAGTCAAGAGATACGACTTTTGCGATGCATTGTCATAAGTATATATAAAAGAATGGGGAAATGGGGAAACGACAAAGGAATGATGGAATGTTCATAAGATGGTGTCTAAATATGTGTAAGAATGGGGATTTTGGTGGGCTTAATTTCATCCATTTTTGCAAACTTTTAAAGCACCGAATCAAGAGATTTTGGACCACAAAACTGGTTTAGTCATTGCTCTCAAAAAATGGAATATTGGCGGCGGCCGGCTTATATAAATATAATATAAACTAGTCGTTGAAAAGATGATGTTTATCGTAGGAGATTCAGGTTTAAGTCACTTTGTCTATAAGATGAATGTGTCTTATTAAAGGGTTAAGAAAAAATATGAACAAGTATTATCCCAAATTAAGTAAGGCTTGGTTAATTCGGTTAATTTTTGAATTAACCGACCGTATTTTTAAGGTTTGTGTTTTTTATTTAGTTATTTGGATATTTTTCGGATTGAAAATTGGTTCGACCTTAAAATCTTAATGAGTCTCGTTGTAGTGGGATTAAAAATTATTTGAGTCTTGACACCTTAATGGGTATGTGTCTAAAATATATATGTAAATAAAATATACTTACATATTTAACGTTTTATGTTAATTCGATTAATTAATCAATTTCGAATGAAATTAACCAGACTCTGAAAAAAATCCTTAACCATTGATTAAACAAACTAAATTTCGGTTTGATCGGTTAATTCGATTTTAACCAAACAATGAACACCTCTACTAAAACTGATAAAGTAATGGGAATTATTTGATATATAAGGGTATAAATTTTGGATTATATTTGTTTATTTTAATCTTAAATTTTAAATCCAAAACATTTTTTTGAATAGTTTATTTGATATAAAATATTATAAAATAAATTATTTACTATTCAAAATTCTAGTTTATGTAATTAATTTTAATTGTCAATCACTCATACAGTAGACTGTAATGAACTTAAAAAAATACTTTTTTTTTTACAAATACAAATTAAAATGAAATACAAGTCTCAAATAAAAACATTCTCATTCACAAGCGATATGGAGCTATAAACCAAGTCAAATATCTACACTTAACTACTCCTACATATAAAATTTAGCTACATTGAGTTTCTTAATAAATCTTAAAAATAAAATAAAATGATTATTTAAAAGTCAAACTTCATCCTCTTAAATCTTATAATATTGATAGACACAAATAATATATACATCAACCGTTAAATTTTATTGCAGTCCAATCTACATAAAACCAACAAACTAGCCCTATTCTTTCGTAACTACATAAACAATATTAAAAAAAAATATTAATTTGTTTACCAGTGAAATAAGAAACTAAGCAACTTTTTTTGAGTTAATGGTGCAGTAAACAAGCTTTTACTACATGAATCCAAAAAAAAATTAAGATAATAAAAACCTACATTTATAATCGAAGCAATTATAAGACGTTATCAAAGTCTTCACATTAATAGGGATACAAGAACTTCATTTATTTAAAACTTAGCCTCCTATACTAAAAGTTGATTCTAAAGAAACAACTGTGAGGGATAGGTTCAAAGTATCCCTAACAAAATGAAAAAGCTTTCCGTATCGATGTTCATTTTCTTTTTAATTTATCACAAATCTCTATTTTTTTCTCTCTCAAATTGGTTTCTTCATTAAGTAAGTGACACCACAAACTTTTTTAGGTTCATATCAATACAAAATTTGTATCACAAACTCTAACATGTGCTACAGAGTCGGGTTTAACTTAAACTATCATCTCTAATGATGGTTGAATTCGAAATATTAAACAATTGAGAGTTAAAATTAACCCTAATGATAAGATTGACAAATAAAATGACACTTTTTACAAGAATATATCTCTAATTATATATATACACTCGATTGGATTAATATCAAACTTAACTCTAATTGACCCAAAGATTTAAAGATTGG
The DNA here is from genome assembly GCA_030270665.1 of Hibiscus trionum. Lineage (NCBI taxonomy): Eukaryota > Viridiplantae > Streptophyta > Magnoliopsida > Malvales > Malvaceae > Hibiscus > Hibiscus trionum. Next base: position 39,414,503 of record BSYR01000022.1, read on the forward strand.
CTTAACCAGAAAACCGACCAATTCAATATTCATCTGACCCAAAATTAACCTGAATCGATAATGAATCAATTTGTTACTCGACTCGACCCATACTAATAAAAAAACTAGACGGAATCTGACCCGAAACAAACTTAGACTGAATGCAATCTAGACTCGAAATGACCCGATCCACAAAAACCCTAAAACGATATAATTTCAATCTAATCTCATTAAAAATTATATAATTTTTTGGCAAAAAATCTCCTTAAAAATTATATAATTATAAGTTAAAAAATGATAAAATTATTTGATATTTCAAAAATTTATAATTTAATCAACTTAGGGTTGATTTGTTGCCTTTGTCTCTTACTAATGTGTTAGGTCTCCTATTCGCCTAACTTCTGAATTTCTGGCCTGAACTGACCAAAGTATATAGATTATTGATTTTACTAAGTGTGTGAATTTTCCCTGTTTGAATTATTTTTTTTAATCATGATTGAAATCTCCATTTATGATTAAAAAAATTCAAACAGAGAAAATTCACACACTTATCATTATATTATTAGGTACAATGTTGAGGAAAGTTCAAGTCAAAGGCAAATTGCACTTTGATAATAACCCACAAGAAAAACAATGAGGTTATGAACATTACAAAATTGAAAGCAGGGACAATTATAGCACACAAGACTGTCATTTTATAGGCCAAAATGCATAGGCGGAGCTACCCATTAATATGGATAGTTAGATGACAGTCAAAATTTTTTGAGATAAATTTTTTAATATAATATATATATATATATATATATATATATTAAAAAAAACAAATAACACTTATCTATAAATAATTAACACCACTTAAATATAATTCAAAAAAAATAATACCCTTTAACTATTTTTCTGGCTCCGCCCATGCCAAAATGTTAACACGATGATTGATGATTACTACTAAGATGGGTTTCACTTCATCATCTCTGAGCTTAATGGATTTTTCTAGGATTCATACTTATTGCCTAAAGACGACGGAACATGGCAACACATTTATTAATGGTCTACTAACATTCTTTTAACTTAATATCTAATTCGAGGATGGAAATCTTTTGTCTCTTTTCGGTGCTTTTATTTATGTTCCTACGCTCAAAATTAAGTTTAGAATTTAGGGGTTTAAGTTAGGGATTGTGGTTAGGGTTTAGAGAATATAGGGTAGAGTGTATTTTTTTAGGGTATAGAGTGTAGTGTTTAGGATTTAAAATTTAAGGTTATGACTTAAAATTTAATTCCGTAGTGTTTTTAGTGTTGGACATAAGTAGGGGCACCGAAAAAGAGCAGCAAATTTTAACCCTAATTTGATTTGTAAACTATAACTAAAACACCCGTTCGACACTTTACTATTTTTTTAACTTTTGCATTATTAGTCAGATGATTAGTTTGGTAGAATCTTTTACCATTCTTTTTACCCATGCACTACTGCAGTAATCCTTTGTTTACCGTATATGTTTGATGGTTAACAGAGTTGTTTCAAAAATTTTCGAGAGTTGAGAAAAAATTAAATTAAAGAATGGGTCCTTATAGAACAAAACAAATTTTATTATTTTCAATAATTAATTTAATATTTTATTAATAAATTATTATTATTATTATTTTAATTAAAAAGACACCTAAAATACAACTAAAACAATAAAAAAAATTATCGACATAAAAATTGTCACTTAAAAGAAATACTAAAGCTATAAAGGTAAAAAAAAATGGTCTTAAATAGGAGCTCATGTTGCTTTTCTTAGAGACGGCTTTGATTGTCACAGCGTGCACCTATGCTTCTTCATGATAATAGAGTTGGACATTGGGTAAAATATCTTAGAGGAATGAGACTCCGATTTATGGTGAGGATGATAATCTTTTCTGGTTGTCTTTCTGGTTTTTAAGACTTCGTCTTGACTAATTTGTATCGACTTGCGTCACACATTTAATTTTGGCCGGTAAATCTTTAAGTGAAATTTTTTTGCATACACAACTCTTCGAACTCGAGACCTGCTTAAGTGACATCAAACTGCTTACCACTTGGATTAATCCCTTTAATAATTTGAGAATGACATTAGGACATGTGTCACGGTTCTATTGAACCATCATACATGCGTCTCATGGGTTAGGTTGTCCAAGAAAACAACACTTTTTTTTTTCAAAACCACTTGCAGAAACTGAAGACAAAAAGCTCATTGTCATGTGCCACTTTATTCATCGCTCATTGTTCAATCGACCAATCTTGTATCTTTGTTCATTCATTCAAGGAATTGTTGTCTTTATATGAATGGTTTGTACGGTGCACAATGGTGCAATGGCATAATGTAATGAGTGACGATTACCAAGATTCCGTTTTCATTTTCACAGCTTAGATATTTGATATGCGGTAAATAACCAATGCCATAACAACATAAAATAAAGGCATGCACAAGAGACGAGATTTAACGTAGTTTAATTTTGTCTACCTTCACGAGTGAAAGAAACGAACAATTCACTATCAGCGTAAAAAACACGAATAGTATAAATACATGATGTTTCATGTATCCTAAAACTCGGTATATAATTATATATATCTCAATACTCGGTGAAACCAAAACACTATTCTTAACGTCGGCTACTAAAATTACAATAAAATCTAACTTAATTACCGAATAGAATCCGAGTAATATTGAACACCTGCACAACAAAAGGGATCCTTGTCCCTTCTGCTTTTCTTACAGAACATCTAAGAAAAATCTGGCTCTTGATTATGGCATCTTTGAAACATGTCGGTTGCTTTTCCAGTGAGCTTGGGGTCTGCAAATTAGTACCATAAGTGCACTCTTGAAGCTGACAGGCATGAGATTCTTATGTTTTTTTTTCCTTTGAGGTTGGATTTTGGTGCTGAAATGCACTATTTTCCTTGAAGAGCCTGATAGCTTTTTACTGGTTTTTGAACATTTTGGTAATTAGGGATGTTTACTATAAACTGTCCACAAGTAGTAGGTAACTTAAGTAGAGACAGAACTCGGTGTAGAACAACGGCAAACCCATGTTTTTCAGTAAAGATGTCTTCGATTCTTGTACAAACCGATGAGAGTGGGAATCTGTCTGAATCCAAGAAGATATCGAGTTCATGTTCAGCACAAGTGAAATCCCAAGCTCAAAACTCCTTGCTCGGCCAAGCAAATACTGTGGGCATAATTGGAGGGGCTTCTGTTTTGTCCACTCTTGTTTTCCTGGAGAAACTCGTGTGGTGGGGATCGAGAGATGGGGAAGAAAGTGTGCCTTTTGTGGTCTGCAGTGATCCTGCCATAGACGGGGCACTTGTTTCTCAAGGTTCGATTCATCCGTCTTTAGATGGAGCGGATCGAAACGAAGCGATTATCCAGAATCTGAGGCACAAAAGAGTGTTCCTAGAGCAGTCCGGTGCTCGATGCTTAGTCATGCCGTGCCATGTCTCAAATGCATGGCATGAAAAAATATCTGATGGATGCTCGTTGCCGTTTTTTCATATCGGTGAATGTGTTGCGGAGGAGCTTAAGGAAGCAAAACTTAAGCCGCACGATGCCGGGAGTAATGTGCGGATCGGGGTGCTTGCCACCAGTGAGACAATAGCTGCCGGTTCTTACAAGGAAAAACTAGGAAATCAGGTATCTCAAATTCTATATATGTATGTGTTATGTCTTAATTTCAAAGGAAACAGAGGACCTTGCCATGTTCATTCTGAAGTACAATTGTTTTGTGCTTTAACACTTGAATTTTCAGGGATTTGAGGTTGTTTTGCCAGACAAGGCAACCATGGAACACATTCTAATCCCGGCAATCGATTCGTTGAACAAACGAGACATCGAAGGGGCTCGGAACCTCTTAAGAATCGCAATCCATGTCCTTCTGATAAGGGCCGTGAACATTGTGATCCTTGCTTCCGATGAACTTCAGAACATTTTACCTCGAGAAGATCCGCTTCTCAAGAAATGTATCGATCCGATGGACGCCTTAGCCCGATCAACCATAAAATGGGCTAAATCTGGGAAACAAGATACATGAGAAAACTTGGTGTCTTGTAAGGATATTTGTCTACCAAGTAATGCACACCAACTTGTTCATTCTAAATTAATTATCAGTCGATAAAAGGTAATGGCATATGAATATATGATCAAACCAGATAGATATTAGCTCTACAATATCAAATGATATGTGTTTGAAACGTGTATATATCTGTATTTACATTCGAATATGTATGAAATACAAATTTGTTCACTGATTACAAGAGTTTTCTTGTTTATTTTAATTAGATTATAATATGGCAGTGTGCTACTGAATTGATTTTTTTTTGATAAACCAACAAGCATTACTTACAATGGCCTAAATTGAAAAGAAAAACATATATAAATAATTACCATTTTTAATTTGTATGATTAATTAACCACTTTCGAATCGAACTAGTCACGAACTAAATTAAAAAAAAAATCCTTCAACCAATTCAAGACCGCAATAACTTTGGCAGCCGACCAGTTAACCAAACGAATTTGATTTGATAGGTTAATTCGATTTTTAACTGAACTTTGCACACCACTACAACAGTTTAAAACTTTGTCACTTACTAAGATACTTCTAACCAAAACTTTAAGAATAAGATTGTATATTTTTCATAGGCAATCAAAATTTCTAGATACTTGAAAACCAAAAAAAAAATTATTTGATCTTTAAACTTGAAACTCAGCTCTCCACTTGACTGGGCAAATTGTGCACCAATGGCATATCATCGAGCCAATCCCCATAAATCCGATTGATTTTCCTCAGTCCTTTCCACTTGAACAAGCATTTTTTAGCCTGTCCTTTTTCATCCAGAGACGGGGCACTCGACGACACTGGAGGTGGATCGTTAGCAGGAAGGTTGTGAATTTTTGTTGAAGAAGAACCAATTCTTGTCAAACCAGAACTCGAATTCCCAAAGTCACCATCAACACGTCCGTTCATACTCTGCAACTCTGATTACAGAAATAGGCCAAATTAGATAAAGATTTGCACCAATTCGTGCAAAGTAATATGAAACAAAGAAATATAATGACTCAAAAGCTATACGAAACAAAGTCTGTTTCATACTCACACCTATGGCATCCTGTCAATAGTCTATTGTTTCGAATATGAAAATCTCTTCTAAAATCAAATTTAGAAAGCCAATGCCAATGAAGATGATTAACAAACTTCAAGAAGGAATCGCAAACTTAATTCGGTTAGTAACTTAGCATTTAACACAAACAATGAGTTTTTAAGATTTCTGTAACAAAATATCAGCTAATGTTGTATATTATTCCATCTTAATTCAAATCTAGAGAGTTGCATGGCACTAATAATGCTATGAATCGAGCTTGAACAAAAATATTAACACCATATATACCTGCTTGCCCATGAGCAAAGTGACATTTCTCACCAAAGGGGCAATGACCTGTTGTCTCCCACTTTGTGCATAACTTTGTTTTCCAATACACTGGACAAACAGGCTTCGTATTTCCTCGAAAAGCATCTGAACCGGTGCTGTTTACCGGCCTATTAACTTCCGATTGGTCGGACACAGCTCCATGCGCTGCAGGTGGACCAGTTGTTCCAATACTAATAACTGAACTCTCCCTAAACCTCCCCATATCATCCCTGAATTTCGATGGATCTTCATGAAGAAAATTACAACGGTCCCCATATGGACATTCCTCTCCATTATAAAACTTCTTACAAAGCTTCATCCGATGGATAATCTTCTGATCATCATCCCAACTCCCCGATGGGCGATGTTCTTCCTCACGACCACCAACGAGTTCTTGCCAATTTGGAGGAGGCTGACGCAGATCCTCAATGCCATGAGCAAAGTTGCAACCTTCACCGTTCCTACAAGTGCCCAATCTAAACTTTGCACACATTCGAGTTTTGAAGAAAATATTAGTGGTTCCCTTATTAATCGGCGGGTTTAAGGGGATACTGGGATTAGTAGGATTTGTCGGAGTGCATTGCACAATATTGGATCGGTTATCCTCAGAATGTCTAGGTCTTTTGAACGGAGATGATTGTTGTTGTTGTTGTTCAAACTCGGAATGTGGCTCGAATTGCCAATCATTACTAGGAAATTCAGGCCAAATCCCAATGGCATCACTGCCGGCATAAGTCGATTGGGGAGTTCTCATAAAGGAAGATTCAGAATGATTCATCCCCAAAACAATTTGAAACACTCGATTAAATCAACCAAAATCAACTGCGAATGCGAATTTGGATCAATGCTACTGATTAGTAAACCGAACAAAGATGCCAGACAACAAAATCTCAAACGAATAACAATCAAATTACCAAATAATTATACCAAAATCCAAACTTTTTCTAACAAAAGTAATAAACCAGATTGGATTACAATGAATTGAACAATCCGAATAAACAATGAGGCGCGTATCTTGAAGAGAAAAACAAAAGTGAACAACGCAAACTTACCAGTACCAAAAGGATCCAAAATTGAAAAGCTTGAGAAATGTAAACAATGAATGCTCAATGCTCGGCTAAGAGTAAACAAAGAATACCCAGATGATAATTTGAATGAAAAACGAGTTTATAGAGAAATTCTTTTCGAGAATTCTTGAAGTATGGGAATTGAATAAACGAACTGGGAACAAACCCTAGCCGCCTTAGACGAAAAATCCTAATTCGGCTACAGAGAAAAAGAACTTGAAACCCTAAATCTGGAAAGGAACAAGGAGTTTTCCAACACCCCGAAGCAAGGCTAAACGCCTAAACGCCTAAACCTCTAAAACCCTGCCGTTACGGCCTTTGACACCAACCAGACGTTGTTATGTATAAATTTTGATTTTGTGCAATCATGTACATGGATTTTTTTTAATAATTTGTATATATTAATTGGTTTACTAATCTTGATCGGGTACTATAAATAGGCTCGTCATATAGATTTTTGTGGCCTATGACGAACTTAAAAATTAAGTCTCTAATAACAAGTATTAAAAATTAAATTTAAAAAGTAAGCACCTAATAATAAGTATTAGAAAAAAAGTCTCTAATAACAAGTAATGCTAAGAAAATTAAATTTCAAGAGTACTTTCTTAATAATAAATATTGGAAAAAATAGGCCCTTAATAACAAGTATTAGAAAAAAAAATTGGACACCTAATAATAAATATTAAAAAAATTAAATTTGAAGAGTATATCTCTAATAACAAATATTAGAAAAAATTAGGCCCCTAATAAAAAATATTGGAAAAAAGAATTTTAGGAGTAGACCCCTAATAAAAAAATATTAAAAAAATTGAACCCCTAATAATAAGCATTGAAAAAATTGAGGCATAATAACAATCAATATTAGATCCCTAATAACAAATATTAACAAAAAATAAATTTTAAAGTAGACCCCTAATAACAAATATTTGGAAAAACTGAGCCATGATAACAAGTGTTGAAAAAAATTTGGCCCTAATAACAAGTATTGAAAAAAATTAGACCTCTAATAATAAATATTGAATAAAAATTAGATTTAAAAGTAGACTCCTAATAATAATAATTATTTAAAACATTTGACCATAATATCAAATATTAGAAAAGATTCGGCCTTGGGTGGGCACCCCTTTTACCCCTGCCCAGGGCCGACCCTGACTGTAGAATGTCGTTATGGGTGCGACCCTCCGAACCCAATTTGCTTCATTCACAATGTTAGTATTTAAACTTCTGACCTTGCTTAATGGACTTAGTGTCCCATCTTACTAGATCAATTAATTATTGATTATGCATATAAAATTTTAATTTTTGTTCGATTATATACACAACTTTTATTTAATAAAATTGTACATATTCTAAAAAGAGTTAATTGCGTTGCATGTTTCCAAACAATGCCATTCTCTTTAAACCGGTTCTTAAACTATTGAATATTTTAACTTTATCTCTATACTGCGACTCTCATTCTAAATTAATCTTTAAACTTTTAAATATTTTAGTTTCACTCTAAACTACGACACTCATTCTAAATTGATCCATAAACTTTTAAATGATTCAATTTCATCATTGAATTATCGTTTGTGACTATTCATATTATTACATAATGCACATCAATGTTTACATGATAGTTAATAATTTTCACAATGATTTTATTAACATGAGATATGATTAGAATATATTGATAATTTGTGGATGAAATTAGAATGTGATTGTAACACCCGGGTTTGAGGGTCGGGTGAAAATAATATAATATTAAAATAATGTCTTGGGCCTCGTGTTTTCAAAACAATAATTTTTTTATGTTGGGCTTGTTTTGGTTTTAAAACCCAATTCAATGGAATTTGGGAATTTGAGATTTGCCATCTCATTAATGGCAAAGGTTTAATTAAATGGTCTTTCATTTTAAAACCCCCTTTAATTTAAAAGACCACTCTAAAACTCATCTTCATCTTCTTCATTTCTCCTATTCACGTCAAAATGCCATTTCCTCTCTAAATCACTATTTCATCATCTCCTTTGATTTTTGTTGGTGATTTTTGCAAGGTAATCTCATTTTTGACTTGTCCTCTTTTCCCTCTACAAGATGATACCTCTAGATTTCAATATTGTTCATGTTTTTGAAATTTGAAATTTTAAAGATTTTGATTAAAGATGCTACCTTTATGGTCTTTAACTAAAGATTTTGATTTGTCATTGACGTGTGGGTTGTTTACTAACCAAGGGGTCCAATATATGTAAATTTTAAAGAATTTTGTATGGATTTTCGGATTTGAGTTTTGAGGGGTTCTTGGAAGGGTTTTAGGGTTAGTTGTGGGTGTGTTTGATGTTGAAAATTGGGGGCTGGTGGTTATACTATGTTTGGGTAGTGTTTTGAACATGTTTGAGAGTGCTTTGGATGACTACATTGCTGATTTTTGATGGGTTTTTGTGGAAGTACGAAAATGAGAATTTGGAGAATGAACTTGACTTTGAATTGTGAGAATTGTAGTGGATTTGTGTGTTGGTGTTAAACTTTGGGTTTGTGGCTGATTTTGAGATTAATGTATTGTTTTTGAATGGTTAGAAGCAAGAGAAAATAATGGAGAAGCTTCGGGCTCGAATGCGGACTTGGATGCTTGGTAGGCTAGTCGGCTTGTGCTAAATGGAGTGGTCGGTGAGTGGTTATTGTCTTTAAATGGTTTTTTTTTAAATATTGGTTCAAGCATGTGAACCTAGGTTGGGCTTGGTAAACCCACCTAGAGTTGAGATTAGAGTGGTAGCCTAATCTCAAGCTTAGCTTAGGAAACTTTTGGTTGAACTCCTAATTACTTGATATGCCTCTTGTTTAATTGTGATTATGGTGTTATGTATAATGTGTTATACATGTTGTTGAGACTTGATATGAGGTGTTGATATATGCACGTGGTTTGGGTTGTGATTTGTGCATGATAGTGATCATGGTGAGTACGTGCTAAGCACGAAAGTTGACATGAAATGATGTGTGAAAGGTTATGAATTGTGTTTAATATTAGCACTAGTATGCTTGGGTACAATGATCGATCATTAAGATGTTAGTGTACACGCGAGAGTCAAATTCGCGCGTGGTCTTGGTGACGGTGGTCATCAAGATGGAGTACGGGTTCGCCCGGAAATCTTTATATATTAGTCGGTGATGAGTGGAATCCCATCGACGGGGCGTGAGGATGAGTGGAATCCCCTCCGCGTGAACGGTGATGAGTGTAATCCCACCGTAAGGTAACGGTTGTGTTGGATGTGAGTTCCAACATGTTATCCACGTATTCAAGTCATAGCTAGGTGCCAATATGATGCAATATGAGATTATATATGTGCCATTAAGGATTGATATATGTTGTTGTTAATACATTGATATATGTATCTTCGTGTGTTGGGCTTATGAGTTGTTGATCATGGCATAGTGTTGATTATATGTTCGAGCATCATGTATATTTTGGCTCTTGTGGATCGGAGGTAAGATCATGCATTTCATCTTAGTTGTTTCTCGTGCTTGGACCCTGCATTGTCGAGGTTTGTTTTATGAGCTTACCCTCACTAAGATTTTATGCTTACGCTCCTTTTGTTCGACAATGCAGATCAGTAGCTTGTGGGTGGCAAGGACAAGGAAAGGCCTCCATGTAACACCCGTGTTTTGGGGTTAGGAGTTAGTCGGGTTAATTGGTCTGAGTCGGTAGAAATAATTTTAATCAAATTGAGTTTAAAATAAAAAGGAGGGATATTTTGGTAATTTAAAAAAAAAAAACTTTATATCCTAAAAAAAATATTATATCATCCTAATCATTTCTCTTCTTCATTCTTTTCTTTCCCCCTCCCCGTTAGAATCATCCCCAAAATCCCTCAAGCCCCCAAATTTTAATTCATCAGACTCACCTAGTCCACATGCTCGAACCAATTGTTCAAAACCATTTAAAATATTTTAACCACTCACCGACTACTCCATTAGCACAAGCCGAAAAGCCTACCAAGCATCCAAGTTTCCGGATTCGAGCCCGAAGCTTCACCATAGATTTCCCTTGCTTCTAACCATTCAAAAACAATATATTAACCTCAAAATCAGCCACAATCCCAAAGTTTAACATCAACACACTAATCCATTACAATTCTCACAATTCAAAGCCAAGTTCGTTCTTCAATTTCTCATTTTCGTACTTATACAAAAACCCATCAAAAATCAGAATTGTAGTCATCCAAAACACTCTTAAACATGTTCAAAACACTGCCCAACAATAGTATAACCATCAACCCCTAATTTCCAACATTAAACACACAATTTAAGCCATAAACAATCCCCAAAATCATCAAATCCGAGCAGCCATGAAAAACAGTCCAAAACTTGTGATTTCAACATATTTAGCACATTCAAACACTTCCAAAACAACCCCCAACTATTACTCTAACATCAACCATCAAAATACCAACCCGGAATACAATTCAAATGCAATTTACCATGTTGCAAACCATGAACAAATCCCATTTTTATCAAATTCGGGCAGCCCCTAAACCATGTCCAAAAACCATGTTTCCAACATCCATAGCACCCACAAACAATCCCAAATCAACCCCTAACCATAGCACTACCATTGGGCTATCAATTCCCACCTAAAACAACCCCTAAAACTCACTCAAAACCCTCCAAAACTCCATTTTCGTACTCCTATTTTACTTAGCAGAAAATTATGTTTTTAAACACCCAAATGATATCTAAATGATTCCAAAACATCCTCCTAACATATATAAACCATCTACCCTCTAATTACAATCTAAAACTCACCAAAAATTAAGTTTTTGACACCTTAAAAATGGGTCTAACAATTCACTTCGGATTTTTACCAAAATTCAACCAAATTGATATATGTTACACCTTTTAACATGATTAACTAAAGCCCCAACTCAATTTATCAAAACCAATTGGAAAACCCTCTTAAAAACCCAAATTTTGATATGAACCCTAATTTTCAAAACTCCATAACTTTGAAATCTAAGACTATAGATAGATAGGAAATGGAAAGGAGAGTTCAAATATGTGATTACCTTTCAAAAACCCCTTGAATTGATGAAGTAATTTGATGAATTAAAATTTGGGGGCTTGAGGGATTTTGGGGATGATTCTAACGGGGAGGGGGAAAGAAAAGAATGAAGAAGAGAAATGATTAGGATGATATAATATTTTTTTTAGGATATAAAGTTTTTTTTTTAAATTACCAAAATATCCCTCCTTTTTATTTTAAACTCAATTTGATTAAAATTATTTCTACCGACTCAGACCAATTAACCCGACTAACTCCTAACCCCAAAACACGGGTGTTACACTCCAAGTGTCGCTTTTGGTTAGCTCAAGTATGAACTTTAAATTGAAAGATTGTAATAGTCAAGCAATGAGATAGGTGTTGTTGATTTGAGCTTTGATGTATGTTGTTGTTGGTTTGGCTTTCGGATGCTTGTTTGAATTGTAAACCTTGCTTATGTTGTATGTCATGAATGCTTATATGTTTTGTTTCTAAGACATGAACCTTTAAGTGCTAAGTATATCCTCTTTTTGGTAAATGTATGAATTCTTTCGATGCATGATCCTTGTTCGTTTTGAATGTCTTGTATGATGATATTTTGGTTGTTAAAGGTTGTATATATGTTGTTTGTGGTTAGGGGAGTCGTAAATCGCATCTAGAGTCGAGTCTTAAGTAGTTTTGCTGCAAATTTGGGTATTGCAGTGCAGGGCGTATCGATACGCCTAAGGGCCGTATCGATACGGTCCTACACTCTGAGACTCAAATTTGGCCCATCGTATCGATACGCGGGGGTGTATCGATACGCCAAATCTTCACTGGAAATCTGATACTTTGATGAGATTTTGGCGTATCGATACGGGCTCTAGGTATATCGGTACGGTCTAATATCGTTGACCGCGAGATGTTGACCGAGGAGGTCGTATCGGTACGCCCAAGGGCTGTATCGATACGGTCTCACTAGTTTGACTTGGGGCAGTTGACTTGGTCAAGGCGTATCGATACCCTCTGTAGGTGTATCGATACAACCTGCTTAAAAAGGAAAAATGGGTTGTTTTGGATGGTCGTTGTTTTATTGTTTGTGTTTCCGTTGTCGTGTTTCACATAGGACTTAATAACGCATTTAGACAAGATATAAATAAAATAAATTTTTCTAGGGTTGCTAACCGAGGTGAGACCTTAACGGGTTTCACGTCGGTTTTTCCCGTGTAGCCTACTCGGACCGGTCAAACGTCCGGACCGGGACGAGGGGGTTACAGTGATAAAGTTTGGGGATGAATTTGGAATGTTAAAAAGTTTGGGGACCAATTTAAAATGAGAGTAATAGTTTGAGGATGAAATTAAAATGTTTAAAAGATTGATGACCAATTTAAAATAATAATCATAGTTTGGGAATTAGTGGTGCAATTAACTCTTTTAAAAATAAATGCATTCATTTATTTTTTGTATTGGATTAACATACTTATTTGTATTTGCAATATATAATCGTAAAGTGATGCTATGATAATTGTGATTATAATTCCCAAAAATTCATTAAATCAAAATCTCATATACACAATTGCACAAAATTATAATTCGTTGCACATTTACTACAAGTCCATGTTTAGTTTTGAGATTTATCACTAAATAATAATAAGGTAATATAACTTTCGGTACTCAGTTTTGGTATTTATGTGTAATTTGATACCCAACTTTTTATGCAATTAGATATCTACCCTTTTTAGCGATACAATTAGGTACCTACATTTTTTTGTGTGCAATTAGGTACCTAATATTTTTTAATTACATTTGTTCAATTCTAATTGGTTTATAATTATAATTTTAACATTGTTTAGTTAAAAGAATAACGTGTGTTATATTCAAAAGTTAGATGTTAAAATTCGAAGTTTGAACACATGTAATTTAAAAATGTTAGATACCTAATTGCTCCAAAAAAAAAATAGGTATCTAATTTCACAAAAAAAGATTAGATATCTAATTGCACCATTAAAAAATAAGGTACCTAATTGCAAAAATAATTTGGTTTCACATTGTACATAAATACAAAAGGTAAAAAAATTATAATTACCCTAATATAATAAATAAATAAAAATATAAAAAATATTTTAATTTGAATCCTACAAGTAATTTCAGTAAAAATAAACATATATTATCACGAGTCACACAAACATATTATCAACTTCGATTATCAATATATGAATGTTCAACGAAGAAGGCATGATGCATCAAATTGTTAGGCTTTTGTGTCATATGTGTTGTAATTTCATTATATTTGATAAATTATTGAAAAAGTCAATTTGATTATATATAGAAACATACGCATTTTTTAGATGAAAAGGGGTTACTATTATATACCTCGTTAAAAAATTTCTCTAAACTATTCCCAGAACGAGGGATATGAACCAGGCGAACCACCCAACCACGCTGACGTAGCTTATATAAGTGACACCCAATCGAACATATTTTTCGTGTATAAAATATATCCCATTTATTATCTGTTTCTCCCTTCAAGTTCCACGAAGAGAAATCAGCAACGAGGAACCGATATCATCTTGGGGTTTTACCCAAATAAGCATGGGGATGTTGAATTTGCTCATGCTTTTCCTCCAAGAGATGGGGATATTCACTTCAATACATACTATTAATTGGTCCTCCAATCCTACTGCAAATAACCAGGCGGACTTGGAATCAGTACTTGTGCATGAAGTAGGACATAGTTCTGGTCTTGCCCATAGAGGGATACAAAACATAAACCTATGCAGCTTTCATAATATCCTACTGCATATTAATGTAATCTAATACATATGGAAGCTTTAGTTTCCATGCATGCTATGATTAATCTTTAACTTGTTATGTGCTCCGTTTGTAACAGATGCTTTTGAAACTTCCATTGCAGTGTGCTATTAGTGTATGATAATCAGGGACTGAGCCAAAACATCAACTTCCATTGTTTGTTCTCACATACTTAAAAAAAATCCATTCATAATTTTTTTTAAATTTTGACACCCTAAACTAAATTTTCTGGATCTGCCTCTATTTATTGTTTAGAGGAAAATTATAATTAGTCGATAAGTGTCTTTTATAGAAAGGTAAACTACTCAGATGACCATTGAACTATGAGGCAATCCTATTTTGATCACCCAACTATTAACATGCTATGATTAATCTTTAACTTGTTATGTGCTCCGTTTGTAACAGATGCTTTTGAAACTTCCATTGCAGTGTGCTATTAGTGTATGATAATCAGGGACTGAGCCAAAACATCAACATCCATTGTTTGTTCTCACATACATAAAAAAAATTCATTCATAAAAATTTTAAATTCTGACCCAAAATTATTTTTCCTGGTTCTGTCCCTTTTTAGGAGGACAAGTTATAATTAGCCCATAAGTATTTTTTTATATGAACTAAGGGAGTGTTTGGTTCACGGAAAAGAACATTACTAAGGATAATATTCTTTTCCAAAAATCATATTATCACGTTTGGTTTGAGTTTATTTTAGAGAGGGGGGAATACTCTTTTCCTTACCGTGGTTTTTGGGACAAATAGTGGGAATGTTAAGAGTAAAAGTTACAATCAGTCCATAAGTGTCTTTTATATAAGGGTAAACTACTCAGGTGACCACTGAATTATGAGACAATCTTATTTTGATTACCCAACTAAGCAGCTCGTCAATCAAACCATCAAACTTTTAAATTGGTCCTATTTTGACCATCGCCGTTAAAAAACTAACGGAGAAGGTGACGTGGCAGTTAATAAAAATTTGTATAATTACACATTTGGTCAATGTTATTTACCTATTATATCAATTTGATCATAATTTTAATTTAATTAAATAAAATTAATCAACCAATTAGAATTAGGACTCGTCATCTGATTGGTTGATTAATTTTATTTATTTAAATTAAAATGAGGAACAAATTGATATAATATGTAACTAAGATGGACGAAATGTGTAATTATACAAATTTTCGTCAACTGCCACGTCACCTCCTCCGTTAGATTTTAACGGCTAGTGGTCAAGATATGAGCATTTTAAAATTTTGATGGTCTTATTGACGAGTTACGTAGTTGAGTGGTCAAAATAAAATCGCCCTCATAGTTCAGTGGTCACCTGAGTAGTTTACACTTTATATAAACTAAAAAGTAAAAAATAAAAATTGGTGGGGTTGGAGAAACAACCCCTCTCACCTATATAACAGCTCTGTCCAGCGACAGATCTTGATGAAAAAAATTGAGGGATTAATTAAAATTTTCAAAATTTTTGAGGTGTAATTAAATTTTTTAAAGATTTAATGAGAATATTATTTAAAAAAATTAAAGGTCTAATTAAAATTTCTATCAATATTAGGAGACTTAATAAAAAAATTAATTTCGAGCAGCTTAATTAAAATATTCAGAAAATAGTACTTCAAAATTTTTTCTAATAAATGTGAGGAACCTAATTAAAGTTTTTACCGCCTTTGACTGAAGAAAAAGGTAAAAAGTAATAGAACTTGAAGTAAGAGTTTATTTAGCGGAGGAAAAGTGAAATTTTTGCTCTTAATGAGTTTGAACTCACAATTTAAGAATAGAAGAAAGTGTCAACTGAAAGTTTTAACAACATGCTCTAGAGATTGTCGACAAAAATTCTTAATAATTAAGTATCTAAACTTTTAAGAAAATAAAATAGAAAACTAGGCATAATTCAAATAACATCTAAAACTTTAAGACTTGCACTTCATTAAATCGAAAAACTTGGAGACAAGTCTATTTAGTTATGTCCATGTCTAGTGTCTACTACGATATTCCCTCATACGCAATAGATCTATTTATAATTGTTTTGTAATTATAATAATTAAAAGTTTTTTAGAAAAAAACAATTAACATTTTTCCTCCAATATCCATATTACCATGAAGGGTTAAGGCGTAATGTCGAATTTACGTAAATTTTAATATTTATAATTTTTTATAATTAATTTTACATAAATAAGATCTTAATACTTATAATTTTTAATTAATTTTAAATAAAATATTATTTTATTATCAACCACCCTAAGTTGATTTTTGTAGTAGTCCTGGTGATGGTTCTTGACATTGTTCGATTGAGTTTTTTTATAGCTTAATGTTTTAATTGTATCAGGTAGTATAATAATAGTAATAAGAGATTATGATCTCGTTTTTAGAGATTTTTCCGTGAACCAAACGCATCAGAATATTTAGGTTCTATGTGACTATATATAGGGATGATAATGAGCCTGACCGACTCGCAAGCTACTCGGGCTCAGTTCAGTCAAAACTTGGCTCAAGTGAGCTCGACTCAAGATCTTAACAAGCCGACTCTAGCCGACCCAAGCTCGGCTCGAAAAGCTCGTGAACATGATTGGAATACACACACACACACTCCATATACACTTGTATGTTTCAGTGTTGTTAACTTGTTATCATGGTTAAATACTTTAAATCCTCTTCTCATTGTAGACTTTAGAAAATGTACTATGATTACTTAGGGATGTTTGTAACACCCGTGTTTTGGGGTTAGGAGTTAGTCGGGTTAATTGGTCTGAGTCGGTAGAAATAATTTTAATCAAATTGAGTTTAAAATAAAAAGGAGGGATATTTTGGTAATTTAAAAAAAAAAACTTTATATCCTAAAAAAAATATTATATCATCCTAATCATTTCTCTTCTTCATTCTTTTCTTTCCCCCTCCCCGTTAGAATCATCCCCAAAATCCCTCAAGCCCCCAAATTTTAATTCATCAAATTACTTCATCAATTCAAGGGGTTTTTGAAAGGTAATCACATATTTGAACTCTCCTTTCCATTTCCTATCTATCTATAGTCTTAGATTTCAAAGTTATGGAGTTTTGAAAATTAGGGTTCATATCAAAATTTGGGTTTTTAAGAGGGTTTTCCAATTGGTTTTGATAAATTGAGTTGGGGCTTTAGTTAATCATGTTAAAAGGTGTAACATATATCAATTTGGTTGAATTTTGGTAAAAATCCGAAGTGAATTGTTAGACCCATTTTTAAGGTGTCAAAAACTTAATTTTTGGTGAGTTTTAGATTGTAATTAGAGGGTAGATGGTTTATATATGTTAGGAGGATGTTTTGGAATCATTTAGATATCATTTGGGTGTTTAAAAACATAATTTTCTGCTAAGTAAAATAGGAGTACGAAAATGGAGTTTTGGAGGGTTTTGAGTGAGTTTTAGGGGTTGTTTTAGGTGGGAATTGATAGCCCAATGGTAGTGCTATGGTTAGGGGTTGATTTGGGATTGTTTGTGGGTGCTATGGATGTTGGAAACATGGTTTTTGGACATGGTTTAGGGGCTGCCCGAATTTGATAAAAATGGGATTTGTTCATGGTTTGCAACATGGTAAATTGCATTTGAATTGTATTCCGGGTTGGTATTTTGATGGTTGATGTTAGAGTAATAGTTGGGGGTTGTTTTGGAAGTGTTTGAATGTGCTAAATATGTTGAAATCACAAGTTTTGGACTGTTTTTCATGGCTGCTCGGATTTGATGATTTTGGGGATTGTTTATGGCTTAAATTGTGTGTTTAATGTTGGAAATTAGGGGTTGATGGTTATACTATTGTTGGGCAGTGTTTTGAACATGTTTAAGAGTGTTTTGGATGACTACAATTCTGATTTTTGATGGGTTTTTGTATAAGTACGAAAATGAGAAATTGAAGAACGAACTTGGCTTTGAATTGTGAGAATTGTAATGGATTAGTGTGTTGATGTTAAACTTTGGGATTGTGGCTGATTTTGAGGTTAATATATTGTTTTTGAATGGTTAGAAGCAAGGGAAATCTATGGTGAAGCTTCGGGCTCGAATCCGGAAACTTGGATGCTTGGTAGGCTTTTCGGCTTGTGCTAATGGAGTAGTCGGTGAGTGGTTAAAATATTTTAAATGGTTTTGAACAATTGGTTCGAGCATGTGGACTAGGTTGAGATTGGTAGACTCACCTAGAGTTAGGATTAGGGTGGTAGCCTAATCCTAAGCTTTAGTTAGAGACATTGAATGATCTCTTTAATTGATATTATGCCTCATGATGATTTGTGTTATGATGATTATGTATAATGTGTTATACATGTTGTTGAGGCATGGTTTGATGCATTGCTATGCATGTGGTTTGGATTGTAAATTGTGCATGATGATGTTGAGTTTAATATGATGTAAGATGCCATATTATGACTCTTGAAAATGACATTATGATATTATGTTGTTGAGATAATTCATGTTGAGTTTAATATGATGTAAGATGCCATATTATTACTCTTGAACATGACATTATGCATGTGGTTGAGATATTTGATATTGAGCTTAATATGATGTAAGATGCCATATTATGACTCTGAATATCAAAGGTTGTGAAATTTGATTATTATTGGCACTAGTATGCTTGGGTACAATGATCGATCATCAGGATGAGTGTGCACACAAATTGAGTCAAAACGTACGTGGCCTTGGTGGCGTTAAGGCACCAAGGAGGAGTACGGTGATGTAATATTCCACCGGAAATTTATATATATTCTACGTGGCGATGAGTGGAATCCCGTCCGTAGGGCATGTGGCGATGAGTGGAATCCCGTCCATGCAAGACCGGTGATGAGTGTAATCCCACCGAGGTAAGGTTGATGTTGGAAAATGCGTTCCAACATGTTATCCGCGTATTCGAGTCATAGCTAGGTGCCAATAAGAGAAAGTATGTTTATGCCAATATGAGATTATGCATACATGCTAATATGAATTGATATGTGTATCAATGTGATATGAAATGTGATTTCAAATGTGAAGCGATATATGATGTGATTAATACATTGAGTTATGTATCATTGTATGATGAACTTATAAGTTGTTGAGCATGACATGAATTTGGTAATATGTTCATGCATCATTTATATTTATGGCTCATGTGGATCGAAAGTAAAATCATGTATTACATCATGATAGTTGCTCGAGCTTGGACCCTGTATTGTCGAAGGTTTGTTTTATGAGCTTACCCTCACTAAGTTTTTATGCTTACGCTCTCTTTTGTTCGACAATGCAGATAAATAGCTTGTGGGTGGCAAGGGAAAGGAAAGGTCTTCAAGTGTTGCTTTGGTGAGCTCAATGTATGATTTATAAATTGAAAGATTGTAATAGTAAAGCAATGGGATAGGTGTTGTTGTTTTTGATGCTTTGAGGTGTGTTGTTTTGGTTTGGCAATTAGATGCCTTATTTGATTTGTAAATATCACTTATGATGCATACCTTGATGAATACTTGAGTGGTGCATGCCTTGATGAATGCTTGTGTGTGATGGCATGTCCTTTTTGGATGATTAGGTTGCTTAGTTGATATGTCTAAGTCTCCTATGTGTTAATTTGTATCTTTGGTATTGTTGAAATTTTATGTATGTCCATATATGCAACTTTAGAAAATTATAGAAAATTAATTAGTGGGAATTTCGTGCTGAATTTTTGATATATTCTACTTTGACATGTCTAAAGTTGTAGAAAAATTATAAATCTGAGTTTTGATCATTGTAGTGAAATCTGGAAACACATTTCGAACAGCATGCAAAACTGTCCAGTAATGCTCCTAGCTGTACAGTGAACTTTGTAAAATTGTAGAAAATAATCTACTAGGAGTTTCGACCTGAATTTTTGATATGTTAAAATTGGATATGTTAATTGAATTTAGGAACAAACGGTGTTCGATTTGGAGTTATGTACAGGAAATAAGAAATGAATTAAATTAGGTGGTCAGAAATGTGTATAAATGAAAAGAAGAAAAATTAAGAATTTGTGAATTATTAAAGATGTAAAATTGAATTAAATGGAGTGTTAATAAATTGATTTACAATCTGTAGGATGTGAAATCCACCAATTTTAATGATCAATTTGAAAGTTTAAGTGATTAATTAAAGAAATTAGGAAAATGGAAATTAGTCTTATCGAACCGTAAAAGTATAGGGACTCACTTAGAATTTATTGCTTGATTATGACAAGATTAAAATGAAAAAAAAATAGGGTTGCTAACCGAGGGGGAATCCTTAATGGGTTTTGCTTCGGTTTTCCCCGTGTGACCCACTCGGACCGGTCATTCGGCTAGACCGAGATGAGGGGGTTACATTTGTTGGCATCAGAGCTTAAGGTTTCCGAGACCTTGGGCAGGTAAGTGAGTAAGTTGTGTTTTGTGATTAAGATGCACGGTGTTTGCTTACCATGTAAGCATGTTGCTTGTTATTCGAGTATGCTGTAATGAATGATTGCTTGCTTTGTAAATATGATTGCTTGTGTGACAAGTATGTTGATTGTTTGTTTAAAAGCATGTTGTTTGTTACCCGTGTATGCGGTGATGTGTGATTGTTTGATGGAGAAGGTATGTTGTTTGATCGTACGCATATGTTTGCTTGTTTAGCAAGTATGCCTTGTAATATGCATGATTGAGCATGTATGTGTGTTGAGTTGCTTGAAGCATGTTGAGTAGAGTCCCATTGCTTCTATTACATCGGAAAAAGAGATTTTTAGTGAGGAAATCATACTTGAGCCACTTGGACCTTTTCCTTTGCTAACCCAGTTTGTATGTTATTTTGTTGTTGTTGTTAGTTTACTGCTTTTTGGTAAGTTGAGGCCAAAGCGTGGACTGTGAATCGGTAAGTGGAAACTTGGGGTTCTGAAAGTGTGAATGATGTTGAGGGAGTTCATCGCTTTAGTTAGAGAGGTATGGTTGTACCGGAGTTGAGGTACAAATTGTTTTCTGAGATAGTGAGTATGTGGGTTGGTTCCTGTTGATGAAGAACGATGTGATCGGTTCTGGTGTTAGTGATGAAAGAGGTGACGACTTATGAGTGGGAGTCAGAGTGGCACCGATGTCATAGTAGGTAAGCCTTGGTACAGTTTTGAGCTTGTTCCCTTTTGATTGATTCTGAGTCTGCACTTCTGTATATTGTTAGCAAGCATGCAAGTTTGAATGTGCCGATGAGGTGTCAGAGGTAGATATGAGTACCTTAGTTCTTTGGGGCGAGATCAGGGTAAGGGTCTTGTTTGTGTAATCTGAAATTCAGAAATGCTAGTTGGTGATCGTTGGGATTCAACCTATGGTTTTCATACAAAACAACCGTTCAGTGTCCGTGAGTGGAAATCAATTTGTGTGATTGGGCCAGTGTGTGCCTGAGTTGTCTTCCAGCGAGAAGGAGAGATGAAGTTACTTCCGATATAGTTGAACCGAGAAGGAAGTCTTGAGCTTTAAATTCAGATTGTTTGGTAGTGGGATGTTTTGAGTCGTCAGGACCGATGTTACAGAACAAGTTCAAGCATGATTGTTTGTGTGCAATTAGAACTGCATTTTGAAGTTTTGAGATGCTCTAAGAATATTCTAGAAGAATCAGATTTTGTTGAAGAACCAATCTGAAAACAAGAGGGTCAAAGACTATCAGCTGTGCACAGGTGTAGTTGCAAATTTCCACAGATACTTCCTTTTGTGTGAGCATGTAAGAAAATTTGATGTACGTGTTGAGACCTTGGAAGTAGGGACACATGTGACTAGACCTTGTGGTGAGATAGTGGTGGTCAAAAAAAAAAAGAGTGTAGAAGATGTTTGTTGATGGTACAGGGTCATGTGTATGTAGCATATGTGAATTGATCGTCTTCCTACAGTTTTGAGGTACGTTTTGACAAGGTTTGGCTTGAAGAGCACATAATTAGTGTATACATTGAGACAAAGAGAGAGAGTTGCCTTGAAGTTGCAGGTCTCAGTGGGACTGTAGTAGTAGGCGAGGGTGTGAACTTCTTATTGAATGGTTGGTCCAGCTGTGGAGTTCGAAGATTGATTGAGTTTAGTTGGCAGACTTGTTTGGCAATTGTGATGGATTTGATTTTTGAACGAAGATTAGACCGCGGAATGTTAGTATAGTTTGTGTTTTCCTAAAAGTACTTGGAAGAATTGCCTGGTTTGTCTCTTGATAAAGAAGAAGAGTTCGTCATTGAGACCGTTTCTGAGGTTGCTTCTGTTTTGTTAGCTCTGTAACTTATGAATCTCGGAAGAATTGAGAATGTTGAAGAATCAACTACTAGAACTGTTAGGCCTTAGATTCATTAGGCTTAGTGCATCATCTTAGAGTATGATAGTACAGTTTGTGAAGAAGAAAGAGCGGCAGTACGAGAATGTGTTGAGATTTCAGACAGTTGAAACCAGTGGCAGTGAATGATTAGTATCCGCTTCCGAGTGTCAGCGATTTGTTGATCAGTTAGTGGGTGCTTCAGTCTTTCCGAAGATTAATTCGAGATCCGTTTACTACCAGTTGAAAGTGAGAAAAGTTGAAGTATCGAAAAAGGCCATGACGAGCTTTGAAGTTAGTGGGGTAGCACCTTTTAGAAAATCAGCTGTATGTCAAGTTACGCAACGTGAACTTCGAGTTAATGAAGATGTTCTCCTAGGACATGCAGATCAGCCGAGTACATTAGAGTAAATCCTAACTATGCAGAAGAAGATGTGAGTTGAAAGAAACTTTAATGGAAGCTTCGACCTTGATCAAAAAAAAAACCATAGTGATGTGTTACATGTAGAGTTAGGTCGTGTACTTATGCAAGACAAAAGTGGTGGTTTGTTCATTAAGATAGTTGGAAGACCGTGCGAAGAGTTATTTGATATGAGACATAGAGTTAACTACAGTTGTAATTGCCTCGAAGATTTGGAGACAAGCTTGTGTGGTAAGAAATGCACAGTGTGTATGTACATATCATCAGAACCTGAAATATTTGAAGACTTAGGAATGGTAGAAACTTGAACAACATGAGTTGTTAGAATTGCTTGAAAACTGCAATATTGAAATTGGGTACTATCTGAAGAGAGTCTACGTGGTAACCGATGTTCCAAGTTATTTTGTTGTCAGATTTGTGGTTGAGTTGCGAGATGTAATTGCCGAATTCAGTTTACCGAATGATAACAGTTTCGTGGCTGAGTTTCATGTTAAACCTACCTTGAGTCAGATACTTGAAGAGAAACAGTTGCAAGACAGATTCTTGGCACCTCACGTGCAAGACATAGTAGAAGGAAGACCTTCAGAATACAGTTCAGAGATGATAGAGTTTGTGTTGTTAGAGATAGAATAGTTGTGCCGATTGACATAGTGCTTTGAGACGTATTGTTTCGGCCGATGCACACGGTAGTTCATTTGTATAGCATCTGAGTAGTATGAATACGTATTGTGGGTTGAAGATGAATACTTCAGAATTGAGATGATGTGTGATGTGGTTCAGCATGAGGGTAAGTGCATAATTTGCCAGCATGTCAAGACCGAACGTCAGTTTTCTTCTAGTTTGTTGCATCCGTGGAAGGTTATTAATGGAAGTGAGTAATAGAGATCCGGGGTTCCAACTAGATTACTTTTGAAGGTGTCTGCATAGTGTTTGGTTACCTATTGAAGTCAGATGGTCAGTTAGAGAAAGTTATGGGTCGAGTATTCAAGAAATGTGGTATGAGATTGTTGAATCGGGCTAGTCCTGTTGTTTATCTGTTATGGTTACCACCAGAGTTAGAAAGAGAGTTGTGATGTGATTTGTGTATCTATGATTCGGGAGTGTGAGTCAGACATGTTCTGTGCTATGTTTGTAGAAGAGATCGAGTTGAGTTTAAAACCGACATGCCTTGAAAGAACCGTTGAGATCTTAGCATCAGATATCGATAGACGGGTGGTAAGTCTACCGAGTTGGTGAGTATGTTGTGGTGAGAAGGAGAGTGCTGAGGAGTATGTTTCAGTGACTCTTCATGTTCGAGGAATTTCGGGGACGAAATTTCTTAAGTGGGGGAGAGTTGTAACACCCGTGTTTTGGGGTTAGGAGTTAGTCGGGTTAATTGGTCTGAGTCGGTAGAAATAATTTTAATCAAATTGAGTTTAAAATAAAAAGGAGGGATATTTTGGTAATTTAAAAAAAAAAACTTTATATCCTAAAAAAAATATTATATCATCCTAATCATTTCTCTTCTTCATTCTTTTCTTTCCCCCTCCCCGTTAGAATCATCCCCAAAATCCCTCAAGCCCCCAAATTTTAATTCATCAAATTACTTCATCAATTCAAGGGGTTTTTGAAAGGTAATCACATATTTGAACTCTCCTTTCCATTTCCTATCTATCTATAGTCTTAGATTTCAAAGTTATGGAGTTTTGAAAATTAGGGTTCATATCAAAATTTGGGTTTTTAAGAGGGTTTTCCAATTGGTTTTGATAAATTGAGTTGGGGCTTTAGTTAATCATGTTAAAAGGTGTAACATATATCAATTTGGTTGAATTTTGGTAAAAATCCGAAGTGAATTGTTAGACCCATTTTTAAGGTGTCAAAAACTTAATTTTTGGTGAGTTTTAGATTGTAATTAGAGGGTAGATGGTTTATATATGTTAGGAGGATGTTTTGGAATCATTTAGATATCATTTGGGTGTTTAAAAACATAATTTTCTGCTAAGTAAAATAGGAGTACGAAAATGGAGTTTTGGAGGGTTTTGAGTGAGTTTTAGGGGTTGTTTTAGGTGGGAATTGATAGCCCAATGGTAGTGCTATGGTTAGGGGTTGATTTGGGATTGTTTGTGGGTGCTATGGATGTTGGAAACATGGTTTTTGGACATGGTTTAGGGGCTGCCCGAATTTGATAAAAATGGGATTTGTTCATGGTTTGCAACATGGTAAATTGCATTTGAATTGTATTCCGGGTTGGTATTTTGATGGTTGATGTTAGAGTAATAGTTGGGGGTTGTTTTGGAAGTGTTTGAATGTGCTAAATATGTTGAAATCACAAGTTTTGGACTGTTTTTCATGGCTGCTCGGATTTGATGATTTTGGGGATTGTTTATGGCTTAAATTGTGTGTTTAATGTTGGAAATTAGGGGTTGATGGTTATACTATTGTTGGGCAGTGTTTTGAACATGTTTAAGAGTGTTTTGGATGACTACAATTCTGATTTTTGATGGGTTTTTGTATAAGTACGAAAATGAGAAATTGAAGAACGAACTTGGCTTTGAATTGTGAGAATTGTAATGGATTAGTGTGTTGATGTTAAACTTTGGGATTGTGGCTGATTTTGAGGTTAATATATTGTTTTTGAATGGTTAGAAGCAAGGGAAATCTATGGTGAAGCTTCGGGCTCGAATCCGGAAACTTGGATGCTTGGTAGGCTTTTCGGCTTGTGCTAATGGAGTAGTCGGTGAGTGGTTAAAATATTTTAAATGGTTTTGAACAATTGGTTCGAGCATGTGGACTAGGTTGAGATTGGTAGACTCACCTAGAGTTAGGATTAGGGTGGTAGCCTAATCCTAAGCTTTAGTTAGAGACATTGAATGATCTCTTTAATTGATATTATGCCTCATGATGATTTGTGTTATGATGATTATGTATAATGTGTTATACATGTTGTTGAGGCATGGTTTGATGCATTGCTATGCATGTGGTTTGGATTGTAAATTGTGCATGATGATGTTGAGTTTAATATGATGTAAGATGCCATATTATGACTCTTGAAAATGACATTATGATATTATGTTGTTGAGATAATTCATGTTGAGTTTAATATGATGTAAGATGCCATATTATTACTCTTGAACATGACATTATGCATGTGGTTGAGATATTTGATATTGAGCTTAATATGATGTAAGATGCCATATTATGACTCTGAATATCAAAGGTTGTGAAATTTGATTATTATTGGCACTAGTATGCTTGGGTACAATGATCGATCATCAGGATGAGTGTGCACACAAATTGAGTCAAAACGTACGTGGCCTTGGTGGCGTTAAGGCACCAAGGAGGAGTACGGTGATGTAATATTCCACCGGAAATTTATATATATTCTACGTGGCGATGAGTGGAATCCCGTCCGTAGGGCATGTGGCGATGAGTGGAATCCCGTCCATGCAAGACCGGTGATGAGTGTAATCCCACCGAGGTAAGGTTGATGTTGGAAAATGCGTTCCAACATGTTATCCGCGTATTCGAGTCATAGCTAGGTGCCAATAAGAGAAAGTATGTTTATGCCAATATGAGATTATGCATACATGCTAATATGAATTGATATGTGTATCAATGTGATATGAAATGTGATTTCAAATGTGAAGCGATATATGATGTGATTAATACATTGAGTTATGTATCATTGTATGATGAACTTATAAGTTGTTGAGCATGACATGAATTTGGTAATATGTTCATGCATCATTTATATTTATGGCTCATGTGGATCGAAAGTAAAATCATGTATTACATCATGATAGTTGCTCGAGCTTGGACCCTGTATTGTCGAAGGTTTGTTTTATGAGCTTACCCTCACTAAGTTTTTATGCTTACGCTCTCTTTTGTTCGACAATGCAGATAAATAGCTTGTGGGTGGCAAGGGAAAGGAAAGGTCTTCAAGTGTTGCTTTGGTGAGCTCAATGTATGATTTATAAATTGAAAGATTGTAATAGTAAAGCAATGGGATAGGTGTTGTTGTTTTTGATGCTTTGAGGTGTGTTGTTTTGGTTTGGCAATTAGATGCCTTATTTGATTTGTAAATATCACTTATGATGCATACCTTGATGAATACTTGAGTGGTGCATGCCTTGATGAATGCTTGTGTGTGATGGCATGTCCTTTTTAGATGATTAGGTTGCTTAGTTGATATGTCTAAGTCTCCTATGTGTTAATTTGTATCTTTGGTATTGTTGAAATTTTATGTATGTCCATATATGCAACTTTAGAAAATTATAGAAAATTAATTAGTGGGAATTTCGTGCTGAATTTTTGATATATTCTACTTTGACATGTCTAAAGTTGTAGAAAAATTATAAATCTGAGTTTTGATCATTGTAGTGAAATCTGGAAACACATTTCGAACAGCATGCAAAACTGTCCAGTAATGCTCCTAGCTGTACAGTGAACTTTGTAAAATTGTAGAAAATAATCTACTAGGAGTTTCGACCTGAATTTTTGATATGTTAAAATTGGATATGTTAATTGAATTTAGGAACAAACGGTGTTCGATTTGGAGTTATGTACAGGAAATAAGAAATGAATTAAATTAGGTGGTCAGAAATGTGTATAAATGAAAAGAAGAAAAATTAAGAATTTGTGAATTATTAAAGATGTAAAATTGAATTAAATGGAGTGTTAATAAATTGATTTACAATCTGTAGGATGTGAAATCCACCAATTTTAATGATCAATTTGAAAGTTTAAGTGATTAATTAAAGAAATTAGGAAAATGGAAATTAGTCTTATCGAACCGTAAAAGTATAGGGACTCACTTAGAATTTATTGCTTGATTATGACAAGATTAAAATGAAAAAAAAATAGGGTTGCTAACCGAGGGGGAATCCTTAATGGGTTTTGCTTCGGTTTTCCCCGTGTGACCCACTCGGACCGGTCATTCGGCTAGACCGAGATGAGGGGGTTACAATGTTCATTACCGGGTACCCTGTTCATCCGGGTATCACATATGTCGGCCCGTGTCCTAACCCGATTTAGCCGGGTACCCGAAAAATCGGGTAACGGGTAACCAGATCACATTTATTTATTCATTTTTAAAAATCACATAGTAAATACATAAAATTTAAAAGTTCATAATACATAATCTAAACGCAAAAACTAGTGATTTGAAGTTAGTTTTAAGATGAATATTTGGATATATTAAAGTTTATCGCCAAAAAGACATTAAAAATATTAATCTCGTTTTTTTCTTTCGAATCTTGTATTAACAAATTAATAAAAAAAATATTTGAAAATTTTAAAACTTAAAAGTACATAATACAAACATAGAAATAATTTAAAGATTTAAATTTAGTTTTAGGTAAAAATATTAATGAACCTAAAATAAATATGTTAAAAGTATCGGGTCGGGTACCCAGTCACCAAAAAAATTTGGCCCAGATCCGGCCCAATTACCTGGAAAAAATCCCGGGTCGGGTAATTATTTTTAGTAAAATACCCGCTTTTTTTATTTTTGGTCGTCGGGTATTCGGGCTGGGTCAACCGGGTCGGGTAGTTTTGAACACTTTATGATTACTTGTGGACTTCAAAAATAGAAATTAATATTATTAAAATATTTTATTACATATAGTTATTAAAAATTTAATATTACAGTTAAATATCATTAAATTATTATTTAATATTATTAGGTAAGATTTAATAATATCATTAAAAATAGTTAATAATATTATTAGAAATAATTACTATTTTTCAGAACATTATTAAAAAATAATTTATTAATATTATTATAAAAAATTAAAAATATTTTAATAATGTTTTAATAATATTTTTAGAGATGTTATTAAAAATAATTTAATAATATTATTAAATAATTTAATAAAATAAATATAATAATTTAATGATATTATTAAAAATAATCATAATAGATATAATAAAATAGACGAAAGTGTATAATATAATATTAAAAATAATCAAAACATATTTTAACAGATAAATGAGACGCAAAATGTATTAGCGAAAGGTGGGGTGGACCGAGTGTTGTGATTTTAAGTGATGGATTGAAATGTACTTTGAGGATCGATTTTTCTTGCAAATTGTGTGCGGAGAATTTGAATGCTTCCCTAACTTTTTTTTTTTGCATGATTTTTGTTGGGATATTTTATAACTTCTTGAGACTGCTTGTTTCCTTGTTCATTTGGTACTGTTTAGTAATATGTTTTCCTTTAGGATGAGTCTACCACGTGCGTCGAACATCGCTAAACACCACTAACGATGAACACTGCTGAACACCATTAAATTGATTAATAAAGATTAAAAATCTCAAGGACTCAACCTACAATTATAAATTATTTAAACTAAAATTTTAATTAAACTCATTTTTCATATATATTATATTTATAATTTTTTTCAAATAATTGGATCAAATACCAACCATAGTCAATCCATAAATTAAAAAACCTAAAATTTTCCCCCAAATTAGAATCCTAATTCCCCAGCTTTTCTCCCCCCAAATTTCCTAACCCTTGTTCGCGATTTCTCTAGAGATTCATTTCGATTGGCAGCTTAAATTTGTGGCTTCCTTTTCTAAGTGCCACCTCGGTTTTTTATTTGTGAGATTCAGTCTAGTTTGGAGAGGAGATTGTGCGGAAAAGGTAGGGTTTTAATTTAGAAATTTGAGTTTTAATTTGAGAATTAGGGTTCTAATTTGGGGGAAATATTTAGGGATTTTTAATTTAGGGATTGACTATGGTTGATATTTGATCCAATTATTTGAAAAAAATTAAAAAATATAATATATATGGAAAAATAATTTAATTGAAATTTTATTTTTAAATAATTTATAATTGTATGTTAAGTCCTTGAGATATTTAATCTTTATTAATTAATTTAATGGTGTTCATCGGTGTTCATCGTTAGTGGTGTTCATCAATGTTCGTCGCCCGTTGTAGAATTTTCCTTTCCTTTAATGAAATTATCATCCATTAATTAAAAAATAAATATATTAATACAAATAGAGAAAATAATAGTAGTATTTTATAATAAAAATAAATATATAATAATAAATATAGAATACAATAAATTAATGACAAAATTAAAGGAAAGTAAAAGTAAATATGCTATGGAATCAAATCGAATAAAATTAGAATTTATAAGGGTCAAAATAGTAAGTAGCTATGCGAAATTAGACAATATTTAAAAGAGAAATGACCAAAATAACAATTAACACCAATATAGTAAAAGACACATTATTTTTTTTGGATTTTCGGATAATCTGAAAATCAAAATATCTCGATGTGTATCCAATCTGATTATTTGATTTTTTCTTTGGATATTTGATCATAATTATCCAAAAAAAAAATCGAATATCTGAATTTTCAGATCGAATTACTCGGACCATTTTTTTTTAAAAGTACTAATGTTAGGTATCATAATTAAATTCAAAAGTAAATAAAATTTAAACCGAATGTACCACCCTAGTAGTATAGTGTGATTTAATCCCCTCGATAATATAAGTTCCAGCATAGTTATTTGCATGTGATAAGAAAGAGAATGTGTAAGATAGGATGTTCAGAAAAATAAAATAAAATTTAAATTAAATCACTATAAAAATTATACAAAATAAAAAACCAATCAAACTATGACATATGATTTAAATAAATTATTAAAATTAATATATATATATATATATATATATATATATATATATATATATATATATATATATGATTCGGTTATAGAATGTAAAAGTTTTTAAATTTTATACATTTTTTGGATCGTTGGATGTATAAAACGGATGACTGAGATTAACAGTAGAATATGTGGAGATTATCACTTGGAAAAAAGTAAGGAGTTAATCTCAGTCATTCATTTTCATCATCCAACGACCCAAAAAATGTATAAAACTTAAAACCTTGTACACTATGTAAGTGAATCCTAATATATATATATATATATATACTTTCAACGCACCGAAAATTAATGAAAACAAAAAATAAGTTATTGTAGTAATTATATAAAATATGAGATTGATTGGAACACAGTCTGGTATTACGAAAAATATAACACAGTGCAAAAAATAATATTAGCATAATAAGCGTACATGAATAAGTTAAAATTTTAATACAACAAATTATTAAATATAAAAATATAAATTTATAATATTTTAAACAGTGAACCCAACAAGTATTTTAGTGAAAAAGCGGAAGATATTCATCCTAGGGGATACAAGTTCAAATTGCTCTGTCTATAAGGTGTATGCATATTATCAAAGAATTAAGATTTAAGAATATTTATGAGCAGATACTACCTTGTAATCATCTTTAGACTATTTAAAAAATATTTTAAATAATAAAAAATAATATGAACATGATCTAAAAATACAATACCAACCCAACATGAATCCATGTCATAATCAATATAAAACGAATTGCAAAAGAATTAGAAAAATAAAGTGTCTGGTCAAGGGAAAGGAGTGAGCAGTTCTATTTAATTGAGGAGGTAATATTTTTCTTTCGGTAGAGGGGGACAGAAGGAGTTGTTCAAATTTTAATTCAAAATTTAATGCCAATCAAAACTTATACTATAGTATGTCTCAAAATTTTAAGGGAGTGAGCAGTTCTATTGAATTTTTTCTCTAGCAATTGTATGTCTCAAACAATGGGTAAATTACGTCAAAAGTCAATTAATTATGAGTTTATTAACAAAATGCCACTCGATTATTATATTGTTACAGAGCGATCACTACATCGTTAGAAATGAAACAAATATCTCATGTGGTCTGATATAATAACATTTCTAGTTTCCAAAACTTATAAAAACTATAAGAATTTGAAATTTAAATAAAATCACTTTTAAAAATAATGCAAAATACAAAACCAATCAAACTATGAAACATGATTGAAAAAATAATAAAAAATATCGTGAAATAAAATAAAATTTACATGTTACAAATATAAAAATATGTTAAAATATATTTAAATAAACTATTGAAACTAATATATTATAATTAACGGGAACATTAAATTTAATTATTGTTAAAAAATATGTATAATATGAGATTGAGTGAGACAAAAAACATAACATGGTCCCATGCAAAAAATAATATTTTCTCCGTCCCACTGAATATGTCTAGTAGTGACTTTTTTTTGGTCATTTTTTTTTAAATTTTGACTCTTTATTACTTTAAATTTATTATTGATAAAAATATGAAAAAAATTGTTTTAAAAACCTTCAATCAAGTAGTTTAAAATATATTTTATAAAATTTAATTAATTAAAAATTTTAAAATAATTACGGTCAAAGCTTAAAATTTTTAACTTTTAAGAAGTGCATAAATTTAGTGAGACAAATAGAGTATTAACATGACAAGCATATGTATAAATGAGTTAAAATTTGAATACAACAAATTATTAATTATGAATATATATATATATATATATATATATATATATATATATTTCGAACATGTAAAAATTAATATCCTCGTGGTCTAAAAATAATAATATGAACACAATATGAATCCAAAAAATGCCATTATTTTTTTTATTAAGTAGAATGAGAATTACATTATCAAGATAAATATCGAGATTTAAACTTATACAAAATAGGACATTAACATCTTAATCACTCGGTCAATGGATTAAAAAAAGAACTAAAAAAAGTGGCTAATCAAGGGGAAGGAGAGAGCAATTATATTTAATTGAGGGGCTAATTTTTTTTCTTTTGGTAAAGGGAGGCGGAAGAAGTTGTCTAAATTTAATGTCAATTAAAACTTTCACATTATAGTCCATTTATTTTCTATTGAATATTTTCTCCTACAACTGTATATATTAAGGGTTTTATTTTGATGCACAAGCTGTGTAAATTTTTTTTACACAACCCTTTTATAAAATTTAAAATTTAAATCACAAACCCTAGCAACCTAAAACCTAAACCCTAAGCCCTAAACCCTAAACTCTAAATTCTAACCATAAACCTTAAATTATATACCCTACATACTAAACCCCTAAACCCTAACCTAAAATCTTAAACCCTAAACCCTAAAATTAAAGGGCTTGTATAAACTAAAGTTTACGCAAGCTTGTGCATCAAAGTATTTTCCATATATTAAATATCAGATAAACTAAATTCATTGTCACTTAATTATCATTTTGGGAACAAAAATTTCACTCAATTATAATATTGTTACAAAACAGTCACTCCTTTGTTAGATATGAAATGGACATATAATATGGTTAGATTTAATAACATTTTTAGTCATCTAAATTTATATATTCTATTAATTTTATCATAATTTAAAATTATTCAATAAATTTAACTATTCATATTTGAATAGCAAGCCTAACAATTCCAACACATTCACCAATCCACCTTCTCCACCGAGCACTACATCACATTTTATATTTCATCGAGATAATCATACGCCTTAGAAAAATCAAGCTTCAGCACCACTCCTCCTTCACTAAACCTTCCATATTTCATCGAATGGACCACCTCGTTGACAAACAAAATCCCATAAGTTATATGTCACCCTTTAGTAAAAATTGTCTGAGTGTCACTAATCAATTCCACCATGACAGCCTGAAATCGATTAGATAGCACCTTTGCCAGAATTTTATAAATCGAGTTCAACAAACAAATAGGCATATAGTCCCCAATTTCTATCATATTCTCTTTCTTCAGAATAAGTACCGCAAAAATTATTAATTAATTGTATTTAAGATAATCTAAGTTCGAGTTGTGTTGTCTGCATGTGATAAGAAAGAGATATGTGTAACATAGGTCGTTCAGAAAAGTAAATAATTTTAAATTAAATTACTATTAAAAATTATTCAAAATACAAAATCAATCATACCATTGCATATGATTTAAATAAATTATTAAAATTAATATATATAATTAATAATACTTTTAAAACACCGAAAATTAATGGAAACAAAAATGAATTATTGTTATAAATTATATAAAATATGAGATTGATTGAAACACAATGTGACAAGCTAAGTTAAATCATTATGGCATTATGGAAAACACAACACAGTACAAAAAATAATATTAACATGATAAGCATACATGAATGAATTAAAATTTGACTACAATAAATTATTTCGAACACGTAAAAATTAATATGACCATGATTTGAAAATACAATACCAACCCAACATGAATCCATAAAATGACATAATTAATATAAAACGAACCAAGTAAACAAAAGCAAAAGAATTAGAAAAATAAAGTGGCTGGTCAAGTGGAAGGAGTTGTTCAAATTAATTCAAAATTTAATGCCAATCAAAACTATGCCCAAAGTTACATAATTATATGTTTGTCAACAAAATGCCACTCAATTATAATATTATTACAAAGCAGTCACTATGCCGTTATAATTGAAACAAATATCTAATGCTGGCCTGATATAATAACATTTTTAGTTTCAAAAACTTATATGTTCTTTTAATTTTGTCATAGTTTGAAACAATTCAATAAATTAATCCTTCATACTTAAACATTTTATCAATTTAGTCTTGTTTTGCGATATTGTCGAAGCAAACGAGCAGTCGAATCAAAGCAGTAGTTGGTAACTTTATTATGCCATAAACAACTATGAGTTACTGTTAAACTGTTATTATATCAGAAAAGTTTAATAAGATTTATGGGATAAGAATAATCAATTTTTTTGAACAAAAACTAAAGTGATGAAATTTTTAAATAGGAAGGGCTAAATTTATTGAATATCCTCGAATTTGGACAAAATAAATAGTCTACATAAGTTTTGAGGACTAAAACTATTTTATTCTAGATCACATCACTATTCACCTCTAATATATTAACAACCATTGACCTATTTGTAACAATACTTTAATTGAATGACATGTTTGAAACTTTTAGAAGAAAAGTAATTACCAAACCCATTTCATTTTGAACAAATTAAACTTCTGATATTAAAATGAAAATTTTGCAAAAAAAAAACTTTATATTTAACGTAATATTAATATAGTCAGTAGAGGTAGAATCCGCTCACACTATGCAAAACTTTTAAACTTTACACATTTTTTAGACTGTTGGATAAGAGTAAATAGATGACGGAGATTAATAGTAGCACATGATGATAATTTTAAGAGAAAAAAGATTATAAAATGGATGGAAATCATCTGCCCCTAAATATGCCTCTATTTGTGCCTCCATTTTAAAATAGTGGGTTTAGGGTTTGAGGTTTAAGGTTGGGGCTTAGGGTTAGGGTGTAGGGAATTAGGGGTAGGGTGTAATTTTAGGGTTTAGGGTTTAGGATATGAAAATTAGGGTTATGGGGTAAGATTTAATTTTTAACTATTTTTTATGCAGGGGGCATAGAAGGAGGCATGGTTAGGGGACATGAGATTTTTACCCTCATAAAATGGGTAAAAATCTCCTGCCCCTTAACCATGCCTCCTTCTATGCCCCTGCCTAAAAATACTTAAAAATTAAATCTTGCCCCATAACCCTAATTTTCATATCCTAAACCCCAAACCCTAAACCCTAAAAAAATACACCCTACCCCTAATTCTCTACACCCTAATCTTAAGCCCCAACCTTAAACCTCTAACTCTAAACCCTAAACCCACTATTTTAAAGTGGGGGCACAAATGGAGGCATACTTTGGGGGCAGATGATTTCCATCCTCATAAAATAATCTTTGTCGTCCATTTACGCTCATCCAACCTAACCCTAATTAAAGTAGTATTTGGATGGTTGGATGAGAGTAAATCGATAACATTACTTTAGGTGAACTGAAACACATCAAAATAGTTAAGTGAAGTGGGTATAAATAGGCATAAAGGCAAGAATCAAAACACACCTAAACATCAAAGCAATAGTTTAATCATAGTTTGCAATGGCTGTTAAACTTTCTCATATGTTGTTTGGAGCATTTCTTTTACTCTTTGTGCTGCAACCTTGTGTCATCAAGTCTCTGAAGCTTGATTCCCTTCAAAGTCTTGAGCAAGTCCAGAAAGGAGGAGCTGCTAGCGGGATTAATCAAGTCAAGCAATACCTCAAGAGATATGGTTATTATCCCGATGGCGTGAAGCTCACACTCGACGATCGTTTCGACGATTCTTTGGAGTCTGCTCTGAAAGCATATCAGCAATTTCTCTATCTCGATGTAACAGGCAAGATCGACTCCGATACGATCAAAACCATGATGAGCCCTAGGTGCGGTATGCCTGATAATCAAGGCGTATCTCACTTGGTTTCTAACTATAAGACCACAAGCTTTAAGTGGAGCAAGTACAACCTTTCATATTCTATCAGCAATGCTCCCCAGGGGTTTACAGTAGATAAAGTGAGTAGTATATTTGCTCAAGCATTGAACTCATGGGCAGCTGTTTCTCCCTTCAAGTTCACAAAGAAAACAACAGGCGATATCGTCGTCGGGTTTTACTCGAATAATCATGGGGATTCTCCATTTTTTAATGGAGTGAGTAGGGCATTAGCTCATGCTTTTTATCCACAAAATGGGAGGGTTCACTTCAATACATACTATACTTGGACCTCCAATCCTACTACAAGTAGCCAGGCCGACATGGAATCAGTAGCTGTGCATGAATTAGGACATACTTTGGGTCTTAACCATAGCGGGGTACAATCAGCTATTATGTATCCATATTATCCACTAGGAACCATCAAAAGGAATCTGACCCAAGATGACAAAGATGGTTTAAAAGCAATGTACAAGTACTAAAAGACATTGCACCTATGCAAGTTTCATAATAACTATACTGAAAATGAAATAAGTGATTACAGATATACCAGACCTTAACTGATGGATTACTGTGATCTAATAGATATGGATGTAAGCTACTAGAAGACATAAACCTATGCAGCTTTCATAATATGAAATAAGTGATTATAAATATATCACAACTTAACTGCTGGAATGTAAGCTATTATGCATGTTTCATAATCTATGAATTACTTAAAGTTGTTATGCGTTACGCTTGTAACATATGCTTTTGAAACTTCCATTGCATTATGCTATTGGTGTCTGATAATCAAGGACAGATCAAATTGATGGGACAATATATATATATATATATATATTTAATTTAAGGGGCATATTATATCCTATAAATTTTTTAAATTTTTATATAAACCAAAAGTAAAAACAAAAGTTAAAAAGTGATAGGGTTGGAGCTACATCCCCTCCCACCTATATAACCGCGGTGAATCTTGATGTGACAGCTTGAAATAACTATACTCAAAATGAAATAAGTGATTCCAAATATACTAGAGCTTAACTGCTGGATTAATGTAATCTAATAGATATGGAAGCTTTAGTTTCCTTGCGTAATCTATGACTATGAATTACTTGAAGTTGTTATGTGCTGCATTTGTGACGTTACTGTTAAACTGTTATTATATCAGAAAAGTTTTATAAGATTTTTGGAATAAGAACAATCAATTTTTTAGAACAAAAACTAAAGTGATGAAATTTTTAAATAGGAAGGACTAAATTTATTGAATTGTCTTGAATTTGGACAAAAAATATAGGCTGCATTAGTTTTGAGGACTAAAACTATTTTTATACTAGATCACATCATTATCCACGTCTAATATTTAACAACCACTAACTTATTTGTAACGATATTTTAATTGAGCGACATGTTTATAACTTTTAAAAGAAAAGTAACATGTATGTCCAGATACAATACCCAAACAACAAACCCAACTACCAACCTAAACTCTTTACCCGACCCAAATGCATCTGACGCAATTATAGCTCAACCATTACAATTTACAAATCAACCCGATGAAATAAAGTTATGTTCATGTATCTTTAAATAATAATTACATACATTAATTAAATGAAATAAAAATATACTCACACAACACACGTGGCCAAATAACTGGTAAATATCAAACTGACTATTTTGGAAATCTAAAATTGTTGGTGCACAATGACAACATGAGTGATAGTGGTCTGTGATGTCTGTAGGCGGTTCACTCCTTTTTGATTTCAACGAATAGTTGTTAATTGCATAGAATTAAACTTGTGTCAGGAGAATATTTTAGGACTAAAAATATGATATCCGATGTAGAGAGAAAGAGCTTTTCATTAGGGCTGAATATGGTTAACTGAAAAATCGAAAACTGATTTGACTCGAGGTGTTTGGACGATTTATAGTTTACATATTTACGAACCGTGGTTAATTAAATTGAATCGAACTTTATATTTTATTTATACTATAATTATTTTTATAAGGATTAATATCATATATACTGGCGGTGGAAACTAAAAGTTTTCATAAGCGCCTTAGTTTTAGGGTATATGGAGTTAGTTTAGGGTTTAAGGGTTTAGGTGTAGGGGTTTAGAATTTAGGGATAGTTGTTTTAATTTAAGGTTTAGGGTTATAATTTAGGGTATATATGTTAGGGTTTAATTTTTAGGGTAATATGGTAAGGATTTAGGTTTTAACCTATAAACTCTAAATTATAACCCTAAACCTTAAATTGAAACAACTATCCCTAAATTCTAACCCCCTACACCTAAACTCTATACCCTAAACTAACTCCATATACCTTGAAATTAAGGCGCTTGTGGAAACTGAAAAGTTTCCACCGCCTGTGTATAGAATATTTATCCTTTTTATAATGTAAATATAAGTATAAATGCATTATTAATCATTATTTTTCACTTAAGAATTAGTTTTTGATAAGTATTTATAAAAAACACTTTAAAACTTTATCATTTAATGTTTAAAAATAATAAAATAAAGCTATTTTTCAAAATAAATACAAAATTTTAAAAATCGTCGTTAATATGAAAAGAAATTGAAAACCGAAACAAATCAAACCAAAAACCGATATTATTAAAATAGCTTCTCATACACCCTAAAAAGGAAAAAATTATATTATGGGTGATTCCCACCACGTCATCCATGGGACCAACCAATGGAAACCACCCATTTCACCATGATTTTTCCATGTCATTTTTTCCAACCAATGAATCTTCACTAAAATTTAAATAATGATGAAGTGGGTGGTTTCTATTGGTTGGTCCCATGATGACGTGGTGGGAATCACCCATAATATAATTTCTCCTAAAAAGGAGAAGAAATCTCTTTTGTTGGAGCTAGAGAGTGAAGTTATCCTCTTGCCCCTAAAGCATTGGGAGACAACTGTAAAATAGCTGCTGATAGCAATTTAAAGAGGGTTTAAATGGATTTACGAATATTATTTATTTATTTATTAAGAAGCAAAAAGACAGTTGATAGCTTCTCATAAGCCTAATATTTTTGCGGTGCTGGAGCCTCGAATAAGTGGGTATGCTGCGGATAATTTTATTCGGCGTTCGGGTTTTGATTCCTCCTTTCGTGTGGATGCGAACGGGCTATCATGGGGTATATGGGTTTTATGGAGGGACTCTGTTGATGTTGATATTTTGGTTATATCTAATCAGTTTATTCATGGTGTGTGCGTGGAACGGCAATCAGGGTCGGTTTTATTTTTAACTGTTGTGTATGCAAGTCCTAATCAATGTATACGGCGTGGTGTCTGGGAGGAGCTACGGGCGTTAGAACCAAGTGCGGATAGACCATGGGTGCTTGGGGGAGATTTTAACGCTATTTGTTCTTCGGATGAGAGACAGGGGGGATCTCAGAGAAGAACGGGTGTTTGTCGTTTCTTTGGGGATTTTGTGTTTCATTCGGGTTTGATTGACATGGGTTATAGTGGCCCACGGTTCACATGGCAGCGCGGTGATCTCTATCAGCGGCTTGACCGTTGCCTTTGTTCTAGTAAGTGGTATGATTTTTTCCCGGCTTCTGAAGTGTTTCATTTACAGCGGCTTGGATCGGATCATAGGCCAATCCTCCTATCGACGGAATATGAGAATAAAAGTTTGGGACCTCGGCCGTTTCGGTTTCTAGCTGCTTGGAATGATCATCCGGGGTTTGAAAAGCTTCTGTTGGATAATTGGAAGAATGAGGTGGAGGCTCCGGTTAATCTTGCTAATTTTCAGGTTCAGAGTGGGCATTGGAACCGGGAAGTTTTTGGGCATATTGGGCGTAGGAAGAATCAACTTCTTGCTCGGATCAGGGGTGTTGAAATTGCACTTGAACGTTATCAAACACCTTTTCTCATTGATTTGGAAAAGGTGTTAAAGAGTGAGTTGGACGATGTTTTGCGACAAGAAGAGAGTTTGTGGTTCCAAAAGTCTCGAAGCAAATGGGTTCAATTGGGAGATTGCAATACAAAGTTTTTTCATGCCTCTACTATGAGTCGCCGTAGAAGAAATTCTATCAAAATGTTACGGCTTGCGGATGGGTCTTGGTGTGATGATCAGGAAGGTATTCAGAACCATGCGGTGGATTTCTTTTCCACCCTCCTCTCGGCCGATACTTGCACTGCGCCCCATGCGGATTTTTGTGGTGGATTTTCGGAATCCACGGCGGTCGGGATGGATTGGATGGTTAGAGAGGTATCGGATGAGGAAATCAGGGAGGTGGTCTTTAGTATGGAGCCGTTGAAAGCTCCAGGTGCGGATGGTTTCCAAGCGATGTTTTATCAAAGAAACTGGAGCATTGTTAGTGAATCGGTCATTCGATATGTTAGAGATTTTTTTGAGTCTGGGTGTACGTCTGAGGTGCTTAATCAGACTATCATGGTTCTAATTCCGAAAGTCGCCCACCCTGAGCAGATAAGTCAATACCGCCCTATCAGCCTTTGTAATGTTCTGTATAAAATTATTTCGAAAATTTTAGTTAATCGCCTGAAACCTTACTTGTCTGATTGGATTGGTCAGAGTCAGGTTAGCTTTGTCCTGGGGCGACAGGTTACAGATAATACTATTCTGGCACAGGAGATTGTTCATTCGATGGCCAAGAAAACTGGTTCAAAAGGTTGGATGGCGATTAAAGTGGACCTTGAAAAAGCCTATGATCGTTTGGAGTGGTCCTTTATTGAGGAGACGTTGAGGGAACTTGGGTTGCCGGTGAAGTTCCGCCAATGGATTATGTGGTGCGTTAGCACTGTTTCAACCAGAATTGCGGTGAATGAGAGCCTTTCTGAAAGTTTTAAACCTTCATGGGGACTTCGGCAGGGGGATCCGTTGTCTCCGTATATCTTTGTCTTATGTATGGAGAGACTCTCCCATGCTATCAATAGGAATGTTGAACGAGGTGTGTGGAAAAGCATTCGGCTGTCTAGGAATGGGCCAAATATTTCGCACTTGTTTTTTGCATATGATTTAGTGCTTTTTGCCGAAGCATCGATGGCCCAAATGATTCGGATTAAAGATATTCTGGACCTCTTTTGTGTTTGTTCGGGGCATAAGGTGAGCATCTCGAAGACCACTATATATTTTTCGAAAAATTGTGCTGTGGAGGGGCGTATCGAGTTGGCAAATTATGGTGGGTTTGAGTTAGTCGACGACTTAGGCATGTATTTGGGTGTTCCGTTGCTTCACAAGCGGGTTACAACGGCTACTTACCAATACCTCTTCGACAAAATTGAAAAGAGACTTTCCGGATGGGCAGCGCGTACTTTAGCTCTTGCGGGTCGTATTACTCTTGCTAAGGCCGTTATCCAGGCGATTCCGAATTATGTTATGCAAATTGCATGGTTGCCTAAGGGGGTTTGTGATAAAATTGAGCGGATGATCCGACGTTTCATTTGGGGTGGGACGGATGGTCAAAGGGGTGTGCACCTTGTGCGTTGGGAGGTTATGACTTCAAATGCGAAGAATGGGGGGCTCGGGCTACGCCATTTACATCAACATAATGAAGCCCTCCTTATGAAAGTGGGATATCGTCTTATTACGGATACGGATAAACTATGGGTGAGGGTGCTCCGTCACAAATACAAGTGGGAGGGGGCCTTGCCATCGTCTATTTATCGTGTTGGTAGTTCACGATTATGGCTTGGGTTAAGCCAAGTGTGGGAGGAGTTACGTCAAGGTATTAGGTGGCATATCCGTGATGGGTGGTCGACGGATTTTTGGTGGGATAGTTGGCTTGATGATGTGGGAAATCTTGCGCCGTTTTGTGTGAATGGAAGTGCGCCGGTGGGAATCAAGGTGGCTTCGATGACAAACTTAGCGGGGCAATGGGATTGGGAAAGACTTCGTATGGTACTGCCTGCTGATATGTTGTCTAGAATTACAGCTGTGCTGCCCCCTCACGCGGCGCTTGGTGCTGACCGTCCGGCTTGGCGCTGGTCGGATACGAAGGAGTTTACGACATCGTCGGCCTATGAAAAGCTGAGCGAAGGTAATGAAGGTGCTGCGAATGGTGCTTGGAGGAAGATTTGGGCGTTGAAGGTTCCCCAACGCGTGCGGGTGTTTTGGTGGGTTGTTATGCACGGGAAGTTAATGACGAATGCCGAAAGGTTTCGTCGGCACATAACCGCGGATATTAGTTGCCTTGGGTGCAGTACGATGGTAGAGGACACGCTGCATGTGCTGCGTGAGTGCACAGCGGCACGGGAGGTTTGGAACCGCGTGTTGCAGCCGAATGCAGCGGGGCGGTTCTATTCATTGAATTTTGAGGATTGGTTGCAGGAGAACATCTTCGCGACTGCTACTGGGCAGCAGGGTGTTAGCTGCTGGAGTTCACTTTTTGCTATTATTTGTTGGCTCCTTTGGAAGGATAGATGCAATTGCGTCTTCAATAACCGGGTTGGGGGCTCATCCTTTGTGGTGGTTGAAGCGACAAGGTTATATAGTGATTGTATTGATGGCCGAAATTTGGGGTTTGCGAGGAATGATGGGCATGCTAGTACGATTAGCAGAGGCGACGCAAAATGGCAGCCACCTTGCCAAGGCCGCGTTAAGATCAACATTGATGGTGCGGTGTGTGGTGCGACAAAGCAAGCTTCGATTGATGGTGTGTTTCGGGACGCTAGTGGGGGTTAGTTGTTTGGCTATGCGCGGTGTAACCCCCTAGACCCGCCTATGCGTTACGACGGATCCTAGGAAGTCACATTAGGGTCACAAGAGCGACCCACAGTAAGATTTCAAATAAAAATATGGTTAAACCTTTAAAACCATAAAATAAATATCTGATTTAAAATACAATTTTAGAAATCGTTCAAAACGATAAAACAATTCACGATACCAGTTGCAGAAAATAAGTTTTAGACTCATTTGTATAATTCAAACACGACACACATGCCCCCTAGTTACACAAATACCATACTCCCTGATAAGCCGAAGAATCTCCCATACCGACGTTGATAGGTGCAACTTGTTTGATCTTTTATCCTGAGATGGTAAAACAACATGAGCTTGGGAAAGCTCAGTAATACAAAACTACCAAATGATGCTATAAGTTCATGCAGACATACGGTAGGCATAACATTTTTATGATGTTCCAGGCAATACTTGTCTCCATTTATGTTTCGCTGATTTAGTGAAGCACTATTCTTGAAGATTACAAAGTTTGTTCTTTCTATATTACTGTGTACTGAGAGAGAGCTTATTGTTCAGAGAGTCAACAGAGTGGCAGATTGAAGAAGTTAAACCATCAAAGCCTAGTGTGTTTTAATAAGTTGCAAATCAACATACATAAGTACTTATCATCATATCATATGAACACATAACATATTATATGCAAATGCTCGGATGCATGTATGCGTTTACTAATGACTACCCTCCAACCAGCACACCAAT
Organism: Hibiscus trionum; assembly: GCA_030270665.1. Taxonomy (NCBI): domain Eukaryota; kingdom Viridiplantae; phylum Streptophyta; class Magnoliopsida; order Malvales; family Malvaceae; genus Hibiscus; species Hibiscus trionum. Next base: position 39,458,049 of record BSYR01000022.1, read on the forward strand.
ATGTAGTCCCCCAGAACTGTATCATAAACTGGCATTAACCCAAGCCCATTGGGCGGGGTACCATCCTAAGGAATACCTTAGAATACGGGCGGCCCTTGCCGAAGCATAGGAACCTAAAAAAAACGGGCGGACCTGGCCGAAGCCTAGAATCTGTAAAAACGGGCGGACCTGGCCGAAGCCTAGGATCTGTAAAAACGGGCGGACCTGGCCGAAGCCTAGGATCTGTAAAAACGGGCGGACCTGGCCGAAGCACAGGATCTGTAAACAGGACGGTCTTACCAGCTGGATCAGGGCTGAGCCGAAGAGACTTCATATCATATCCCAACAGTATACCCCAGACAGAATCAGTGTTCAGATTTCCAGACATGGTTAACAGAATATATGTGACAGACATTTTATTCAGAGTATCAGAAACAGAAATTCATGCTTTTAACAGATAAATGGGCATACTATTGAGCAGAACAGACATTTCAGTATTACTCATGCAAACAGATTGTACCATCATAGGTAAAACTAACAGATCATACTATTGAGTTTATCAGGCAATCAGACAAAACTATTACAGATCAAACGATCACATAACAAATATACAGATTGATCAGATATATATATCAGGTAGGCAGAGAACGTCATCAAACATAATATTTTTCATGGCTAATTAATTATACAGTTCATTCAACAGAATATATCACACATGGAACACACTAGGTGGAACAGATCATTTCTTGGAGATGTTTGGCATTTACAGAATGAGACATATTGAACTCTTGACAACTTGAACGAATTTCTGAAACGTGGCTCCTCTTAAGAAGGGGGTTCATACTAACGGTATAACCCAGATATTCAGAAGGTGATACTTCAAGATCTTAGAAAGTTCAGATATTTTATGAACACTTTAGTCCTTTAAGCATACAAGGGCATTATGGTCATTTCGACGTTCATAGACATTCTGGTAATTATACCAACATTGAAAGCAATGGTTCACAGAACTCGGATATCATATTAGCTCATTAGCTTTCTATCCAGACATTCAAGAATTTCATCAAATACATAGTTTCTGATTAACTCAAGAGGGTATTTCAGTTATTTTAGACTGAGATAGATCTACCATTTCTTTCTGAATTACCATTTGGTACCTCCACCATTCACTTACTTAAACGAGATTTAGGCGTCCTAACTCTCCGGCCCTTTACAGAAGATTCATTTATTTCAGAACTTGAGGTTTATCGTCATTCAAATTAATCAGACATTTCGGTGCTCGAGGCATTACCATCTTTTTGGTCATTGCGATCATTCTTATCAAATTCACGTATTACTGTCATAAGGGTCGACTTAGGATTTCAACACTATTTCCAGCAAATTCTTATCTGAAATCTATTTATATTCTTATCTGAATATTTTGATCTTACTGATTCTGATATTTAATTTTCGTATCGAATTCGGCTTAAGCAGAGTTCACAAATACACTTCATCACAAACATGCATGCTTTAACCGAATATCAACATGTGCATAAAGCATACAAGGGGTAGTAAGGTATTACCTTAATTCCGAGTTATACTGGTTGACTCCCGATACTACATTCGATCGCATTCGAATCCGGACTGGATGTCCCATGACATTTCGAATACCGAGATATTATCATACCTTCAAATACACAAATTAATATTTCAGTTCTTATCCATAGAGCTCTAAAAAAATTAAACACTTTCGGGTTCAAGGTCAGATTCGGAGGTCTTCGGGTCAGAATTTTGCAAAACGGGTTTCAAAATCGGACTCAGGACGTCGAAAATCATAAAATAGGGCTTTTCGGAAAATTTGACTTTTTGGTCAAAGTCAACGGTCAAAGTCAACGGTCAACGGGGTCAGAGTCAACTGGTCAAAGTCAATGCTGACGTCATCATGACGTCAGCAGTCAACAGGGTCAACTGAGTTGGCTCGGACTGACTCAGGCGAGTTGACTCGGACGAGTTGACTCGGCTGACTCGGACGAGTTGACTCGGGTGACTCGAACGAGTTGACTCGGGTTGACGGGTCGAGTCAGGTCGGACGGGTCGGGTCGGGTCGGATCGGGTCGGACGGGTCGGATCGGGTCGGTTCGGGTCGGTTCGGGTCGGACGGGTCGGATCGGGTCGATCGGGTCGGTTCGGGTCGGACGGGTCGGATCGGGTCGGTTCAGGTCGGACCGGTTCAACCAGTCCAGCCGGTTCGGACCGGGTTCACTCACCATAAAATTATAGAATCGACGACCGGTCACCAGAAAGTCACCGGAATTTCGCCGGAAAATCTATTTCATGTTGATTCTGCCAAAATTACATAGATCAAGACATGGGCTTTAAAAATAAACGGTCGGTTATTCAAAAATTTGTCGGGATCTTACCGGAGATGACGAAAATAGAGGCGAAGAGGCAAAAATTCGCGTAGCTCCGGTGGAGGCTTCGCCGGTGGTGAATGGATGATCAACCAAAGGGGTTTTTCTCCTCGCGGCGCAAGGACCCTCGATCTGGTGGCCGTGTGATGAACCGGTGACGGAATCGGCTGGAATCATCGACAACCAAACGGGTTACCTAAACTAAGGTTCGACGAACCTTTAACCTTAATTTCCCGACGACTAAAACGGCGGCTGAGCAAGTGGTTAGTGGGGTTTTGGTCGGGACTCGACGGCGGACATGATGGCAGTGGCGGTGAAGGCCACGGCCCGACGGTGACATAGATCGGAGCTACAACGGCAGATAAACTATTGGTTCCTGATGGCCTCTTTCGTTGCTGTTTGGCAACGGACGGCAGTGCTATCGCGCGAGTGGTGGACGGAGATGAGTCCGGGATGAGGCGGCGGTCACGCCAGTGTGGGCGGTGACGTCCACGATCGAATGGTGGTCGGAGATCTTGGCAGTGACCGGATCTGGGTTTTTGGGTAGGAAGTTGAGAGAGAAATCAATTATGGCATTTTTTTCGAATATGTGAAACGTCTGAATCTGATATAATCAAATTCAAAAACTCCTTAATTAACAAACAAATATTACACTTGGTAATACTTGACAGAAAAGAGCACTTGGCTCAATTGGTTAGCATGTGGAGTGGTGAGGGTTGAGGTCTCGGGTTCGAGCCTCCACACCCTCACCCTTTTTTTCTTATTTTTTTTATGCATATATTTTAGGGGTGTTACAATTCTCTCCCCCTTAAAAGAAATTTCGTCCTCGAAATTTATTAGAGTCAGAGAAAGCTCTTTCATCCATTCTTGTACTGAATCTTATCCATCAAAGCATCATTGTTTCTCAGGACCCACAGACAATCACGGATCAATCTGTCAGTTTCCTTGGATACTCACATTGACTTCAGACTAATAATCATCCCAACATACATTTTGGACCAATCAATCAGAATTTAACATTTGAATCCATACCGAACTTCATATAATACAAAACAAACATGTCTCATAACTTTTATTATAACGGTCTCAGTCAAGGATAAGAGATATTCTGGTCTACCATAAGAGTTAATCATACCACCCAAAGGTATATCCAGATTCCAAATTACTCTTCTAGGTTTGCGATCAATTTTCAGATGAAAACTGCGACTACAGCTCGGACAAGCACACTAGAGGCTCCAACAACGACTCCAAGAATCAGGATGTAAACATCAAATTTCAGTCAGGGATGAAATATAATGATACACCAAGACTCATTTCCAAGGAAATGTCTTTCTTCATACTGATCGAACGTAACTAAAGGTTTTAAACGGATATCACTTACCTTCAGCGTAATACTCCGATAATTGTTTCCTTCATGCATAACATAATCACCACATAATTTATACTTCCACTAATCTCACGGACAACCTTCTTTTTTTTTAATTCGCAACACTTTTATCAAATCCTCGTCAGAACATTCTAAACACAATCGTTATCACCAAGCTACTTTACATGAAATCTTATATCAGTCACCTCATTTGATCAAACATTTATTCTTAATCTGATTCAGATATTCGATTTCACAGGCATAAACCATCTCAAGTTCTTTATCCAGGCTCAAATCCATTAAGTTAATCCAATTCACAGACGAATGTTACAGACATTTCTTGTCATTACGATTCGAGATACAATGGACAGAAAGTTTAGATTCAATTTTTTTTCTTCAAAAAAAAGGATTCGACATCAGAGTCCCGGCTTGGAGGAGTACGGTCAGGATCTAGGGGCATGCACAGACCAGACACCCTATGACAGACGATCGGCCGATCAACCCAGAAAGACGTAACTCTAAGCTCTGATACCACTAAATGTAACCCCCTAGACCCGCCTATGCGTTACGACGGATCCTAGGAAGTCACATTAGGGTCACAAGAGCGACCCACAGTAAGATTTCAAATAAAAATATGGTTAAACCTTTAAAACCATAAAATAAATATCTGATTTAAAATACAATTTCAGAAATCGTTCAAAACGATAAAACAATTCACGATACCAGTTGCAGAAAATAAGTTTTAGACTCATTTGTATAATTCAAACACGACACACATGCCCCCTAGTTACACAAATACCATACTCCCTGATAAGCCGAAGAATCTCCCATACCGACGTTGATAGGTGCAACTTGTTTGATCTTTTATCCTGAGATGGTAAAACAACATGAGCTTGGGAAAGCTCAGTAATACAAAACTACCAAATGATGCTATAAGTTCATGCAGACATACGGTAGGCATAACATTTTTATGATGTTCCAGGCAATACTTGTCTCCATTTATGTTTCGCTGATTTAGTGAAGCACTATTCTTGAAGATTACAAAGTTTGTTCTTTCTATATTACTGTGTACTGAGAGAGAGCTTATTGTTCAGAGAGTCAACAGAGTGGCAGATTGAAGAAGTTAAACCATGAAGCCTAGTGTGTTTTAATAAGTTGCAAATCAACATACATAAGTACTTATCATCATATCATATGAACACATAACATATTATATGCAAATGCTCGGATGCATGTATGCGTTTACTAATGACTACCCTCCAACCAGCACACCAATATGTAGTCCCCCAGAACTGTATCATAAACTGGCATTAACCCAAGCCCATTGGGCGGGGTACCATCCTAAGGAATACCTTAGAATACGGGCGGCCCTTGCCGAAGCATAGGAACCTAAAAAAAACGGGCGGACCTGGCCGAAGCCTAGAATCTGTAAAAACGGGCGGACCTGGCCGAAGCCTAGGATCTGTAAAAACGGGCGGACCTGGCCGAAGCCTAGGATCTGTAAAAACGGGCGGACCTGGCCGAAGCACAGGATCTGTAAACAGGACGGTCTTACCAGCTGGATCAGGGCTGAGCCGAAGAGACTTCATATCATATCCCAACAGTATACCCCAGACAGAATCAGTGTTCAGATTTCCAGACATGGTTAACAGAATATATGTGACAGACATTTTATTCAGAGTATCAGAAACAGAAATTCATGCTTTTAACAGATAAATGGGCATACTATTGAGCAGAACAGACATTTCAGTATTACTCATGCAAACAGATCGTACCATCATAGGTAAAACTAACAGATTATACTATTGAGTTTATCAGGCAATCAGACAAAACTATTACAGATCAAACGATCACATAACAAATATACAGATTGATCAGATATATATATCAGGTAGGCAGAGAACGTCATCAAACATAATATTTTTCATGGCTAATTAATTATACAGCTCATTCAACAGAATATATCACACATGGAACACACTAGGTGGAACAGATCATTTCTTGGAGATGTTTGGCATTTACAGAATGAGACATATTGAACTCTTGACAACTTGAACGAATTTCTGAAACGTGGCTCCTCTTAAGAAGGGGGTTCATACTAACGGTATAACCCAGATATTCAGAAGGTGATACTTCAAGATCTTAGAAAGTTCAGATATATTATGAACACTTTAGTCCTTTAAGCATACAAGGGCATTATGGTCATTTCGACGTTCATAGACATTCTGGTAATTATACCAACATTGAAAGCAATGGTTCACAGAACTCGGATATCATATTAGCTCATTAGCTTTCTATCCAGACATTCAAGAATTTCATCAAATACATAGTTTCTGATTAACTCAAGAGGGTATTTCAGTTATTTTAGACTGAGATAGATCTACCATTTCTTTCTGAATTACCATTTGGTACCTCCACCATTCACTTACTTAAACGAGATTTAGGCGTCCTAACTCTCCGGCCCTTTACAGAAGATTCATTTATTTCAGAACTTGAGGTTTATCGTCATTCAAATTAATCAGACATTTCGGTGCTCGAGGCATTACCATCTTTTTGGTCATTGCGATCATTCTTATCAAATTCACGTATTACTGTCATAAGGGTCGACTTAGGATTTCAACACTATTTCCAGCAAATTCTTATCTGAATTCTATTTATATTCTTATCTGAATATTTTGATCTTACTGATTCTGATATTTAATTTTCGTATCGAATTCGGCTTAAGCAGAGTTCACAAATACACTTCATCACAAACATGCATGCTTTAACCGAATATCAACATGTGCATAAAGCATACAAGGGGTAGTAAGGTATTACCTTAATTCCGAGTTATACTGGTTGACTCCCGATACTACATTCGATCGCATTCGAATCCGGACTGGATGTCCCATGACATTTCGAATACCGAGATATTATCATACCTTCAAATACAAAAATTAATATTTCAGTTCTTATCCATAGAGCTCTTAACAAAATTAAACACTTTCGGGTTCAAGGTCAGATTCGGAGGCCTTCGGGTCAGAATTTTGCAAAACGGGTTTCAAAATCGGACTCAGGACGTCGAAGATCATAAAATAGGGCTTTTCGGAAAATTTGACTTTTTGGTCAAAGTCAACGGTCAAAGTCAACGGTCAACGGGGTCAGAGTCAACTGGTCAAAGTCAATGCTGACGTCAGCATGACGTCAGCAGTCAACAGGGTCAACTGAGTTGGCTCGGACTGACTCGGGCGAGTTGACTCGGGTGACTCGGACGAGTTGACTCGGGTGACTCGAACGAGTTGACTCGGGTTGACGGGTCGAGTCGGGTCGGACGGGTCGGGTCGGTTCGGGTCGGTTCGGGTCGGACGGGTCAGATCGGGTCGGTTCGGGTCGGACGGGTCGGATCGGGTCGGACGGGTCGGATCAGGTCGGACCGGTTCAACCAGTCCAGCCGGTTCGGACCGGTTCGGACCGGGTTCACTCACTAGAAAATTATAGAATCGACGACCGGTCACCGGAAAGTCACCGGAATTTCGCCGGAAAATCCATTTCATGTTGATTCTGCCAAAATTACATAGATCAAGACATGGGCTTTAAAAATAAACGGTCGGTTATTCAAAAATTTGTCGGGATCTTACCGGAGATGACGAAAATAGAGGCGAAGAGGCAAAAATTCGCGTAGCTCCGGTGGAGGCTTCGCCGGTGGTGAATGGATGATCAACCAAAGGGGTTTTTCTCCTCGCGGCGCAAGGACCCTCGATCTGGTGGCCGTGTGATGAACCGGTGACGGAATCGGCTGGAATCATTGACAACCAAACGGGTTACCTAAACTAAGGTTCGACGAACCTTTAACCTTAATTTCCCGACGACTAAAACGGCGGCTGAGCAAGTGGTTAGTGGGGTTTTGGTCGGGACTCGACGGCGGACATGATGGCAGTGGCGGTGAAGGCCACGGCCCGGCGGTGACATAGATCGGAGCTACAACGGCAGATAAACTATTGGTTCCTGATGGCCTCTTTCGTTGCTGTTTGGCAACGGACGGCAGTGCTATCGCGCGAGTGGTGGACGGAGATGAGTCCGGGACGAGGCGGCGGTCACGCCAGTGTGGGCGGTGACGTCCACGATCGAACGGTGGTCGGAGATCTTGGCGGTGACCGGATCTGGGTTTTTGGGGAGGAAGTTGAGAGAGAAATCAATTATGGCATTTTTTTCGAATATGTGAAACGTCTGAATCTGATATAATCAAATTCAAAAACTCCTTAATTAACAAACAAATATTACACTTGGTAATACTTGACAGAAAAGAGCACTTGGCTCAATTGGTTAGCATGTGGAGTGGTGAGGGTTGAGGTCTCGGGTTCGAGCCTCCACACCCTCACCCCTTTTTCTTATTTTTTTTATGCATATATTTTAGGGGTGTTACACGCGGAATGTTGGGGCTTGTACGGCTTTAATGGCTGAACTATGGGCGGCGTATGATGCGCTAGTCATTGCGTGGGAACGTGGATATCGATCGGTGGACTTGGAAACGGATAATAAAACTGTGGCGAAAATTCTAAATATGGAGTCTAGTATTATGTCGGAGAATGCTTTGGTCATGCGTTTGCGGAAACTTGTTCTCCAACGGTGGGATTTGTCGATACGATCTATATATCGTGAAGCAAACAGGGTTGCGGATACATTAGCAGGTTTGGCTCAGAATAGAATGGGAGGTTGTTTTCTTTTCGATTCTCCTCCTCCTGAGGTGGCTCAGTTGGTCACAGCTGATATTGGGCGATGTTTTGTTTTTGTTTTGATTGTATTTGCGGTTCGGTAACACCATGTGTACTCTTTTCCCCCATTTAGGCTTAGGGGGTTTTTAATGAGGCACGTGGTGTTATGCCGTCCTTCTTTTTTATCAAAAAAAAAAAGGACAGTTGATAGGTCCGCATATCTATTTAAAAAGCTTTTATTTAAAAATAAAAATTGGTGTTATATATCAATGTATGTCATTTATTGTAGAATTTTTCTATTAAGAATATAACAAAAACTATTCTTCATAAAAAATATTCTCTTATCTCACTTAATATGTCTAGTATTGATTTTTCAAAATTAATTTTTTTTAATTTTGACCATAATTATTTTAAATATTTTAATTAATTAAATTTTATAAAAAAACATATTTTTAAACCACTTGATTGAAGGTTTCTAAAACATATTTTTTACATATTTTTAAACCACTTGATTGAAGGTTTTAACCATAATCTAAAAACAACAACAAAAAAATAAAATAGTAAAACTAAAAACAAAAGATAAGCATTGCACCAGTTAGATATACACATCTTTTTTGCACCAAAGAAAATCTCTACGGTCTATTGTAGGAAGGGTTCTTGGGGAGTTGTCGAAACACGGACTAGATGAAATTCCCAAAATCGGCAACCGCCTTTCACGCTTATTCTCAAAAAACGACGATTCTCTCTAAGTTACATCGACAAACAACCCAAAAAGGATCAAGCTTTACATGACCACCGACAAACACAAATTAGAAACAAGTGCTGTGAAGGTCACCGTATGAACACAAAAAACCTGCAAAAGTAACCATAGAAGACGTGTCATAAAGGCAGAGAAAACGTACCACAAAGGCAGAAGAAAGCACAATAAAATGTGTGAAAAATAAACAAAATAAATAAAAAACAAATAAAATATGAATTATTAATTGTCGACAACCAATACAAAGAATAATATCGCTACCGATTAAACGCTTCATAAAATATTAATGAGCTATTATATCCATTATAAAAGCAGCATACATTGTGTAAAACATTTAATATAATAATAAATTAATGCATTACTGTAGCGTACTTATTTAATTAAAAGTAGGCATACCATTATCTTTTCCAATAGTATTGTCCAAAGTTTGAAATATGAGATCAGATGACAATTGATGATTTGTTAGGAATAAAATAAATAAGAATAAGAATCAGAACAAGAAGAACAAAGAGATGAGAGAAAGAGGGAGATTTGTATTATTCTCAAATATAGACTTGTGTATACAATGCCTTCAATGAATCATTTATTTATAGGGATAAGAAGTACATAATACATTAAACTCTAATTAATAGAGATAATATTCCTAATAATAAATAAATCAAACTCCTTAGATAAAGTTCTAATCATGATAGACATCCACATAGATAAATATTCATAACATGATTTGATATCTAACGTAATTTTTTATTATTAAATCAATGGATAAATATCAAAATCACACATGGACTTTTGTCAAATGTGCAATGTGGTACATAAATTTTGTTTTTTACAATTATATACATAAAATTTTTATTTTTGTTCAATTGTACACATTTTTTTTAATTTTGATTCAATTAAGAAAAGAGTTCTTCAAGGCTAAAGTTAACCCTAATATTTTCTCTCCAAGAGACGTTAGCTTTAGTCGGGTACCCGAAAAAATCTGGTAACGGGTAACCGGATCACATTTATTTATTTATTTTTAAAAATTACATAGTAAATACATAAAATTTAAAAGTTCATAATACATAATCTAAACACAAAAACTAGTGATTTGAAGTTAGTTTTAAGATGAATATTTGGATATATTAAAGTTTATCGCCAAAAAGACATTAAAAATATTAATCACTTTTTCTTTCTTTCGAATCTTGTATTAACAAATTAAAAAAATATTTGAAAATTTTAAAACTTAAAAGTACATAATGCAAACATAGAAATAATTTAGAGATTTAAATTTAGTTTTAGGTAAAAATATTAATGAACCTAAAATAAATATATTAAAATTATCGGGTCGGGTACCCAGTCACCAAAAAAATTTGGCCCAGACCTGGCCCAATTACCTTGGAAAAATCCCGGGTCGGGTAATTATTTTTAGTAAAATACCCGCTTTTTTATTTTGGGTCGTCGGGTATTCGGGCTGGGTCAACCGGGTCGGGTAGTTTTGAACACCCTTATGATTACTTGTGGACTTCAAAAATAGGAATTAATATTATTAAAAATATTTTATTACATATAGTTATTAAAAATTTAATATTACAGTTAAATATCATTAAATTATTATTTAATATTATTAGAAATAATTTAATAATATCATTAAAAATATTATTAGAAATAATTACTATTTTTCATAAAATTACTAAAAAATAATTTATTAATATTATTATAAAAAATTATAATATTATTAAAAATATTTTAATAATGTTTTTAGAAATATTATTAAAAATAATATAATAAAATAGATATAATAATTTAATGATATTATTAAAAATAATCATAATAGATATAATAAAATAGACGAGAGTGCATTATATAATATTAAAAATAATCACAACATATTTTAACAGATAAATGAGACGCAAAATGTATTAGCGAAAGATGGGGTGGGCGAGTGTTGTGGTTTTAAGTGATGTACTGAAATGTACTTTGGGGATCGATTTTTCTTGCAAATTGTGTGCCGGGCATTTGAATGCTTCCCTGACTTGTTTTTTTTTGTATGATTTTTGTTGGGACATTTTATAATTTCTTGAGACTGCTTGTTTCGTTGTTCATTTGGTACTGTTTAGTGATATATTTTCTCTTAATGAAATTATCATCCATTAATTAAAAAATAAATATATTAATACAAATAGAGAAAATAATAGTAGTATTTTATAATAAAAATAAAAATATAATAATAAATATAGAATACAATAAATTAATGACAAAATTAAGGGAAAGTAAAAATAAATATGCTATGGAATCAAATTAAATAAAATTATAATTTATAAGGGTCAAAATAGTAAGTAGCTATGCAAAATTAGACAACATTCAAAAGAAAAATGACCAAAATAACAATTAACACCAATATAGTAAATGGCACATTATTTTTTCGAATTTTCGGATAATCTGAAAATCAAAATATCTCGATGCGTATCTAATCTAATTATTTGATTTTTCCTTTGGATATTGGATCAGAATTACCCAAAAATAAAAAAAGATCAAATATCTGAATTTTCGGATCGAATTACCCGGTCCATTTTTTTTTTGAAAAGTACTAATGTTAGGTATCATAATTAAATTCAAAAGTAAATAAAATTTAAACCGAATGTACGACCCTAGTAGTATAGTGTGATTTAATCCCCTAGATAATATGAGTTTCAGCATAGTTATTTGCATGTGATAAGAAAGAGAATGTGTAAGATAGGATGTTTAGAAAAACAAAACAAAATTTAAATTAAATCACTATTAAAAATTATTCAAAATAAAAAACCAATCAAACTATGATATATGATTTACATAAATTATATATATATGTGGGATATGATTCGGTTATACAATGTAAAAGTTTTTAAAATATTAATATCCTAGTCATTCATTCACCCTCATCCGACCGAACCCTAATTAAGAAAGAATTTGGACAACTAGATGAGAGTAAATGGATAACTGGCATTTAGGTGAACCAATGTTTAGGTGAATTTGTAGGTTCCATGTGGGTATAAATAGGCATGAAGGCAAGAATCAAAAACACGCCTAAACATCAAAGCAATAGTTTAATCATAGTTTGCAATGGCTGTTAAACTTTCTCATATGTTGTTTGGAGCATTTGTTTTACTCTTTGTGCTGCAACCTTGTGTCATCAAGTCTCTGAAACTTGATTCCCTTCAAAATCTTGAGCAAGTCCAGAAAGGAGGAGGTGCCAGCGGGATTAATCAAGTCAAGCAATACCTCAAGAGATATGGCTATTATCCCCATGGCGTGAAGCTCACACTCGACGATCGTTTCGACGATTTTTTGGAGTCTGCTCTAAAAGCATATCAGCAATTTCTGTATCTGGATGTAACAGGCAAGATCGACTCCGCTACTATCAAAACAATGATGACTCCTAGGTGCGGTATGCCTGATAATCAAGGTGAATCTCACTTGATTTCTAACTATAACACCACAAACAGTAAGTGGAGGAAGTACAACCTTTCATATTCTATCAGCAATGCTCCCAGTGGGTTTAAAGTAAATGGAGTGGAAACTGTATTTGCTAGAGCAATGAAATCATGGGCAGATGTTTCTCCCTTCAAGTTCACAAAAAATTCAAATAGCGATATCAAAGTGGCGTTTTACTCAAATAATCATGGGGATTATCCATTTTATGATCCAGTGACTGGGAATGAGGCATATGCTCATGCTTTTTATCCACAAGATGGGAGGGTTCACTTCAATACATTATATACTTGGTCCACCAGTCCTACAAGTAGACAAGCCGACATGGAATCAATAGCTGTGCACGAATTAGGACATACTTTGGGTCTTAACCATAGCGGGTTACTATCAGCTATCATGTATCCATATATTGATCTAGGAACCATCAAAAGGACCCTGACCCAAGATGACAAAGATGGTTTAAAAGCAATGTACAAGTACTAAAAGACATTGCACCTATGCAGGTTCCATAATAACTATACTGAAAATGAAATAAGTGATTACAGATATACCAGACCTTAACTGCTGGATTAATGTAATCTAATAGATATGGAAGCTTTAGTTTCCTTGCATAATCTATGACTATGAATTACTTCAAGTTGTTATGTGTTGCATTTGTGACGTATGCTTTTGAACATTTCAATGCATTATGCTATATATTGCTGCCTAATAACTAGGGATCAAATTGAGGTTAAAACATGTATATTTTTTTTCTTCAAAATTTATAAATATCCCATAATTTTTAATTTTTTTATAAACTAAAAATAAAATACAAGTGCCAATTACAACTAGTTGGTCTAGTGGGATGAAGCATGGGTTCAAATCCTAGTGTTGTGAATAGAAAGAAAAATGGGTTGAAATGGTGGTTCCCATAATGGATCTCTGTAAAACTCGATCTGAATTAGCCGGACAGTGACTCGTAAAGCAATGGTTAAACAAAGTAAAAAACAAAAGAAGCGATGGGGTTGGGGCTACAGCCCCTCCCACCTATATAATAGCTCTATTCCTGCTGATAATGAAGAAAATGACTTCTATATAAGAGTGATAGGACTTGAACTAGAATAAAATTTTAAGGGAGAAAATAATTTAGTGACCTAAGTAGTATTTAAACAAAAACTTGAGATGAAAAACAATGTGTAACTTGAATAATATTTAAACTTATGGCTATGCTTTTCAATTAAATTGAAAGGTTTACGAGACAAGACCCCTTATAACTTCTATATAGTTCTCTCCAGGTTTACCATTACATTCACTCGATGATACACACCAGATCTATTTGTAATTATTTTGTAATAAATCTAAGAGTTAATTACATTTAATGTTCCCAATTTATTACCTTCATTTTAATTCGTCTCCAAACATTTAAACATTCCAATCTCATCCTCAAATTACGAGCCTCATTTTAATTTGGTCCTCAAACTTTTGAACGTTTTAATTTTATTATTAAACTACAATTCTCCTTTTAAGTTGGTCGTCAAAATTTTGAATATTCTAATTGCATCACCAAATAATTAGTATATGCTAGCTATATCCCATGTTAGTAAAACCGCTATAAAAATTGTTACTTCCCATGTGAACAATGATGTTTATTATGTGTGACATAAACGATGATTTGACGATGAAAATTAGAATGTTCAAAAAGTTTGGTGGCCAATTTAGAATGAGGGTCGTAATTTGTGGATTAAATTGAAATATTTAAAAGTTTAGGGACTAATTTAGAATTAGAGTCATAATCCGGGAAAGAAATTAAAATGTTTAAAAGTATATGGTCCGATTTATAACGAGGGTCATAATTCAGAGACGTGTGGTGCAATTAATTCTTACAATAAATCGGAGCATATACTTTTAAACATTTGGGGATTAAATGTTAATGAGGAAGTACTATCAGAACTTTCGTTACGACACTCATATATATATATATATATATATATATATATATATATATATATATATATATATATATATATATATATATATATTGTCAGTTGGCGTGTTGGGTTGGATTCGAGTGTTGGGGTTAACTCGTTGATGGTGTGTAGTGGATAAATGTGTACATAAGGGCTTACTAGCCTGAGTTTGCACTCGTTCTATCTCGTCTGAGTCTGCATTTATTTTGTATTGTTGGATTCTATAACTATTATGTATTGTCTATTATTTATTGTCTTATTCTGCATCTATTCTAAATTGTTTGGTTCTGTATATGTTTTGACTTGTCTGAATTTGAGTGAATAATATGATGTTTAGTTGAATTTCTATTTTCAACATCATATCTAGTTAAAATTTGTACATGTATATTCTCTGGTTACATTATGCACGTAGAGAATTCACTAAGCTCTATAGCTCATATTCTATTTTGTTTTCTTTACATTTCATATTAGTGTATAATAAAAGTTCGTACTCGGCAT
The DNA here is from genome assembly GCA_030270665.1 of Hibiscus trionum. Lineage (NCBI taxonomy): Eukaryota > Viridiplantae > Streptophyta > Magnoliopsida > Malvales > Malvaceae > Hibiscus > Hibiscus trionum. The sequence goes on from BSYR01000022.1 coordinate 39,473,126, forward strand.
CATTTGGAGAGTCTCAATCTTAAACGATTTTTGTTTTTCAAGTATTGCCCTTTTCTGTAAACTATTTATTTTTTGAATTCTGGCTTTAAACTAATTATTATTTTATTGTAAAATGAATTGTTAATATGATAATTTATGAAATCTCATTTAATATTTTCACTTGGTTATGTATCAAACTCGACAATAATTTCTAAGTCGGTCCAGAATGTTACAAATTAGGTGCCGACTACATACCTAAGATCAAGCTAAGGAGGCAAAATAACATTAATTATTATATTAATAAATGTTGGTGTGATGATTAAATTCAAAACAAAATAAAATTTGAATCTAAGGAGCAGTCCTAGTGGCAAAGGATGAGAAAGGGATATTTTTAACATAAGACATTCAAAAAGTGTAGGAATTTGAAATTTAAATAAAATCACTTTTACAAATTATGCAAAATACAAAACCAATCAAACTATGAAACATGATTGACAAAATAATAAAAAATGTCGTGAAATAAAATAAAATTTACATGTCACAAATATAAAAATATGTTAAAATATATTTAAATAAACTATTGAAACTAATATATTATAATTAACGGGAACATTAAATTTAATTATTGTTAAAAAATATGTATTATATGAGATTGAGTGAGACACAAAACATAACAAAATAAAACATGGTGCCATGCAAAAAAAAAATAATATTTTCTCAGTCCCACTGAATATGTCCTGTAGTGATTTTTCTTTGGTCAATTTTTTTAAAAAAATTTGACTACTTATTGCTTTAAATTTATTATTGATAAAAATATAAAAAAATCATTTTAAAAAACTTCAATCAAGTAGTTTAAAAATATATTTTATAAAATTTAATTAATTATAATTTTAAAATAATTAGAGTCAATGTTTAAAAATTTTAACTTTTAAGAAGTCAATGTCCCACTAATTTAGTGGGACAAATAGATTATTAACATGACAAACATATATATAAATGAGTTAAAATCTGAATACAACAAAGTATTAATTATGAATGGGTTAGGATCAACTTACACTGTGTAAAACTCTCTAAGTTTTACACCTTTTTTGGATCGTTGGATGGGGGAAATGGATGGTTGAAATTAACTCCGTGTTTTTAATTCCCAAGTGATAATCTTCACATATTTTACTGTTAATCTCATCCATCCGTTTCACTCATCCAACGATCCAAAAAAGGTGTAAAACTTAGAGAGTTTTACACAGTGTAATTTGATCCTATCCCTATATATATATATATATATATCGTACATGTAAAAATTAATATCATTGTGGTCTAAAAATAATGATATGAACACAATATGAATCCAAAAAATGCCATTATTTTTTATTAAGTAAAATGAGAATTACATTATCAAGATAAATATCGAGATTTAAACTTATATAAAATAAGGCATAAACATTTTTAATCACTCGGTCAATTAATGGATCTAAAAATTAAAAGAATTAGAAAAAAAATTGCTAGTCAAGGGGAAGGAGAGAGCAATTATATTTAATCGAGGGGCTAATTTTTTTTTTCTTTTGGTAAAGGGAGGCGGAAGAAGTTGTCTAAATTTAATCCTAAATTTAATGTCAATTAAAACTTTCACATTATAGTCCGTTTATTTTCTATTGAATATTTTCTCCTACAATTGTATGTATTAAATATTAGATAAACTAAATTCATTGTCACTTAATTATCATTTTGGAACAAAAATTTCACTCAATTATAATATTGTTACAAAATAGTCGCTCCTTTGTTAGATATGAAATGGACATATAATATGGTTAGATTTAATAAAAAATTTAGTAATCTAAATTTATAAATTCTATTAATTTTATCATAATTTAAATTTTTTTTAATAAATTTAACTATTCATATTTGAATAGCAAGCCAAATAGTTCCAACACATTCACCAATCCACCTTCTCCACCGAGCACTACATCACATTTTATATTTCATCGAGATAATTGTACGCCTTAGAAAAATCAAGCTTCAGCACCACTCCTCCTTGTAACACCCGTGTTTTGGGCCTAGGAGTTAACCGGGTTTATAGTCGAGTCAATAAAATTTAATTAGAATCAATTCAACTTAAGTTGTGGTGTAATTGAGCTTTAATAAAAAGGGGAGGGACCTATGTTGCGATTTTACCCAAAACTTTTAAATAAAGTAAGATAACTTTAATTTTATAAAGAGACATCACCTTCTTCTTCCCTTCTATTATCTTCCAACGTGAATCACCATCTCTAAAACTCTCTCAAGCTTGTCACTATTTTATTGATCATACTACTTGATTTCAACACCGTTTTGAAAGGTAAATTATGTTTTCCGACTCTCCTCCTCATTCTCTATCTATCTATGGTCTTAAAATTCAAAGATATAGGATTTTGAAAAATTATGGTTTTATGTTAAAGTTTGGATTTTAGGTAGTTTTCCAAATGGTTTTAATGTTTTGAGTTGGGATTTAGCTTAATCATGATGAAATACACATTATATGTCAATTTGGTTAAATTTGGATGAAAATTCGTATTATGCTCATAGGGTAAATTTTAAGGTGTTGAAACTTGGTTTTTGGTGAAGTTTATGTTGAAAACTAAAGGCTGATGATTAGGGTATGATATGAGGGTGATTTGGGATGTGTTAGAGGTCATTTGGGTGTTTGAAAGTGGAGTTTTCAGCAAGGTGTTTGGGGAGTACGAAAATTGAGTTTTTGGATGATTGTGGATTGAGAAATTGTAGAATATGGCTCATGTTTGTGAAGTGAGTTGTTAGTTGAGTTTTAGCATTGAATTGTGGTGTAATAAGTGTGTTTTGTTTGGCTAGAAGCAAGAAGAAACGTTGAAGGAGCTTTGGAACCGAATACGAGTTCGTAGGAGGATTGTTTCGATTGACTAAGGAAGGGCGGTGAGTGGTTTTAAACTTATCCTAAAGTTTGGTTCGAGTATGTGTAGTGTGCTTGTGTAAAGTGTGCTTGGTAGGTCACTTTTAGTTAATTCGAGTTGTTAGTTAGCCGTTGATATCCATATATGCTATTGTGCTTACTTAACTATGTTCTTGTGATATTGGTGGTTTTGTACATGTATATTCATGAGGTGTATATATATGTGATGAGCCGGATGTATGATTGATGGAAAATGTAATGTGGTAAATGATAATTGGCACTAAAAAATTACCGGTTGTAAATGATCGATCATTAGGATTAGTGTGCACACAAATTGAGTCAAAACGTACGTGGCCTTGGTGGCGTTAAGGCACCAAGGAGGAGTACGGTGAAGTAATATTCCACCGGAAAATTTATTCATTTCTACGTGATGATGAGTGGAATCCCATCCGTAGGGCATGTGGCGTGAGTGGAATCCCGTCCATGCAAGGCCGGTGATGAGTGAAATCCCACCGAGGTAAAGTGTTGTTGAGTTTCAAATCCGCACAATCGAGGTAATTCAAAGTGGCCAATTAACTTGTTCATATATTGTGATATAGGGTGTTGAAACATGATTATTGATATTGATGCTTGGTGCTTAGTATGAAGTAATATGCCATATTATGCCACTTGATGGACTAGCTAGGACTACTTGTGATGTTACATATGCATGTTAGATATGAGGTTTAGGGAGTATATGCTTGAACCCTGCATTGTTGTTGTTTTTCGTTTTAGAGCACCCTCACTAAGCTTATAGCTTACGCTCTCAATGTTCAACAATGCAGATCATTAGCGTGGCGTTAGCTCGGAGCAAGGCAAGAAGGGCTTCCAAGTTTTGTAGCTCAAGTACGGTAGCGATTTTGTATTAGCTAGCAATGTGGCAAGGGTCTTTGTATGAGCGTGTGTGACTCATTCGATTGATGTTGATTTGGATTGATGTTTTGGTTTGTAAGCATGGTATGCTATGATGGATGTTGTGTGTGATAGCATGTTTTAGATGCTAGGTTGCCTTGTTTTAGTGCAAACCTCTTTAAGCTTATCATGCATCTTTTAAAACCTTGGAGTTCTATGTATGACATTGTATGCTAAATTGCCCTTTGGGATGCCATGTATGGATGCTTAGATTGTGTTGGAAGGCTTAAGTTGCTTGATTATATGTGTACCTCTTTGTATTGTTTAATGCCCTTTGGTTCTTGTGAGAGCATGCTTTTAAGGTTGGTTTGCCTTAGGGTTGATGATAGTGTGTTGATTGAGGTTTTAGAGGGATTTAGGGGCCTCCTTGTGCCCTAAATCAGCTCAAACTTGCAAGTTCGTAGCAGGGGGTATCGATACCTTTGGTACGGTATCGATACCACCCTCTTGATTTCAGGCCTTGTGTATCGATACTCGATGGAGAGTATCGATACCCTTTTGGTCACTGAAGCCACTGCCAATTTCGGTATCGATACTGGCCTATAGGGTATCGATACCGTTATCTTGGCGTTGACCGTGGGAAGTCAACTTTTGGGGAGGGTATCGATACACTCCTTGGGGTATCGATACGGTCTCCACGGGTTGACCAAACCCTGTTGACCTAGTCAAGGGGTATCGATACACCCCTTAAGGGTATCGATACCGCCTGCAGTTTAAGGTTTAAAATGGGCTTTTAAATGTTAGTTTGGGTTCGTTTGATTGCTTCGTATATGTTGTTCCGCTGTATGATCACTTAGGATGTAACTCTCATCTAGACAAGTTTTAAATTTAAAAAAAATAGGGTTGCTAACCGAGGGGAAATCTTAATTGGTTTTCGCTCGGTTTTCCCCGTGTGGCCCACTCGGACCGGTCATTCGGCCAGACTGGGACGAGGGGGTTACATTTGTTGGTATCAGAGCCTGAGGTTATCGAGACCTCGGGCAGGTATGTAAGGTAAACTTGTTATGTTGAGTAATTGTGTTGTTCGATGCATACCTTGCCATGAATCTTTGATATTTGACTGTTCGCATGATGTTTTGAAGCATGAATTGATATGTCTGGTGTAGAGTGTGTGTCCATTGCTACTATTACTTATTTACACAGATTTTTGAAAAGAGGAGTACTTGAGCACTATTGGACCCTTGCTTTGACTAACGAAATCCTTATATGTTTTTTGTTGTAGTTTATACTTTGATAGCTGTACTATGAGACCACGTGGGAGGCCTAGGAGGTTTCGACCGGAACCACGGGCAGAGGCTCCAGGAGTAGAGCCAGTAGTTAGAGTTGAGGCTCAAGTGGGAGAGCCTGTGATTGGGATTGGAGCACCTCCACCACCTCCACCACCACCACCTCCTCCACCAGGAGTGGGAGGCGAGGCTGAAGCCGGAGGAGAGGGACCACTAGGAGGTCAGGGTGGCCAAGGTGGCCAAGGACCGGCAGGGATTGACTTAGCTCCGTTGGTTCAGGCGATAGCCGGGGCTTTTCAGGCTGCAGTAGCTGGAGGACAAGCAGCACATCATCATGGTGAGGGCACCGGATTGCCATTAGAGAGACTTCGGGGTCTTGGAGCTGAAGAGTTCAGGGGGTCTACTCCGGAGAGGTCAGAGTTATGGTTTGAGAAGACCGTCCGTATCTTGGCTCAGATGGGGTGTACTGGTGATCGCAAGTTGGGCTGTGTTGAGTCCTTGCTTCAGGGCGATGCCTACACTTGGTGGGTCACTGTTACTTCAAGTATGGATGACACTGAGATCACTTGGGAGTTCTTTGAGTCAGCATTCCGGAAGAAGTATCTGGGTCCACGATACATCGACGAGAGGAAGAGGGAGTTCATGGCTTTGATTAAGGGGCTTAGATCCGTGACAGACTATGAGATTAGATTTGTCAGATTAAGTCAGTATGCACCTGAACTTGTTCCTACTGAGGTGGAACGCTGTAACCGGTTCCGTTATGGATTGAATGAAGAAATCAAGACATATACTCTAGCTACAGATTACACTGATTTTGATGTCTTGGTTTCGAGGGCCAAGGACTTGGAGCACAGTTTGAGTCTGACCAGGCGGTCAAGTGGATCTAGTTCTGGTAAGAGATCCAGTAACTTTGATAGAGATGATGCCAAGAGGAATCGAGACAACAAACCTCATTATGATAATAGGCGTGGTGGCGGTAACCACGGTAAAGGCCATCAAAACCAGAGGGCTGGTGGGAAGTTGCCTACATGTGCTATTTGTGGGAGGAACCACACTGGTGAGTGTTGGGGAAATTTCCATTCTTGTTGGAATTGTGGGGCTAGAGACCACATTAGGCGTAACTGTCCACATCCAGTGGGACAGGCATCAGCACAGGCTCCTGCTAGAGCCAATGATTTTCAGAGAGGCCGTGGGCGCAGTCGTGGCTACTTCCAACCTAGGATAGATGCACCTAGGGTGGATGCTTAGAGGAATCTTGCTCATGTTGTGGCAGTGCAGCCAGAGGCGGGAGGACCAGCGAGAGTTTATGCTCAGAGAGAGGCCGGGAACGACACTGATGTGATAGCAGGTAATTTCGAGTTACGGTCTATGTCTTTGCTTTCTTTGGTTGATTCAGGTTCTACGCATTCCTAAATTTTGAGTGAGCATGCACAGAAGTTAGATATCCCTGTTGAGATCTTAGATGTAGGTATGCATGTCACTAGTTCTTTTGGTGAGACAGTTGTGGTTAAACGTATGTATAGGAGATGTCCACTGAAGATTTAGGGTTATGTGTTCCCAGTTGATATGATGGAACTTCCTTTTTATGGTTTCGATATAATTCTGGGTATGGATTGGTTGGTTGAGCATCGGGCTAGTGTGGATTTTGAAACAAAGAGAATTTCTCTGAAACTTTCTGATGACTACGAGGTAGTAGTAGTAGGCGAGAACATTAAGTTCTTGTCTAATGTAATGTCAGCTATAGAGGCTCACAAGTTGATGGACTCTGGATGTAGGACTTATTTAGCTTATGTTATGAATCCGGATATGAGTGAAGCTAGACCGAAAGATATCAGAACAGTGTGTGATTTTTCGGATGTATTCCCTGAAGAGTTGCCGGGTTTACCTCCTGACAGAGATGTTGAGTTTGTGATCGAGACCATTTCAGGGTCTAATCCAGTTTCGATAGCTCCGTATCGTATGGCTCCAAAGGAGTTGAAAGAATTGAAGAACCAGTTGCAAGAATTATTAGACCGTGGATTCATCAGGCCTAGTAGTTCTCCGTGGGGGTGCTCCCGTGTTATTTGTGAAAAAGAAGGATGGTAGTATGCGTATGTGTATTGACTATAGACAATTGAATCAATTGACTGTGAAGAACAAATATTCGTTGCCTCGCATAGATGATTTGTTTGATCAGTTGAAAGGTGCTACAATGTTCTCGAAGATAGATTTGAGATCCGGATACTACCAGTTAAAGGTGAAAGAGTGTGATGTGCCGAAGACAGCTTTTAGGACTAGATATGGTCACTATGAGTTTCTTGTGATGCCATTTGGGCTCACGAATGCACCTGCAGCATTCATGGACATGATGAACAGAATTTTTAGAGACTATCTAGACTGTTTTGTAGTTGTTTTCATTGATGACATACTTGTGTACTCGAAGACGGAAGAAGAACATGACGAGCACTTAAGGGTTGTTTTACAGAGATTGTTGAGCAATCAGTTGTATGCGAAGCTTAGTAAATGTGAGTTCTGGATTCGAGAGGTGGTATTTCTTGGTTATGTTGTTTCGGCCGAAGGTATCCGAGTTGATCCATCGAAGATCGAGGCTATTATTGAGTGGAAACAGCCTAAGTCCGTGACCGAGATTAGGAGTTTCCTGGGATTAGCCGGTTACTATAGAAGATTTGTTGATGGTTTCTCTAGAGTAGCTGCTCCTTTGACTAAACTGTTGCAAAAAAGAGTTAAGTTTGAATGGTCAGAGGCAAGACAAAAAGCCTTTGAGAAATTAAAAGAAGCTTTGACAAATGCCCCAGTGTTAGTACAACCTGTTTCAGGTAAGGAGTTTGTGATTTACAGTGATGCTTCCTACGTAGGTTTAGGATGTGTTTTGATGCAAGAGAGAAAAGTTGTTGCTTATGCTTCTGGACAATTGAAGGTTCATGAGAAGAACTATCCTACTCATGATATCGAGCTAGCCGTAGTTGTGTTTGCATTGAAGATTTGGCGTCATTACTTGTATGGTGAGAGGTGTATTGTTTACACCGATCACAAGAGCTTGAAGTACTTGATGACACAGAAGGAGTTAAACTTGAGACAGAGAAGATGGCTTGAGTTGCTAAAAGATTATGATTTGACCATCGAGTACCATCCGGGTAAAGCGAATGTAGTCGCCGATGCTTTGAGTAGGAAAGTGGCCATAGAGTTGAGGGCTATGTTTGCTAAATTGAGTGTGTCCGATGATGGTGGTTTGATCACCGAGTTGCAAGTGAAGCCTTCTTTGATACAATTGATTAGAGAGAAGCAATTGCAAGATGAGAGTTTAATTCCTCATGTCCAGGATATAGCCGAAGGAAGACCGACCGATTATAGTTTCAGTGGTGAGGGCTTGTTATGCTTTAGGGATAGAATTGTTGTACCAGAAGATGTTGAGCTGAGACGTCAGATTCTGAGTGAAGCACATTCGAGTCCCTTTTCTATGCATCCGGGTAGTACCAAAATGTATCGTGATTTGAAGAATGATTACTTCTGGGTTGGCTTGAAGAAAGATGTAGCCGAGTATGTCAGCCGTTGTATGGTTTGTCAGAGAGTGAAGGCAAAACATCAGGTTCCTTCAGGTTTATTACAGCCTTTGAAGATTCCGGAATGGAAATGGGAGAGGATCACCATGGATTTTGTGTCGGGGTTGCCCTTATCTCCTTCAAAGAAGAATTCAGTTTGGGTGATTGTTGATAGGTTCACTAAGTGTGCTCACTTCTTAGCAGTGAACACTACGGATTCCTTAGACAAGTTGGCAAACTTGTACATCCGTGAGATTGTGAGACTTCACGGAGTTCCAAAGTCTATTGTTTCAGACAGGGATCCTAGGTTTACTTCGAGGTTCTGGGGTTGCTTGCATAGTGCCCTAGGTAGCCGTTTGCATTTCAGCACTTCCTATCATCCGCAGTCCGATGGGCAGTCAGAGCGAGTGATACAGATTCTAGAGGATATGCTTCGTTGTTGTGTAATTGACTTCCAGGGTTCTTGGGAGAAGCACTTACCGTTGGTTGAGTTCGCTTACAACAACAGTTATCAATCTAGTATTCAGATGGCTCCTTATGAGGCTTTGTATGGTAGACGATGTAGGACTCCGATCTGTTGGGCTGAAACAGGTCAGAGATTGTTACCTATGCCAGATTTGCTTAAGGGGACTACCGACAAGGTAAAGCTGATTTGCGACCGTTTGAAAGCAGCTTCCAATCGTCAGAAATCTTATGCAGATTTGAAGAGGAAAGAGATAGAGTACTCAGTGGGTGAGAAAGTGTTTCTGAAGGTATCTCCTTGGAAGAAAGTAATGAGATTCGGCCGAAAGGGCAAGTTGAGTCCGAGGTTCATTGGTCCGTATGAGGTAGTTGAGCGGATTGGGCCTGTAGCTTATCGTTTGCGGTTACCTTCTTGTAAAACCTATGTTTGATTTTGATATAACTAGATCTTTAAGGATCAAATTGAAGAACTTAAAATTGTTTGTACAAATCCCTTAATAAGTTTTTGAAACCCCAAAGACTTTAAACTGATTTATTAGAACTCAAACTCAAATATTTTCTAAGTGTTCCAAGGCAAAAATATTGAAAAACGTCAACCAGTATCGATACCCATCAAGGAGTATCGATACCTTTTTAGCAAAGTTTGCCACTGTCGGAACAAGTATCGATACGACAAACCCTAATATCGAAACACCATAAAATCAGTATCGATACGGATAAACCAGTATCGATACCATTTTATAATTATTAATTTCAAAGTCGGTTTAAAAATATAACCGTTGAGATTTTTAAACGGTCACTAAACCAGTATCGATACCCCTAACCCTAGTATCGATACCACTTTTGACAGTGAACTATGTCGAGAAAAAGGTATCGATACAGCCTGTGCTGTTTCGATACCCAGTACCGATACGCCAAGAACGCGTATCGATACCCCTTTATTATTTGTACACAACGGCTATTTTCTTGTGAGACAGGTATCGATACCCCACTATAGAGTACCGATACTCATAGCTGGAAAAGTGCAAGAAAGTGGAGAAAAAGCTTTCCAACGGCTATAATCTTAAAGTCAACACTCACAACGGTTGGAAATCATCAAGAGGCTATAAAAAGACCCCAAGAAGCTCCAGCAACATGTGATTGAACCTCAAGAAGATATCAAAACATCAAATCCAAGCATTTGTGCAAAAATCCTACTTTGTCTAGAAACCCCAATTGTATCCTTCATTTCTATTTTGTTCAATTGGGTTGAGTGCTTGATATTGGGCTATCATTTGTATTGAGAGATACCTTATTAGCCACCAAATTTCTTTGTTCTTTTGTGTGAGGATTGGGTTAATTTTTGGGTAGAAAAATTAACCGAAATTGTAAAGGTTGCCTCCTTGTCCTGGAAAAAGGGGACGAACAATTTAGTGGAAATTGTTGGAAATCCTTGGTGAGACTAAGGTAGTGGATGTAGAGTTCGGTTGGTGAACTTGAACCACTCTAAATTCCCGTGTCAATATTTTTAAGTTGCAATTTCCGTTACAACATCGTTAAAATTCCAATTCACCCCCCCTCTTGGTTATTATCATTCGTGTGATCCACTCAACAATTGGCATCAGAGCTTAACTCTTTGAGGATTAACAACCGCAAGAGGAGATCCTTGGAAGAAGTGTGATCATCATCAAAATATCAAGAGATGGCATCAACCTCCGCTCCCGGCATGTACGACTCACAATCCACCACAAAGCCTCCTTTCTTCAATGGTGAGAACTACTCATTTTGGAAAAATAAAATGCGTCTATTTATTAAATCAAGTGACTACCTTGTGTGGGATGTCATTGAGGATGGACCATATATCCCATTGAAGCAAGATGTTGATGGCAAGATGGTGCTTAAAAGAAGAACGGAAATGAGTGAAGAGGAGAGGAAAAAGATCCAAGTAAATGATAAAGCTCTTCACATGCTATTTTGTGCTTTCGGTCCGGACATCTACTCAAAGGTCTCATCAATTGAAAGTGCCAAAGAAGTGTGGGACACTCTTGAAACCACCTATGAAGGCACCAACGATGTCAAAGAAACTAAGATTGGAATTCTCAATCTTAGTTATGAAAATTTCAAAATGGAATTCGATGAGACGGTGTCAAAGATGTTTGATCGATTCTCCACAATTGTAAATGGTCTAAAGGGCTATGGAGAAGTTATACCGGAAGACAAACTTGTCCGAAAGCTACTCTATTCACTTCCCGAATCTTGGGATGGGAAGAGAACCGCAATCATCGAAGCAAAGAATTTAAAAACTCTAAAGCTTGATGAACTTGTAGGCTCTCTCCTTACTCACGAAATCATGAAGCAAGGAAGAGAAGATGAAAGAAAGAAAGAAGAAAAAAGAATGGAGAAGCTTGAAGGGGAGAAAAAGAAGAAAATGGGAATAGCTCTCAAGGCTAAAACTTCCCAACTTGATGAAAGTTCATCTAGTGATGAGGATGAGCTTGAAGAATTGGCTATGATAGCCAAACGATTCTCACGCCTTATGAGGTCCAACCGAGGAAGAAAAATCCAAAGGAAAATGGACTTTAAAAACAAGAACAAAGAAGAAGGAAGGGATCCAATCACTTGCTTCGAGTGCGGACAACCCGGCCACATACGTTCAGAGTGCCCTCAACTCAAGAAGAAGGGCTTTGAGAAGAAGAAAAAGCTCAAAGCCAAGCTTGCTACTTGGAGTGATGAGGAGTCATCGGAGGATGACGAACAAGAAGTGGCGAACCTCTGCCTCATGGCACTTGAGGAAGATTCCTCCTTGGTAACCTCTAACTCATCTACTTTAGATTTTTCATATGAAGAATTAAATGATGCTTATGATGAGTTACAAGAGGTATATGATGAATTAGTTGAGAAGTATAGGGAGTCGGTCATTAGAAATAGAAAAATTATTATAGAATTAAAAGAGAAAAATGACTCACTTACTCAAACTAATTCTAAAATTGAGAAAAAGATATTAGGATTAGAAGATGAACTTAAATTCTTTCAAAAAGAAAATATTGATCTTAATAATCTTTTATCTCAAAATAATTGTGAACACCAAAAGGTGTTAAGTGAGCTAAATGAGCTCAAAAAGTCTTTAAAAATTAATGGTAGTGTTAAACATGACATAGGAGAATCCTCTAGAACACACCAATATAAGAAAAAGACTAACTACTACAAACAAAATAACTATCCTAGACATAGTAAAGTTAAAAGAATTAGAAATGTATGGGTTCCTAAGGAACTTGTTAAATCTAATGATATTATTGCTATGTCACCTTGGATTCCTAAGGGAACCAAAGTTTTAGGAACTAACACACATGGACCCAAAATGATTTGGGTACCAAAAACAAAAGTTTAAATATCTTTGTTTGTAGGGGGAGCATTGCTACAAGGCCAAAGCACAAAGTCAAAACTCATGGTACCTTGATAGTGGATGCTCGAGACACATGACCGGAGACAAGAGTCGACTCATGGATCTAAAGCCAAAAAGTGGAGGAGTGGTAACATTTGGTGACAACTCCAAAGGCCACATTGAAGGTATTGGCTCCATTGGTAATCACTCTACTACTTTCATTGAAAATGTTTTATATGTCAATGGTCTTAAACATAATTTATTGAGCATAAGTCAACTATGTGATAAAGGTTTTAATGTTATATTTGATAAAACCGGTTGTAAAATTGTAGACATTAAAACTAATAATATTATGCTCATAGGTCATCGCATAGGGAATATATACATGGTGCATCTAGATGACATACATACATCTCATGCATGCTTAGTTGCTCAAAACGAAAATGATGCATGGTTATGGCATAGGAAGCTAGGACATGCTAGCACAAGTGTTTTAGAAAAACTAGTCTCTCTAAACCTAGTTAAAGGTTTACCCAAGATAAAATTTTCAAACGATAAAATTTGTGATGCATGCTCAAAGGGTAAACAACATAGATCTTCCTTTAAATCCATTAATGATATTTCTACTAGTAGATGTTTACAACTAATCCATATGGATTTATTTGGGCCAATTAGGACTATGAGCTTGGGTGGAAAATCATATGCTTTTGTATTAGTTGATGATTTTTCTAGATTCACTTGGGTTTTCTTTTTAAGTACTAAGGATGAGGCTTTGGAAAAATTCATCACATTTTCAAAATTAATTCAAAATGATCTTGAACTTAAAATTTCACATATTAGAAGTGATCATGGAACCGAATTTCAAAATTTAGGATTTGAAGATTTTTCAAATGAAAATGGTATTAGCCATAATTTTTCAGCTCCTCGAACTCCTCAACAAAATGGGGTAGTTGAAAGGAAAAATAGAACTTTACAAGAAATGGCTAGAACTATGCTTTGCGAAAATAATTTACCAAAATATTTTTGGGCGGAAGCAACAAACACGGCTTGTTATATTATAAATCGTGTAACCATTAGGCCGATTTTAAAGAAAACACCTTATGAGATTTTAAAATCTAAAAAGCCTAATATTAGCTACTTCCACCCTTTTGGATGTAAATGCTTTGTTTTAAATAATGGAAAAGATAATTTAGGTAAATTTGATGCAAAAAGTGATGAAGCTATTTTTATAGGTTACTCTTTAACCTCTAAAGCCTATCGAGTATTTAACAAAAGAACTTTAGTTGTAGAAGAATCTATTCATGTTGTATTCGATGATAATCCCCTTCCTAGGAAGGATTCTTGTGATGATGATAATGTAGGAATCATAAATACCTTTGATGGAGGTCAAACTTCAAAGAAGGATGAGATTCAACCAAAAGAAGAAGACACACAAGATCCACCTCTTGAAGCCTTGAAGGACTTGGCTATTGAGGAAAAGGAAGTTAGCTATCCAAGGGAGTTGAACTATGTCAAAGATGGTGAAATCTTGGGTGATCCATCCAAGGGGGTAACCACTCGTTCTTCTCTTAGATTAATGAATCATATTGCATTTATCTCATGCATAGAGCCTAAAAATATCAAAGAAGCATTGAAAGATGATTTTTGGATTATGGCTATGCAAGAAGAGTTAAATCAATTTGAGAGAAGTAATGTTTGGACATTAGTTGATAGGCCTAGTAATCAATCTACAACAATAGGAACTAAATGGGTATTTAGGAACAAACTAGATGAGAGTGGTAACATTGTGAGAAATAAAGCTAGACTTGTAGCACAAGGTTACACTCAAGAGGAGGGAATAGATTTTGATGAAACCTATGCACCCGTAGCTAGAATGGAAGCCATTAGGATGTTGCTTGCATATGCATGTTATCATAATTTCAAGCTTTTTCAAATGGACGTTAAAAGCGCATTTTTAAATGGTTTTATAAATGAAGAAGTGTATGTAGAACAACCACCGGGTTTTGAAGACTCAAAATTTCCAAATCATGTTTTCAAACTTACAAAAGCACTTTATGGTTTAAAACAAGCTCCTAGAGCTTGGTATGAAAGGCTTTCAAATTTTTTGATTGAAAAAGGATTTGAAAAAGGTAAGGTGGACACTACACTCTTTATAAAAATGTATAAAAATGACATTTTAGTAGTTCAAATTTATGTTGATGATATTATATTTGGATCTACTAATGAATGTTATTGTCAAGAGTTTGCTAAGTTAATGCAAGGTGAATTTGAGATGAGCATGATGGGGGAGCTCTCATTCTTTTTGGGACTCCAAATCAAACAAATGAAGGATGGCACCTTCATAAATCAAGCAAAATACATAAAGGATATGCTCAACAAGTTTGGCTTGGAGAACACAAAGCCTCAAGCCACTCCTATGAGCTCATCTACAAAGCTTGACAAAGATGAAAGAGGTAAGTGTGTTGACTCTAAGCTTTATCGCTCTATGATTGGATCTTTGCTTTACCTTACCGCAAGTAGACCGGATATACTGTTTAGTGTTTGCTTGTGTGCTAGGTTTCAAGCTAGTCCTAAAGAGTCTCACCTTATAGCCGTTAAGAGAATCTTTAGATACCTTAGAGACACTCCTTGTTTAGGCCTTTGGTATCCTAGAGTCTCAACCTTCAACCTTCATGCTTACTCGGATGCGGATTATGGGGGTTGCAAAATCGATAGGAAAAGTACTTCGGGAACTTGTCAATTCTTAGGTAGTATGCTCATATCTTGGTTCTCTAAGAAACAAAATAGTGTAGCCTTATCTACCACAGAAGCCGAGTACATATCCTTAGGGAGTTGTTGTGCTCAAGTCCTTTGGATGAAGCAACAACTCTTAGATTATGGTGTAAAAATAGAAACCATACCCCTTAAATGTGATAATACAAGTGCAATATGTTTAACGAAAAATCCCATCCAACACTCTAGAACCAAACATATAGAAATAAGGCATCATTTCATTAGAGATCATGTCCTTAAGAAAGATGTGACTATAGAGTATGTAGACACCTTAAATCAATTAGCGGACATTTTCACAAAACCATTAGATAAAGAGCGTTTTTGGTCCCTTAGGAGAGAGTTGGGTCTAACTAGCCTATCTTGACCCTTAGGACCTCCTTTTAAAATTAAATGTGCTTGATTTTGTGAAATTACCATGTTTATGTGTTTAGTCTCCCAATTTCTTCCATGCATATAGTTAGGGGGAGTATGTTTCTGTTAAATTATGCTTAGATCTGTTCATTCATCATTTGCATACTTTTAAGAGATGTTAAATTCATGTCTTTGGTTATTTTTAACCAAATAGGCAAAATTCTGGGCATAAGGTATCGATACTGCCCAATGGGTATCGATACTTGTTCTTCATTTCAATTTCCCAGAATTTCTCATCGCTTCACGCGTATCGATACCGCCTCACGCGTATCGATACCCTCTTCCAACGGTCAGAATTGAGAAAAAGACAATTCTATCCCTGTATCGATACCATCTAATGAGTATCGATACCTCCTTCAACGGTCAAATTTGTGGAAAGACAATTCTATCCCCGTATCGATACCCACTAAGGAGTATCGATACTCTTTCGCGCTGATGGCATTAAATAGGCTTTTAATGAGATCTAATTTTACCAAAATTAAAACTCTTTAATATCCTATTAACCCTAAACGTTTTTGGCTATATAAAGGTCTCTTCTCCTTCATATTCTTCACCAAAAATCAAAAGAAACCATTGAATCAAAGCCTTTTGCTCTCTCTCAAAATTCTCTCTTCAAAGTTTCTATTATGGCACCAAAAGAGCATTCAAGGAAACGTCAAAGAGTTCTTCTTGCCGGAGACTCTTCAACTCCCGGATCGGTTGCTCGTCCGGATTATGCTACTATCTACAACCAATCCTTTGAAGATTCCGAGGGCCTTCCTTATTTCCGCCAATTTGAAAATTACAAAATTCGTGCAGAGAGGATCGTATCCATCCCCTTCCTCGACTCCGAGCGCTTCAAGTTTGAATATCTTCCGCTTCTTCGTCTTTGGAATTTCATGCATTTTCTCACTATTCCGGGTATTTATTATCGGCTTTTGGTTTTGATTTTCTTCTCTAATGCTAAATGCATTTATCGTAATGGAGAAATCGTTGCCATTCGATCTTATCTTATGGGGAAACAAATAGTTCTTGATGTCAAGTCTATTTGTGAGGTTTTTAAATTGGAGGATGAAGGTGAAGATAATGAGAATGCCTTAGGGCATGTTCTTAGCGGTTCCGTAACCGTCCTCAATGCTCATGATCGAATCCTACATTTGATGGTATCATGGTGGCTTCGTCCCTCCGGAGGCAAATATTCCACCATCCGTCTATTGGATGATTTTTGGATTCGAAGTTTCCGTCAACGAAAACGCCCAAATCTTGCTCGCATCATGTTCAATGAGATTGCTTATCATGTTCAACAACGTGAAACTCCTCTCATCACATCCTTTATCTATGGTACGGCCTTAAGCTATTACTTTGTTCAAAAGGATATTGATTGTTCGTTTGATCTTGCTTCTACTCTTACCGATCCTATCGACGAACATTCTCTTGCTCGAAGCAAATTTCATTATTTTAATGGAAATTGGCTACGTCTTACCGAGCTTCCACCCGAGGCCGCCGCCGCCTTAGAACAACAAGCTCCTCAAGCTCCTCAAGCTCCTCAAGTCCCACAACCCAATATGGATAGTCTCATGACATATCTAAATGAACAATTCACCGGGTTGAATACTCGTCTTACCTCTATAGAAACTACTTTTGATACGAGGATGACGGGTATGGAGAATCGCCTTACATCCCTCGAAAGCAAGCAAAATTCCTCGAATATTTCCATTGCCGCTTTCCACGATGAATGGCGTAATAGCATGAGGAACAATGACCCTTTAGGAGATGAAGATGACGATGATGAAGACGATGAAGATAATGCCTAGACTTCTATCCTTGCATATCATATCATTTAGGATTTTTATTTTTTTTATGCACCTATGTTTTATGTTCTTAGGATTAAGATTATTACCTATGCTTTTATTATTTAGGATTTAGGTTTGCTTATGTTTTGGATTTCTCGTTTTATGATATAATAAGATTATGTTGCTTATCTTTATACTCTTGATATTTGATGCACATTATGCTCTCACGATTTTTTTGATCTAACAAAAAGGGGGAGAAGAATAGCTCACAAACAAACTTCAAATTTTTTTTGGTTTTGATTTTATCAAGCTTACATCAAGGGGGAGTTAAGAATTTTGAATTTAAGAAATATTTTTTGATCTTAACTAAATCGAAATATCAAGCTTATATTAAGGGGAGTTAATTTTCAAAAGTTGTCAAAAATTTTAAGTTTTGGTTTTGTTATATCAAAAAGGGGGAGATTGTAAAACCTATGTTTGATTTTGATATAACTAGATCTTTAAGGATCAAATTGAAGAACTTAAAATTGTTTGTACAAATCCCTTAATAAGTTTTTGAAACCCCAAAGACTTTAAACTGATTTATTAGAACTCAAACTCAAATATTTTCTAAGTGTTCCAAGGCAAAAATATTGAAAAACGTCAACCAGTATCGATACCCATCAAGGAGTATCGATACCTTTTTAGCAAAGTTTGCCACTGTCGGAACAAGTATCGATACGACAAACCCTAATATCGAAACACCATAAAATCAGTATCGATACGGATAAACCAGTATCGATACCATTTTATAATTATTAATTTCAAAGTCGGTTTAAAAATATAACCGTTGAGATTTTTAAACGGTCACTAAACCAGTATCGATACCCCTAACCCTAGTATCGATACCACTTTTGACAGTGAACTATGTTGAGAAAAAGGTATCGATACAGCCTGTGCTGTTTCGATACCCAGTACCGATACGCCAAGAACGCGTATCGATACCCCTTTATTATTTGTACACAACGGCTATTTTCTTGTGAGACAGGTATCGATACCCCACTATAGAGTACCGATACTCATAGCTGGAAAAGTGCAAGAAAGTGGAGAAAAAGCTTTCCAACGGCTATAATCTTAAAGTCAACACTCACAACGGTTGGAAATCATCAAGAGGCTATAAAAAGACCCCAAGAAGCTCCAGCAACATGTGATTGAACCTCAAGAAGATATCAAAACATCAAATCCAAGCATTTGTGCAAAAATCCTACTTTGTCTAGAAACCCCAATTGTATCTTTCATTTCTATTTTGTTCAATTGGGTTGAGTGCTTGATATTGGGCTATCATTTGTATTGAGAGATACCTTATTAGCCACCAAATTTCTTTGTTCTTTTGTGTGAGGATTGGGTTAATTTTTGGGTAGAAAAATTAACCGAAATTGTAAAGGTTGCCTCCTTGTCCTGGAAAAAGGGGACGAACAATTTAGTGGAAATTGTTGGAAATCCTTGGTGAGACTAAGGTAGTGGATGTAGAGTTCGGTTGGTGAACTTGAACCACTCTAAATTCCCGTGTCAATATTTTTAAGTTGCAATTTCCGTTACAACATCGTTAAAATTCCAATTCACCCCCCCCTCTTGGTTATTATCATTCGTGTGATCCACTCAACACTTCTGAGTTAGAGAAAATCCATGATGTCTTTCATGTGTCTATGCTTAGGAGATATAGATCGGATCCTTCTCATGTGATGCCCGTTGAGGAGATAGAGTTAAATCCGGATTTGTCCTATACTGAAGAACCCATTGAGATACTTGCTTCTGATAGCAAGGTGTTGCGTGGCAAGACCATAGAGTTGGTCAAAGTGTTGTGGAGACATAGAGGTGTGGAAGAGGCCACGTGGGAGAGGAAAGCGGATATGATCGAGCAGTTTCCGTATTTGTTTCCACCAGGTAATTTCGGGGACGAAATTCCTTAAGTGGGAGAGAGTTGTAACACCCGTGTTTTGGGCCTAGGAGTTAACCGGGTTTATAGTCGAGTCAATAAAATTTAATTAGAATCAATTCAACTTAAGTTGTGGTGTAATTGAGCTTTAATAAAAAGGGGAGGGACCTATGTTGCGATTTTACCCAAAACTTTTAAATAAAGTAAGATAACTTTAATTTTATAAAGAGACATCACCTTCTTCTTCCCTTCTATTATCTTCCAACGTGAATCACCATCTCTAAAACTCTCTCAAGCTTGTCACTATTTTATTGATCATACTACTTGATTTCAACACCGTTTTGAAAGGTAAATTATGTTTTCCGACTCTCCTCCTCATTCTCTATCTATATATGGTCTTAAAATTCAAAGATATAGGATTTTGAAAAATTATGGTTTTATGTTAAAGTTTGGATTTTAGGTAGTTTTCCAAATGGTTTTAATGTTTTGAGTTGGGATTTAGCTTAATCATGATGAAATACACATTATATGTCAATTTGGTTAAATTTGGATGAAAATTCGTATTATGCTCATAGGGTAAATTTTAAGGTGTTGAAACTTGGTTTTTGGTGAAGTTTATGTTGAACACTAAAGGCTGATGGTTAGGGTATGATATGAGGGTGATTTGGGATGTGTTAGAGGTCATTTGGGTGTTTGAAAGTGGAGTTTTCAGCAAGGTGTTTGGGGAGTACGAAAATTGAGTTTTTGGATGATTGTGGATTGAGAAATTGTAGAATATGGCTCATGTTTGTGAAGTGAGTTGTTAGTTGAGTTTTAGCATTGAATTGTGGTGTAATAAGTGTGTTTTGTTTGGCTAGAAGCAAGAAGAAACGTTGAAGGAGCTTTGGAACCGAATACGAGTTCGTAGGAGGATTGTTTCGATTGACTAAGGAAGGGCGGTGAGTGGTTTTAAACTTATCCTAAAGTTTGGTTCGAGTATGTGTAGTGTGCTTGTGTAAAGTGTGCTTGGTAGGTCACTTTTAGTTAATTCGAGTTGTTAGTTAGCCGTTGATATCCATATATGCTATTGTGCTTACTTAACTATGTTCTTGTGATATTGGTGGTTTTGTACATGTATATTCATGAGGTGTATATATATGTGATGAGCCGGATGTATGATTGATGGAAAATGTAATGTGGTAAATGATAATTGGCACTAAAAAATTACCGGTTGTAAATGATCGATCATTAGGATTAGTGTGCACACAAATTGAGTCAAAACGTACGTGGCCTTGGTGGCGTTAAGGCACCAAGGAGGAGTACGGTGAAGTAATATTCCACCGGAAAATTTATTCATTTCTACGTGATGATGAGTGGAATCCCATCCGTAGGGCATGTGGCGATGAGTGGAATCCCGTCCATGCAAGGCCGGTGATGAGTGAAATCCCACCGAGGTAAAGTGTTGTTGAGTTTCAAATCCGCACAATCGAGGTAATTCAAAGTGGCCAATTAACTTGTTCATATATTGTGATATAGGGTGTTGAAACATGATTATTGATATTGATGCTTGGTGCTTAGTATGAAGTAATATGCCATATTATGTCACTTGATGGACTAGCTAGGACTACTTGTGATGTTACATATGCATGTTAGATATGAGGTTTAGGGAGTACATGCTTGAACCCTGCATTGTTGTTGTTTTTCGTTTTAGAGCACCCTCACTAAGCTTATAGCTTACGCTCTCAATGTTCAACAATGCAGATCATTAGCGTGGCGTTAGCTCAGAGCAAGGCAAGAAGGGCTTCCAAGTTTTGTAGCTCAAGTACGGTAGCGATTTTGTATTAGCTAGCAATGTGGCAAGGGTCTTTGTATGAGCGTGTGTGACTCATTCGATTGATGTTGATTTGGATTGATGTTTTGGTTTGTAAGCATGGTATGCTATGATGGATGTTGTGTGTGATAGCATGTTTTAGATGCTAGGTTGCCTTGTTTTAGTGCAAACCTCTTTAAGCTTATCATGCATCTTTTAAAACCTTGGAGTTCTATGTATGACATTGTATGCTAAATTGCCCTTTGGGATGCCATGTATGGATGCTTAGATTGTGTTGGAAGGCTTAAGTTGCTTGATTATATGTGTACCTCTTTGTATTGTTTAATGCCCTTTGGTTCTTGTTAGAGCATGCTTTTAAGGTTGGTTTGCCTTAGGGTTGATGATAGTGTGTTGGTTGAGGTTTTAGAGGGATTTAGGGGCCTCCTTGTGCCCTAAATCAGCTCAAACTTGCAAGTTCGTAGCAGGGGGTATCGATACCTTTGGTACGGTATCGATACCACCCTCTTGATTTCAGGCCTTGTGTATCGATACTTGATGGAGAGTATCGATACCCTTTTGGTCACTGAAGCCACTGCCAATTTCGGTATCGATACTGGCCTATAGGGTATCGATACCGTTATCTTGGCGTTGACCGTGGGAAGTCAACTTTTGGGGAGGGTATCGATACACTCCTTGGGGTATCGATACGGTCTCCACGGGTTGACCAAACCCTGTTGACTTAGTCAATGGGTATCGATACACCCCTTAAGGGTATCGATACCGCCTGCAGTTTAAGGTTTAAAATGGGCTTTTAAATGTTAGTTTGGGTTCGTTTGATTGCTTCGTAAATGTTGTTCCGCTGTATGATCACTTAGGATGTAACTCTCATCTAGACAAGTTTTAAATTAAAAATAAATAGGGTTGCTAACCGAGGGGAAATCTTAATTGGTTTTCGCTCGGTTTTCCCCGTGTGGCCCACTCGGACCGGTCATTCGGCCAGACCGGGACGAGGGGGTTACACTCCTTCACTAAATCTTCCATATTTCATCGAATGGATCACCTCGTCGACAAACAAAATCCCATAAGTTATATGTCATCCTTTAGTAAAAGTTGTCTGAGTGTCACTAATCAATTCAACCATGACAACCTGAAATCGACTAGATAGCACCTTTGCCAGAATTTTATAAATCGAGTTCAACAAACAAATAGGCATTTAGTCCCCAATTTCCATCATATTCTCTTTCTTTAGAATAAGTACTACAAAAATTATTAATTTATTGTATTTAAGATAATCTGAGTTCGAATTGTGTTGTCTGCATGTGATAAGAAAGAGATATGTGTAACATAGGATGTTCAGAAAAGAAAATAAATTTAAAATTTAAATTAAATTACTATTAAAAATTATGCAAAATACAAAATCAATCATACCATTACATATGATTTAAATAAATTTTTAAAATTAATATATATAATTAATAATACTTTTAAAACACCGAAAATTAATGGAAACAAAAATGAATTATTGTTATAAATTATATAAAATATGAGATTGATTGAAACACAATGTGACAAGCTAAGTTAAATCATTATGGCATTATTGAAAACACAATACAGTGCAAAAAATAATATTAATATGATAAGCATACATGAATGAATTAAAATCCGACTACAATAAATTATTTTGAACACGTAAAAATTAATATGACCATGATTTAAAAATACAATACCAAACCAACATGAATCCATAAAATGCCATAATTAATATAAAACGAACCAATGCCCAAAGTCACATAATTATGTGTTTGTCAACAAAATGCTACTCAATTATAATATTATTACAAAGCAGTCATTATGTCGTTAGAATTGAAACAAATATCTAATGTCGGCCTGATATAATAACATTTTTAGTTTCAAAAATTTATATGCTTTTAATTTTGTCCTAGTTTAAAACAATTCATACTTAAAACATTTTATCAATTTAGTGAAAACTAAAGTGAGGTACGCCTTGATTATCAGGCTAAATTAATCCTTGATTATATCAGAAAAGTTTAATAAGATTTATGTGATAAAAACAATCAATTTTTTTGAACAAAAATTAAAGTGATGAAATTTTTAAATAGGAAGGGCTAAATTTATTGGATTGCCTCGAATTTGGACAAAATAAATAGTCTGCATAAATTTTGAGGGCTAAAACTATTTTTATTCTAGATCACATCACTATTCACCTCTAATATTTAACTACCATTGACCTATTTGTAACAATATTTTAATTGAGTGACATGTTTGTAACTTTTAGAAGAAAAGTAATTACTAAATCCATTTCATTTTTAACAAATTAAACTTGTGATATTAAAATGAAAATTTTGCAAAAAAAAGCTTTATATTTAACGTAATATTAATATAGTCAGTAGAGGTAGGATCCGCTCACACTATGTAAAACCTTTAAACTTTACACAATTTAACGTCGATAGTGCGGCGAGAGGGAAGTCCGGGTGGGTGGAATGTGGTGGAGTCTTGCGCAATGATAGAGGACAAATTCTTGCTTTGTTTTCTGGACCGTTGGGTGTTCTCGACTCGAATGAGGCTAAAGTACAAGCTATTTTCCATGCATTGGCGTTGATTCGTGCGTCGGAGTGGTTTTGAAAAATTGATGAAGCATGTGCGGCTTTGTCTTGTGTTTGCTTTCACAATGTGTATCGTGAGGCGAATTTTTAGCCGATTCATTAGCAAAGGGAGATGTAGATAGGAAGACATGGTTCTATGTATTGGAGTGATTTTTGGACCGGAATTTCTATTGATACACTGTCACGAGTACTCTTTTCCTCTACTTATGTGTAGGGAGTTTTTAACGAGGCTTGTGGTTACTACTCCAATTGACAGATATTCAGTTCTATTCCAATATATTTATTTTCGTTAGATCTTATGAAAATATTTCAAAGACTTATTATCTTATTAGAAATAAAGTTCTAATTTTTAAAAAAAAAAAAACTATTTATGATGATATAATCTCAAGCAATAACTCTAATAAGTAAATATATATTATGACTGCATCCCTCCTCCTTTGCTTACCAAATCAATATGCTTAAAAAGGAATGGCAGATGGAACATAAACAACATACTTTCTTAATCATCACTTCATGAATGGCACAATGAGGAAAAACTCCGGTTTAGTTTATTTCCGATGCGACTCCAAGTCCGACATCACTTTGACTGCTTTAATCCTCTTTTGCCGATATTTGGCGTAAGAATACCACACCCCGCCCGCCGTGTTTATAACCAGTCCGGTTACGTTCAGCCCATGAACTTGCACACCTCCCAGTAAGACAAAACCGAGCGTCTGATAACAACAAATAAATTAATCAGTCATCATGTAATCTGAAAACCATACCTTCATTCATATGTATATGTAATATACACACTATATTACCCGGATTATTTATTTACCTTCATTCATATATATATATATATGTGTGTGTGTGTGTGTGTGTTTATGCCTTTGAACATACTTTTGAAAAATGTGATTCAGAAAATCCACACTTTCCATTCCCTTGTATGCTTCTAAACCGGGTTATGAAGCGAACTCACTTACCGTTGATCCGACACCTTTGAGTACGCCGACAATGGTAGTGGTTAGCGCAGAGTTAACTATGGTACACAAAAACATGGTGTAGTTAAGAGCGATGCCCATCACCAACGAAAGAACTAGGATGAACAAAAACGAGAAAGAATTGCTCTGCAAACAAAGGTAATAAATTGGTGTTAGAAATCAATTTTATGAAATGCTAATAACATCAAAGAAGCAATTTACGATTTACCAACTCAAATAGTTCATAGCAGCGAATTAACTAAGACGAAGAATTGATTTGATCTGGTTATATGGTACCGGTCAAAGGAATTCGTTCTGATATCCTCTGGAAGAGACGGCGGTCTAAGCTCTATAGAACATAAATTAGTGAAATGAAGATAGGAAGCTTTGCACGGAAAACTACCCTATATGTTAAAAGTGAAATGAAGTCTGAGATGAAAACGAAGGGTGTATAAGAATTTATGTGCTATCTCGTGTTGGTTAAGGCTTAACCGACTCTTATCTCATCTAAACTGCAGCTATCAAATAAGGTCTTGACTCTTGAGACCACATGTCATTGGAAATAACAGGTTCAATCGCGGGACATTAGATATGATCAGGCCGAACACAATCGCACATGAATTACATCTGAAAGAAAATGTGCAAAGTCCTGACCTTTTCGAGTAACAATGCCAAAGAATTCGGGAACTCTCCTGTCGCTATGATGAGAAATAGTAAAAATGGAAGAGAAAGAAAACTGTTATAGAACATTATCTCTATCGAAGAAAGCCCTTCCTCCGCACCGGACTTCTCCACCAACACAAGGTACATGGTCTGCATTTTGGATTAAACTCCAATATGAGAAAGCAAACATTATGCAGGGCCATTAATACCAAACCTCAACAAGCAATGCACATTCATAACCAGCTATTAGTAAATATGCAAATGGAAACCTGGAAAAACACGGATGTTAGGGCCATCGTGTATCCAGGTAAGTCAAAAGAAAAATCTCCAATGGCAGCTACAATAACTCCCACAGCAGTCAAAATTACCGAAAGGGTCACCTGAAAATTAACAAAGAAGCAAAGAACGGTAGAGAATCTTCAAGACCAAGTTCAAAAAAATTGATACGATAAACGTTCTGTTACGCGTTACAAAAAAAAAAAGGTAGTAGAATGATTCGAGACAAGTTAAAAAGGAACAACAAGCCTTGAAGAAACAAAGTGACACTCGACACGGGCCACTAGCAAGATCAATAGAATGCAGGGCTTGGGAACAACAAGAAACAAAGGATTCAAGGTTAAAAGGGAATGATAAACCTAGAATGATTCGAGACAATTTATCATGCGTCATAAATGAAAACAAAGATTAACAAGGGAAATACAATGCCATAACGCAAAATTTCAACATAGAAACGAAACCCTTGAATATGAAACAACAAAGTTATGAGTTCATTGACAAAGAAACAAATGATCCCAAGACACATTTCTTCGATACCTTCACTTCAGCTCGGTTTTTATCAAGGCAAAGAGGGCAATTCATAGTCTCAGATGCAAAAACATGAACATCAATCAATGCATTAACAATCATTTCAGGATACACAAGCTCAACAGTCAAGTACCAAAGGAGATCAAAACCATATAGATCCAAATAAGTAAACTAAAGTATAAGCCTGTGAAAGAAACGACAGCACAAACCTGAGTTGTAGGCTTTCCCTTCCCAGAAAAGAACCCGGCAATGAGAACAGCAAGCGGCGTGAGCCTCTTTATAGCGATATACATAGGAATATTAACCCCTTTCAAGCTTGCAAGAGCAAACGCCACATTTGCATTGTAAAACAGAGAAACAGGGAGAAGCCTTTTAGCTGTGGGAATATCAACCCCTTTAGCTTTTGTATAACCGGTTCTCCGACCGAAGTGAATGAGCAAGGCAGTTGCCAATTGCTAAGACAATCAACTCACCATGTAAGTATATTTTCAATAAATTCAAAGATCCAAGTACCCATTTTCTATCTTTAAAAGAAGAAGAAAAACCTGAAAAGTAAGAAGTGTCATGGAGTGTGAATATTGCATCAGAATTGCTTTGTTGATGAAAACCATAGCCATGGAAGCAATCCCATATGATAAGGCTGAAAACAAACTACAGGGCAAACAAATCTTCAGAATAATGCTTGTTTATTTTACCCTTTTTTCATTATCTTAAGAAAAACAAGAACAGTGTACTTGGTGGGCAAAATAAATGGTATTCTGACATGCAAAATATCAAGTGTCGGAAGAATTACAAGACAAAACTATAACCTTAAAAAGGAGCTGCCATCTGCAACACTGCCAGTGTCCATGATTTATAAAGATCGAAGATTGAATTTCCTCTTTTGCAAATCAAACAAAACTCGACCAGCGGTAAATCCAAATCCAATCACATCGTCGAGTTAACACAATCCGAACTCCACCTCAAAAATACACAAAAACAAAACTACAAATAGATCCCTGCAAATCAAAGAAGAAGAAAAATGGGTCTTCAAATCTGGGGAAAAAATATGAAAAATGAAAACCAACCCATCATTGGAAAACAAATCACCTGTTAGCAGAAAGGATTGAATTAAAAAGAAACCCAAGGTTTATTTTTTAAGAAAAAATCTGGGAAATAAGAGAAATGTTGGATCGAGTGAAAAGGGTAGTTTGAAGGGTTGATGGGGAAGGTTCAGAAAGTCCAGTGAAAAAGAACGTGAAGATGGAAAATCCAATAATAATATTATTATTAAAGTAGTAAATAAATAAATTGACCGTAAAGGAAGGGAGGTTGGGTATATAGAGAAACAGGTGGCGGTGAGATTGGGAAATGGGAAATGGGAAATGGGAAGAAAGACATCGCCATCAGCATCACCTGGGATGTTCCCTTCCTTGCTTGGCGCCATGGGAACACTAATGGAGCTTTGGCTGTTTCGTTGTTGCTTATACCATTTTCCAACAAGTAATTAAATGTAGCAATAATTATGTTTCTATGGCTCCATCTCCATCTCATCTGCAATTCAACTTCGAACCACACAAAGTAAAGGTTGATAATATTCTCGACCACTCCCATTAACATATCTTAATTCAGCATGATATCGCTTAAACAGATCTCGAGTCTTAGACTATATGAAAATTTTCGCGAAAAAAAACTCACAAATATCAAGTGTGCGAAGCAGATAGATTCAAATTAACTAAAACAAAACATAAAAATTTTAATTACATGTTCAATGTAATTAATGTATAAAACTCATACAACACGTTTGTGTCTTAAGCATGGACTTTAACTACCTTTGAATTCGGTACGTGTCTTAAGAATGGACTCTAACTACCATTTAATTCACTTTAAATTACTTTTCTGAAATTTAAAAATGAGGGAGTGACGAAAAAAAAATTAATGTGTAAAGTTTAGTGAATAAATTAAACGTTTTGAAATTTTAGTGATTAAAATAGATCTAAAAGTAAAGTAGAGGAAGGACCAAGATTTATTGAATTTACCCTTATATAAATGACATTAAAGATGGTGAAGTGTAGACCTGGCAAATTTGACCCGAGACCCGAACAGAACATGATGACTCGAAACCAAACCGAAAATGAACTGATTTTTAGTTGAACCGAAATGGACCCGAACTGAAAATAACTCGAAATAAATAAAAGATATTAATAGAAATAAAGAAATATGAGATATGAACAACGGCATAACTCACCAAAAAGTCAAATATATTGGGTTTATAAAGCCATATAAATGGTGTAAAAAACTGACCAACCTAAAAATTTGATTAAAACAGACCGATTTCTCGTTGACCTGAAATTGAATCGAACCGAACTGAACTGAAAATTAACCGACTCGAAATGACCCGAAGTACAATAAAATCAAACTGAATCGAACCAAATCGAATCTAAACCGAATAACATCATACCTAAAATAACCGAAATCGAAGTGACTCGAACCGAACCGAACCCGAATCGATCGACCCGTTTTGCACCTCTAGTGAAGTGGGTAGGTCTGCGTTGTAACAATGATAGGATTTGACTTTAGATGTGCCATTAAGCTTCTCAAGTCCCAACAGAATGCGTTTAGATGACCAACCAGAGCAAAGCTTGGTCACCTCAGTTAAACCAGAAATTTAACACACCAACCATGGTTAAGTGTTGAGTTTCCTGAGAATATTTAGTGAACTCACAGCACATTCACAGCACTCAGCAGTCAGCAGCAATGTCAAATGCAAAATTTACACCAACCACACCCCACTTCTTCCAGCCTCTCTTACCAGGCTTCCACCACCACCTTGTAAGTCTATTTCTCCTCTCTCTCTTTCAATCTGTGCTGTGTTTTCTAAGCATGCACTATTTGCAGACCATCCCTCTTTCGTTCTTCAAGCACTACTTGAAGAGTCCAATCAACTGCAAAAGAGCTGTGCTGAGAAGCCATGGAAGGACATGGTCTGTGAAGATCAGGGACCGGAGATTCGAAGATGGGTGGGAAGATTTTGCTAAAGACCACGACCTGCATGTGGGGGATTTCTTGGTGTTCGGATATGGAGGGAATCTGGTGTTCGATGTTGTGGTGTTTGACACCACTGCATGCCCGAGAGAATATCCACTATCTGCTACCAAAGATCCTCCAGAAAGTAAGCTAATTTCCTTTGCTTCCCTATGCTTGAGGACTAATTTAGAATGATGATGATTGTTTGGGGATGAAATTGAAACGTTCAAATGTTTGGGGGACAATTTAGAATGAGGACGTGCAATGCAATCAACTCTAACTATTGTGTTTTGATGATTTAGAACAACACGAGAAACGGGCGAGCACCTCGGTCAGCCATGGAAGCCCTCATTTTGTGGCAACTTTGAACCGTGATAGCTTCAAAAGTTTCAGACTGGTTAGCATATATGTGTTAACAAAAACATGCCTATAAAACCCAATTCTTGGTTTCAGGCATTTCAGCCGCTTACTTTTCAAATTGTACAACTGCAGACTGTTCCAAGAAAATTTGCGAGGTCCAATGGTCTGGTAGGCAGATGTTGCGAGATGGTTGTTGTTGATGAACAACGAAGGTCGTGGATTGTAAGTCTACGGCACAAGGAAAGTGATGGCCAAGTCTATATCGGATGCGGTTGGAGAGACATTTGCATCGGAAATCACCTTGTCGAAATGGACTGTGTCATGCTTGAGCTCATTGGAAATGGAGCTACGCCTGTGTTTAAACTTCACAGTGAGTGGTTTCGTTCTTCCATCAAAACTTGATTGTTTAGCATTTGGGATTTGGTTCATCTCATTGTTCCTTTCTTTTCTACAGCAGTTCAAAGCGATTCGGACGTCGAAAGAATGCCGAATTATCCTAATTCCAATGCTGCTCGCTCAGGATCTGTCGTGTATTTTTAGAATGAATAGCTGAGTGGTCGTTTTCTTTTTGTATGCAGTTCCAAGTTACTATCTGTTGGCATTTTGAGCAGTGAAATGTAATTTCTACAAACATGCAGTCTAAGCAGATAGGTGAACAAGTGAAATGTCTTAAATTCGGTATCTGATTTATCGGTCGCTTAATTAAGTTTGAGTACGGCGGTGGGAGCACATTCGAGGAATCGGGAAGACATGACTTGGTTAGACTGAGAGTTACAACTCAGCATCTCTAAGCATCTATTCCCCTGTACACAAAACTGTACAAAGATGAACATTAACGCTGTTTAACCTGTTATTACATGTACCAGTTGATCCAACACTAATTACATCTTTAATACTGTTTTAAATCACTTCTGTGCTAGGTTTAAGGATAGTAGTAATAAGAGTTTTGAAACAAATCCACTGCAATTCTTCATCCTATTGTAAAGGATCCCTATGAACTCTGCACATTCTAAGAATCTCAACCCAGATTTTTTTTTGGAAAATGAACAATCAACAAAAACAGATGATTACTCGATTCCATTCCTTCATTGCAAAGCAAACATTGACCATCAACTGACATGCCCCATTTCAGCTGCCTGTATTTGGTAGGCAGTTTGTTGAAGATGGCCATCCAGGAAATATAAGAGAACTTAGGAACATGAAGACCTGCCAAAAACACAATAAGTATTCTTCAACAAGTAAGCATCCACCCACACAACCCATAACCTTGACCAGCCAAGATATTCTTAATCAACAAATTTATGCAAGCTCTGTTCCATCAATCCCAAGCCTGCCTCAGAATCTGGAAGACAATTTTGTTTCCAAGCAACTCAGGCACCCGCAATTATGTTTCATATTGTACAGCTTATTCCAGAAAAAAGAAACTGCAAGGAGCTATCATCTCATGAACAACGAAGGTCAATCTTACGGGATGTCCATATTGAACTCGGCTGGAGTAACATTTGCCTTGCAAATAATCTCAAGAAAAAGGATCATGTCTTACTTGAGCTCATTGGAAACGGACATGCGCCTTTTTCACCAGAGGTTGGAAGCAATTCAGATGGCAAAAGAAGTAAAACTGTTCTGTCTGTATATATCAACCGAAGTACAAAGAAAGATGTGGAAAATTATGAGATTAACGCAGAATGTGTTAATAAATAGCTTAAATATGTTGCAAAACTAACAAATAATTCAAGCCCTGAACTTAAATTTATTAGCAAAGGAACTCCTGCAACTAATTTAACCCATATTTTACCACTGTGTAAACCTAAAATGGTTATGGGCCACCTAAAGTTTGGTACAATAGAATTTGATTGATGCTAGACATTTCTTTCAATGATGGGATGATAAAAAAAAGGTATTATATATGATTACCCCATGCAGCCAATTACTGCAACTGCAAATCATCAGCTGTTTCTGATTCCCTCCCAAGTAAGGTTGAATCGTATTTCAAACCCGGCTTTCGAGCTGGAGATGTCTCGTCCAAAACTGAAAGAACTACTGTTCCAATGGCTGGGTATCTCCTTCGGAAGATGGACTTGATTTGGAAATGGCCATATCAATGCCTTCAGAATCTTTCATCACATAATTTATTGCTACTGGTGAATCTAACTGGCAATTTTTTATTTCTTTCCGAAATGATGAACATTCCCTTGCATCAACCAGCTTCACACTTTCGGCATTTAGATCTTCGGAGCTGGCTGCAACAAACAGATCTTTGTCAAGCCTGCAAACCTCATCCTTATCGGAAGAACATGGCTGAGTTCCACCCTTGGCCATATTCTCTGGATTTTCTCTCACAGCTATATCATTAACCTTATCCGTATTGTCACCATTTATTTTGATAACTTCTGAATTATTCTGGAAAGACGAATTGTTTTCACAGAGGGAAAGTTCCTCAGAAAGAGATGTGTTTGACTCTAACTGAACCACATCAGCATCCTGATG
This sequence comes from Hibiscus trionum, assembly GCA_030270665.1. Classification (NCBI taxonomy): domain Eukaryota; kingdom Viridiplantae; phylum Streptophyta; class Magnoliopsida; order Malvales; family Malvaceae; genus Hibiscus; species Hibiscus trionum. The sequence goes on from BSYR01000022.1 coordinate 39,505,108, forward strand.
TTGATCAATAGCATCAGTATTCTTTCCTTTAGATGACTCAACTTTAAGTCCAGGAATTTCTGAATGCATACCACCGTTCAATAACAGGGATGGAGAAAAACTAGGAGTAATGGACTCATTTTCAGGTACAGACTGAATTTCTTCCTTGGGAAGATACTCAACATCAGCTTTCATTGATCTCTGCTCATCCTTCCCCTGAGATCCCGAAGTTCTAAGACATGATGGGCGTACAGAAACCCTGCAAAAATAGGACCCCTATAAGGCCTTTGGTATAAAAGCACTCAGCGAAGATGATTAAACATATAAGAAAAGCAATGGCAATTTCCCTCAAAGTACTTATTCATCTTTATGCACCCCAAATCGCAGGACAAAGAATATTCATATGCATGTTTAACTTGGTCCCATAAATTCACAAAGGTTGCGCTTTATAACTGACAAAAACCATATATGCCCTCCTATTATCAATTTAGTATACCGTAATATATTCATGAAAAGAACAAGGGGTCCATAAATGATCAGTACATATACTGGATAACAAAAAGGGATAAACAAATGTTAAAAAATCATTATAACTGCAATTTTATTGCAATATATATGGAGCAGAATGTTGTGGTCCCAGGTTATGAATTGAGTAATTGGGTGATTCACAGGAAATTCCATTTTGATTGAGGAAGCCTTTCCTTTGTTGTGGTTCCTACCACGTGAATACCCTAGGATTAATATATGGAACTCGTCGAATGAAGCTCATAAACTAGGAACTTGTCGAAGGGAGCTTGTAACCTTAGACTCATGGGGAAGAGAGAATCTTAAACCTATATAAATTGGAATAATTTCTGTCTTATTTTATTACTAAGAATTGTCCCCTTGAATAGAGATTAAATAGGGTTTTATTCTTGTAGAATAAAAAACTAAAATTGACTTGTAGAATAAAAAATTATAATTAATGATTTTAATTGCAATAAAATATTAGTTAAATAAGTTATTCTAATTAAGAATATTACTAAAATAAACTTATTTGCTCCTTTCCATTTTTGGAGCCTTTGATTTCTTATCTAACTCACAAAGGGAACCAATCCATAACACAGAACCTATATACTTTTTCCGATCGGCTTAGATAATCTGAATAGGCACTCTAGATATCAAACTCAATGTTACAATTCCTTTACAACTTAATCCATTGCTGCAAAGTACATCAAGGCTTTGAACAAGAGAGAGGAAGAAGAAAACTGGCTTAAAGTGCCAAAATTTATTGAGAGGAAAAACGTACCTGCTATATAAAAGCATATATGCTCCCTGACAAAGTACCTCTTCCAGTTCAACCCTCATGACCTGGAAAAGAGGTAGAAAAAGTTAAGAATAAAACTGAAAATCCAGGTAAAAATCTTTTTTCTGTCAACGCCACTTTGTAATGATGATAGAAGGCGGATGACACAGTCAATTTTTTAATAGGCGTACAGAGTTTTTTTTATAGGTTTAACACTCGCAATCAGAAAAAGTAAACGGTGGTAAAGACATGAGAGAATGAATACCTTACAATCATCAATTCTATACCAGTTTCCACTGAAATCTTTGGTATAGCAGATGTAATGACCAAAATAGGATGCATTCAGCATATCCACATGGACAACAACTGCATAAAGTTTGTATACATTGGTATCATCTCCATCTTCACTCATATAATGGGTAAGATCTAATGTCTCAGGAAAGCTGACTCTTTTGTTGAGTTTTCCAAACCGGCCACTCTGCAAAGATTTACAATAGATATTTCAGGATCATAAGACAAAACTTCAATAACCAGCAAAAGGAAACAAAACCAAGCATCTACAGCAACATCAATAAAGCAAAACAAATAACATAAAAATGATGTAGGTAAGACCTGAAATCTTTTTAAGGCAATTGTGAGAATGTTAGGAGCCCATCGTATAGTAAGCCGCTTCCATGCCTTGACATAGTCATTGCAACTAAAATGAATAAACACCATAGTTAAACCAAACAGTTAAACATCAATGTACTATAAAAACATATAAAATATAGCTAAAATTCTGTCTCAAACATTTCAAATCACGCAAGCTAATTATATAGATCCTGAGAGCAAGTAGAGAAGCAATCATACCCATCACATTTGTACATATTTTCCCCATGAAGCCACTCTTTAACAGTGAATTGTTCAAGGCATTCCTCCAGCGATGAAGAATCTCCATTAATTTCAACAGTTAAGTCCATCATATTTTCATATTGATTTGAAATCTTATTGCAATTTGAACAAATCACCTACAAGGTTTTAACATGATGATAAAGCAATAGAAATCAGAGTACGAAACTTAAAACTTTGAGAAACACCAAGCGAGGTGATTATAAAGGATTATGGAAAGATGAACTGCAATAGCCTTTAATGGTAACATGTTCAAACTATGAACAAATGTTCACTCAGTTAAGGATCAACACTCTTATTCGCATCGAGTCTCCAATTCATATAGGTACTCAATTTTTTGGGTGGGGGGTGCTAAATTAAGCAAATTGAAACACAATGTTACAAAACATTGTTTGCTAACAGAATCCATAGATACAGTAACTTTATCAAAATGTCGAATAACCAAAGTTCAATATGAAAAATGAAAAAGAAATCAATAGGAGACATCACCTGAGACTGCAGATAACCACCGTATATATGCTGAATAAGTGTTGTCTCTTGAGAACTACGATCTACAGCCTTTTCTCCACCAAATTCATCAAGGCAGACTGATTGCATTGTATCAATAGCAAACCTGTAAAAAAATGAAAAAAAAAAACAGAAGGCAATGAATAATTACAAATAAATCTGGAAGTCTAAAGTTTCCTCTAGTTAATTTCAAGGTGTCAAAGAAAATGCAACAAATATGAGAGATGCTAACCTCATGAATTCATGAGCATCCTCTTGTCTTCCATAACCAAGATTACCTCCAATATTAGGCAGCCGTGAGAGAATATTAATTGGCGAAAATGGATTCTGACTCTGACTTGATCTCTCAACAAGAGTTTGAAGTTCGCACAGAAAACACCAATCATTACGTCTGCCTGGAAAACAGAAATAACAATAAAGGTCAGATGCGGTTCAAGAACCTTGAGTGTAGCAGTTTTAGTTTCAAATTTTACATTCTTTCCGATGCCCTTTCTCCAACAAGTAAGCAACAAGAGGCCGGGTAGATACAAGGCATTGCAGAACCACATTGGCAAAGCAACTGCAGGGAAAGGACAAACATGAATGAATAAATAAATAAACATTAGAATAAGAAACATAAATTTATCCAGTCTAATAAAAAGTTCTAGCAATTTTTTTTTGAAAAAAAAAACTCGAACAAAAAGAAATATAAGCATGTAAATATGAACCTATTCCCACAATTTAATAGCCCACACGGAGGGAATCCCGGTTCCTCCCAGTTGAAAAGTTTTACAAACTCATTATAAGGGAAAAGAACCTGGGAAAAAAAGAGAGAAAATGAGTTCTAAATTTACTTCTATTGGGTTTTAAAAAGTGTCAAAAGAATAACCTCTCTTGGCTTCTTGCTAATCTTAGAGGTTCCACAGGCAGGAACCAAAGCAACTCCTGAAAATGGTTTTGTGTTAGCAATCTGTGCTGAATTTACTTTACACTTTGTCTTATGCTCATCTTTCCAGTGCACCTGCTGGCAAGTTAAGGAGCTGAAAAAGAAAGTAAACGTAATAAGATCAAACCATTCAACTGATGAGTACATTAACTACAACATTCGAAAATCATTTTTCACTAGCATGCTAACAGAGAACCTTTCTTATATTGGACAACATATGCAAATTTTGATAAACATTTTGGTAACTCATGCATTGTTTATGTACATCATCAGTGTTAAATAAGTCTGGATTCAACCTAGATCAAGCACAACAGTAATTTTACAGACAGAAAAGAAGAAAAATCTAGGAACCCCCAGGAAAAAAAAACATTCTTTCTAAATTCTTACCTATAAATCAGAAATTACCAAATACTTGTTCTTTTTATACAAAATTCCAGGGAACCCCAGCAAAAACAATTCTTTCTAAATTCTTACTTATAAATCAGAGAATACCAAATAATTATTATCTTTTTATACAAACTTCCAGGAAACCCCAAAAAAACAATTCTTTCTAAATTCTTACTTATAAATCAGAAAACACCAAGTAATTATTATCCCCTTTTCCCAAAAATTCCAGGAAACCCCTGCAAAAACAATTCTTTCTATATTCTTACTTATGAATCAGAAAATACCAAATAATTATAAATAGTAGGTTAGAAATCAATTTGCATAGGTAAGAAAAGTTTTTTTTAAATCAATCATAAACAATTTTAGACAGAGCGATCAATCACTGGGATTGAAAGAGTACTAAAAAAATTGAAAACAAATAGTAGTAATAATTACAAAACTTTTTCATCCACTTTTCGTTCTATCGAAAAGTAAAAGAAACTTCAACTATGACAATAATGAAAAACAGCAATAACCGCCATAAAAAGCAATCAAGAAAGAAACGGATCACACAAGAAATGAAATCTTTTAAGGGGGGGAAAACTAAAAAAGGCCCAACGTACCAATAACGAACAGATTTACAACGCGAACACTTCTTGGGGGCGGGATTGGCGCAAACGGCGCAGGTAGAGACGTCGTTGTCGACGGGAATTGACGGCATTGTCGGTTCACGATCGAAATCGGCGTCGACTTGGAAGTATTTCGAGGCCGTATTCTTGATCAGATGAAGAGCCCCCAAAGCGAGAACAAAAAGCGTGAATATGAATTGCAGGAACCAATTCGTATCCAACGTTACTCTACCGACATGCATCTACGCCGATCCTAGGGTTTGTTCTTCATCGAATTCTTTTTCCCAACATCAAATTTTATTTACCAAATTCCAAATTTCATACTGAATTTACTCTCACTCTAAAACCCAGAATCCATACAAAAAAATAGCAAAACCTTTGGGGGAAAAAAGAAGGGATTTTGATTTCTTCTTTGATAAAGAATTCAAAGACAAGAGGCAGATGCTTTGCTTTCTTTACTTATGCCTAATTCCACGCCGTTTTTGAGGCTCAGGACAGTTGGCTTGGCCCCTTCACTTCTACAGTAGAGTTTCGGATCAGGAACGTTTAAATAGTAAATATATACTATTTTTATAATGGTAAAATACCTAAATCGTCACTCAACTTTTCTCTGCGACCTATTTTGGTCACTCAACTTTAATAAAGTTCAATTTACTCACCCAACTTTCAACATCGAACTTTTTTCATCACTCCACCGTTAAATGCTTAACACTATTATGACGTGGATTATTTTTTATTATTTTTATTATGGCAGGACAATTAACACGTGTATAAAAGTGGGGGCCACTTATTAAAAGAAATATCCAACAGGTGGAAAAATTATTGCATGGTCCCGGACCACCACGTCATCCATGATCCCTCCCACTAAAAATCAGCCACATAATTTGTTTTTTTCCATGTCATTTTTTTCCAAAGATGAATCTTCATATTTTTAAGCCATGTAAATAGGGAGTGGGTGGTTACATAGAAGTTGATTATAAATAAAATAATGACATGGAAAAAAATAAATTATGTGGCTTATTTTTAGTGGATAGGGACCATGGATGACGTGGTGGTCCGGGACCATGTAATAATTTCTCCAACAGGTGATATCCAAACGGTGATTATTGATCTCCCGCCAAACTTCCCAGAGACGATCGATGTTCGAATGATGAGAGTAAAAAATAGGGTCTTTCGCCGCCGAGTAAAACTTGCCCATGTCTTCTCGGCTGGGATTTAAGGCGGTGCCGATCCATGTATGCAAAACGTTGTGCGGTGAACTCTTGATTGTGCCCGTCAAATCACAGTAATCGTCGTTTGCTTTATATGTACATCCCATGAACAGCTCGATTTTTCTGGCGTCGGAGACCATTTGGTTGTACATAAATGCCAAGTTCACGTCGATCTGCTCGGTGTTAGGGTGATTTTTATCGGTGCTGTAAGCTAAATCCGTAACCCGCGGTGGAAAATGGAAGTAATTGCGTTGCGTGTGAAAGAAAGATGAGTTCTTGTCGGCGTAATAATCTGGCATCGGCATTGCTTCCGGGATGTCCCAAGCCCAAAACGGCAACGCGAATGAGCCGTAACCAATGAGGCTACCAAGGATTCGTTCGTGGAAGTATATCATCATGCGGTGCCAGAGGAAGAACAACCACGTACGGTGGATTTTCACTAGAGTGTCGGAGTAGTTTAGTTGCTCGTAGGTTCCGGTGCAGAACTAACAATGTAAGTCAGCTTGACGGAGGAAGGTCCGAGGGTCGTCGTAGGGCAGCGACTTCATTATCGACAAGTCCTTGTTGTATTTGGCTATGAAGCTCTCGTCCAAAAGGTGCGTCGGACAGCGAACCTTAACCGGCGACCGGGGATCTGGGAACTTAAAATCAACAAAGGGTACCGATTTCTCAAACCCCAATGGACAACAGTAAACGAGAAGATCCGGTTGGCCGTAAGATTGATGGGAGGCAATCATGTTCGGTCCAATGGCTCTTTCCCTTTCAGTGTCGTCGTTTGCGCCGCCGTTAAACTGCGTCCAGCCTTGAAGCTTGCCGAGTACCATACCGATCAGTTCCCTGAACAGTAAAAAAGAAAGATCATAAGAACTTTCGACAATCGAAAATCAGTACAGACGAAAAGATATGTACCCTATGTAAAAGCGATGAGCTTGCCGCAACTCTATGATTCGAGAAGTTAAAGGAGACATTGCTACCATGAAAGCTAATGAAACCAGAAGAATCCATTTCTTCTCTGCCATGGCTGGAATTTATTTTTAAATAAATATTAATAAAATTGTATTTTCATAATAAAAATAATAAAATAATCCACCTCATAACGGTATTAAGTATTTAACGGTGGAGTGATGAAAAAAGTTCAATGTTGAAAGTTGAGTGAGTCAATTGAACTTTTTTAAAGTTGAGTGACCAAAATAGGTCATGGAACAAAGTTGAGTGATGATTTAGGTATTTTACCCTTTTATAATTTAGAGATGGGCACAGGTCGGGTCGGGTTTTTGGCCCACCCGACCCCGACCCGAAAATACATATCCTATATCCGCACCCGACCCGACTCGAACATATCCCTTAAAAATCCGACCCGAAAATAAATAATATATACCCGCACCCGACCCGACCTATAGAAAAAAATAATTTTTAGGGACCTAATTGTAAAAAATAATTTTAAGGGATTTAATTGTAAAAAAATTATAAATTTAAGAACTAAATTGTAAATAAAAAATTAATTTTAAGGACCTAATTATAAAAATATATATATAAAGAGGGACTATTATTATAAATATCCCTAAAAAATTAGGGAGAAATTACACAATTAGTCCCGGGTCGGGTAGAACATTTTTCACCCAAAACCCGACCCCAATCTTAATAAAAACCAGACCCGACTCGAACCCAATTTTTCATTAAAAAATCCGATCTGATTGAGTCGGGTCGGAACCCGACCGGGTCGGGTAAAATGTTCATCCCTATTTTTATTTGGTAAATATATTCTTTGTTTACTTTACATTTTATGTTTGATTAAAAATTGTCTTTAAGCTTTTTAATATAATTTTCTAATAATTTAGACCTCGTCACATAAAATCATACATCCGTCTTCATAGCTAAAGACTCTATTTATTTTTAATTCAAGTTATAACAATGACATTATAAACAAGTGACATGATATAATTCTCATAAATTAAATGAATTATATACTATCAAAGCTACAACAGTTCTGAACTAACTGTTCGATCTAAAATTGATCATTTTGATCAAAATCGAAACGCTAAGGACTAAAGTAGATATAAAAAACTGAGACTAAAATGACAATTTTGTCAAACATTAAGTACTATTTCTAAAATTAGGCCTCCTACTTATACCATACTATATGCACATTCATCTTTCATTAATATAGCTTTCAACAAAGTGAGAATATCCAAGTTATCAAATCTACTCATCTGCCATGATTGTAATCAGCAAGCTCAATAGAAGATCTTCCTGGAGACGGAGATACATCGGGGGAACTCGTATTTGATACTAATTCTACGATGAAAGTGAAGTCCGACGAATCGGTCTGGTTCGACAAGCTCGAAGGACTCGGCGGGCAGTTCGTGTTCGATGTGCTTGCATGATCGCTGCATTCAGTTTTTCTAAAAGTATGGGAGCTCATGTCTTTCTCGTCGAAGATTCTCGACACGAACCGAACTCTTCTCCATATCGAAGTTTCGGACGGCAGCTGAAACAACACATGCCTTTGTTCGTACAAGAACATTGCTGCGAACATGATGAGCGCCGACGTCGATGATACCCCTGCAATTAGGAAAAGGCCCCAGAAGCTATCGAGACCGAGACTGTTCGATGAAACAAAGGTGTCGGAATCAGGACAAGTAGCTTCACCGTTCTTGAACCATTTGTTCTGAATCTGTTCCATTTGGTCACCTTGTGTAACATTCAAGATTTCCCTTGAGATGTCTGCCACAAGAGGTGATCCTTTAGGGAAAACCTACACAATGAACAACACAAAACAGTAAGTGTATCATAACGTCTCGTATCGAACGGAATCGAGGAAAGTCGAGAACTCACGAATCCGAAGCCAGCAGTCTTGAATGTTGGTTCGACAGTAGTATATTTGCCGCAGTATTTTGCAAGGAACATATTGATATAAGGGATTTCATCGAAAGCAGCAGAGATACCGCCATTGGCACTGCCCTTGACGAAGAGGTTATGGAGTTCTTCCGGAGTTCGATATGTCTTGAGCTGAGATTCATCGAATTTCAACCCCATCAGCATCCCCTCGACGAACGATCCGTATAGGAAACCGACACTCTCCCTTCTCTTCAAGAGCACATTTATGTCAGTTACAGTGGGCTGCAGTTTCTCCACTGTCAAAAGTGATGTTAAGCTAGCAGTGTAGCTTTGGATGAGAATGAGAACCACAAAGCACCATATGATCACCACAAATCGAGCCAAATTGCTCACCACTTTCTCCCCTGCAATAAGTATTCGATTCAAGAACGAACGAACGAATGAATGACCAAATTGAAAGGTGAATTGTTCGATTATTACGATGAGCAAACACCATGGTTGAGAAGGAGAACCAGAAGCTGGTGCCAATTTGATGTGCAGGCGGTCCACGGAAATCTTTGTTGATTCGATGCTCAAGAATCCAAACAGTAAACCCGATGAAGACGAAGAAGCAGCCACTAGTTATCCAGAGATCCGATGTCAAGGGCTGTAAGAAAATCCATGCATTCTTCTTCTTGTTCTCTCTGATCGGCACCAGCATCGACACACCGGATTCTGTGTAGGGCAATGTGAAGTCCACATACATTGACCTGTTGGCCACAATAGTTGTGTCTCCGACCACAGCATCATAATTCTATGTTCATAACAGCTGATCAACGACGGTTCCGGAAAACATATAACTGTGTGATTAACAGAGACAAGGGCTAAAAGAGGAGACTTACCCCATAGTACACTTGATCAACCAAGTCGTTGTAAGAACCGGCAGGTTTTCGGTCAGGCGTTGCAAATGGAACGTACTTGTAAGCAACAGGATAAGGCATTTTAGTCATTGCAGCATCGAAAACATCGATGCAGTACCCTCGAACTGATTTTGATGTGTTAGTGTCATAATCCCAGATTACTTCAAGAAATTCAGTAAAACCATCTTTCACAGGAACCCCAATGATCAATTTCTTCCCATCTGTTGGGATCTGCCAACCTTTGGGGACCAAGTTAGTATCCCCTGGCCATATAATAGGACCAAGTTTTGGCTTAGAAGTAGAGTTTGTACTTGTGTTTTTCGAATACATGTCTCGTACCAGTCCACTTTCGGGCGTCCAAAACCCGACCCGTCTTTCCCCATTTCCATTTATGTTAACTATTTCAAACACAGATGCATCCAATTGGCCGTTAACAAAATGAAAATCTCCTGATAGGCCTCTGAACGTAACGTTAGATAGTTCCCGGGTAAGTCGTGGACCGTTTCGCGATACACCCAATGTTTCAAGCTCTGTTGTCGAAACACCTCTGCTTGAAATGTTTGGTTTGATGAAGCTCAGGTCTGCAGTGCCAGCTTCCTCGACTGCCATGGCCAATGCAAAAGTTGCATCATAAGCCCATAGTCCAAAAACGTTCACTTCAGCATTACTAATACTAGGATTGTCTCTCTGGAATTTCCTTCTCCATCGAACCGAAAAGTTTTCGAGTTCTTTCGACTTCGGAACATAAGGCCTCACACCCAAAACACCTTGCAAGGAATCAATAGCCAATGAATCAAACGATCTCCACATAGTAGTCATGGAATCAGTCATGATCCAAACATACCCTTCACTCATCATTCCAATCTCTTCCGCTTTGTCCAAAATCCGAAACCCGAGACTCGTCGCCGCGTGCACAATGAACACTCTCGTCTCCATGTTCATTAACTTGTACAATTCTTTGGCAATCCGGTCATCGGTAGCCGATTCCGAAAGGACACTCAGATAAGGGACCCGAGTGTTGATCTCTTGCAAGGCAGCCGTTAAGAAAGGTATAAGAGTCTCCCCGAACTGGTTGTCGACATAGATTGGCACTACTTGTCGCCACCCAAAAGCTTTAACAATGGAACTTATGGCTTTAACTTGAGACGAGCCACTCTGGGCAGCTCGGAAAAAGTATGGACTGTTAAGGGAAGTGAGAGCAGGACTCGTTGCAGAAAACGAAATGATCGGAACCTGAGATTTGTTGCCGAGGCTGATGACGAAGTTGGCCTGCATTGAACTTCTTGGCCCTATGATTGCTTGAACTTCTGCATTTCTTATCAAGTCCGAAGCTGTTCGTTCACAAACAAGTAAAGTTCAAAAAGAAATTAACATTATACAGCAGCTTTTTCAAGTTTTGTGATCTTTCCAAGTCAAACATTGTATGAAATGGAGAGAATGAGATGCTTTCTGATAATCAAATATTGTGCTTTATGCTTGTGTATTTGATTGAGTATGAGTTAAAAAAATCTAAGTTAGTCGAGTTAACAAGTTATATATAAGATTTAAACTTTATTTAAAAAATTTCGAATAAGTCTAATTGTTCAGTATCTCTCAAAAGCTAGTTGTAATTATTTATAATATTATGGAACTTGTTGGTTCTATTTAAATGACTTTCTCTAACCATATAAGATATATATATATATATATATATATATATATATATATATATATATATATATATATATATTCTTCATATTATTTTTCACATGTATAAGTAAATGTATAAAATGTAAAGGTGAGGGCTTGAATTGATAAAAAAAAATTGTTGTTAAAAATATAAATGGAAGTTATGTATATATTCTATAGTAGTAGTGAATTATGTGGTTCAAGTTTCGTCAAAATGAACTTAAATAAAAAAAGATTGAAAAAAACGAGAAAATCATATAAGTTAATTATAAAAAAGAAAATTTGTTTTCAAAAGGAGAAATTAAAGCTAAACAATTATTTTATAGTATTTTAGGATTATATGGTTCAAATTTAGTCTAAATTAACTTAAAATAAAAAGAATTAATAAATAAAGAAATTATGAACTAAATCATATAAACACAATTTGAGTTTTAAAATTTTTAAGTTGGTAAAATACAAATTCAATTTAAACTCGAAAATCGACTTATAAATATTAAAATACTCAAATAACTAGACATTAAAAAATAATTTTATCGAGTCGAATTAAATTTGACCAAACAATGCTACAAATAGGAACACTAAAAGTCTATTTGTAAAAAAAAGCTTAAATGAAAAATTAACCTTTAAATTATACCTTTTGTTTGTTTTTAGCTCTTAAATTATTCTTTGGTCAAAATAAGCCTTATAAACTATTATTTCTGGTCACTATTGCTATTTCGCGAGGCAATCCACAGCGATGTAATGAAAGTGAGGGGCCAACAACAATAACAGAACGTCCCGAATAATCGACTCGTTTGCCAAGTAAAATCTCGCAAAATCTTCCCTCTTTGCCTTCATATACATCTGAAAACGACTTGTAAACCTTATTATGACCGTCCCTCATTAGTTGTCCGCGAATTTCATTATTAAGAAGTATATCCATGGCTTCTTGTACCAATTTTTCCTAACACGTTACTAATTCCCCTGGCGTAGATCTACTTGTTGTTAATAGATCCATAAGAGTATTATTTCGATAGATAACTCTTCTATAGAGTTCATTAATATTCGAACTCATTAGTTTACCCCCATCTATCTGAATGATCGGTCTCAACTCGGGAGGAAGAACCGGTAATAGACATAAAACCATCCATTCTGGTTCTATATTTGTTCGAATAAAATGCTTAGCCAATTCCATGCATCTAACCAAAAAATCCTTTCTTCTTGCAATTTTTCGATCTTTCCATTCATTACCCGTGAGGCCTTCTTATCATAATTCTTTCTATTCTACCACCGAATAATCGATAAGAATTCGTAAATCTAGGTCGGCTAATTGTTCTCGAATTAAGTCCGATAAATTATTTAAATCAAAAGAAAATTATTTTGATAATAGGTAATTTAAAGACTAAAAGAAAAAATTAACATAGTTTAAGTACTTATTTTGATCAAAAATTAGTTTAAGAACTTAAAGTGACCAAAAATTATAGTCGAGAGAGTTTATTTTGACCAAAAACTAATTTAAAAACTAACAGAAAAAAAAACATAATTTAATGGCTGATTTTTCATTTAATCCAAAAAAAACTAAAAGTCTTGGTCAGAATCCTTCACGTGGTAGAAGTCGGTACCAGAACAGTGATGGGTGCATGTTATTAACTTCCTCAACAAACAAATGAATACTCTACATATAATCAATAAAAATATTATTTAGTTTTCTTGTCAAAAAACTAATAATAATATTTTGCCAGAATTCAGTTTCACAATTCAGTCAAATAAAATATAATATATATATATCAAAAAATAAAATATAGAATATATGTAAAGAAAATGTAATTTTATTTTTATTTATTTAATTGATAAAGATATTAGTTTATTACATTATTACAATATCAAACTGATAGGAGTCTGGACGCAGTACGAATATATAAATACAGCTGCCATGTGTTGACTTAAAGGCTACCTATGCTACTATAAAATATCAGATTATCAGTATTATATTACAATTATATAACAAGTTGATTGCACCACGTAACATAAAATTATGATCTTTATTTTAAATTAATTTTTAAATTTTTGAACATTATAATTTTATTTTTAAATTATCATTATACGTTAATCGTATCTCATGTTAAAAAAATCGTTATAAAAATTATTAATTGTCAAGTAAACATTGATGTGTACTATGAGTAATATGATGCGACATAAACGATAATTCAGTGATGAAATTGAAACATTCAAATGTTTGAGAGACCAATTTAAAATGAAAGTTATAGTTTAGGGATAAAGTTTGATCATTCAAAAATTTAAAGACCAAATTAAAATGAAACTATAGTTTGAACATAAAATTAAAACATTCAAAAGTTTATAAAATAATTTAAAATGAGAGTCATAGTTTTGAGATTTATAATACAAATAACTCTTATATAAATTATAATAACTATCAATGACATAGACATGATAAAACTTCAGGGTGACAAATATAAGTAGAAAAAAATGATGATCATAGTCTTATTGTTAAACTATAATTTAAAATTTAAAATATAAAGATATAGATCTAATTTGTTTAATTTAAAATTAAAAAGAACTAAAAATATTTAAATAAAAAATAGTAGGTCAATATTTAATTTGTATATTTTTAAAATTAAAATAGACTTAAAAAATAATTGAATATGAAAAAGGGGTTTATTTACCTACTTTCAAAACCAAAGAACCTAACAAACAATTGAATTAAAAAAATCAAGAGTGCAAGGCTTAATACGTCTAGCTTCAAAATTATGATGGACCTAAAAACAATTAAACTCGAAATTGGAGGCATTTGACCTTAAAATTCGTATTATTTTTTTTAAACATACAATTTGATACAAAGTCTATACTAATTAGACTCATCTTCATCCATAAATCATAGGATATTGAGAGAAAAAAATAGTCTGCCCTTAAATTATGCTTCTTTTGGTGCTCAACTTAAAAAATGTGTTTAGGGTTTAGAGTTAGGATTTAAGGTTAGGGCATGATATATTTTTAGGGTCTAGGAATTAGGGTTTAGGATGTGGAAATTAGAGTTAAGGTTTAGAATTTAATTTTTAACTATTTTTTAGTGTGAGGCACAGAATGAGGCATGATTAGGGGACAAAATATTTTTGTTCGGTATTGAGTACTTAAATAGGATTAATATCTTATACACAGGCGATGGAAATTGAAAATTTCCACAAGCGCCTTAGTTTTAGGGTATAGGGTTTAGGGGTTTAGGTGTAGATGTTTAGAATTTAGGGATAGTTGTTCCAATTTAAGGTTTAGAGTTATAATTTAGGATTTATATGTTAGGGTTTAGTTTTTAGGGTATTATAGTGAGGATTTAGGTTTTAACCTATAAAGCCTAAATTATAACCATAAACCTTAAATTAAAACAACTATCCTTAAATTCTAACCCCCTACACCTAAACCCCTAAAACATATTCCCTAAACTAACTCCCTATACCCTAAAACTAATGCGCTCCTGTATATAGAATATTTATCCACTTAAATATCTTATTAATATTAACCATAATATCAATCGAACTAAATTCAATTGATAAATTGCTCTAATTTTTAAAATTGTGAATAATTGTGTTAACAGTTCACACACGAAGTATAATAAATAAATAAAATATAATAAAGTCAAGATAACTACTGTGCATAATCTCGCTATGTGAGTTTTGACTCAATGTTCTTCAACAAGAACCAAGTCAAGTCAGCTCTATATAGATGATTTAGATTATAGGCAGTGTATAAGTAAACAAAGAACGGAGATGAGAGGACGAACCGCCGGCGGCGGCGGCAACGACGTCATTCTTGGAGTCCTTGATGTCGAGGACGATCCTGGTTTTGTAGCGAGGATGAGCGGCGTAGAAGTCGGAGAGGGCCATGTTGATGCAGCTCATCCCTATCTTCCCAACCAGGGAATCCATGTCAAGAACCACGCCCACATTAACAGGGACGGTGGCGGTTGCGGTGGTGTTTTGAGACTGAGCCACCACCACTTCGACCGGCAACCAAGCGTTGATGAAGAGACAGAGGGCGATGAACAGACTGAAATTAGTCATCTTGTGGCTCTTCTGCCTCCTACTTTCCTCCCAAATAGAAAGGCTTCCAAATTTGTAAGAGAAGTGATGAAATTGAACACAATGCATAGAAAGTAAATTGCTATATATATAGAGTTATTAAAAAAATTATAAATAAGTAAGCAAATTGAGTTTAGTTTAATTGGGATTGTCGTTAGTGTAATATACAAAAAAAGAGAACGAACATATTTATACGTCAATATACTTTTATTTATGGGTGTAGCGGGATTATAAATAAAAAGTTTTTATCCATCATCGGTTGGTATATCATGACGAGACTTTAAGATCATTAAATAACATTATAAGTTTGAATCATAACATTATAAATAAAAAATTTAAAATTTTAACATTATAATAAACTTTTTACGGTACTCAATTTAAATTAATAGATCGATAAATTAGACAACATTTATTATTAAAAAAACTATTTGCTAGAACATTGCAGTTTTTATAAAATAAGAGCAATGAAATGGTAAAAATATTGATAAGAAAAGAGAAAAGGAATACCAGTACTCGACTCAAATTAATCAGTCAGATACGTGGTTTAAAAAAAGAATATGATGAAGTAGGGCCCGAAAAGGAGAGGGAAAATTACAGGAGTGGGACATAAATAATATACATTTGGTCTTATGTCACAACAACGTTTACCTTGACCAAATCAAAGTCAATTTCTTTATAACACAGAAACCATGGGGAAAAAATGCAGTTACCATCATCCCTAACTACATCTTTTCAAGGAAACTTCGTTGGGTATGATGAAGAAATATCATAGAATTTGATGTGTAACTAGATTTGTTCAACTATCGAGTTATTTGTCACGATTCGAAGTTTTATATATAATTCAAAGTCCGAATCCGACCTAATGCAGCTCGTTTTCCGTGTTTATAATATTAAAATATTATTTAATTTATATCATGTAAAATTAATGTTACACCGGCCAGATCTTAACTCGATTGATATTGTTATTATACCGGGTTATATATTCATGTATACAAGAGTTTAGGGTGGCATGTTACAAGTAATAGATTAATGACAAACAAATTAATTTGTTACATATATGACTTTCTATATAAAATCTTCTCGTCCACCATTTCTGCAATCAGCAAGCCTCAACAGAAGATGGTGATATATCCGGAGAATCCGTCTGGTTCGGCGAGATCGATGGACTCGGCGGGCAGTCGGTACTCGATGAGCTTCCCTCAGCACTTATACTATGGACACTGTAATGGCTGCTTGCTTCTCTGGGATCAGGGTTTTTGAAAGTATGGGAGCTCCGGTCTTTCTGGTCGAAGATCCTCGACATGACAACGACTTTCCGCCGCATCGAAGTTTCAGGAGGGAACTGAAGCAAGACATGACGATGTTCATACAGGAACATCGACGCGAAAACGATGAGGGCTGAAATCGATGCGACCCCGGCAATGAGGAAAAGGCCCCAGAAGCTCTCGAGACCGAGACTGGTCGATGAAACAACAGGGTCGAAATCAGGACATTTGACATCGCTCTTGAACCATTTGTTCTGAATGTGTTCCATTTCATCACCTTGTGTAACATTCAAGATTCCCCTCGAGATATCTGCCACAAGAGGGGAACCTTTCGGGAAAACCTGCAACATAACATCATAGTATATCATTAACTTTAAGCTTGTCCTGTCGTGTATGGAATCAAGTAAGCTTGTCGAGAAACAGGACTCACGAAGCCGAAGCCATCGGTGTTGAATGTCGGTTCGACCGTGGTGAATTTGCCACAGTATTTTGAAAGAAATAGTTTAATGTAAGGGATTTCTTCGAGTGCAGCCGATATGCCACCATTGGCACTGCCCTTGACGAAAAGTTCATGGAGTTCTTCGGGTGATCCGTAGTACCTGAGCTGCGATTTATCGAATTTCAATCCCAACAAGATCCCTTCGACGAACGAGCCATTTAGAAGACCAATGCTCTCCCTTCTCTTCAATAGCTCGTTGATATCCGTCACGGTGGGCTGGAGTTGCTGCACCGTTAAAAGCGAGGCCAAGCTAGCAGTGTAGCTTTGGGTGAGAATGAGAACCACGAAGCACCATATGATCACCACAAACCTAGCCAGATTGCTCACCACTTTCTCCCCTGCAATAAGTATTCGATTCGAGAATGATTGAATGAATGAACAAAGGTTTTAGCAAAGTATATGTAAATTGGAAAGGTGAATTGTTCGATTATTACGTTGAGCAAACACCATTGTTGAGAAGGAGAACCAGAAGCTGGTGCCGACTTGATGTGCAGGCGGTCCACGGAAATCTGTGTTGATTCTATGCTCGAGAATCCAAACGACAAACCCGATGAACACGAAGAAGCAACCGCTGGTTATCCAGAGATCCGATGTCAAGGGCTGTAGGAACACCCATGCATTCTTCTTCTTTTTATCTCTAATCGGAACCAGCATCGACACACCGGATTCTGTGTATGGCAACGTAAAGTCCACAATCAATGACCTGTTGGCCACAATGGTTATATCTCCCACCACAGCATCATAATTCTGTGTTCAAAGCAGTCAGTTGAAAGTGAGAATAACAGTGTAACTGATTAAGGATTAAAGTAGGAAATTAAACTTACCCTATTGTATACTTGAGCAACTAGATCATTGTAAGAGCCAGCAGCTTTTCGTTCTGGCGTTACGAACGGAACAAACTCGAATGGAACCGGATATGGCATTTTAGCCATTACAGCCTCGAAAATATCGATGGAGTAGCCTTGAACAGATTTTACTTTATTAGTGTTAGAATCCCATATTACTTCAACAAATTCAACAAATCCATCCACTGGAACCCCAATTTTCAGTTTTTTCCCATCTGTTGGAATCTTCCAACCTTTGGGGACCAAACTTGTATCCCCTGGCCATATAATGGGACCAAGTGTTGGCTTAGAAGTAGAGTTTGTACTTGTGTTTTTCGAACACAAGTCTTTCACAAGTCCACATTTGGATGTCCAAAATCCAACGCTTCTTTCTCCATTTCCATTTATGTTTACTATCTGACACACAGATGATTCTAGCTGCCCATTTTGGAAATGAAAATCCCCTGAAAGGCCTCTGAATTTAATGTTTGATAATTCTTGGATAAGTCGTGGACCGTTTCGTGATACGCCCAATGTTTGAAGGTCGGTCGAAACGCCGCTGCCGGAGATGTTCGGTTCGTTGAAGCGTAGGTCTGCAGTGCCAGCTCTCTCGACTGCCATGGCCAGTGCAAATGTTGCATCATAAGCCCATAGTCCGAAACTGTTCATTTCAGCATTGGTAATACTAGGATTGTCTCTCTGGAATTTCCTTTTCCATCGAACCGTAAAGTTTTCGAGTTCTTTCGATTTTGGAACATAAGACCTCACACCTAAAACCCCTTGGAATGAATTGATAGCAGAGGAATCAATCGATCTCCATAGAGTAGACATCGACTCGGTCATGATCCAAGCATACCCTTCACTCATCATCCCAATCTCTTCCGCTTTGGCGAAAATCCGAGGGCCGAGAGGCATCGTCGCGTGCACGATGAACACTCTCGTTTCCATGTTCATTAACTTGTACAATTCTTTGGCAATTCGGTCATCGGTGGCCGATTCCGGAATGACACTCATACAAGGGACCCGAATGTTGATCTCTTGCAATGCAGCCGTTAAGGAAGGTATAAGGGTCTCTCCGAACTGGTTGTCGACATAGATAGGCACTGCTTCTCGCCACCCGAAAGCCTCGACGATGGCACTTATGGCATTCACTTGAAACGAGTCGCTTTGGGCAGCACGGAAGAAGTATGGACTGTTAAGGGAAGCGAGAGAAGGACTCGTTGCCGAAAACGGTACGATCGGAACCTGAGATTTGTTGCCGAGACTGATGACAAAGGTGGCCTGCATTGAACTTCTTGGCCCTATGATTGCTTGCACTTCCGCATTCCTTATCAAGTCCAGAGCTGTTGTTTCACCAAACAATTGAAGTTCAAAAAGAAATTAACATATAGCAGCTGTTTCAAGTTTCATCATCTTTCAAATAATAATACACGCGTAAATTGATAACAAAAAATAAAATAAAATAAAGTAGTATAAATCGAAAATACTTAATAGCAAAATAAGTGCTCAAATTATACATGTTGCTGACTTTTTGTGTCTGAACTATTTTTCGTTTAAAACATGTGGCTCAAGTTTCATTTTGTTAATTTTAGGTGTATGGTCGCAAACATCATTTTAAAAAAAAAATCGTTATCCAATTATTAAAACATGACATGTGGTAGTGGTAGTTGTATCAATGATAATTTTAGGGATTTTGGGTTAGAGATTTAGTGTTATTTTGTGAATATTAGAGATTTTAGGGATTTTTTTTAAATTAAGTTAAAAAATAAAGGAAATTAATGAGTAAAAATAAAAAACTAAATGCAGACGGCCAAACACTTAAAATGAACGAAATGAAACATTAAACATATACTTTTAGTAAAAATATAATTTAGACACCAAAAATTTACAACTTCTATAGTTTAAACACTTATTTTTATATTAAACCAACCGAAAATAATTGAATAAAAAGAGTGTTTTGCAAACTAAGGAATTTGCTTACAAAGAGGACTTCATCTAAATTATTATTTATTTTTCTCATTTTTAATTTTTCTAAAATTAAAGGTCAACAATATAATTTTTAGAGCACCAAAATATAGTTTTACCATAATTTCAACTTAAAATTTTTCTAATATTAAAGAACATATCACCATTGTAAATACTTTCGTAAAAAAGATAAAAGATATCACCATGAAAAAAACAAAAATTTCCATAGAAAATGATCTTTTCTATGATTTTTTGTTTAAAAAAGAAACCTTTCTTTTGTAAATACTTTCTTTTTTTGTTTAAAAAAGAAACCTTTATTTTTAATTTTTAAAAATAAATCCTAAATTGTGTTAACAACTTACTAAGCGGTCCACACATCCTCTGCATCAACAATATTAGACATGTTGAGGGACCTGCTACTAATCGGTCGAATTAGAAATTTTTTAGAATTTTTCTATTTATTTTTTATTAAAGATTTATTTTTGCCCCCCTAAATTTTTATAAGTTCGTCTCTTAAATTTTTATAAATTCGTCCTCTTAAAATTTTATAAGTTTGTCCCCCTAATTTAAAGTCATGCGTCCGTCTCTGATCGCCTTCGACCTCTTTTGAAAGAATAAAAAATCCCCTTTGAACCATTTAAAAACGACCGATATTGTTAAAAAAGATGTCTAAAAACTTTCAATATGAATAGTAAAACAGATTAGAAAAATGCCAAGAAAAATATATATTTGAAAAACTAGTACGTATACATAATTAACTTCCATGGAGAAATCTATAAAAGACCGGTTAAAAGGAAAAGACAAAAGAAGAATATTATAATAAAACAAACTCAAAACATCTATTATGTATGAATTCAACAAATGATTTTAGTAGAAAAAACGGATAAAAGATTAAAAATATTCATAAACAAAGATACTACTTTGTAATCACCTTTAGATTGTTCAAAAAAAAAACAACTACTATGTATGAATCACTAGATGAACTTGAAGAAGAAGTGAATGAGTTTAGAATATAAAAACGGAGATGAGAGGACGAACCGGCGGCCGCGGCGGCAACGACGTCACCTGCGGAGTCCTTGGAGTGGAGCACCAACTTGGTTTTATAGTGAGAATGAGTGGCGTAGAAATCAGAGAGGGCCATGTTAATGCAACTCATCCCTATCTTCCCAACCAAGGAATCCATGTCCAGAACCACACCCACATTAACAGGGACGGTGACAGTGGCGGTATTTCGAGACTGAGCTACCACTCCGACGGTCGTCAACCGAACATTGGCAAAGAGACAGAGAGTGATGAATAAATTGAAATCAGCCCTCATCTCGGAGCTATTCTTTTACCTCTTAGCTTCTCCACCAAAACATGAAGTCAAGATATATTCCTTTATACATTGTATTTGAATGGAACTTCCACGTTAACCGTAAAGCCAGGAAATTTCTTAGTCATTTTACATTTGAAACATTGAATAATGGGCGAGGTCGACAGAAATTTTTTGGGCAGATATAAAACTTCAAGTTTGAAGGGGTCAAAGTTTATATAGTCTTTGGATTAAACTGAACTATTAATTTTTGAAAGGGGCCATCGGAGCAATTTTTTGTTTAAATTAGGGGTTCATAGGGATCTAATTTAAATTTTTCGTCCAACATTTACTCCTTGTATGTATCAACAAAACACAAATGATTAATCATTGGGCTTGCTCCAGTTACACAAAATATGTAAAATTTATTTTTAAATTCTAACCTAAAACATAAACCTTAAAATTGACAGTCATATGCACACACAAAAATTTTCACACCGCATGTGTATTTGAATGTTTCTCATGTTTTTTATAAGTAATTATTAATGCACGTGAAATAAAATTACACAAATCTACAAATTTATTTTTTTAAAATTAAAATCTAAATCAATAAGGCTTAAACATAAACTCTAAACTTTACATTTTAATTTTAAACTTTACAAATTGGCCCCTAAAATCTAAATCTTAAACTAAATATTTAATTTTTTTAATGGAACTAAATATTTAATTCTTAAACTATATTGAATTATTGTTTTATATAATATTTTCAAAAATTTCAACTCACGACACGTAAATCTGAATCATAAGACTTTGTCATGGGATCTTGGCCTATTTTGCCACCACATTCCTTTGATCTTAACCTAATAAAATAAAATAGGGTAAACTACACAGTTGACCACCGAACTATGGGGTTGGTGTCAAAATGACCACTATATTATTTTTCGTCGCAAATGGACCACACAACTATTTAAATGGTGCCACGTTAGCCACACGCCGTTAAAAAAATGAAAAAGTTGACGGAACTGTTAAAAAATTGGTATAATTACACATTTGGTCCTCTATATTTATACAATATATCAATTTAGTCCTAATTTTAATCTAATAAAATAAATTAATTATTCAATAAGATGGTGACACGTGTTACCACCTTATTGGAGGTGGAAAAATGAAAGGAACAAAATCACCCTTACCTGGATTCAAACTCAAGACCTCTGGGTATAGAGGCTGTGTGCTTGCCACTGAACCAAGCACACTTTCGTGCTATGGGGTCATTAATATATGTATTTAATGATTGTTAATGCCCAGAAAATTAAAGAGAAGAAAATGCAATTGCAATAATTCGAACCAAGGACCTCATGGTTGAAAGCACATGTGCTTGCCACTACACCAAGTGTATTTCTTGTGATATAAAGTACAACATTTAATATATGTCTTATATAGATTTTAATGCTTGAGAAAAGGAATGAAATGTGGTTTTAAGAAATTCGAATGTAATATTTTTATGATCCATAAAAAAATCTAACCCAATTAAATAAATCTAATAACTAAATTAAAGTTAACATTATTTTGTATATATTTTAAACTATAGTTAGTGCACGATTTAAAATAAAAAAAAATTAATATTATTTTCAATATAAATATCATTTTAAATTTTTTGTATTTTAAACTAAATTTAATATATTTTTCAATTTTAGATTTATTTTTATAATTCCACGTATATAATCGTTGAATTGATTTTTTTACTTAATTAATAATTTTAATATTTATTAAAAAATTAATTAAATTATTATATAGAATTATTTTAAACTACTCCAAATTATATTAAATTCATTTAGCGAATTCAAACTCACAAACACAATTTAATAATGTTAACTTTAATTTAGTTATTAGATTTATTTAATTGGGTTAGATTTTTTTATGGATCATAAAAATATTACATTCAAATTTCTTAAAACCACATTTCATTCCTTTTCTCAAGCATTAAAATCTATATAAGACATATATTAAATGTTGTACTTTATATCACAAGAAATACACTTGGTGCAGTGGCAAGCACATGTGCTTTTGACCATGAGGTCCTGGGTTCAAATCCTTGCAATTGCATTTTCTTCTCTTTAATTTTCTGGACATTAACAATCATTAAATACATATATTAATGACCCCATAGCACGAAAGGGTGCTTGGTTTAGTGGCAAGCACAAGACCTCTGGGTAGAGGTCTTGAGTTTGAATCTTGGTAGGGGTGATTTTGTTCCTTTCATTTTTCCACCTCCAATTGGGTGACACGTGTCACCACCTGATTGGAGGTGGAAAATTAATTAAATAAAAATAATTAAAGACTTCCAATAAGGTGGTGACACGTGTCACCATCTTATTGAATAATTAATTTATTTTATTAGATTAAAATTAGGACTAAATTGATATATTGTATAAATATAGAGGACCAAATGTGTAATTATACCAATTTTTTTAACAGTTCCGTCAACTTTTTTGTTTTTTTTTAACGGCGTGTGGCTAACGTGGCACCATTTAAATAGTTGTATGGTGCATTTGCGACGAAAAATAATATAGTGGTCATTTTGACACCAACCCCATAGTTCGGTGGTCAACTGTGTAGTTTACCCAATAAAATATTACTTTGAAAAAGATTGTGCTTGGAAGCGATGATTTTGTTTCGGTCAAGTTAATGATTTTATATCAATATTAAAAAATAAAACAATTTTCCTCACCTCTTTTATTATAAAATTCTTGAATTCGCTGTCATATTGACTATATAAGTCTCCGGTATAACAATTCAATTACTTGTTTTTTTTTTCTTTTTCATACTTCTATATAATGTTTAAATAAATAAACAATACAAATTACGAATTAAATATGAGACTAACAAATTTATATACAAATATTTTTCCATCCCATTTGTAATCATTATTAAATTATTTTTTTGAATACATGTTTTTTAATAAAATACATTTCTGTTCAACCGCTTTTAGTGAGAAAATCGAGACTATATTAAATTGTTTTTTTTTTTTTTGCATACATGTTTTTCATAAATCAATGAAGTAGACTCACTGTGTGTGGAAATTTTGACTAGCTTATTTGAAGGGAGAAATATATAATAAAGGTTATTTTGAATTTAAGGTATTGAAGGTAGAACTGGTAAACTTCAATCTAAACGCGAAAATTGAATCGGTTTATTCGATCTAAGATGGACCCGAACCGAATAGACTTAAACTGAAGACAACTCGAAATAAATAAAATATATTAATATAAATAAAGAAAGATGAGAAATAAACAGCGACACAATTCACCAAAAAATCAAATATATTGGATATATATATATATTATAATTTTAGATGATATTTGATTTATTAAATAACATTACAACTCTTACTTATATTTGTGAAATATATATATATATATATATATATATATATAGGGATGAGATCAAGTTACATGTTGTAAAACTCATTTAGTTTTACACTAATTTAGGACCATTGGATAAAGGAAATGGATGGATGAGATTAACAGTAAAAAATGTGAAGATTATCACTTGAGAAAAAACATAAGGAAATAATCTGAGCTATTAATTATCATCATCCAACGGTCCAAAAATTGTGTAAAAGTAATTGAATTTTACACAATGTAAGTTGATCCTAACCCATATATATATATATATATATATATATATATATATATATATATATATATATATATATATATATATATTGCATATGATCTTATAAGATCATTTAAATTGGAACTAAATATTTCTGTAAACATTATAAATATTTACAACTTTTATATAGCTAGTGTGATGTGAGTCTTTGGGTGTTCGAAGTGTTGTATGACTATGAGATTGACACGTTGTACTCTTTTCCCTCAATTTAGTTTAGGGTAATTTTTACCAGTGGTCCTTTTCGTTTAGGGTGTGTTCTATTTTAGTCACCAAAATTCAAAAACGATTATTCTGGTCACGTACGTTTAGAATCGTTTTTATTTTGGTCCCTTGGCCGTTAGTCTCCGTTACTTAAAAAAAATAATTTCTAATTTAACTCCCAAACTTTCAAAATTTTATTTTTCACCATCTTCCCCAAAAATTATAAAACTAAAACCCAAAAAATTAATTCAAAACCCCAAAAATTAATTCAAACCACAAATTATTTTATTGTTAATGCCCACGAACCAAAGAACATTGTCAAGAAAAGCATCACTAAGCCTCAAAACAACCCAATACAAAGCAGGATATATATCTGATGCTGAACTTCATCCTTACCCTGCAGCAAAACAATGTTGTTAAAAAGAGTTAAGCCTAAATGCAGCCTTAAACAGGGTGAAGCAAATAGAAACAGATTATCCAAATCCCAGTGTCCTTGAGAAGTAAGACCAAACGCATCAGTGTTGAAAATTGTTAAATACTCATATGAACGGATATGCATAAATACCGATTCCCGGTGCCATGAACAAAGCTAAACTTCCAATTTTCATCCCCATTTTTGTGGTTTGAATTAATTTTTGGGGTTTTGAATTAATTTTCTGAGGTTTTAGTTTTATAATTTTTGGGGAAGATGATGAAAAATAAAATTTTAAAAGTTTGGGGGTTAAATTAGAAATTAATTTTTTTAAGTAACGGAGACTAACGGCCAAGGAACCAAAATAGAAACGATTCTAAACGTATGTGACCAGAATAATAGTTTTTGAATTTTGGTGACCAAAATAGAACACACCCTAAACGAAAGGGACCACTGGTGAAGATTACCCTTTAGTTTAAGGATGTTTTCTAATGACGTCCGTACTAATGTCTACCTATTGTATGATTCTTCCTATCTAATCATACATTTATCTTTAAAAAAATATTTACAATTAAATTTTAAAAAATATATAAACAATTATACTAAAAAAATTTAAATGAAATTTGAATTACGAAATAAGACTGGCCAACTCGACTGACTCAAATTTTTTTTAACTTGATTAACGCTCTCCTCAACAAACTAAATTTCTACCGCTGTCTCATTTTTTTTTGTTTTTTTCTTTTTTGAATATGCTGGTGTGATGCAAGGGTAGCACATGTTCAACTTTTTTAGTCTTTTCAAAGACGACATATTAACAGAATCTGTTGTTGATTAGCTGTTATTAGCCGTTTGTTAGTTAGCATTCTTTACTAATCTTCTTGATTAGTATATAAACAACCTTTGTATAGTTTTAATTCTAAGTTTGATAAAACGCAGTTTCTATTGCCGTTTTGCTTAATAAAAGAAACGCAGAGTTTTGTTTCTTTCTTCTCTCGTATTCAATCTTCATTCCCAAATCTAAACAATAAACCCTAGAATTCAGATTGTATCATGGTATCAGTTGGGTCTTCCGACTCGCGCCCCTCGACCGATTCGTCCTCTGAATCGGATCGTTTCTGAAATCTTGACTCGTCCGACGAGTATTTCATCCATCCCAGTGAAAATCCCTCTCTCGTCCTCACATCCGTTTTGCTCTCCGGCTCAAACTACTATTCTTGGGCTAGGTCAATGCGGATGGCTCTCATTTCTAAAAACAAATTCATGTTCGTCAATGGGTCTTTGAAGGAATCTGCTGAAAGTGATGCCAGTTATTCCGCATGGGTAAAATGCAATAACTTGGTACTCTCGTGGTTGCAACGAGCGATTAGCCCGGAGATTGTGTAGAGCGTTCTTTGGTTCGACACGGCTTACGAACTGTGGGCGGATCTTCGAAATCGGTTCAGTCAAGGTGACCTCATTAGGGTTTCCGACTTACAGCAAGAGTTCTACTCTCTTACTCAAGGTATAAGTTCTGTTACTTCTTTTTACACTCAGCTTAAAATTCTCTGGGATGAGTTGTCCATTCTTCGTCCTTTATCGAGTTGTTCTTGTTATGCTATCAAATTCAGAAATCAAGATTTTGCTCTTCGGTTTATTCGTGGTTTAAATGATAATTTTGCTATTCTAAAGTCTCAAATCTTGATGGTCAAGCCTTTTCCAGAAATACATGAAATATTTTCGATTCTTGTTCAGCATGAACGTTCTCTCTCTGTTAGTTCGTCTGATAGTAATATCCTTTTAGTTGATAGAAACGTTCCTGGTAAACCTCAAAGAAAGCCTTTTGGTCATTCTAATAGTAATTCCAATGTCAACAGCCGTAGACCATTGTGTACTTTTTGTGGTCTATATGGCCATTTAGTTGAGAAGTGTTACAAAAAGTATGGGTATCCTCCTGGATACAAATACAAATCTCATGTTTCTTCTGGTCGTGTCAATCTTGTTGGGAGTTGTGGTTCTGAGAATGTTGTTGAAGGTCAGTCTAGTGTGGTTACTGTTGGTAACTGTTCTTTTACGAAAGAACAGTATGAAGGTCTCCTTTCTTTATTGCAAAATAAAGATTCTTCTGTTCAAGAACCTGCTTCTCAGTCCAAGGTCAATGCTTTGACTTCTGATTTCAACTTTGTTCCTCATGAAGATCCAGGTATGTATTTGTTCAATTCTGGTTTTAATTCTTTAGTCTTTTGTTCCTTGCAGAATAATTCTGATTTGTGTAACAACAGTTCCTCCTGGATCATTGATTCAGGAGCAACTGACCATATTATTAATGATATATCTTTGTTTAAGTCATATTCTGTTGTCAATAATAAATTTGTGAGATTACCTAATGGTAATATGATTAAAGTTTTGCATGTTGGTGATGTTCAATTAACTTGTGACTTTGTTTTAAGGAATGTTTTGCATATTCCTCATTTTGGTTTTAACTTAATTTCTATTAGTCAACTTATGGTGCATTCTAATATTTCTGTTTTCTTTACTAACAGAGGTTTATTTTTGCAGGATCTTCAGTCCTTGAGGATGATTGGTTCAGCTAAAGTTGTTAAAGGGCTGTATCATTTTATAGCTCCAGTAGAATTTGTTAGTAATTCTTCTTTTTCTTCTGTTTTTCAAATTTCTAATGATCAATCTGTTAGTATGAATGCCTATAATGTTACTGATAGTAGTTCTAATGCTTCCAGTAGTATTTCTGATAGTACCTTCTTAACTTGGCATGCTAGATTAGGACACCCATCCAATCCTAGAATGCTTCAGTTTACTAAAATTTGTCATGAAATTCCTGCTGGTAATCTTCATCACTGTGATGTTTGTCACTTAGCCAAACACAAAAGACTGCCCTTTCCTGTTAGTGCTTCTGTTTCTAAGTTTATATTTGATATTATTCATGTTGACGTTTGGGGTCCTTTTCCCATTAAAAGTGTGTATGGTCATAGTTATTTCTTGACAATTGTTGATGACAAGAGTCGTTTTACATGAATTTTTCCTTTTGTTCTTAAATCTGAAGTTAGGGCTTTATTACTAAATTTTTATGCTTTTGTTCAAACTCAATTTTCTCTCAAAATAAAGTGTATTAGGTCTGATAATGCTCAAGAATTTCAAATGACTGATTTTTTTAAAGAAAAAGGAATTATACACCAAATTTCCTGTGTTTATACTCCACAGCAAAATAGTGTAGTGGAGAGAAAACATCAACATCTTCTTTCTGTAGCAAGAGCTCTTAGAATACATGCAAATCTTCCTTTATGTTTCTGGATAGATTGCATCTTACACTCCTGTTTTTTAATAAACCTTACTCCTACTCCCATTTTACAAAATAAAACTCCATATGAAGTTTTATACTCTAAAATTCCTCATATTAATAATCTGAAAATTTTTGGGTGCTTGGCTTATGCTTCTGAGTTACCAAAGTCTGCTACTAAGATGCATGCTAGATCTGTTATGTGTGTTTTTATTGGTTTCCCTAAACATGTCAAAGGGTATAGGCTTTACAATCTTGAAACAAAAGCTATTTTTCTTTCTAGAGATGTTGTTTTCAATGAAAACATTTTTCCTTTTCAAAAGTTTACAAATGAAAATTTTGTTTTACCAAATTGTGAAGGTTCTGTTCTTTTAGAAGATTTTCTTCCTAGTTCAACCTCACAACCAGAATCTGTTTCTTTATTTTCTGGTTCTGATCAGAATAATTCTTCTGATAATGATAATTCTGCTTCTGTTCCTAATTCTACTCCTCCAAATGATGTTGTTCCAAATACTGTTCTAAATACTGTTGTTCCAAATACTGTTGTTCCAAATACTGTTGTTTCTCCTTCATGTCCCATAATTCCTCCAAATACTGCTGCTTCTAGATCATCCAGATCAGTCAAACTTCCTCAGAAATTTCAGGATTACCAGGTGAATCTACCTAAATCTAGAGCTTCTAATCATTTTGTTGCAAATGTCATGTCTTATGATAATGTTTCTGCTAAGCATGCTGCCTATATTGTTAATATTGATGCCCTAGCTGAGCCTAAATCATATAAACAAGCTGTTAAACTTGAATGTTGGAGACATGCTATGCAAGAGGAGATAACTGCTTTAGAATCAAACAACACTTGGGAATTAGTATCTTTGCCTCCTAATAAGAAAACTATAGGATGCAAGTGGGTTTTTAGAACTAAGCTAAAGTCAGATGGATCCTTGGATAGGTACAAGGCTAGATTAGTAGCAAAAGGCTATACTCAACAGTTAGGTGTTGATTTTCTAAGTACATTTAGTCCTGTGGCTAAAATGACAACTATTAGAACCCTTATTGCTATTGCTGCTTCTAAAAATTGGAATCTTCACCAATTAGATGTAAATAATGCTTTTCTTCATGGTTCTTTACATGAAGAGGTATATATGGATATGCCTCCTGGTTTTTCTAGCAATGATAACGCTGGTCTTGTTTGCAAACTTAAAAAGAGTCTCTATGGTTTAAAACAAGCTAGTAGGCAGTGGAATGAAAAACTAACTTTAGCTTTAATAGAAAAAGGCTTTAAACAGTCTTCTGCTGATAGTAGTTTATTTACCAAAGGTGTTGATGATAATTTTATTGCCTTGGCTGTCTATGTTGATGACATAGTCATAACCAGTCCTAATGCTACTCAAATACAAGACATAAAAGATTTCCTGCATAACAGGTTTAAGATAAAAGATTTAGGAGATCTGAAGTATTTTTTAGGTCTTGAAGTTGCAAGGTCTAAGTCTGGCATAAATGTTTCTCAAAGGAAATATACTTTAGAATTGCTTAATGATACTGGTTTTTCTGAGTCTAAACCTGCTTCTACACCTATTGCTGTAACTAGAGGAGTTAAAAGAATGTCTAAATCTGATGGAACTCCTTTAACTGATGTTACTGCATATAGAAGATTGATTGGTAGGCTTTTATATTTAACCAACACTCGACCTGATATTTCCTTTTCTGTTCAGCAGTTGTCCCAATTTTTGTCTTGTCCTACACACACACATTTAGTTGCTGCTCATCGTATATTAAGATATTTGAAGGGGACACCTGGTCAAGGCTTATTTTTTCCTGCTGATATTAGTCTTAATCTTAATGCTTTTTCAGACTCTGATTGGGCATCTTGCCCAGATTCCAGGAAGTTGATTTCTGGATATTGTGTTTTCTTAGGGTCTTCATTAATCTCCTGGAAGTCTAAGAAACAACAAACTGTTTCTCGTTCTTCCAGTGAGGCTGAATATAGAGCCTTATGTCACGGACCGTTCGTCGTGACACGCGGGACCGCGCGAGATGCTTGCTGGTTGTGCTTAATGTAGGATGCGGGATAGCTATTAAGGGTGTAGTACGTGCCGTACAGCCGTCTAGTCCTCGGCATAGACGCGTTGGTAGGCACCACACTGGTCGAGAGCTGTCCCCGCTTCCCTGATGAGCCCATGGGAGGGCGAAACCAGTGAGTATCGGAGATGGAAAAGGCTTAGCCCTTGACTGGTAATAGCCCTGGGTTGCCGCACGGGTAGATGTCCCTGCGCCAAGACTCTGACCCCGTGAAACTTAGCTGCAGTTACTTGTGAATTGCAGTGGCTTTTTTATTTACTACATGATTTCCATATTCCTTTTCAAACTGCAAATATTTACTGTGACAATCTATCTGCTATACAACTTGCATAAAATCATGTTCATCATGAGAGGACGAAACACATAGAGATCGATTGCCATCTTGTTCGTGAAAAGCTTCAACAAAAGTTCATCAAGCTACTTCCTGTTTCTTCACATAATCAAATTGCTGATTGCTTGACCAAGGCCCTTCCCAGTTTTTCTTTCCATTTGTTAATCTCCAAGTTGGGCATACATAATATATATGCTCCAACTTGAGGGGGGGTAACAGAATTTGTTGTTGATTAGTTGTTATTAGCCGTTTGTTAGTTAGCATTCTTTACTAATCTTCTTGATTAGTATATAAACAACCTTTGTATAGTTTTAATTCTAAGTTTGATAAAACGCAGTTTCTATTGTCGTTTTGCTTAATAAAAGAAACGCAGAGTTTTGTTTCTTTCTTCTCTCGTATTCAATCTTCATTCCCAAATCTAAACAACAAACCCTAGAATTCAGATTGTATCACATATTAACAAGAAATGTTGGATTAGTAGAAGTTACAATCGGATCGTTCGAATTTTATTCAAATCGAATTAATTTAAATGTGATTTATATTCAATTTAGGTGCGATTCAAGATGAATTAGATCTAAATTAAATTTAATTGAGTCTATGATAAATCAGGTGAAATTAAATCAAATAGATTAATTTTCGGTAAATTACTTTAACCGATTGTTCTAAACTTTTCTTTCAGATACTTCACTTCTTCACCTTCTTTTTTCTCATCGGTACTCTTTGATATGTGGCGAATTTTGACGTAACAATTGAAAATTATTATTAATATAGTAAAAAAATGTACTTGATATTTTTTTCTTAAAAATAATAAATTGATGTTTTTTCTAAAATAATAATGTAACATGTTAACATTTTTTCTAAATAATATAATAATATTTGGCGTTATTAATATTTTTTTCTATTTTTGATTAAAAATATATTATATCTACATACTGAGATTCGAGCCCATACAAGATATTCTCCCTTTAACTTCACACATGATATTCTCCCTCAAAACATAACATGTGAATAGAGAGAATATATTCAGAGACGGATCTTGATAATATATAAGAAAAAATAAAATCAAATACTTTTAAATTTTTATTTTTTGACAAGAGAATGGGCTTCATTAAAAAGCCGTCGTAACCAAGTTTCAATAACAGCGAAATTCGATCAGCGGGAGGAGAAAAGGGTGCCCCAAATATGTATTAATATACTCGAAGCAATTACAATGTCTATATGTGAAACAAGGCATCACTAACACCACAAACAACAAGAAAATTTTTTAACAAAAACTGGATTGCAAAGTCACTGCAGACACAAACTAAAAAAATCACTATCGATAAAAAAGATAAATGTCATTTTTCATGTCACCACCAATCGATTCTAAGCAAAATAAAGTCGAATAGTTGCTTTTCATCACAAATGAAATCATTAAATTGCTGAAAAAAACTGACCTCCAAACATCAATGTTTTAGTGATCGAGCCAAACCAAGCCAACATGAGACCTTTCGGATCCGCAGGCATTATGAAACATATTCCAAATAGCGCACCAACGTTGTCGCCATGAGACTGGACAATGACAAAACAAATGAGCAACAATTCCGGTTGCGTTATTACAAAACACCCAAAGGAAAAGTCAGAGCCAGTCCTGAGATTTTAGAGGTTTTGGACGAACTGAAAAATTAGGCCCTTGACAATAAGTTTTGAAAAAAAATTAAATTTTAATAATAGGTCCCTAATAAAAAATATTTTAAAAATGAATTTTAAAAGTAGACCCTAAACAAATATTAAAAATTTTTAATTTTAAGAGTATGCATCTAATAACAAATGTTGAGGGAAAATGAATCTATAACAACAAGCATTGAAAAATTAGACCCTAAATAACAAGTATTGAAAAATTGGAGCCTAGATAACAAGTATTGAAAAACTTGAATTTTAAGAGTAGGTCCCTAAGAAAAAATATCAAGAAAAATTGGGCATCAAATAACATGTATTGAAAAATTTGGTCCCGTAATAACAAATATTGAAAAAATGAATTTTAAGAGTTGCTCATAATAACAAAATATTGAGAAAATTAAGCCTCTAGTAACAAGTATTGAAAAAATTGGACCCAAAAACAAGTATTGAAAAAAATAAATTTGAAGAGTATGTCCCTAAAAATAAATATCAAGAAAAATTGGGCCTCAAATAACAAATATTGAAAAAAAAAGAATTTTAAGAGTAAGCTCATAATAACAAATATTGAGGGGAAATTGAGCCTCTAATAATAAGTATTGAAAAAAATTGGGCCTCAAATAACAAGTATTGGAAAAAATTAGACCCCTAATGCTAACTATTAGAAAAAAATTAAACTATAACTATTTAAGTAAAAAAATTAAAAAAATGAGCCTCTATTTAATATTATAACGAAATTATTATTTGGTTTACTTGTTATTTACGGCTCAAAATGGAGGCCTCTCTTGAATATTATAATTAAATTTTGATGTCATTTTCTATTATAATTTTAAGATAGTAAAAATTAGGAAAAATGAGGCCCTGGGTGGTCGACCGGTTCGACCTGCCTCAGGGCCGGCTCTGGGATAAGTAACACGCAAATGAGCAGCTTACTTGAACGATTATATGCGACCAGAATGTTACATAGTCTTTTGAGGTCATTGTTGCCATCATCAGAGATGAATTGAATAGATGTTAAGAGCGGTTTGTCATACCCCCACCAAAGTGCCCCAAGGTCAATCGAGGCAAAATGAGGACCTTTGGGCGTTTTAAGGCCAAACATGCTCAAGAGAAGTATCTAGAACGGCCTAGAAAGGATTACAACCCTCTCAAAATGTTTCTACCATGTTTTAGGAGGTTCTACACTCATCTAGGCTCAACCAGGAGGATCTAGAGGACTCCGGATGACTCGGAACAGCTCGAGACTAGTCTAGACATTTCCGGAACGTTCTAAAAGTCTTTAGATAGTAATAGACTTAAGTAGAACTATGGGGAATTATCTAGAATACTCTCCACCCTTCTATATGTTTGTAGATATTTTTGAAGGCGAAATATTAGCTGTAGGATCAAGTCAATCTCCACCGTCCATTTAGAAGGTGGGAGCCTATAAATAGACAAGTCCTTAGTCATTTGTAAAATAATAATGTAACATATTAATATCTTTTTTAATAATATAATAATATTTGGCGTCATTAATGATTTTCTCTATCAACGAGATTGGTCTAAATAATAATCAGTTTGGTATTACTTAAGCACATCTCAGATCAAAGCGTTGTGCATGCAGAATATTTGTGCTGAGAAACTTGCCCAATAAAATTAGGTGTACGACACAGATCAATCTGAATTAATCAAAGTGAAACCCAAAATCTGTCACTAATTTCACAATCCCAACATTTTGCAGACCATCATCAATTTATTTAATTATCTCTTACTTCCAATAAAGAATCAAAACCCCATGTATGCTAAAACAATCTGAAAATCTCACATTGTATTATTTGGATTTGAATCTTTCATAATTCAATCGACTAAATTTAGTTATAATAATTATTATATAATATATAAGAGAAAATAAAATCGAATATGTTTAAATCTCAATTTAAAAATTAAAAAAATCTAAGTTCGATATCATTTTTCTGTCGATGCACCACTACTGAATGTGCCATAGTCTATTGAGGTCATAAAAAAAGAATATACGTAGTAACTGATAAAATAAAATATTTATTTAATAATAAAAAAAGAGAAAAGAAAACCTATTTATTTGATAATAAAAAAGAAAACTTATTTCTCATCTATATAAACCTATTTTCCATCGATATAAACCTATTTCCCCTACTTTTTCCATTGCCCACAGCCCAAAGAAGCTCGCCAACATGTCCGTCGTCGCCGGCAGCACAGGAGTGGCGCAATCAAGCTCGACATGGCACTCACCGATGCCTTTTCTCTTCGAAGGACTGGCTGTGATGCTGGGTCTTGTTGGTTTGGTTCTGTTAATCTTTGTTTGCTCGTACTGCCGTCACTTCCGCCGTGTGGCCAACGCCGACGAAGATACTGAAAAAGACGTCGAAAGCGGTTCTAAGAAGAAGATGGAGGATAGTGTTCTGGTGATAATGGCCCGTCACTTCCGCCGTGTGGCCAACGCCGGCGAAGATACTGAAAAAGACGTCGAAAGCGGTTCTAAGAAGAAGATGAAGGATAGTGTTCTGGTGATAATGGCGGATGAAGAAATCCCGACTTTCTTGGCCACCCCCGCATCCATTAAAGGTTCCTCTCACGGTGGTGTTATCGGCGACAAAAGAACGGAGTATTGAAGGAGACGGTTGTGTCTGATTCATATAGGCTCAACCAGGAGGACCTAGAGGACTCCGGAAGGCTCGAAACAGCTTGGGACTAGTCTGGACATCTCCGGAACGTTATAGAAGTCTTTAGATAGTAATAGACTTAATAGAACTGTGGGGAATTCTCTAGAATACTCTCCACCCTTGTATATGCTTGTAGATATTTTTGAAGGCAAAATATTAACAGTAGGATCAAGTCATTTTCTACCGTCTATTGAAGAGGTGGGAGCCTATAAATAGGCAAGTCGTCGTTAGTCATTTGTAAACCATCTCATAAAAATTATTAAATGTCATGTAATTGTATTATATAATAATAATAATAATATAATAGATATAATGTTAAAGTATCAAATCATAATTTTGAGGATGTAAGTTGTAATTATCCTTTAAAAAAACAAAGTTAAAATATTAGTTTTTCATCTAATTTAAAATATTTATTTAAAAATTATTGAATATATTAATGGTGTGTAGCATGGTATGTTAATTCGTTCTAGAATTTTTTATTTATAATATATTTTTCTAAAAATAAAAATTGTGAGCTAATTGCACCATACATCTCCAAACAATGACAACCATACCCATCTATGAGGCGTATAATATCCCTAAATTACTTTTATGATTTATAATTTCATATCGAAGTCAAAACGATATGTTCCATGAAAATGGTTTATTCTGTTTCTAATTTTAGTATAAGGGTAGGTTGGAGTGTGATATGCATGGGGTATGAAGAGTTTTAAAACTTGTTCACGAATTGAAAATGTCGACTTTTTGATAATATTTTCGGTTGATTTTTTTTTTTTTGAGTTTTTTTTAAGTATCGATACTTAATTTTTTTGATAATTTTCAGTTTGGGACAAATTATCAATAACTAAAAAAACTGAAAAAGTCAACCAAAAATGTTATCAAGAAATCAAAAATTTTCAGTTCATGGACAAGTTCTAAAACTTGTCATCTTTTAGTCGCGTCCTAAACATGTTGTACGTTAGACTCTCTTTAGTATGAACTGTAAGCCCTCGGTTTCTCTATGCCTCGAGCAAAATTATAATTAATAATATATATATATATATATAAAATATGCATTATATCTATAACTAATTATATACCTAATATATTATAACCTAATGTCATAATTTGTTGTCATATTTTCATCTTCACGGGAAGAGGTGACATATACGAGCAAGTTTATTTTTTATCTCCCCGTAAATTGTATGTTTGTAACAATAGGGACAAAATTTCTTCAACTCCAATCGACTAGACGTATTGTGTTGATTTTTTTAATAATATATCTGAAAATACACATGATTCTTTATTAATATTAATATTAACGTCGTCTCGGACACAACTGATACATTTTAAAATAATCGTTACTTGAACATCTTTACTCTTGGCCATAAACCTATTTTGAGTTTTTAATTCACCCAATTTTTATATTTTCTAATCAAAAGTGAAGAAAAAAAAGGAATGAAATCAATATAGATTTATAGTAATAGTAAATAATAAGAATACATTTCCTTTAATTGGTAGCTAATCTTTAAGCAGCTGAGCTGTCTATTTACGCGGCGACACTGAGCTAGAATTTTTGCATGTGCTCTTTAATTTAACTTGGTTTAATTTCACCTTACATCCCAAAGCTATAAGTTAAATTTTAAATTATCCCATAAACTTCAAAAATGTTCCAATTGAATTCTAAACTAAACTTATACCATTATAAAAATTGTTAAATGTCATATAAAGACTAATGTGTATTATGTAATAATACGATGAACATAAACAATAATTTAAAGATGAAATTGAAACGTTTAAAATTTTGAAGGTCCAATTTAAAATGAGGGATATAGTTCGGGATGATAAAATTAAAATATTTAAAACTTTAAAGGCTAATTTAAAATGCATATCATAATTTAAAGATGTAAGTTGAAATTAACTCAAAATTTGTACCTTTTGAAATAGAATATGCGTTCGTGGCTACCAAGTAAATAATAAAAATATAAATGGGAGTAGAAAAACAAAACCTATTTTCCATTAATTTCCCTACATATAAATAACAGCACAGCCATCTCTTTGTATATCTCGTCTTCACATTTTCATAACCTATTTTTCCCACTTACCCAAAGCAACCCACCACCTTCCCATTTAAAGCAACATCAAAAATCAAGAACAAAATGTCCGTCGTCGCCGGCAGCACAGCACCGGCGCAACCATGCTCGACGTGGCACTCCCCCGTGCCATATCTTTTCGGAGGGCTGGCTTCGATGCTGTGTCTCGTGAGTTTTGCATTGTTGATCTTAGCTTGTTCCTACTGCCGACGCTTCGGTCGTTTGGCCGATGCCGGCGAAGATGTCGAAAGCGGTGGAAACGATGGCGGTTCAAAGAAGAAGATGGAGGTTTATGAGGAGAATGTTTTGGTGATAATGGCCGGTGAGGAAATGCCTACGTTCTTGGCCACTCCCGCATCCATTAAAGCTTCCACTCTCGGTGGTTTTAACGGCGGCGAAGGGTCGGAGAAGGCCGACAGCGGTGACAAAGTGAAAGAAGAAATACGGAATCCCAATTGATCACGTTACATCAAAATCCCATTCCATGAACGAAACAACTTTCAATTCATTGTATCATCAGATTTTTTAAAATATTAATGAAAATTCTTTTGTTTTTTATGATTAATTTATAAATTCATTTTCAAAGGAAAGGGTTTGTTTCTTCTGTTTCTGTAAGCATTTAGTTTCTGAGCTGTCTGGTTTACGCGGCGACCCGACGCCGCAATACCTGCATTTGCTCTTTAATTTAAATTTTTTGGTTTAATTTTACCAATAAAATAAAATTACTCCCTTAACTCCAAAAATGTTCCAATTAAATTCTAAACTAAACTATCACGTGAATAGATGACATTTATTTTTTACTTTTCCATGCCCTCTGAATTTTCAAGTTTTAATTTCTTTTTTGTTTTCATAGATATTTTTTTGCTTTGTTTTTAAGTCTTCTTTGTCAATTTAGTATTTTGTTCAATAATATATAAATATTATCACGGAGCTAAAATTTGACTAGCTAATTCTTGTGGCTTTAGTCGATGAATTTAAGTTAAAGACTAAATCAGTTTTGCGAAATTAAGCAAGGATACTTAAAATTTAGAGCGGCAGAAGCTTTATGGGAAAGAACTAAGGCAAGGCAACTAAAAAAACAAAGAACAAGAGAAAGATGAAGAGAAATATAACTCTTTTACTTAGAAATCAAGAAATAAAAAGTAATGGTTGAATGATATATAATGGTAAAAAAAACCTATGTTTATAGTCTCACCTCCTCCAATCTAACGGTTTAGGATGAAATGATCCAAGGATTAAGGATCATCCCATAATATACGCCCTCTAACTATGAAAAATTTATCCATATCTTACAAAAGATGCCAAAAGTAAGAGGAATAATCACTCCCCATCATATCTACTCATAGCATGATTGTAGCACTCATGTTGAAAAAGATATTTTTTATGTGCGTTGGTCAAAAGATGAGCTATCTCCCAAAGTCTTAGTCTCTTGGGCAGATTGAGCAATGATAAGTCCGGTTCTCTTGGCCAAAATCTTTTTGGTGGCATGTAGAATGCGGATTTGAGCCATAGGGTCGTGTACAACTCAATAGAAGCTCGTATAGGCCCCCAGGTGTGCATATCGAGTGTTGACTCGGGATCCATGACTTGGATAACATGGAGGGTGCTCGGTTTGGCCCCCTTGGGTGTGTGTAAAGTGCTCTCTTGAGTCTCTCTCTCGTGGCAGCATATGAGGTGCTTGTCTCGGCCCCATGGTGCGCGTGCAAGGTGCGAATATAGGTCCCTCGGTTAAGTGCGGCACTCGGTGTGCTAGCAAAAGCCCTTTGGTGTGTGGCCTTTTCGGTCATGGGTTGGCGACCCGTGACAATATGCTTAAAAATATTTATTAATACACACTTGTTTAAAAAGAAATCACGTCATATCCAAAATAACATTTTAAAGCCAGAGTAATAATGGACTAATTGAATTACGGAATTGAAATA
The DNA here is from genome assembly GCA_030270665.1 of Hibiscus trionum. Taxonomy (NCBI): domain Eukaryota; kingdom Viridiplantae; phylum Streptophyta; class Magnoliopsida; order Malvales; family Malvaceae; genus Hibiscus; species Hibiscus trionum. The sequence goes on from BSYR01000022.1 coordinate 39,544,514, forward strand.
ACACTTAATTAAATATTTAATTTGAGAATTTTGATGTTTATGAACCAAATAAAACTTGTTCTATAATTCGAGTATCCTAATCGCTATTTAAATTCAAATTCAAATACTACAATAACTATTTAAATACTACTTGATTATTCATATTAGAAATTTATGACTGTTTTTTTTGTTTGGAGGAGATAAATCCAGCTTTGGTAATCACTCTGTAGCCTAATCAGCACTCACCTGTGCCAAATCGCGTGTAATTAAGGACAGATCCTATTTTAGAATGTTTATAAATGTTGATAATTATTGCAAAGCTGTACACCGAATCAAATCGCGTGTTATTAAGATCAGATGTTTGAATTTTAACGATATGAACGAAACAAATTAGATTAAAAAGATCACTCCATAATAAATATCTACGGTATTCAATCTGGATTAGTCTACCCTCGGAAAAAAAAATAGGTTAACCTAACATTTATATTTGCCTATAAAAAGTTCAAGCAGCAAAGCCATGCAAGAAAAAACAGCAGCCTCTACAGTTGGCGAACATGAAGGGCTCATATCTCCTCCTCCTCGCCGTCGTCTCTTTCCTCGTCTTGTCACCTGGTAATGAAAAACATGAACAACCTTCTCCTTCGTTTCATTATCCATCCTTTTGTACTGTAATAATTTGCATTTTCTTTATAAAAACAGGTGAATTAGCAGCACAACCAACCTGCAAGGAATCGATTCCTCTTCCCAATTGTTCGCATGAAACATGCGTTCAAAGCTGTGTCGCGAAGTATGGTCAGAGCATCGATGGCGGATGCATTGATGACGAGACTTGTTGTTGCCAGTTCTGACCGATTGTTGATGAGAATAAGTTATCTGTTCGGAAAAAAAATTAATAAAATGAATCATTTTGAATAGAAAACTCTCCTTTTTCTTTCTTTTATGTAATGTGTTTGAAAGAATTTGATTGGACTTTATAATTACTCGAATCATAATTTTAAAATCTGTGCAAAGCAGTGACAAATCGTAGGCCCTGAATACAAGTACTCACCTCAGCAGGTTGATCTTCACAACTATTGTCTCATGGAAACCACATATCAAAGCATCATCTAAACCGGTATCGGTATCGGTATCTAACCATGTTATTTCCTCCATCAATTCCCCTAATACTCGATATATCTCGTTACAATGAGGATGCGATTGATCTTCGGCATTGAAAGAATGCACCTGATTCTTCATCCCATCGCCTGAGATGTCCATACAGGTGAGAGAGTAGAACATAAGTGCAGTGCTCCTCGGGGTCTAGCTCCAGCAGATGGCTTCCGACCTGGGTAGCTAGTTCTATATCACCACAAGCTCTGCAGGCACCCAACATAGTCTTCCACACCATTGCATCAGGCTTGAACGGCATTGATTCGATTAAGGTTCTTGCCTCGTCTAATTGCCCGGCACTACCCAACAGATCAACTGCACAAGCATAGTGCTCCATACACGGTGGAATACCGTAATCAGATTCCATAGATTTCAGAAAATTTATGCCTTCTTCCACAAGACCAATATGGCTGCATGCAGTTAGTACCGCGACGAATGTTATATGATCAAGCCTTACCATTCTGTCTATCATCAGGAAGAATAGATCAAGGGCGATAGTGCCCCGCCCATTTTGTGCATAGCCGAAAATTATTGAATTCCAAGCAATGGAGATGTCTACGGAAGTCTCTTCAAAGGATTTTCGAGCATCTTCGATTATCCCGCACTTGGATTACATGAAAATCAATGCACTTGCCACAAATTCATTAGTCTCAAAGCCCGACTTAATTGCCAAGACATGAACCAGCCGACCTAATTGGAGTTCCACCATCAAAGATCTCATTTGACCAAAAAGTTTCATGGCATCTTCACTCAACCCAATCTGGGAAAAGCCAGTAAAAATGGAGTTCCAAGTGACATGATCCTTCAATTCCATGGACTCGAATAATTTCAAAGCTTCTCCCATGGAAGTATTGTTTGACTTGAGATACAGTGCTATTAGTGCATTGCAAATAGGGATTGAGCATTCCAATCCCCTCATAATAACTACAGCAGGCAAGGATTGTCCATGACATTTGTGTGCTTTTTCAAAACAAGCACTAAGTACACTAGTGTAAGTATAGATGTCCGGTTCGAACCCCAACCTTTGCATATCTAGAAAAAGTTGAAAGCCGAGTTCTTCTTCCTCATGAACCAAGTAAGCAGCCAGCATGGAATTCCATGTTACTAAATCAAAGCGTCTAACACTTTTCTAGCATCTCTAATTGAACAACACTCTGAATACGAAGTTATCAAAGCGTTGCACACTATTATCGAATGCCAGCCCATGTTTCATAATCTTGCCATGAATTTGAATTGTCAGCTTATAGAACTCAATACCATCGAGCAACGTAAGAAAGTGGAGCAAATGTGCCATCCTCAACCCTCACACCCTCCTTCTCCATACAATGTAAAAGCCAAAATGCACTGTTTCGATCACCGACTTGTGAAAACCCAGCAATCAAAGCATTCCATGAGACGGAATTAGGTTCGGCCGTTCGGGTAAGTATTCGAAAACCATAAAAGCATAATCAACCTTGTCACACTTGGCATACATAACCAAAAGAGCACTCCCTGCATATACATTTTCCTCGTAACCCATCTTAATAACCATAGAATGCAGCTGTCGGCCAACTTCAAGTCTATAAGAGGAAGCCACGCCCTTAAGCAAACTTCCAAAGGTATAACCATCAAAATCAATACCACATCTTTTCATGTCTTTTAGAATTTCGCAAGCCGTCTCTAAATTCCCACAATTTACAAACCCAGCGATCATCGTGTTCCAAGAAACGGTGTCTCTGTGGGGAATTTCGGCGAACACCTTGCGTGCAATATGTAACTCTTTGCATCTCGAATACGCGTTTAAGATTTTGTTGGCGGTATAAACATCGGCAAGAGTCCCCGATTTGAGAGCGCGACAATGGGTTGTCAAAACCTCGTAAAACGCCGTAGCAGAGCTCTCGATGAGTGAGCTCAACAACTTTTTCCCGAATTTGTAACCAGGGTCGGTGAAATTTTTTTATTTTTAGAATCGTCTTAATTTTAGGGTTTATAATTTTATTTTAGAGTTTAAAGTGTAAATAATTTAATGTATGAGTTTAGAATTTAGAGTTTATAGTTAGAATTTAAAGTTTGAGGTTAAGGTTAAAACTAATAATTAAATCGGAATATAATATGTTTAAATAAAACTGGAATAAAAATTAAACTTAAAGTTCAAATTAATTGCCTTAAACGTTAGATATTGACCTAAACCGAAATTAATAATTAAATTCGATTTTATTATATTTTTAGTGGTGAAAAATTATTTGGTAATTGTGTTTATTTAATACCTAAATATTTATATTAAACAAAAAGTTTTATGAGCTAAAGTTTAATGGTGGTCAAGTATTTAGCTCTATAGATATAGATCTTAATCTTTAGAATAATGAGAGAGAATTATTTAGAGATATGTAACCCACTTTTAAGATTTCTGCAATTATAGCGGATGTGTTGTAGAAATAGGTATTATAGAAAATTAGTATCAGGTTATTTGATTTCATAAAATAACATGTATTTGTAGTTTTTGTGTTCTCTACGTTGACGATGACTTATTTGTTTCTCTTACACGTGAAGGTAGACAAAACTAAACCACATTAAATATCATTTCTTGTGTATATCTTATTTTATATTGATCTCGCTTTGATTATTTTTCGCTTATAAATTCTTAATATTAGGCATAATAATACAAAAAGTCACGACTCGCGAAAATTTACATGTTTTTAATTTAACATTTATATATTTTTAGTTGCACTTTTATTTTTTAATAAAATTCATTAAGTGATTTCATTGGAAAATGGTAGGGATGGCAACGGGGCGGGGCGGGGCGGGGCGGGTTTTTGGCCGCCCCGAACCCGCCCCGACCTATAAGATACTATACCCGACTCCGTCCCGCCCCGAATTAAAATATTAATTTACCCGCCCCGACCCGCCCCGATACAATAACCCTTAAACCCGACCCCGCCCCGACCCGCCCCGAAAAATTAAAAAAAAAATTAATCTTCGTCGACGGTAAATGTTAGATTCGACCAATCTTCCACCACAATCACAAATTATGGTTTCAAGGGACTTCAAACTTATATAAAAAAATAAAATAAAACCAATTTTAAATTATCCAAGTGTTAAAACTACATATTTAAAAGAATAAATTTGAATCATTAGCCGTTAGAATCGAATATATTAAAACTTGAACAACATCTAACAAAATTTTACAAAATGTACGAACCAAAACAAAAACAAAAAATAGCTTAAAACACATAAAAATGTTTAAATATAATGATATTTTTTTATAAATATAATAAAAATATATATAAAAATATAAAAATATACCGGGGCGGGGCGGGGCGGGGAATTTCTAGCAAATACCCGAACCCGCCCCGCCCCGACTTCATGTTTTTTCTGCCCCGCCCCGCCCCGATCCCCGAAATTTTAGAAAAAATACCCGATCGGGTCAGGTCGGGGCACCTCGGGTCGGGTCGGGGCCGGGTATTTTTGCCATCCCTAGAAAATGGGCGTTATCATCTTTAGGGGACTTAAATTATAATTTTCAAATAATTAAGTGAAAAAGCATATATCATTATATAATCGCACTGTAATATTTAACTTTTCTTATAATATAGACTATAGTGTTTAATTTATTTTTTAAGCTTATTTTTTATAGATATGACATGATACATTATTAATATATTTTTTCTTTCGCAAAACGCATAATTTCAAACAAAATTGAAATCGTTGAAGAAAAAAATAATACCATATGATCGTATAAAAAAATCAAACAAACAAAATATAACTTTATTAATAATTGAGTAATGTAGTTTATTCTCTCTCTTTTTTTATTTTTTTCTTTTTTATTTTTTGGGGAAAAACAGTCTAGAAACCGAGGGAATGCACGCACTCGTCACTTCCCACGTGTGCTTAAATCGACCATAATAACAGCTTTCAAAGGCTTATCATATGAAATGAGAAAATGTCTCGTCTAATCAAGCCACCAATTACATAACACGACATCATGGATGTTCCTTGCAAATGTGGTTCAATTGGGAAAATTTATTACTACAATATAAAAATAATTAAAAATTTTATACCACGGATATGATAGAATTTATATCATAAAAATTATATAGGTTTATGTGATTCAATTACATTTTTTTATACAAACATGATATAAATAATTTAGCGAGATAAGGTTTTATATATAAACTGTTAGTTGGCTGACAATAGACAGTTTGAAATTACGTGACATATGTATATGACAGTGCATGTCACGATAACAGTGTAATATAGACAATTATGTTGATATTACATAATGACACATCAGTCAAAAAATATTTGTATAAAATATAAAATATTTTTTATTCCGACGCGTCATTCTGTCAAGTTATTTCAAGTTGATTATCGTCGGTTGACTAACAGTTTTCACCCGCAGAGAAACAAATTTGACCCAAAATAAAACGCTGGAGGTTACATTGGTTCAAAAATAAGAATATGAGCAAAAACGACTATTCACTCAAACGTTAGGGGCATTTCTTGACTTTATGCCTTGTAAATAAAGAAAAATGGATTAAGAGAGTCACTATATAATGAGCTTATATAATAACTCAATCTAGATTAGTCGATTAATAAACTAAATATAGATAATTATACCAATAAAACTATATGAATCATTCAACCTAGAATGTTATCCTCAACTAAAATTAATTAAAGTGGCGGGGTTGTTACTGTTATTTAATTGAGTCAGCTGAGCTAACATCTTAAAATTATTAGTATGCATACTTTTCTTTTGTTATTAATCAATCAATGCTATATATTGGCAGACATTATTTCATGTTTTTCTTGAATTTTTTTTGTTTAAATGGGCCACTCTATTCTTTCATCAAACCTTATATCCTTGCATTAATGATGTTAATAGGAGGAAATTTTGCATAAAATCAAAACTATAAAGGAAAAATGATTAATTTCTTATCATAATTAATTAATAATTTATTTATAAAATAAAATTTTAAATTGTATTTCTTTTTATTTTAGGTGTATGATATATTGTCTTATTTTCATTTTCATGTTATGTTCGTTAAAAAAAATTATCCAATAATGCATAACACATTACTTTCATTCAATTTCTCATTCTTTATTTCTTTTTTTCATTTTTTAGGGAAACATATATATAACAATTATTTTAACGGACGTGGCAAATAAAATTCTAAAGTTATTATCTCAAAAGTTATTTATTAACACTTTTAATATAAAATAAAGGGAAAACAAATGATAATCATATTCTCTATCATGTTTTAAAATATGTAGGTTATTTAAATATGTTGGCATGATTATAACATAGTATCTGTTCAATTTTTTTAGCCTTTTAATAATATACATACACCGTACATATATAATGCTCGAACTCAGATCACTTAGATAAAAATATATCATCTTTTACCACTGAAACTAATCTACATGTTCCGAAATATGTACATTTAACATTGGGTAACATATTCTTGAAATAATAAATGCCAATTATTATATTGTTGGCAAGGTCTCCATTTCTGTTTATCTAATTTTAATCTCAATAAACCCATTAAATGGTTTCATTGAAAAAAAAAACTGTTATTTTTAGGTGGTTCGTATTCGAACAATTATTTATATAATATTTAAAATATAACAATTAATGAACATATATTATTTTATAATCAATAAAAAAAATAGACATGGAACAGTAATGAGAGATTTTATGTTTTTCTATTACGAAATTATTTTCGTTGATTCAGATAGAATTATGCGAATAATAAAATTTTCTTATCAAGTATTTAACACAATACTCGAACCTAAGGTTGTATGTTTTAACCAACAAATGATCTACCCAAAGAAAAACCAAAGTTGCAAAATTTACCCATTTCTAGGAACAATTAAAGAACCCTATTCTCGTTTATCCTGAGAGGATGAGCTAAGTGGAAAAAGAGTTAAGAGCTCCGGTGGTTGGCTTCCTCTAGACGTATTCAATGGTGATGGATGTAAGTAAAACCCCTTCTCTGCAATTGCCTTTTCCTCCTCCGGAACCGAAACCACCGGAGATGAAGGTGATACAGTACCAGAACTCGAGTAAAACAGCGGTTCACGTGACAACAGTGGAGTCACCGGACTCGCTGCGTCGAGCGGGCAAACTTGGCCCGGAGAGCAGCACTGAGTAGGTGATGAGTTGCTGCCATGACTTGAGGTGGTGGTGAGGCCAAGCTCTATCTCGAGCTTTCTCATGGGATGTTGTTTCCTACTACGCCGCGGAGTTGTTGAGTCACAACCGGGGAAAGGGACGGAGGGTTTCGAGGAGAGCTTTCCGGGGAGCCTATCGGTATCGCCGGTGCATCCGGTGAGCTTCTGGACCAAGTCTCTGAAGGTGTTTGCTTCAGCCTGAATGAATGTGGTAGGAGTTGGCGTTGCAGTAGGTGATGATGATGAAGCCATGGTGGTGTATTGGTGATTTTCCATGTTAAGCTGGCCAGAAATTAAAAGAAGAAGATCAGTTTAGCTTAGGTAATAATTAGTTTTCCATGAAAAAGAAGATTGAAGAAACAAACTTTTGTTGAATGTTTTATAGACAAGGAAAAGAGAATTTGATGGGATGTTTGTGTACGTGTAATTTAGACTTAACAATGTAATAATATATATATATATATATGAAAATTTTATGGCACTAGAAGCTACATAACATAGCCAATGGCACAAGTATAATGTGAAATGAAATGGATCTGCTACGGTTGTTATTATTGAAATTTTAATTACAGTAGACTGGAAGTTTGGTTCGATACCGATCAGGTCCCGTCGTATTCTCCGATTTTAGGTGGTAATGGTTATCGGTCTCGAATGCTGCTAATCGATAACCATAAGTGCAGTTGCGCTCCTGATACATGCAGTCTAAGTCACAAACAAATGTAATCTGGATTTGGAAGAAATAGTCATGCAAGCAAGGCCGACTAAAGAGAATTCAAACAACAGAATTCTTTGAAGGAGCCTTGTGGAACAATATCAGAGACAGGTATCCATATCGAAACATCCACGGGTTCCGATTATGATCCTCGACAGTTATTGGCCAAAACAAGGTAGTCGAATCGATATTTTTCTCTACAATATACTTGAAAAGGGTTAAACAGACCATAGTTGAGTTCCATTGATGTACACAAGATCAATTCTTAGCATTGGGGACACAGCAACACTCCCAACTTCAACAGCTAAATGGATGCAAAAGTTATTTAAGTCTATGTTTGATACCTTTCTAGGACATAACATGACCATAAAGAAAGAAAGACAACAAAAAGCCTTGCAAAAATAACCCCCAAATTGATGCAGTGAAAGAAAGAGAATGCTCGGAATCGTACCTGATTGTTAAGCTTGGAATAAGAGAGAAATTTTCCGAGTTTTTAACATGCAAGAATCAAATACCAACAACCCAACCAAATATTATATGATTATAGTAAAGGTCAAGCTTTCGAGACAAAAATATCATTAACTTTGCTTAGAGTAGTACAACATTGACCACACAAAACCTGTGCTATTCATCTGAAACTCAGGAGAAAGCTGCAATGGTTCTCGAAAACATGTGTGCAAAGTTAGGAGGTATAATAAGAACACAATTATCAGATATGAGGTCTTCTGCACTTTGATACACGTTCTCTTTCTATCGAGTGAAAAAGATTTAATTAATGTGCCAACTTCTTAAGGTGTTGAAATAGTTTCTGTTTAATCCATTGCCTGTCATAAGGCAAAAAAGCTCGAACCCTGTGATCATAGCTGCAAGCAAGAAATAAATAATAAAATCAATTATCCCACCAAAGAAATAATAAGTTGCATGCAACAAATATTAAGTAACGCGACTTTGCAAAGCTATTGGTTGTAAAATGTTTAGCTTCCATGGCCACCTATTCAAACAGTCCAAGACAAGCCAAAACAAACAAATAATCCATTGCAAAATGCTGTTTCCCATTTATGTGAAGGAAGACACACTCATGACTGCATGATTGTTGGACCATTCTCCGTATTTAAGCAAAACATAGACTTCCCATCAGCCACATTCATTTCCTTGGATGAAGGACGATGTTACCCAGACCCTTCATTTTTATCTTAAGTTTCCATGTTTAACACCTGCGTCTGTGACATATTTGGGAACAAGTATAGATATGTGATCCTCCAAACTTATTCACAAACGTATTTGAGTTTCAGCGGAAGGAAATAGTCCACGGCAAATTACAAACTCAAAGCACAGTTATTCATTGGGGGTCAGGTTTTACACGACAGATTCCTACCTTTAATTAATAGTTATTAGATGGACACATGACAACTAAGCATGCAATATCGCATAAAATGCACGAGAATGATCCGTTGGAAAAGAATGACAATATAGAAAAGAGAGACATACACAAGGGCACTCATATCTGCAAGGCCATCAATAAAATTGTAAAGATCAGCAATGTCATAAGTGATGTTTCCTGTTGCTGGATTTAGATCCTTAAGTTTCCTTTCATATAGTCCACATACCCCTGCACATCAAAACTTATAAAAAAAATGGAAAGGAAGAAGAAAGTAGATTCAATCTGGTGACTCGTGTCGGAACCACTCTAATTCATTCAACCAAATCACCCCCCTTAACACAATTCGGAAATATAAACAATTTTAGAGAAAGAAGGGTGAATTATAAGCAAAAACAAATCTAAAGATCATTCTAAACTCCTAAACCAACTTCTAAAAGGTACAACTACAATCCACTGCCTGCACTCTGCAGAACACCAAGACATCAGGAACTCGAATCCAAATCCCGCAGGCAGTCCGGTCCGGTCCATACAATTAGCAGATCAAGACAATATAGGCAAAGAATAAACAAAACATACCATCCATAGCTTGACTTATGGAATCATAATCCATAAATGTCCTCGTTGCTCTGCTCGGTGAAGTTTGCATCAAGATAATGGTGTGCCTGTTCGACTAAATTCCGCATTCCAATAATTAAAAATACACAATTAACCATATTAATCCCCAAAAGAAAGGATTACTACTAGAATATGATTGAGCATCATTTACACGCCGGAAAGAATCAACCAATCTAACAAATAATTTCTACAAAGGAAATCAAAAATCCTGTGCCCGTATTGAAAATAAAACATTTGACGAAACCCTAGTTTCCGGAGAGCAAAATTAGTCCAATTACAGGAGAATAAAAGAGAAATTACCATGCCTGCTGGTCTCGTACGATGGAGTGGAACTGAAACAGGGAATTCAACAGAATCTGCTGCTAACGCTGTAATGAAATACCAAAAATAAATAGAGGATGATCAGAATACGCTGCTAAAATACTCCCTAAACTATGAAAACTAATCATTTTAATCCAAATATCATTAATTTTGGCTTGTTCAAACTATACATTTTTTCACTTAACTGTTAATTATTTTTGGCCAAATACTTTAATATTTTTTTTTCCGTAATTCAAACAATTTTTTTCATCACAACTGTTAAATTTTTTTTGTCATTCAATAAAAATGTGATGCGACATATTTTTGTTATTTTTTTTAATTTTTATTTTTTAAAAATCAATACATCTTTAGTTTTATTTTTAAAAAATAATTTATCTAAAAAAACTTAATCCCTTTCCCTAAATATTTAAATCTAGTACTCAATTGATTTTAGCATTATTTCGTTTAATGACATTTATTTCTCATAAATCTTTAATTTTTACTAAACATAAGTGGTCATTCTAATAGTTTACCCATTTTTAAAGTACTCATTGATTTTAGTATTATTTCGTTTAATGACATTTATTTAATAATATAAAATAAATAACATAAATTTATTTTTTGATAATATAAAATAAATAAATAACATAAATTTATAAACTTATAATAGCAATTTATATTTTGTATCAAATTAATTTACCATATAATTATTTTCAATATATATTATTAATTTAAGAACATATTTTTCCTTTACTCTATGGCTATGATTGAGTGGGATTAAAATTTATTATTTTAATAATTTCATTAAATCTTATTTTTAATGCGATTTGAGAGTATTTGAAGCACTCGCACTTTTAAAAATCAATCAATAACTCCCTTTACGAAAAAAATAATTAATTTAATTCTCAAACTTCAAAATTACATCAATTAAAACCCTTTGACGATGAAATCATCATTTTTTATTACCAAAATTAAAAAAAATATATATATCATCTTTAACAATTATTGTGTTGACATGTCCATTAATAAAGCTAACGTAAGAATCACATGTGAATTGTTAAAATTATTTAAAATATTAAAATAAAAAACACTATTAAAAATATATAAATTTATAAGTATATTAAAATATGTATCATTTATAACCTAATATTTATTTTTCATCCGAATTATTTATGTTAAATTGTAACAGTTGACAAAATATATTAAAATCAATATTATATTTAAAGATTAAAAGCCCCCTAAAAAACTCATTAACGCTAAGGCTTATCTCATATTTCATTAAAAAAAAACCAAAAAACCTCCTAGAATATAAAATTCAAAAAGTTATTTGTCAAATATATTTTAAAATGTAAACATCATATTTTTTAAAAAATAAAATATAATTTTTAAATTAAAGAAATATTTGAACAAATAATGCAAACTTTACCATGACCATTGAAAACAGAAACAAAAAGTACATATCAGATATATATAGCAGAATCTGCAATTCCATCTTCTTTTCTGAAATCTACATGTATGATGTATCTAGTTATTTTTATCACGAGCAGATGCGAATCGTCGCGTTAATGTGGCCTCGAGATTCATGCCGCGAGGAGTTTCTGAATGTCCTTCTGCACCATATCATCATCATCAGAAGAAGAATTAGTTCATCGGATCCGATTCGAGACAAAGGGGCAAATTGACAAATAAATATGCAAGTACCAAATCACAGCAAAGAGTCATATGTTTTTATTTTGTGCCATTGGAGTTTGGACAACAATGTTCAATATCTATTGCACTGAGCATGAACAAGTGGTGACTCCAGACCAAACAACAGGCTCCTACGTCCTACCCATCGGCTAACAAAGTGCTACTACTCGACTGTAATCCGATCCCAAAAATTTCAAAGGAAATGAATTTAATAATGGTATAGCAGTTTTCGAGCTTGATTACAGCATCGATTCCGATACCAGATGAAGCTGGCATGTTCATCAATAACAGTTCTGGACGTTCAAACAGACAAGGGAGTTGCATATAGCATCAGCATTTCAATGCCCCGGAAAGAGAAAAGCATTGAATATATTTGCAGAAAATGTTTGATATCAATCAAATATCCGAAAGCCACCAGTTTTTCTCAACACATATACCATTCAAACTGCAAACAAATCATTCACTCTAACGAAAATTTTCGTGTTTCAGCATTGATCTTCCATTACAAGCCTCAAGACATAAACCATCTTAAAACATAGTTGAGAGTTGAGACTATGTCATCAAAACCCTAGTGCTTCGAGTGTCAAAAGACGAACTTGATCGGAAAAGATAAGAATCATAGCTATAAACACATACCTCAATTTGGAAAGGCGATGTCGTCGGTGGATACCTCTCAACAACTTTGCCATTCTTGTCCACCAAGAACTTCTCGAAGTTCCACTTGATCAAGTCACCGAAAAATCCACCAGCGCTCGACTTCAGAAACTGGTAAACTGGAGCCGTATTCGGTCCATTCACATCAACCTGTTTCGTAAAAGACTTAGCTCGTGTCCGCTACGAAAATGCTACAATCAACTAACAGATCAGCTGGACTCACCTTATCAAATATTGGGAATTCAGCTTTAAACCTAGTACATGCAAATTTTTTAATCTGGTCATTCGAACCAGGCTCTTGTCCCCCAAACTGATTGCAAGGGAAGGCTAGAATCTCAAATCCTGTCATAAAGTTTCATCAACAAATCTTACAAAAACATTATGTTGAGTGGATCACACGAATGATAATAACCAAGAGGGGGGGTGAATTGGAATTTTAACGATGTTGTAACGGAAATTGCAACTAAAAATATTGACACGGGAATTTAGAGTGGTTCAAGTTCACCAACCGAACTCTACATCCACTACCTTAGTCTCACCAAGGATTTCCAACAATTTCCACTAAATTGTTCGTCCCCTTTTTCCAGGACAAGGAGGCAACCTTTACAATTTCGGTTAATTTTTCTACCCAAAAATTAACCTAATCCTCACACAATAGAACAAAGAAATTTGGTGGCTAATAAGGTATCTCTCAATACAAATGATAGCCCGATATCAAGCACTCAACCCAATTGAACAAAATATAAATGAAGGATACAATTGGGGTTTCTAGATAAAAATGGGATTTCAACACAAATGCTTGTATTTGATGAAAGGATGTATACTTGTAGCTTAATTGATGATTGCTGGAGCTTCTTGGGGTCTTTTTATAGCCTCTTGAAGTTTTCTAGCCGTTGTGGGTGATGGGCTGAAAATTAGAGCCGTTGGGGTGTTTTTCTCACAACTTTTCAGCTTCCAGACGCCTACCGTTTCGGAACGGGGTCACCTGTTTCGGAACGGATTTCAAATAATATAGCCGTTGGAGCGTCTACGAGAACCCGTTTCGAAACGCCTAGGGGCCGTTTCGGAACGGTTATGCCACTGCCAAAGGGGTGTTTCGAAACGGCCTAAGCCCGTTTCGGAACGCCCTGTTTATTTTCAAAATTTAGTTTATAGCCGTTGCCCTGGTTCGTTTAAATGAAGAACAGTTTCGAAACGAGTCATACCGTTTCGAAACGCCTTGACCCGTTCCGATACCCGTTTCGGAACAGGTGCACATCGAACTGAAAGTGTTTCGAAACGCCCTTGGCCGTTTCGAAACGGGGCTTGAAAATTCCCTGTTTTGGCTTTGAAATACTTAAAAAAAATATTTGGTAAGTCTTTGGTTTTAGCTATGAAGTGGTCTTTAACAAGATGTAGGAAATTTTAAGGACTTTAAAATTTGTTTTGATATTTTTCATTTTAGTCCTTAGGTTTTTAGTTATATCAAAATTAAAGCATATGTTTCACAATCTCCCCCTTTTTGATATAACAAAACCAAAGTTAGAATTTTTTTAAGAATTTTGAAAGTTTTGAAGATATTCTAACTCCCCCTTAATTTAAGATAGGTTTTGAAATTTAAAACTTGTGACTTTTGAAATCAAGGATCAAAACCTTAAGACAAATTTAAAAATTTGAAAATTAAAAGTTTGAAAAATTTTGGTGGCATGGCATGATGGCATGGCAATTCTCTTAAATATCTTCTCCCCCTTTTTGTTAGATCAAAAAGAAACAAGCTCATAAAGAAGATTAGTACCAATAAGCAATAATAAGCAATCATAATTAATATCATCAAAATATTCAAAGCATAAATAATAAGTTCATAATCAAATCCCAAAATAGAAGATCATAAGCATAGGTTCTAAAATATAAAGATGCAAACTTAATCCTAAATGCATAACTAATATGATAAAACTTCCTAAGCCTCGTCATCCGAATCATCATCATCATCCTTGGCTTGCGAACGATGAAACTTCGTCCATTGCCCATAAAGTGTAGAGAAAGAAAGATCAAGGTTGGCATGCGAAGTTGAAAGAGTATGAAGACCATCTTCAACGTTCTTCAACCGATTGCCCATAGATTCAAAGCTTGAAGCAATGCGAGTGTCCATAGTATCAAGTCTAGAATCTAAGGCATTGAATCGCTGGGTAAGGAGAGTAGTGAGAGCATCAGTGTTTCCCACTTGATCTTGAGGCGGAGGAGCAACAGGAGGAGGAACCGCTTCCCTATCAACCCTTTCCCAAATACCATTCATATAAGTGAATCCTGACTTGCGAAGAGAGGATTCTCCAATCTTTGTCTTGCGAGGTTCCGGGAAGTCATAGGTACAGTCAATATTGAGATGATGGAAGAGGAAACTCAAAACAATCCCATAAGTGAACGAAATTAACTCATTCGTGTCAATAAGCTTAATGTTATTGACAATCTCGGCAAAAATAATTTTGGGGACATTTGGGCGCTCACCCCTACGGAAACATTCTAGCCAAAAGTGATCTCTTTCACGAATGTGGGAGTATTTACCTTCGGAAGGTCGGATAAACCAAGAAACAATGAGATGAAGCACACGATCATGCACATCCAAATTTAAAGCTTTTCCGGTAAAAGTGCCAAAATGGCGTTCATCTTCAAGACCCTCATTCTTGAGTTTAAGGGCAGACTCCAAAAGAGCAATATTGATAACAAACTTCTTTCCCAATAAAGATGACTCAATTCCTACTATCTCGGTTTTGGTTTCATCGTAAAGAAAACGAGCATTAGAGTAGAAAAGGAGTACCATATTTTTGTAGCAAATATCTTCGATGCTCAAGAAGAAAAGAAGATCCCACTCATCCAAACGACCAAGATACCGAAAGAGGAATCGCTCGGAATTAAGGAATTCTACATCAATAACTCTTTCCTTACGAACTGCAAAGTCCTTGACATAAGCAAAACGAGCACGCTGGTCTGGAGTTCTAAGAGTTTTTTGAAAGAGCTGAGTGATATTTGGACGAATGCTCGATTCACCGGATTGAACGGCTTTGCGCTTTTTGTTCGATTGATCCGCCATCTAAAATATTAAGCAAGAGTTTTAAAATTGAGTGTATGCATTGATAATTAAAATCAATCCAATAGGAAATCCCACTTAGGTTTTTGAAAAACAAAATTAAAAATTAAAAAAAATACGGTTAAAAAATTTTATATTCGAATCAAAAATTTTGAGATTTTGAAAATTTTTTACAAGATTCGAATAACCCACAACTAAAAACATACAATGTATACAAAAATAAATTTTTCTATCCTATGATTCGAACATAATTTGAAAAAGAAGAAAAATAAGAAAAATTACCTTAGTTTGGGATTTTGGATGATTTGAGTGAAATCTTTGCACAAGATTGATGAAGCTTGCTTAGATATATGTTTTAGAGCAAAACCCCTCACAATTTTTGTGAAAAACAAAGGGTTTGAGAGGGTATTTATAGAAGGGGGTCGGTTAGGGTTTTTAGGGTTTTAAGAGTTTGATAAATATTAGAATTTTGAACTTTTAGAAGCCCTAAATAGGGCTGTCCGCGAGTCCGTTTCGGAACGGTCATGACCGTTTCGGAACGGGGCGGCTAGGGTTTGACCCTTCTTAAAACCTTTGACATATCGTTTCGAAACGGGGACGACCGTTTCGAAACACGTTTGACCCGTATCGGAACGCGTTCCGATACACCTTTACATCGAACCGAAAACGTTTCGAAACGCCTGGGGCCGTTTCGAAACGCCCTTCTCTCAGGACAAAATTTAAGGCACCCGTATCGGAACGGGTTAACCCGTTTCGATACACCTGGGCCTGGAAGTGCAGATGAGGCTCTAAAATGCAGAAAAAATAATTTTCTAAGAGGCCAAACATGCATATATGATATGAATGAGCAGGCAAACATATTTAGGCATAAACATACTCCCCCTAACTATATGCATGGAAGAAATTGGGAGTCTAAACATATAAACATGATATTTCACAAAATCAAGCATATTTAAGTTTTAAAAGAGGTCCTAAAGGTCAAGATAGGCTAGTTAGGCCCAATTCTCTCCTAAGGGACCAAAAACGCTCTTTATCTAATGATTTTGTGAAAATGTCCGCTAATTGATTTAAGGTGTCTACATACTCTATAGCCACATCTTTCTTAAGGACATGATCTCTAATGAAATGATGCCTTATTTCTATATGTTTGGTTCTAGAGTGTTGGATGGGATTTTTTGTTAGACATATTGCACTTGTATTATCACATTTAAGGGGTATGGTTTCTATTTTTACACCATAATCTAAGAGTTGTTGTTTCATCCAAAGGACTTGAGCACAACAACTTCCTAAGGATATGTACTCGGCTTCGGTGGTAGATAAAGCTACACTATTTTGTTTCTTAGAGAACCAAGATATGAGCATACTACCTAAGAATTGACAAGTTCCTGAAGTACTTTTCCTATCGATTTTGCAACCCCCATAATCCGCATCCGAGTAAGCATGTAGGTTGAAGGTAGAGACTCTGGGATACCAAAGGCCTAAACAAGGAGTGTCTCTAAGGTATCTAAAGATTCTCTTAACGGCTATAAGGTGAGACTCTCTAGGACTAGCTTGAAACCTAGCACACAAGCAAACACTAAACAGTATATCTGGTCTACTTGCGGTAAGGTAAAGCAAAGATCCAATCATAGAGCGATAAAGCTTAGAGTCAACACACTTACCTCCTTCATCTTTGTCAAGCTTTGTAGATGAGTTCATAGGAGTGGCTTGAGGCTTTGTGTTCTCCAAGCCAAACTTGTTGAGCATATCCTTTATGTATTTTGCTTGATTTATGAAGGTGCCATCCTTCATTTGTTTGATTTGGAGTCCCAAAAAGAATGAGAGCTCCCCCATCATGCTCATCTCAAATTCACCTTGCATTAACTTAGCAAATTCTTGACAATGACATTCATTAGTAGATCCAAATATCATCAACATAAATTTGAACTACTAAAATGTCATTTTTATACATTTTTATAAAGAGTGTAGTGTCCACCTTACCTTTTTCAAATCCTTTTTCAATCAAAAAATTTGAAAGCCTTTCATACCAAGCTCTAGGAGCTTGTTTTAAACCATAAAGCGCTTTTGTAAGTTTGAAAACATGATTTGGAAATTTTGAGTCTTCAAAACCCGGTGGTTGTTCTACGTATACTTCTTCATTTATAAAACCATTTAAAAATGCGCTTTTAACGTCCATTTGAAAAAGCTTGAAATTATGATAACATGCATATGCAAGCAACATCCTAATGGCTTCCATTCTAGCTACGGGTGCATAGGTTTCATCAAAATCTATTCCCTCCTCTTGAGTGTAACCTTGTGCTACAAGTCTAGCTTTATTTCTTACAATGTTACCACTCTCATCTAGTTTGTTCCTAAATACCCATTTAGTTCCTATTGTAGATTGATTACTAGGCCTATCAACTAATGTCCAAACATTACTTCTCTCAAATTGATTTAACTCTTCTTGCATAGCCATAATCCAAAAATCATCTTTCAATGCTTCTTTGATATTTTTAGGCTCTATGCATGAGATAAATGCAATATGATTCATTAATTTAAGAGAAGAACGAGTGGTTACCCCCTTGGATGGATCACCCAAGATTTCACCATCTTTGACATAGTTCAACTCCCTTGGATAGCTAACTTCCTTTTCCTCAATAGCCAAGTCCCTCAAGGCTTCAAGAGGTGGATCTTGTGTGTCTTCTTCTTTTGGTTGAATCTCATCCTTCTTTGAAGTTTGACCTCCATCAAAGGTATTTGTGATTCCTACATTATCATCATCACAAGAATCCTTCCTAGGAAGGGGATTGTCATCGAATACAACATGAATAGATTCTTCTACAACTAAAGTTCTTTTGTTAAATACTCGATAGGCTTTAGAGGTTAAAGAGTAACCTATAAAAATAGCTTCATCACTTTTTGCATCAAATTTACCTAAATTATCTTTTCCATTATTTAAAACAAAACATTTACATCCAAAAGGGTGGAAGTAGCTAATATTAGGCTTTTTAGATTTTAAAATCTCATAAGGTGTTTTCTTTAAAATCGGCCTAATGGTTACACGATTTATAATATAACAAGCCGTGTTTGTTGCTTCCGCCCAAAAATATTTTGGTAAATTATTTTCGCAAAGCATAGTTCTAGCCATTTCTTGTAAAGTTCTATTTTTCCTCTCAACTACCCCATTTTGTTGAGGAGTTCGAGGGGCTGAAAAATTATGGCTAATACCATTTTCATTTAGAAAATCTTCAAATCCTAAATTTTGAAATTCGGTTCCATGATCACTTCTAATATGTGAAATTTTAAGTTCAAGATCATTTTGAATTAATTTTGAAAATGTGATGAATTTTTCCAAAGCCTCATCCTTAGTACTTAAAAAGAGAACCCAAGTGAATCTAGAAAAATCATCAACTAATACAAAAGCATATGATTTGCCACCCAAGCTCATAGTCCTAATTGGCCCAAATAAATCCATATGGATTAGTTGTAAACATCTACTAGTAGAAATGTCATTAATGGATTTAAAAGAAGATCTATGTTGTTTACCCTTTGAGCATGCATCACAAATTTTATCGTTCGAAAATTTTATCTTGGGTAAACCTTTAACTAGGTTTAGAGAGACTAGTTTTTCTAAAACACTTGTGCTAGCATGTCCTAGCTTCCTATGCCACAACCATGCATCATTTTTGTTTTGAGCAACTAAGCATGCATGAGATGTATGTATGTCATCTAGATGCACCATGTATATATTCCCTATGCGATGACCTATGAGCATAATATTATTAGTTTTAATGTCTACAATTTTACAACCGGTTTTATCAAATATAACATTAAAACCTTTATCACATAGTTGACTTATACTCAATAAATTATGTTTAAGACCATTGACATATAAAACATTTTCAATGAGAGTAGTAGAGTGATTACCAATGGAGCCAATACCTTCAATGTGGCCTTTGGAGTTGTCACCAAATGTTACTACTCCTCCACTTTTTGGCTTTAAATCCATGAGTCGACTCTTGTCTCCGGTCATGTGTCTCGAGCATCCACTATCAAGGTACCATGAATTTTGACTTTGTGCTTTGGCCTTGTAGCAATGCTCCCCCTACAAACAAAGATATTTAAACTTTTGTTTTTGGTACCCAAATCATTTTGGGTCCATGTGTGTTAGTTCCTAAAACTTTGGTTCCCTTAGGAATCCAAGGTGACATAGCAATAATATCATTAGATTTAACAAGTTCCTTAGGAACCCATATATTTCTAATTCTTTTAACTTTACTATGTCTAGGATAGTTATCTTGTTTGTAGTAGTTAGTCTTTTTCTTATATTGGTGTGTTCTAGAGGATTCTCCTATGTCATGTTTAACACTACCATTAATTTTTAAAGACTTTTTGAGCTCATTTAGCTCACTTAACACCTTTTGGTGTTCACAATTATTTTGAGATAAAAGATTATTAAGATCAATATTTTCTTTTTGAAAGAATTTAAGTTCATCTTCTAATCCTAATATCTTTTTCTCTATTTTAGAATTAGTTTGAGTAAGTGAGTCATTTTTCTCTTTTAATTCTATAATAATTTTTCTATTCCTAATAACCGACTCCCTATACTTCTCAACTAATTCATCATATACCTCTTGTAACTCATCATAAGCATCATTTAGTTCTTCATATGAAAAATCTAAAGTAGATGAGTTAGAGGTTACCAAGGAGGAATCTTCCTCAAGTGCCATGAGGCAGAGGTTCGCCACTTCTTGTTCGTCATCCTCCGATGACTCCTCATCACTCCAAGTAGCAAGCTTAGCTTTGAGCTTTTTCTTCTTCTCAAAGCCCTTCTTCTTGAGTTGAGGGCACTCCGAACGTATGTGGCCGGGTTGTCCGCACTCGAAGCAAGTGATTGGATCCCTTCCTTCTTCTTTGTTCTTGCCTTTAAAGTCCATTTTCCTTTGGATTCTTCTTCCTCGGTTGGACCTCATAAGGCGTGAGAATCGTTTGGCTATCATAGCCAATTCTTCAAGTTCATCCTCATCACTAGATGAACTTTCATCAAGTTGGGAAGTTTTAGCTTTGAGAGCTATTCCTATTTTCTTCTTTTTCTCCCCTTCAAGCTTCTCCATTCTTTTTTCTTCTTTCTTTTTCTCATCTTCCCTTCCTTGCTTCATGATCTCGTGAGTAAGGAGAGAACCTACAAGTTCATCAAGCTTTAGAGTTTTTAAATTCTTTGCTTCGATGATAGCGGTTCTCTTCCCATCCCAAGATTCGGGAAGTGAATAGAGTAGCTTTCGGACAAGCTTGTCTTCCGGTATAATTTCTCCATAGCCCTTTAGACCATTCACAATTGTGGAGAATCGATCAAACATCTTTGACACCGTCTCATCAAATTCCATCTTGAAATTTTCATAACTAAGATTGAGAATTCCAATCTTAGTTTCTTTGACATCGTTGGTGCCTTCATAGGTGGTTTCAAGAGTGTCCCACACTTCTTTGGCACTTTCAATTGATGAGACCTTTGAGTAGATGTCCGGACCGAAAGCACAAAATAGCATGTGAAGAGCTTTATCATTTACTTGGATCTTTTTCCTTTCCTCTTCACTCATTTCCGTTCTTCTTTTAAGCACCATCTTGCCATCAACATCTTGCTTCAATGGAATATATGGTCCATCCTCAATGACATCCCACACAAGGTAGTCACTTGATTTAATAAATAGACGCATTTTATTTTTCCAAAATGAGTAGTTCTCACCATTGAAGAAAGGAGGCTTTGTGGTGGATTGTGAGTCGTACATGCCGGGAGCGGAGGTTGATGCCATCTCTTGATATTTTGATGATGATCACACTTCTTCCAAGGATCTCCTCTTGCGGTTGTTAATCCTCAAAGAGTTAAGCTCTGATGCCAATTGTTGAGTGGATCACACGAATGATAATAACCAAGAGGGGGGGTGAATTGGAATTTTAACGATGTTGTAACGGAAATTGCAACTAAAAATATTGACACGGGAATTTAGAGTGGTTCAAGTTCACCAACCGAACTCTACATCCACTACCTTAGTCTCACCAAGGATTTCCAACAATTTCCACTAAATTGTTCGTCCCCTTTTTCCAGGACAAGGAGGCAACCTTTACAATTTCGGTTAATTTTTCTACCCAAAAATTAACCTAATCCTCACACAATAGAACAAAGAAATTTGGTGGCTAATAAGGTATCTCTCAATACAAATGATAGCCCGATATCAAGCACTCAACCCAATTGAACAAAATATAAATGAAGGATACAATTGGGGTTTCTAGATAAAAATGGGATTTCAACACAAATGCTTGTATTTGATGAAAGGATGTATACTTGTAGCTTAATTGATGATTGCTGGAGCTTCTTGGGGTCTTTTTATAGCCTCTTGAAGTTTTCTAGCCGTTGTGGGTGATGGGCTGAAAATTAGAGCCGTTGGGGTGTTTTTCTCACAACTTTTCAGCTTCCAGACGCCTACCGTTTCGGAACGGGGTCACCTGTTTCGGAACGGATTTCAAATAATATAGCCGTTGGAGCGTCTACGAGAACCCGTTTCGAAACGCCTAGGGGCCGTTTCGGAACGGTTATGCCACTGCCAAAGGGGTGTTTCGAAACGGCCTAAGCCCGTTTCGGAACGCCCTGTTTATTTTCAAAATTTAGTTTATAGCCGTTGCCCTGGTTCGTTTAAATGAAGAACAGTTTCGAAACGAGTCATACCGTTTCGAAACGCCTTGACCCGTTCCGATACCCGTTTCGGAACAGGTGCACATCGAACTGAAAGTGTTTCGAAACGCCCTTGGCCGTTTCGAAACGGGGCTTGAAAATTCCCTGTTTTGGCTTTGAAATACTTAAAAAAAATATTTGGTAAGTCTTTGGTTTTAGCTATGAAGTGGTCTTTAACAAGATGTAGGAAATTTTAAGGACTTTAAAATTTGTTTTGATATTTTTCATTTTAGTCCTTAGGTTTTTAGTTATATCAAAATTAAAGCATATGTTTCACACATTACAACATTATTAAGGAATAAACAAATGTTATAACCACAAACAAAGAACCAGAAAAACAGTTGTCCCAACAAGAATTCTTAGCTGACCTTGATTCTTGTATTTCTCATATACGTGAGAGAGCTCAGAGTAATTTGATGTCGTCAAACCACTAAGAATCAGAACAAAAGGACATAAAATAAACCAGACAAAAGCTCAAAACAACAGTTAAAAAAACCACTGTAATTCATATTGGAAAAGAGGGTTACCATTTTGAAGCAACATTAACAATCAAAAGAACTCTCCCCTTGAATTTGCTAAGAGGAGTATTCTTCCCATCAATATCCTGAGAAAAATTGGAACTTTTGTTGAATGAAAACTAACTTTATTAACATTATAATCTATAAACCAATTTCAGAAAGAAAATTGACCCCCAAGATTGTACCTTTACGGTATAGTCGTAAAGGGTCTTATCCGTAGCAGCTCTTGCATAAATCCCAGAAGA
Organism: Hibiscus trionum; assembly: GCA_030270665.1. Taxonomy (NCBI): domain Eukaryota; kingdom Viridiplantae; phylum Streptophyta; class Magnoliopsida; order Malvales; family Malvaceae; genus Hibiscus; species Hibiscus trionum. Next base: position 39,567,670 of record BSYR01000022.1, read on the forward strand.
TCTAGAGTTTAAGACAAACCCAGGAACAGTAAGCGAGTGTAATGAAAACCCATGTTGGAAAAAGGCTGATTTCGAAGACCCAAACGAGGATTTGATGGAAGGAATCGAGGAAGACAAAATTGGGTTCTTTTTGGTCTGAGAAAAATCAAGAAGAGGAGAAGGAATAGTTGCAGAGAAAGCCATGGAAGCCATAGTTTCTCTCTTGTGTCTGTGTAATTGTCTAAAATGGAACAAGAAAATACGTACAGGTTTCGAAAGACAACAAAAAGAGTTGTGACTGAACAGTGTAAACCATAAACTGCGAGGCCGAAGGGAAGTTTGTTTATAAGGATTTTGTAGTGGAGGCTAAAATTCCACGTTGGTTTTCTTTATGTCTTTGGTATGAAGAAAAGATCATTATTAGGAAATACTAATATTTTCAGAATAATATATTTATGTTTGATTTGAGAGAATTTCCTTTAGGGTTTGAACATATTTTTTTTTCAACGAGTTCTTAAAAAGTTGTATTAAAAATTTGGATAAAGTTCACAAACACTCGTTGAACTTTGTTAAAGAAAAATAAAACAGTAACTAAATTTTTAAATGTTACAAAATGACAATTAAATTTTGTGTTTTGTAATAAAATGGTAACTAGACGTTAAACTCCGTTATGTGTGTTATAAAATTTTGTATAATATTATATTTAATCCTTCATATTTACATATTTAATTAATTTAGTCTTAATTCGAACAATTCATTAAATTTAGCCCTCGTTATTTACGTATTTTTTTAATTTAATCTTTAAAGCAAAATTTTTAAAGTTGCTTGGTTGGCGACATGACACAAGAGCCATTGTTTATGATTTACATTCACTTATGCACTTATAAAATCAAGCAAAAAATTTTAAACATTTTAAATCAAAAACTGTAAACAATAATGGGAGTAGCATGATGTCGTTTAAAGTTATATTTTCATTAAATAATTAACTGAAGTAATTGAACTAACTAAAAATATTAAATATTTAACACATCATATACATGTATGTTTGTGTTCGTTTATGTTTGTTTACCATTTAAACGAACGAACACGAACAAGCTACATTTCTTAATGACCGAGTACGAACAAAAATTTTTGTGTTTGTTTATGTTTATGTTCGTTTAAAGTTAAACAAATAAACAAGAATACACCCGTTTATATTCGTTTGGTTCATTTACGGCCTAATCTTGAGAACCTTCATGGTTGGCTTGGTTCCTCAAGTTTCTTTGATGCCTGGCTGATAAATGAGTAGCGTGGCTTTTGGTGGGTCAACAAACTTGCACAATTTCTGAGACACATCCAAAGTTAGAGCCTTTGAGGGAAAGTTGGGTCAAAATTATGGGATGGGCCTTAAAATCACAATCCCAAAATCAATTGGGGGTCTCTCACTTCCTTCAAAAACCCTAACTTTTATCTGCACATGTACTGAAACCATTTCTATGTTGGAGTTTGATCATAAAGGGGGCGACTTTGGGATATGGGGTTCTAAAAAGATTGAAACTTTCTTGTTATCAATCTTTCATTGCCTGGTATTTTGAGTGAAATCAGTGTTTCTGAATGCACGTGAAAGAGTTTATGTGATTGTAAAATTGCAGAACTTAATGCTAATGGCTTTTTCTAGTAAGTTGTCCTAATTCTTAGCAGACCACTCAAGTTTGTGTAGCTGCTGTAAACGTGGACAAATATCAATATTTAGTGTTTCTGAATGCATCTGTTTTGATCCTTGTTTTTAAAGTTTTTATGACTTGGGATTGCATACAGTGCTGAAATATATTTAAGTTGCAGCAAGTTGAGATTTTGTTTTGGGCTTTCTATATGAACAAGATGTAATGTTGTAGCTTTCATTCTTCTTCAAATAGCTGTATATTGCCTTTGGGTCCATGATTTGATGTTCTTGCAACTATCAGATGTCTGTTTCTGTTTGTAATAGGCTGGGGATTTGCTGTTTGAAGTTCATGAGCATTTTTGGTATTAACATGAATGGCTGTTTGCAACTTTTGTGGGGGCATTTCTTGTCTTTTTTAAGTAATTGTCCTGAGTTTTAACATTCTTTTGCTATCTGATTAGTTTACATGCTCTATCTTCAAGGTTTTATCGAACAAAATAACCTTGGAGAAGTATGATGTTCTCAAGGTTCAGTCGATTGATTCTGGCAGAACAATCAACCCTGGTGATTTTAAACTTTAAAGGCTTCAATTTTGTCATGTATTTGACCTTTATCTTTGGCATTTAGATGATCACTTGTGCCTGTCAATGCAGTTTACTGTTTGTTTACCTTTCAGAGTTTTATCTGTCGATAAACTTGTTCGATATCTATATGTCATTGCCGCATTTCTTTTAGTGAATTCAGTGTTTTTTAACGCAAGTAATGGAGTTTATGTGATTGTCAAATTGCAGAATTACTGTTAATGGTTCTTTAGTTGTCCTAATTCTTGGCAGAGCACTCAAAGTTTGTGCAGCTGCTGTAAACATGGACAAATATCAATATGCAGGCTTTAGGTGGGCGAGTTATCAGTGCATCAACGCCCATAAAGAAACTGCATTACATTACATTACATCATCACGGATTTATGACATGGGATTCCATGCGGTACTGATATATTTTCATTAGGGCAAGTTGAGAGTTACATTTTTGCTTTCTACGATGAACAAACTATATTGATTGAAGTTAATGCCTTTTCAGTTGTCCTAATTCTTGGCAGAACACTCAAGTTATGTGTTACTGCTGTAAATATGGACAAATATCAACATGCAGTCTTTAGGTGAGCGATTCATTAGTATTCGGACGCCCATAAAGGAATTGCATTACATTACAGGTTCCAATACGTTCATAAAACAAATCTACGATTGAAAAGCTCCCGACTCCCGAGTCTGTCGTGTTTAGACTTTTGTCAACTCCTAAATCAATTTCGTTTGGTTAGACAGTCATGGTCCGGTTATGACATGGCATCATTTTGCCTTCCAGGTTGTTTCTTGCATTGTGATTTGGCTGCAACTGTTGACTCACAACTCCTAAGTTATGTGTGTTACTGCTGTCAATATCGACAAATATCAATGTGCAGGCTTTAGGTGGATGAGATTTACATTTTGGTTTTCTGTTATGAAACTATAATGTTTGGAGTTAACCGGTTTTTTAGTTGTCCTAATTCTTGGCAGAACACTTAAGTTATGTGTTACTGCTGTAAATATGGACTAATATCAATATGCAGGATTTAGGTGAGCATGCCTTTAGTACACCATTCCCATAAAGAACTGCATTACATTACAGTAAGTTGATAAAACAAATTTATGATTGAAAAGTTCTCGAGTTTGTCGTGTTTAGACTTTTGTTCACTTGGAGTTGATTGGTTCATCAGTTGTTGGTTGCCTTTCGGGTTGTTTTTGTACTGTGATTTGGCTGCAGGAGTTGTTTCACTGGACATTTCAATCACGGGCAAAGATGTTGATGGAGCTTTTTATACAACTTATGAATTCAAGGTTGAGAGGTTTCCGTTCGTATCGATTCGAGGACAACAAAGCATCAACTCCACCCTCTCTTTCGAATCTTCTGTTTTTATTTTCATATCTATGTATCAAGATAGTATCTGGGTTTCAGTTGGTTTGTTATTTAACAGTGTTTTCTTACCAAAGTTGGTGACTTTTAGTTTGTTGCCTAGCTTTTCATGTGTAAATTCCATGTCTTCCCCCATTAAAGTATCTACAGGAAGAAGAGAAAAGTTCAAGAAACCGGCCTCCGTTTCGAATCCATAGAAATTGAATCAAAGGTAGAAGAAAGTCCAGGAAACTAGTGGTTGCAAGGGATATAATGGAATCATAAAACTAATAAATTAAATGAATTGCTATTTCTATAGCAGCTCAACTACATATAAATAGAATGGATATCAAAATCCAATCAAATCTCAACAACAAACCGGCCTTCAACCCCGCACCGCCACTCATCGGAGCAATGGCAGGTCCCTCGAAATCAGCCGGAGAAGGTGCCGGGGAGATTCCAATGTTGCCATGCTTCTGAGACAACACCACCACAATCACCTTCTGGCCTTGCTCGCAGTGACCCTTTGCTCCACTGATGAAGAAATATGGTCCGGACTTTTGAAGCCTCACCTTGGTGTCTCCATCTTTGTACTCCGCCAGTGGGTTCGAGGTGTTGCAGCTTAGATAAGCCGTCTTTGTCACTTGCAACACCGAGTCTTTGCCGCCATCGTATTTCCACACTGTTGAATTAATAACACCAACACCAGAAAGGAAACTGTTAGACAGAGGAGAAAAAGTGCAGAGCTTTGATCTAAAAACAGAGTCTTTACCGAGAGAGTCGCCAAGGCGAAAACGAGCTTTTTCAGCCCATTTGTTGAGGGAATCCGATTCAGAAGACGGGATCTTCCAAGCGTCGGTTTTGCCGCCGACCAAGATTTCTTTAGCCTCTGTGAAGGTTAAAAAGAGAAAGAAAAGCGCCAAAGAAGAAGGAAAGGCAGCCATGGGAAATGAAGGGTTGGAGAAGCTGAGCTGAAACGAGATGTGAGTTGAGAGTTGAGTTGGTGAGTCGGGGTTTAGCTGGATTTATATATATAGGTGAGAATATGTGGAAAGGGAACTAGCCGTTACAAGGATAGTTTTAATGGTGGGAACATGAAATGTCTGGGGTTCTGACTCGCCATTGTAACGGTTGATGGTTAGCGTGAAAAAGAGACAAACGGATCTAACGGTCAAATCCAATTCAGATAATCTAAGGGCTAGGGAGACTCATGTTTGTATAATTTCTTCTTTCTTTTCCTTTCTTCAATAATTTGAACTTTACTGCCACACGCTACAAGCAAGTAAATAAGAATTTTATTGAAATTTTTTCAAGTTATTTGAGTTTATGTTTAAATTTAATTATAAATATTTATAAAATTATGATATTAATTGGTTTCAGTTTAAACTATTTTTTATTACCATATATGATATACATACACATTTCTTTTATTTTTTTTTTAAATATATATATATAAAGTTTATAATATTATTTAACAAATTAAATATAGAAAATATTGATAATAGTATATAAATTATAAAGAGTCAAATAATCGATGAAAGCAAAATTTTATAAAAAAAATTTAAATTAAATAAAATACTAACGTGTAAAATTTGTTTTCAAAAAATAGAATTGAAGCTACATAGTTATTCAAGTTAGGGGTGGGCAAGACCGGGTACCCGGGTAATTTGTTTAGAACTGGTCCCGGACCCGGTAACCAACGGTTTCTGAAAATTAGAACCAGTCCCGGTTAGACCGGGTCTAAAATTTCAGGAACCGGCCCCGGTACTAGTGGTAATCGGTACCAATACCGAGTACCAGATCAACTAGTCTATTATTAATAAAATTTGAGCAACAGGGGAAAAAATTCTAACCATCGATAATAATATTAAATAACAAAGTCAGAAAATTGTAGGCTTCAAGGTTGAAGTCTTAAAACAATTCATACTCATAATATTCATACATAAAGGGAAATAAAGTAGCGCCTCCAGTTGTTTTCAACCTCTTCAACGTCATTCGGTACCATACCAGTACCGGGCACCTGGTACTGGTCCTGGTCCCATTGGGTATCCATCGAATACCGAGTCCAAAAAAGCATGATCCAGTCCCAGTTGCAATCGGGACCTAAATTTTGGATCCAATCCTAGTCTCACCAGAACCAATTCCGAGTAAAAATCCACCAAATCCGACCGAGTCAGTGTAATTGAGTTTTTTGCCCAACCCTAATTCGAGTCATATTTAAAATTTTTGATTTCATTTGAATTCTTTTAAAGTCGAATTTATAAAATTTATATTGAGACGGGTTTAAAAAATTCAAATCTGAGTTTTATTCATTGTGACTCGAACTCACGGGTTACTGAATGGACAAAGGAATTTATATAATAAATTACTTAAATTCGAACCTTAACAAAATAGCGTTTGGAATGTATAATAGATTCGGATAAAATTAGGGTTCTGTTATCTTCTTTTACGAGAGTTAATATTATCAGAAAATTTCCATACATGAAAAAGCAAAGGCAATTTGCAATACAACAGTAGAACTTTCGACAAAATCCTCAACCATAACCTAACACAACAATAATCATAAACCCAACCTTGCTTTACACATTTAATCAATCTTGACAGATGAGTAGATAAGCCTTGTGAACCAAAAGCACGCGTAAAATCCAATGGTGCCCGTTAGTACAAAAAACGCATACGAAGCGATTAGCATGTATCCGAAGTAAAGCAGCCCGGAAACCAGTTTAGTGATCTCGAGCTTCGTGAAGAAGTAGAATGTGGCATAGAGGAAGAGGTAGAAGGCCGAGGAGCCGGATGTGAGATACGACCTCCACCACCACAGATAATCTTCACTGCATAACTGGAAGTAGCAAAGCACTATGGTTATTTCAGCACAAGTGATGAGGAGGATAATGAAGACCAAGAAAAGGAAACCAAAGATGTAGTAGAATTGATTCAGCCAGATTGAGGTGAGAATGAAGAACAGCTCGATGAAAACGGCTCCAAAGGGAAGTATTCCTCCGATCAGAATAGAGAACACCGGGTTCATATACCATGCCTGTTCAGGGATTTGCCTTGGGATTTTGTTCGTCTTGACAGGATCTTCAATTGCTGGCTTCCTGAACCCGATATAACCACCCACGAAAACAAGTGGAACTGATATTCCGAACCATAGGAGAACCAGAGCAAACATTGTCCCAAAAGGCACAGCCCCAGAAGACTTCTGGCCCCATATGAGAGCATTTAAGACGAAGAAGATGGCAAAGATGATGGCCGGGAACATGACTGCAGTCCTGAGAATTACTTTCTTCCACTCAGTTCCTTTAAACATTTTGTAGAGACGGGCAGAGGCATAGCCGGCAAAAATACCCATGAAGACCCAAAGTAAGAGCATAGCTGTCATAAGACCACCACGGTTGGAAGGGGAAAGAAATCCAAGAACAGCAAAGATCATGGTTACAAGTATCATGCCGAAAAATTGAACACCAGTGCCCACATAGACACAGAGTAGATCAGAATTAGATGGAGGCCTGAAAACATCGCCATGTACAAGCTTCCATCCTGTCTCTTCTAGGGCTTCTTCCTGGGTTTCAAGTTCATTATACCTAGAAATATCCCGATACAGCGTCCTCAGCATAATCATTGCTACCATGCCCGAAAGGAAGAGAACAATCATCAAAGAATTGACGATTGAGAACCAGTGGATTTGGTCATCACTCATTAAAAGATATGCATCCCATCTGGATGCCCACTTCACATCACTCTCCTGAAAATCAACAAAAGAAAATATAAAAATATCAGAACCTCATTTATAAGTGATGTCAAAACCTCATTGATAAATATTTACAAGTGATGTCAAAACCTCACAGTAGGAGCTTGAGCACATGGTACTGTAAAAATTTAACTTTGCATACCAATCACAATAATTATTTATAGTTGAAGATCTGACCTGGTAATCAACATCATAGGTGAATATAATCTCTTTCTTCGCTTCTACTTCTTGAGGAGTGTTAGAATTAACAACCGTGCGTTTATTGTGGGGGTCGCATGTTGTTAAACGAGTGTTCTCGTTCCACTTCCCCTCATATTCATGTTTGATACTGCATTGTTATGAAGCAGAAAGTAAATTATCAAAACTGGATACTAAACCAAAGACACCTAGAATTAACAACTTAACGATATGCATAACTTGAAGAAACTAACCTGTACGGTATAACCTCAAATCCAACAATTCTAGCAGAGCCTGTTTGCAAATCCTTATGGTACTTGATAGTAAATGCCAAATGGTTGTGAATGAAATATTTTTCTTCCTTGCTCTGAAGGTAATCAGACAAAGTAAACATACATTGTAGCTGACGCATCTACAAGAAAAGGAATTTCTGATTCTAATAGATTATAATGTTTACCCCTGCATATTGGCCTTTGAGCCCAATATGGTAGCCAAGCTGATAAACAGTGCGAGACTCCTGATCTAATCTTCTAACAGGAACAACAAGAGGAAGGTTATCCAGGATCCTGCCAAATGAATCACAAATAAATTAGGAAAAGAACCTTCATTTCAGAACAATTACGAGATTGACAGATGAATTCCATGTCAGAAAAAACAAATAGCATACATATTGACGCGGTATTCATCATCAATCTTCTCCTTAAACTGCTTTGCATTCTTGCCATCAAGTGTAATTCGACAAAGAATTGTACACATTTGTGGCTCTCTCATTTTAAACTGAGTTAATTCCAAGCCAAAGCGGAAAAAAAAAAAGAAAAAAAAAGGTTAAGGTTCATAAAAACAATCTGTCTCATTATCATCAGAGATACTAAAACCAACCACATAAGGAGAGTTTTCAATACGGTCACCGCGAAGCACTTCCCCAAGATTCTCTGCACTGTCCACTATCTTTTTCGGAGCACAAAAAGGAAGCGAATAATAAGAGTAAGGAAGCTGTGTCTTTATAGATGTCAGTTTGTTCACTTTCACCTTCAGCGAATCTCCCTGCAAACCCCCCAACAAAAGAATCAATAACTAAACAAAACCACAATAATTCCTCAAAAGAACACTCCAAAATATCAGAGCACGTTGGTTTACTTTAATCAAAGTCATTATCAATTAGGTACACAAATAGACATGATAAGACATAGGTAACTTATCCACATAATAATCAAGTACGCTTTATTATGACGACATGTAAATTAAAACTCATTGGTACCAAAATTTCCTAACCTCAAGCTAAAAACAGTTGCATTTACAGAAATTAGTCAGCATAAAGTACTATTGCCAGATGCCTTATGTAAATGCAAAAAAAAAAAAATGCATTCGATTACAAATTACAAAAAAGAGTGCACTCTCAGCGTCTTTAATAAAGAAATCATTAGGTAAAATGAAGCTAACTCATTCAAAACATACATTCCAACATACTAGTTGAATTGAATCTGAAACAAATTGTAACAAATCAAGTAATTACAATGGCCTTATTTCCATCTCCAGCACAGAAAACACTCACTAATTCCCTTAATCCTATAATTCTACTGAAAAAAACAGAGATCGGAGTGAAAAAAACGAAATCAAAAGTTCAAAACCAGATCAAGCAAGAAACAAGGAAATGAGAAAAACGATAGGAAACCTTCTGAAAGTCCTCGGGGGCGACACCGGGAAGGTAGAAGCAGTTGGCGCCGTGTACGAGGAGAAGGAAGAGAAGCGCCGACATCATCGCGGTGGCTGGTTTTGTGATAGATCTCGATCGAGATCCCATATCGACGGCGGAGAAACTCTCTCTTTTTTTCGAAATGACCGATGGGGTCGAGATCTGGGAAAGTAGCAGAGTGTTATAAGGAAAATAAAACAATCGAAGGAGAAAACCCAATTGCGGGGGAGTTTCTGTGCTGTTTGTTTCGATACGGTGCGTATTGGTTAGTTATTTTTCTTTTGCCACGTGTAATTTTCTCCTTTATTCTTGCTTTTCTTTTTTCTTTCCAGCGGCTGTTTATGGATCACGTTGTCTGTATTAGGGCTGTAAATGAGACGAGACAGATCGCGAGCTACTCGAGCTCGACTCGGTCAAAGCTCGGTCAAAGCTCGACTCGATTGGAATCGACTCGAACTCGAACTCGGCTCGAATTCTTGACGAGCCGAGCCGAGCTACTGGATACCCGACTCGAAAAGCTCACGAGCTACTCGAAAATATAATATAATAATTTTTTTTATTTTTTATAATTTAAAATCTAAATTCTTAAACTTAAAACCCTAAATATAAACCCTAAACATAAGTATTAAACCCTAAAAATATAAATCATAAATTACTTGAGTCCAATGCGATCAAAGATCGGTCAACACTTAACTCGATTGGGCTCGAATCAAGCTCGAACTCGACTCGAGTTCTAAACGAGCCGAGTCGAGCTTAGATTTCTCAGGCTCGTTAAAAATTACTCAAGCTCGAACTCGACTCGAAATCTTAACGACCCGAGCCGAGCTTAGTACTACTCGAGCTCGACTCGGCTTGTTTACACCCCTAGTCTGTATGATTTGAAACTGGACTGAACTGAACTGGTCCATTTAGGCCCAATTCTCTGAACTGATATCAATGTAAAAAAGCTTAACTACAAAATAAGTGTCTAAACTATGTTTTTTTTTTCAATAGGTGCCTAAGGTTCTGTTTTTTCTTTAATTTAAAATCAACTAAGGCACCTACTTTGGCATCTATTGCAAAAAATAAACATATTTTAGACACTTATTTTGTAATTAAGTCATGTAAAAATAGTACTATATTTTTATGGGTAATTATTCCATGCACAAGCGCGTGTGAAAATTCTATTTACACAAGCACCTTAGTTTTATGATTTAGGGGTCCTACTTATGGTTCAGGTTTTAGGGGTTTAAGTGTAGTAGTTTTGAATTTAGGGGTTATTGATAGAATTTTGGGTTCATGGTTAAATGGCTTTATAGGTTAAAACCTAAATCCCTAACCATATTATCCTAAAATCTAACCCTAAACCCTAAATTCTAACCATGAAGCCTAAATTTTAAAACCATACACTAAAACCATAAAACCTAAAATTAAGACATGTGTGAAAACAAAAAGTTTCCACCGCTTGAGTACGAAATAATAATCTTGTTTAAATTAACGATGGAGTGGCATAAACGAGTGTATAATTGTCTATTCAAGTTGCATACACATGTATTTGACAAGTTGTTTAACTTATATTCCTGTGAGAACGTATCCATGGAAATTTCCCCTTTCATCATATACATGAAGCTTCCTGAAATTTCTAAAAAAAATGACATATATACATACATACGAACATAAATACACATATATATACACACCCAAACTCCTGCTAATCGCTATATTATTCTGCAAGTGGAAGAATGAAACTTGGCCATGCTTCTCTTTGAAGACAACAATTCTGCATGCAATAATGCAAGATCTAAGCTTTTGGAAATGTCCTTTTCTGACATCAGTTTTAGTTGTGTTCTTGAAGCCAGTACAATGACCCAAATTCAGAATTAAATTGCATGTGAAAATAACTGATTAATAAATAAATAAAATCCCATGAAAGTAAGGATCAGGGCGCCATTGTTTATAAATTTTTTCCCTCGGGAATGCTGTTTGGATACATGGAAAGAATCTCAAAGGATATTAAAAATGATTCCTTTCATATTTTCCCTTTGACTTTTCCATATCCGACCTTGAGATTCTAATCAAACAGTTCAACACCCAAAGTTGAAAATTCCAATCAGTAAAAAAAAAAACCAGACATGGTGCTTAGGTGCTGTATCATCGTATCGTGTTGGTTCTTTTTGTTGGTCAACTTGACTCAGCCACGAGTCACTGAGTCACTGCCACGATGCAAAGCCTGGTTGGTCCAATCAATCCCAACGGACATGCCGGATCTCCCCCGAGTCCCTGGTGTTCTGTCTACTGGTAAAAACAAAACCCTTATTTTCTTATCTGATTCAAGTCCAAATCTGAATTTTCTTTTGTTTTCTGGGTTTGCAGCTGATGTGTTCAAGTGGCTGGCTTACAACTCAACCGACAATCTGGATATAATAGCTCAGTATTGGCAATTGAAAGCAAATCCAGAGGATTCTCGTTCAGGGGATTATGGATACTCAAAGGCTGATATGCATCGGTTCGGTGCCGATCAAGGTTCCGATGTTTATGCCGCTCTCGAACATGCCGTTGATCGAGATGTCGATATCAGGTTGCTGCAGCACTCTGGAGTGTATCCAGACTACACTAAGGAGCCCTCCAGCCTTGCTTCAGGAAGACCAAATGTCAAGAGTGTGACTTTGTTGCTTGAAAAATGGTGGGGTTCAGGCATTGTCCATGCTAAAGTTTGGATATCGGATAATCGAGACGTATATATCGGATCGGCGAATAATGACTGGAAATCTCTTACTCAGGTATATGGAAGATCATACTGTTACGAGTTTAGAATGTCCTAATTGTTGTTAAACCGTGCATTGACATGTCCTGGTTAATGGTTACTTACAGGTGAAGGAAGTTGGGATTTATCTTGTCGGTTGTCCGAAAGTTGCGAGCAAGGTCGGGGTCTACTTTCAGAACCTATGGAGACTTGCACATCTTGATGATTCGGTTTTTACAACAACAATCTTAGACCAACAATGGCAGATTCAGAGAAAAGTTCCCTGCTGGTCACATTTCATCGAATCCGACATGAGATGCACGTATGTTATAAATTATAATGGTCTTGTTTTCGGAACTTGTACCGGCACCGGTTTTACAAATTGTTAATGCCTTTACATGTTTATTTATCTCAGGCCACAGCTTCCTCGTTTCGTGGAGATTCCATACGTTGCAGGGTATCCGGCCCTATCGGACCCTAAAATATTGAACTTGATTATCAATGCTCCTGGATATGGTTATAGAAGTCCAGTGCCTCAATCTAGCTATCTGTCGTTCGCTCCACCGGAGTTGTCGTTTGGCAGGTTCCAGCCTGATGAACAAGGATGGCTCGACACGATTAAGTCGGTCGGGGACGGAGGGACAGTAAGGATCAGTACAATGGACTGGCTTGGCCAATCCCAATACATGAATCAGACAGTTTATTGGTCAGCTCTTTCAACTGCTGTCTCAGAGGTACATTCCGACACCATTGTTCCTAATTAAACATAAGTACTTTTAGCTTCTAACACGTTTTAACAATGGAAGGTTGTGTTCTCCAAGCATGCTAAAGTGAAGATACTTGTAGCCTACTGGGCACATTTTATAAACAACACTGATCTCTACTTGAAATCACTTCTTTACTCCAATGTCCTTTGCTCTTCTTCAACGTTCAACAAATGTTCGGGTAAAATCGAGATCAAGTACTACAAGGTGCCGGGTTACAATTTGACCGGACCGGCCATTCAAGACGGGAAGCCAACCGGAAATCTCTATCCGGCCTTCACCAGAGTCAACCACGGTAAATATGCTGTCAGCGACTTACGTGCTCACATTGGCACTAGCAATCTCATATGGGATTATTTCTATACAACGGCCGGCGTTAGCTTTGGGACGTATAATCCAGCCATTGTTTCTCAGCTTCAAGAAATCTTTGATGCAGATTGGAATTCGCCGTATGCCGTTCCGGTTGAGGAGTTGAGTGACGGCCATACTTGTTCTAGTTGATGATTGATATTTTAATGGAGTTAGAGTTTCCAAAAACACTGAAAATCAATGGCTTTTAATACCAGATTTTTTTTATCATTGCTTCAACTGATCCTCTTTTAAGTAGGAAGAGAAATAATGGCCAAATTATGGTTTTAGTCCTTTTAGTATGCTCAAATTTGAAACTTTTAGAATTAAGACTAAATGTCTGCAAAAACTTAAACCTGATAATTACATAGTCACTGATGCAATATAACCCAAGTATTTGCAATTAAAAGTTGAAACCATCCATAAAGTTCGGCTGCAAAAGGATGAACAAATCCATACCAGCTCAACAAAGCTCAGTTTCAAATTTTAGACTGATCCCCATGCTGAATAGTTCCTGGCTCAATAACTTGGCACCATAAGGAACACTAACCTTGACGATGTCATCTGCCGACTGGCAAACCCGGCAATACGGTCCCCTAATCTTTCGGCCAGCAGCTGCTGTCCGTTCAATAACGTTTGCAACATTTTTGCAATTCTGACAAACATGCATCTGTGAGCAATCACTAAGCGTGAAGAGCCGCTCGTGCAAGTTGGCTGATGCACCATGAGCAATGAGGCAGTCACGTTCCATCTCACCAAATTTGATCCCTCCAAAACGTTTCCGGTCAGCAACTGGCTGCCTCGTAAGTGGGTGCACAGGTCCAGTGTTGCGGAATTTTACTTTGTCTTCAGCCATGTGGATAAGACGCTGGTAGAATGTTGGACCCATAAATACGAGTGAACGAACCATCTCACCTGTTCGACCGTTGTAAACTCTCTCTTTTCCCCATCTTGAAAATCCAGCCCTGAGACAGCCATCGTTGTAAATAACACTAATTATAAGAAGAGAAAATCCAATACCAATAATAATAGTAATAGACAACAGAAAAGGACAACTCAAATATAAAGACAGCAAACCAAGCTTCAAGGACATATCAAAAAGCATAGATCCACAGGGAGCTATAGTTGATGTGTAATCAAAGCACGATAAACATTTGTGTAATGCTCCTTAAATGCATTGAATACACCAAAACAATTCTGGAATGGCCCATCTAAGATGTCTATAATGAAAAATTCCAAGATGAAAGCACAGTGAGAATGCAGGTCAATTTGTCCGGGACAATCTGTTACCTGTGAAGCTGTTCTGTGATGGCATCAATGGAGAGAGTGGAGAAAGGGGTGGCATATTTCTTTGACCCACCACAGGCAATTCCCTTTCCCAAAGCAGCTTCCAAGAGTTGACCTGGAGTTTGTCTTGAAGGAAATGCATGAGGGTTAATAACGATATCAGGAACTATTCCTTGAGTTGTGAAAGGAAAGTTCTCCTGAGACTCCAGAAAGCCAAGCACACCCTTTTGCCCATGCATGCTTGAGAACTTGTCTCCAAGACAGGGAGAACGAACCTGAAAATTTTCTCAAAAAAGGCAACCGATGAACATCTAAAACAGACATAAAAGCAGTAGGTGCTATCTTGCAGAACAAATATACTAACACTACCATGTTTCATCCATTCACACACAACCAAGTAAATGGGTCCATGAAGTTGTACATTCTGTTTCTGTGAAGATCAAGTAATATTACCTGTCTGAGAGATACCACAGCAAAATTTTTCCCCTCATCATTTGAAGATAGTACAACTTTCTGAACCATGCCTCTTTCAGTGTGCTTCAGTTTTACCCCATGATCAGCTCCAGATTCTGCAGACTTCCCAATGACAATGTCACCGGACTGCAGGCTCGCACCAATATAGGGAAAACCGTCATCATCAAGGCTGTCCACACGTCCAATCTTACTTTCTATTTTTCCAAAATTTATGACATCTTCAGGCTTCCGCTTCTTCTCCTGATTTTCCTTGTTATCAACTTCTGCCTTGTAACTTCTAACATGTTCAGTACGGAACATTCCACGCTCCATAGAGGCTCGGTTCATTACCAAGGAATCTTCTTGGTTGTATCCGAGATGAACATTGACTGCCACAATAGCATTCTGGCCATTGTACAGTTCTGGCTTTGGTTGCATTCTCTTCTGACCCAGAGGATATCCTGATTTTCCAAGACAATCAGCTGTCATTGTGTGAAAGAGTGGCCTTTGGGGATAATACATCTGGTGCGACAAAGTGTCCACCCTGATGTTCGGGTTTGTTGTAGAAAACCCAATGGCCTGCTGAGAATGTTTTTGTGCCTGGTAGAGAACTCTTCTTGCATGATCATGATTTGCAAATGGAATGATCCCACAGCTTAAACCCAAAAGAAACGACATGTCAAGCTCACAATGTGTATACTTTACAGATCGCTTCTCCTCAACCTCTGTAAAGAGGTACTTGATACTCCATGCTGTACGACAGTCTTCTTCTTCTTCAGTTCCAATAAGCTCGATTATCCCCTTGTCCAATAGGGACTGGAAGGTGTAATTTTCCTTCCCCTTGAATGCTTTCAGTTTGAACAGATTCTCAACAACTAAAAGAGGCCGCATAATCCTGCCAGCATCAGAAAAAATGCGCACCTCTCCTTTAGGCTCATCTCTTTTAATTTCCACCTGCAAGAGAGAAAAAAAAAACATTACCAGAAAAGATGAGAACAACAATACACTACAGAACAGAAACAAATTAAATTCCATAGAATTACCCTTATGCAATAAGTTTTTTTTCTCTTACTTTTTGGTAAAAGAGAACGGTACTTAACCTAAGGCTTCACTTTTCATATCTAATAGCTGAAGTTTACCTGTGTACTAACTACAAATATGAAAAAGATAACAAGCATCAAGGAAAGCTGAGTTTTCTAGTACAGCAGATTAAAATTGTCCAAAACTCTCCCGAGACATACGACCTTAACGAAAACAAATTTTTGTTTCATGGTTCAAGTCGTTACCCTTGGACAGCATACAAGATATGCATATAGAATTTTAAAACTTAAGAAATTCAAAAGCTATGCAGTCTATGAAATGAGCTGGGCACCACCTGATGCGGCAATTCCTTCCTACGTCGCTTTCTTCTAAACTCAGCAGCAAAGGAAAAGGAATTTTCACAAACACCAACCCATTCCCCATTCAGAAAGACCTTATCTTTCCCATCGAGTGAACTAGAAGTATCATTAACCACTTTCTCCATTCCAGAATCAAACAACTTCTCAACTATGGATTCCACAATGTTGGTGCTCACTAGAGCTGTGGTAGACAGATTTTTCACAAGCCCACAATTTTCACCATCTGTAGTGGACAGGAGGCAAACTTTTCCCCAATGAGAAGGATGTCTGCATTAGAAAATTATCCGAACTGAGATATTATAGCAGACAAACATCACAACAGATTTAAACACAAATAAAAAAGAATCAAATGTTCAAATGGTAAATCATTAATTCCATATTTCAAACCCTGAAATAAAAACAAAGAAGTATAAGAGATTCTATAGGAAAAGTTACCAAAACAAAACAGAAAACTACAGAATCATAGAACATTTAACTACTTCAACTAATGTTACATCACTACCAACGATTGCAGCAATGCACTAACATTTCTGATGTGAAAATAGTGACTTCCAGATCAAATATAAGCGATATACAGTTTGGAAAGATTCATGTCCACGCAATCACATAAACCAAAGTTACCTAACCACCAAAAGCACCTATACTCATTTTATTGATATCCCAAAGTTCTGAAACAAAAACTAAATTTAACAGATTCAAATTAAATCCCTATAAAGTGCAACAAATATTGAGATTTTGCAGCAATGAATTACTAGAAATAACGACAAAACTTACGGGTATCTCGCATCTCCAACCTTTCCGGTGTATGAAACTTGTTGACGTGTTTTCCTCAAATCAACCATTGTCTGCAATGGATTTGCTCGACCAAGATTTGCCACTACACCTGAAATCCTTTCCATCTTTTTGTAATGATGTGACCATGCTCCAGTAGAAAATGCCCTAGAGAGCCCATTAGTCACTATGGAAGCATCAAGGTAATGCTCGATTGGACGAACAGAACGATCTGCATAAAGATCTCTCTGCAGAGTCTTTGCCATACGCCTCCTTGCATGGGCAATATGAACTTTCAATTCACGCTCGAGCAGCTCACCAGCCAACTCTAACCTCTTGTTCCTAAAATCATCTCTATTATCACATTTTCTACGACCGGTAGATGCTTGTAAAAGGCACTTTACCATGTATCCTAAGAAGCGAGCTTTCTGCTTGAAACCATGGAGAGAGGGAAACAGATACCTTCTAAGGCACTCTTCAACACCTTCTTCGGGGGGGAATCTTGTTTCTTTCCGTAGTTTATCTAAATGGTTGAGAGAATTCTTTCCTTCACGAAAATTAGGACATTTCCCATCAGCATCACGTATGGAGGAAAACAGTATGTTTGATATACTGGAATCATTGCTTCCATAATCAATCAGGTTTACAACTTCCTTGTCTGATTGTACACCAAGGGCAAAAAACAGAATCCACACAGGGACCTCAACCGACAAGAAAAAAGCAGTCAGAATTTTCTCCACCCCCTTAATATATTCAACCTCAGAATTCTCGACCAGTCTAATAATTAATCTGTTCCTCTTCACCTCCGACCTATAAGCAATGGTCAAACCCTGTACGTTTGAAATCCAGAGTCTCTTCAGACAAATTTGCTCTTGTGCAATGAATATCTACAATTAAACAAGCCAAAAATCGTCATATATAGTTTTACAGAAAAAAACCCAATAACTAAAAGGCATTGAGCAGTATAGATAAAATGTGTAGCACATTCAAGTCCCATCCAGCAATTACAGAGTACAGAAACCGAATAAACACAAACTGACGGAACGAAAAATGGCAGATTTACCTTCTCTGCACCCTTGATCAGAAAATACCCTCCGTGGTCAAAATCACAATCACCCTTTTCCACTTCATTCATCCAGCAGAGGTCAGATCCAACCATCACAGGTATCCTCCCAATTAAAATCTCCCTCTTCTCTTCATGCACAACGTCCTCTTCAACGATTTCTTCTCTTCCAGTTTTGAACTTGTCACTCTTAACATTTTTTATGGTATAAACCTGATGCATTACCAGGATACAAACATATCATATGTCAAGTAAACTATCACATAAGCAATGAAGACACTAATACTCGAATTAAGCATCGATAGACGTTTTTACTCACCTGAAGCTCAACATCAACCTTCATCCTGGAAGAATATGTCATGTTCTGAAGGCGAGCATGCCTGGGAAGCATGTTGAGCTCATTGCCACCGGTGACAGCCCAAAATGTCGGCCTCTCGACCGTGACTTTCCCGAACTTAACTCTAGCATGACGCCAATCACCTTCTCCCTTCTTTGACGGGTCATACCCGGAATGAATTAGAAACTCCCCGAACGAATCGAAGGTGTTCTGGAGACCGAATTTGACGAAATCGTTGTAGGAATTGATCTGGTGACTAATGAGACCGTACTGATCGAAGAAAGACACAGCAGCTTTCCTACAGAAATTCCTCAGAAACTCCTCTCCGAGTTCATTCACACTGAACGACTCATCAAACATATCATCATCTTCATCAATGTCCATATCAATTCCATTTGCAAACTTTTCGCTAGCAGTACTACTCATTCCTATGTCTCCCTTGCCATCCGGCGACGCCCCCATTGCACTAAAATCTAACAAAACAGACCCAAACCCGAAATAATGCAAAACCCCAATTAAAACAAGGTTTACACAAACATAAGCAAACAAAAACGAAAACACACAGCGTCATGTATATTAGGAAATGAGGAAGACTTACATTGAGTGGAATGGGAAAGTGAGAGCAAAAACCCTAAACCCGGGGAACTTCTCGGGGCTCCGACGTACACAAATCAGGTGATTTCAAATGTTTTTGACAAATGTGCATCAAAATTGGGCGGAGATGGAGATGATCGGACGAAGAAGAACAAACAAACAGGAATAAATATCGAATCTTGTGCTTTCCATGAAATGACGTAAATAGCCTTGAGTGCTGTATGTTTTCTGCTTTTGTTGTTCGAACTCGGGGGTGTTATTGTAAAACTGGGGATTTTTGTTAAAATAAAGGGGAAAAGAGTGATACTGTAGTGTACGGTTTGATGTGTAGTGAAAAGACGCATGTGTCCTTTAAAGTAAAAATTAAATTCCAGATTTTATTTTTAAGAAAGATAGATAAAATGATTAATATCTAATTTAACCTCTAAACTGTAGTTAAAACATCATATTGGTCCTTGGAAAATAAAAGTAAAAAGAAATGAAATTGGAAGATAAAATGACAAAAGATGCCCCCAACATTTGCATGTTTTGTTATTTGGCCTTTTATTTTTTTTGGGTCCAAGTATGTCCCTAACATTTTATTCATAGTCCAAATATGCTCATGTTGGATGTAAATTGTCAATCAACTGACAGTCAACGACTTATAAAAAAAAAATTGACGTGGCATCAGCATATCTTAATACGTGGCAAGTCCAGTCAGCATCAGCTGTTGAACGTCAGTTGACTGACAGTTTCCATCTAACGGGGGCATATTTGGACTACGAATGAAACGTTGGGGGGCATATTTAGACTACGAATGAAACGTTGGGGACATATATATTTCACCAAAAAAAAGAATAGAGAGATAAATGACAAAACATACAAACGTTGAGGGCATCTTTTGTCATTTTGCCAAATTGGAATATGAGATGCCTTTGTCAGCGAAAGCCCAATAATTGCTTCTGTCAAAGGCCCAAAGACCCAAAATTTAAATCCGTTCGATTCGAACGAAATTTGATAATGTATGTTCATACTTTTTCTTAATCTTTTAATAACACATGTGCATCTTACGATTAAAACTGTATAAATTCGGATCTCATAAGATTAACAATACGTTTTTTCACTGGACTACTCTTTTTAAGTTAGGTTTTCTTTATAGTTACTTTGAACATTGCTTTCCTATTTACTATGAATTCTAATGTTTGATTAGTTTGATTTTTTTGATGTGTTTTGGTATTGTGATTGCGATCAAACAATATAAGCTCACTCCGATTAATTTTGGATTCTACTCTTTTCTTAAATATTTCACCATTTGATGTTTAAAGGATAATGAGAAATAATAAGGATCAATTTGATGTTTTTATAATAATTTAGGGATCAGATTACATATTCATCTTTTCTGTTAATGTGTCACACCGCTTATGTGTACTTAATGCAATAATTATAAAGTTATGAATATTAGTCATAATACTTTAGTGAAATGATTCTATAACTTCAATAATTAACAGATAAATAGTAGATCTTGCATTTTATTTTAACTCACATTACATAAACAAATGATCTTTTTGCTAGTTTATCATCACTTTTAAACATTATGTATGTTAAATGACGAACAATCGGATAAAAATATAGATGATAAATAGATTCTTTTCTTTTCTTTTTTCTTTGTTTAATCGGCGGCAACATCAATTTTTGTATTAGTTGTCGACCGCCGGTGATTTATATTTTTTTGTTTTTGTTTATTTGTCTTGTTTTTTTTTTCGCGCATTTTGTTGTACTTTCCTTTGCCTCCGTGGCACTTTTTCTGTCTTTATAGCACGTCTCTGCCTTATGGCACGCTTCTATGGTTATTTTTACAAGTTTTTGGTGTTCATACGGTGACCCTCATATTGCTTGTCTTTGATTTGTGTTTGTCGGTGGCCACGTAGAGTTTGATCCCTTTTGAGTTGTTTGCCGATGTAATCTATAGCGAAACGTCGTTTTTGAGAATAGGCGTGGAAGATTGTTGTCGATTTTGAGAATTCATTCTAGCTCGTGTTTTGACAACTCCCCATAGTCTCTTCCTACAATGGGCCGTAGAGACTTTTTTTGGTGTAAAGAGAAAGTGTTTGATTTGACGCCGTTAGGGGTGACGTTGTAGTTATGAAAATTTGACTAATAACACATTTAATATTTATATTTGCACATTCAATCAATTTATTCTAAATTCGAAAAATTCAATAAACTCGGCTCTCATAATTTACACATTCTTTCAATACTTAGATGAGAGAGTAAAGATGTTACGTCGCCCCTTAAAGGCATTTAAGGATTTAGTGACCCTTTGTAACAAATAACAAAAATTAATGCTCAAAGTTTGATAGCCATTTTTAAACTTTACCCTCAAAATATTTTAACTACTAAAATAGCATTTATCTTCAATAGAGAAAAACATATAGGTAGGGTAGCATTTAGAAACTTAAAACTGAATTTACATCCAAGTAAAGTAGTAAACCTCTTAACCTAAGAATTTAAAGAAACTCCTATTTCTATTGAGATTATGGAGTTGGTGGTTTAGGCTGCTCAACTATGGATCGAGCAACAGCTGCCGCTAAAGCCGCCGTGAAATCAGGATCTTTTGTCATGGCTGCAACACAGTCTTCAATTCTCTTGTCGTCACAGTTGTCACTGTTGCTGTTTTCATGGTTGGAGCCTGAAAGATTAAGATCAAGAGTGATGCTGGGTCGAAAAGGGTTAACTGGGACACAAGATTCAGATGTCGGCGTCGTGGCGGAGATTATTGCGGTTGCGGAGCTGCCGGGAGAAGACAAAGACTGTCCTATTGTAGGATCAACATCATGGTTGTGCTGTCCTTCGTATGTTGCCATCAGAAAAGCTTTGTCATCCAAGCATCGCTGAACCTGGAAAAATCAAAACAATGACCAGCAGGTTTGTAATTCATATTAAATTGCAGTTGAAACGCATCGTAACGATTTTAAAAGTCGCCACAGCACTACAACCACAATTACATCTGAAACCATAGTTATTTTTGGGGGAGATCAAAAGTTGCACGCAACATACACAACTACGACATCGGGACTGTATCCGCAACTACGACTGCAATCACAATTTAGTACTATGTATATATATACCTTTTTCTTTACAGGGCATCCGGGAGCCATCGAACACTTGAAATAAGCTCTTGGTGATGGATTGTTTTTAGTCACTTTCTGTCCGTATTTCCTCCATTGAAACCCATCTTTAACTATCTAAAATCACAATTGCATTCAACTTTAGTTACTATATAACATATCAGAAACATGTCTTTACATGTCCAACATATGTATTTTGTCGTGTCAAAATCTTATTTGTGTCAGATAATTTAATGATTATTGCATGCCGAGAAAATCTAGCTAGCTAGGGCAAAGAGATGATGGTGGCTTACGAGGCTTTCGTCCCTAGGATCTGTTTTCACAAAAACTTGCGAGGAGCTCGCTGCTGATACCTGAACTTCTGGTCTTAGACTCTTATCTGGGAATTGTTCATGCAAATCAAACCTCGTAAAGCCTCGGCAGATTGTCGGAAAATCCGAGTTTGATTCCCTGAGATAGGCTTCATGCAGCAATCTGTACTTGCGTGTCATTACTTCAAGCATCAACCTAAGAGCTTCGTTCTCTTTCTGCAACTGTTCCAGCTCCTCCCGAAGAGTTCCCACCTGCAAAATCTCATCTCTCAATGTCTCAAATCTCCCATTTTTCGAAACGAAAAGAATTCGTCCGCCTCTTTTCTGTGTCCCTTTATATTCTTTATTGATTGTTTTTATTTTGTTGAAAATACACTTTACATAAAACCATTAGTAGAACATAAGAAAAAAGATAAACGAATCTTGTTATTTCGTAACACTGAAAAGAACAGGAAGACGAAGATACCTTTTCGTTATTAGGGTTTGGAGCATCCATGAACGTAGCTAGGCTGACCTTTTCTTCTCCCAAAAACTGGAAATATTTTCTGGGTCTTCTCTTTAGTTTTCTGGGCCAGGAAATTACTGAAATCAAAGCCGGTAGGAAATATATTCTCAATCGGAAGCGAGATTCACGAACTATGGAGAATCGTAATATGCATGACATCATTCAAATGAGGTAAGCAACTTTAATTTTGCCATTCTCATACAGTCACTGTCTTGCTTTACTGTGGTGCGTCCCTACAGACAAATTCGTGGACTTTGACTGTGTTTGTTTCTCGGGAAAAAAAAAAGGAAAAAAAATCAATCATAGAATTACATCAACATGACGAACATAGTGCTTACGTAAGGTATAGACGACAGGTTAACCGAGTGAAGGGTTGTAAGCAGCAGTCAAAGCTCCATTCATCAGCAGAGTCGAACGGTAACATCAATACGAAGCAACCTAGCACTCCACATCTCCCAAAATCAGTACCATGTTGATAAATTAATGTCTTAGTATTAGAAATTACAAATTTGATTATAATTTAAAAAATATAATCCCGTGCATAAAATAAACAAATATATCTATCATTCGGTTCTTTTTACTTCGAACATTAACGACTAGCATCCTAGGCTTAGTTTGCCGTTGTAGTCCCAAACCTTGGTTTAGGGGGCAAACGCTCGTTTGCAGAAGTTAAAAAATTTGGCGATCCCAAAACGCCCGTTTGGGTGAGAAAAATGGTGGGTAAACGGCAGTTTGAAATCAAACGAGGGTTGTTTGGGGTAGCTGTTGTTGGTGAACAGGTTTTTCTCACCGCAGCCGCGACAAAAAACGCGGCCTTAGTGAGTCATGAGCACAACTTGTAATATTCTAATAAAAGAACATTATCTTAATTATAATGAATTAGAAAAGGGAAATCTTTTATTTAGAGTTTGAGACACGGTCCTCAAACCTCTAAATAAAGGAATATTGCCTTGATTTTGTAAGAAAATTTAATCGTGTGAAACAACAAATATAATATGAAAATATAAATATATAATATGCAAAGAAGTATATATATATATGATACATTCTTAAGATAAAATATAGATTTTAAATTATATATAGTATGCACATATATACAAAATGCATGTATATTTAAATGTATTATATAGTATATAATAAAATATTGTTATACATATTTATCATTCGATTCTTTTTACTTCGAACACTAACGATTAGCATTTTAGGCTTAGTTCGCCGTTGCAGTCCCAAACCTTGATTTGGGGGGCAAATGCCCGTTTGCAGAAATCAAAAAATTTGGCGGTCCCAAAATGCCTGTTTAGGTGAGAAGAATGGTGGGTAAACGGCAGTTTAGAGCCAAACGAGGGTTGTTTGAGGTTGCTATTGCTGATGAACAAATTTTTCCCACTGCAGCCGCAACCGAAAACGCAACCTTAGTGACTTTTGAGCACAACTTGTAATATTCTAATAAAAGAACATTATCTTAGTTATCATAAATTATTAAGATTTCTTAAAAATGATATTTTTTTTATTTAGAGTTTGAGACACGGTCCTCAAACCTCTAAATAAAGGAATATTGCCTTGATTTTGTAAGAAAACTTAATCGTGTGAAACAACAAATATAATATGAAATATAAATATATAATATGCAAAGAAGTATATATATAGGGTTAGGATCAACTTACACTGTGTAAAACTCTTTAAGTTTTACACGTTTTTTGGATCGTTGGATGGGGGAAATGGATGGTTGAGATTAACTCCGTGTTTTTAATTCCCAAGTGATAATCTTCACATATTTTACTGTTAATCTCATCCATCCGTTTCACTCATCCAACGATCCAAAAAACGTGTAAAACTTAGAGAGTTTTACACAGTGTAATTTGATCCTATCTCATATGTATATATATTGGCCTTGTTTGGCAATTAGCGGATAGCTGATAGCGGATAGCGGATTGCATTAGCTGATAGTTGATTGCATTAGCTGATTTGACTAGCGGATTGTATTAGCTGATTGTATAAAAGTGTTTGGTAAAATTAACTGATAGCTGATAGCTGTTAGATTATTTAAACAAGTAAAATGGCATATAAAGATATATTTATATTCAATACTTGTTTGAATAGGTTATTAGTTATCAATATTTTGTATCTAATTATTATTAATTAGATCTATAAAATTATTTTTAATATAACTTTTCTAAACATATTCAAATGATTTATATATTAGTTTATTATTTATATAATTATTTTAATATAATTTAATTAATTAATAAATTTAAATACACATATAAATATGTGATAATAAAAAGAAAAAAGTAAATAGGGTTAGCTTATAAATAGGGTGAGAAAATATTTAATTTAGGTTATTTTGAGATTTTTGGCAACTACTAAGGGTAAAAGAGTTTTTACAACTCTAATATCAAATCTCTAATCTCAAAAGCTCCTATTATGAGCTTTTTCAAAATTAGCGGTTTCACCCCAATCCGCTCTTTCAATCCGCTATTTACCAAACAACAATATTAGCGGATTTGACTGGTCAAACATCTAATTATGCCTCAAACCTCTAATTTTTGCCCAAACCTCTCTTTACCAAACATGGCCATTATACGATACATTCTTAAGGTAAAATATAGATTTTAAATTATATATATTATGTACATATATACAAAATGCATATATATTTAAATGTATTATATAGTATATAATAAAATATTTTTATACATGTGAATTTCATAAAAATCACGTGGTTAAAATTAAAAATTAAAGTTATCACATTGGAATAATTTTATTCTTTTTTTTTTGAAAAGGTCTGGTTTTATTGATAGATAAAAATAAGAGAAGAAAAACTCTAAAACGTATTACAATCAGGGTAGTCTTCTCTTAAACTGAGAAATGAAAACTAGAGAAACATTAAAACCAGCCCAGAGATCTGAACAAACTCGGAGTGCATCAACTGAAATGCAGATAACGGGGTAATCCGAGGAATAACTGAAAAAAGAACAGCAAACTTCGATTGGTGTTTCAGCCGTCAAATGAACAAGAAAGAAACAACATAACCCGTGGAAGGGGGATCATTGAGAGCTGTGGATGTGTTGTCTGTCTCTTTCCACAACGAGACTAACTGCATCTGGAGCTTCTTCTACCCAGAATGCCGGTGTGTCATAACTTCTTCCATATTGTGCAAGAGTATGAGCGGCCATATTCCTCTCACGTCGAACATGGCAGAAAGTAGCTTCGCGTACGTTGCAAATGGCTTGTTTGATATCATTGATCAGTACCCTCAGCGGCGAGAAGTCTTCAGATATGGAGTTTAATTTCTTAATGATAGACAGGGAGTCCCCCTCAAAGATCACCCTGTCAAAACCCATGTCGATGACAAAATTCACAGCATCCCTGCAAGCTAGGGCTTCCGCTACAAACGCATTGGCTACGTGGAAGTGTTTCATGGTGCATGCTCCCATGATTAAGCCAGCACTGTTTCTACAAATCACACCGGAAACAGAAAGTTTTGTTTGAGCACAGTAGGCAGCATCAAAGTTTGCTTTAACTAGGTTCCCTTGTGGAGGAGTCCACTGTTGCGGTTGAGTACATGGCGGTGGGTGCACAGCTACATGAATAGTCTCCTGTTCCCAAATATAGGCTTGAATGAAAGCGACCGCTTCCTGAACTGTGGTAGAATGGCTATCATGAACAGCTTTGTTTCGAGCATACCAAATGGCCCAACAGGATACTACAAAACTCTTCTTAGCAGACTCACTCAAGTTGTTGTAGACGTTGACTATCCAATCCTTCCATGGTAAGTTTGGAATGGATATAGGTAGGGAAATTCCCTGGGCAGCAAATATGGCTTGTGAGTACCAGCATTCACGTATCAAGTGTTCAATACCCTCATTGACAGATTGACAAAACCGACAACCATTTTGGACTTGCAGTCGTCGAGTTTGAAGGTTTTCAAAGGTTGGAAGATAGTTATTCACAGTTCTCCACATTGTGATCTTTAATTTTTCAGGTAAGTTTAAACCCCACATGTGAATGTAAAATTGCTTCAAATGCAATTGAGGTGTACCTGGGGTTGCTGTAGGGTTGCTATGAAGTAATTTGTATCCGTTTTTCACAGTGTAGACTCCTGCATTATCATGCTTCCAAACCAGGGTATCACGTTGGTGCGTATTTGCCAATGGAATATCACGAATATTGGACACCAAAGAGGATGGAAATAAACTATATAACACATCCAACTTCCAACACTTTGCAGGCACATCAATGAGGTCCGCCACCTTAGTATACTGGATATTAATAACATCAGTTCGTGGTCTGCCATCTTCTTCATTTGGGATCCATGGATCATTCCAAATGTTGATTGATTCACCATTGCCAATGCTCCATATTAGGCCCTTTTCAATAAGCCCTCTTGCACTCTAGAGACTTCGCCAAGTATATGATGGGTTAGAGCACAAATTTGCATGGAGGAAATCCGTTGAGGGATAATACCTGGCCTTCAAAACTTTTGCCAGCAAGGAATCAGGGTGTTTAATAAGCCGCCAGCATTGTTTGGCTAGTAATGCCACGTTAAACTGACCAAGGTCTCTGAAGCCCATGCCTCCCTCTTGCTTTGAGTGTGCTAGTTGGTTTCAAGATGTCCAATGAATTCCTTTGCTGGTGCCTGCATTTTTCCACCAGAATTTAGCCATGGATTGCTCCAAAACATGACATAGAGATGAAGGCAAAATGAAGCAGTGCATGGCATATACTGGAATTGATTGCAAAACACTTCGAATTAAGGTTGTTTTACCACCCATAGACAAAAACTTGGTGCTGTATGTATTGGATTTGCTATTTACCCTATCCACATAATAACTGAAAGCTTCCCTTTTATTTCTGCCTACCATTGTAGGCAATCCCAAATATCGTTCTGAATTGGTTGCAATACGGACATTCAAGATGGAGCCAATTGCAGTTTGGATCGTTATGGGAACATTGGTGCTGAAGAACAGTAGGGATTTATCGTAGTTTACACGTTGCCCTGATATGTTGCCAAAGTGTGTTAGAATGTTTTTGAGGGTCACAGCAGCTTCCTCTGATGCATTGGCAAAACATATGCTGTCATCAGCAAAAAATAAATGACCGATTTCCAGTCTTTCTCGACCGATGGTAACACCTCTAAGGGTTCTGTTTTGCATGGCTTGATTCAACATTTGCGAGAGACCCTATGCACACACCAAGAACAGATACAGACTAAGTGGACAACCTTGCCGTAATCCACGAGATGGAGTGGACTTCTCTCCCATAACTCCATTAAAGCCCACTGAGTAAGATACAGTTGAAATGCAGTCCATGAGTAGGTTCACCCAGCGTTCATTGTAGCCCAACTTCAGAAGCATTTTCTGCAAAAATGGCCACTCGACACGATCATAAGCTTTGCTAAGATCGGCTTTGAGGGCAAATGATCCTTGTTTTCCAGCTTTTTTAATCTTCATTGAATGCAGAATTTCATAAGCTATCAATATATTGTCTGAAATTTGTCGAGATGGAATAAAAGCCCCCTGACATTCATCAATACATGTGTCCAAGGTTGAAGAGAACCGATTGGCCAAAACCTTTGCTATGATTTTATAGAGGACATTACAAAGACTAATTGGCCTGAAATGTGACATGTTTTCAGGCTTCTTGATCTTAGGAATTAAGACAATCAGTGTGTCATTTATATCTCTAACACTCGAATTGCCATTCAGTATTGATAAACAGTAAGTTGAAATGTCTGGACCTATGATGTGCCAGTATTTCTGGAAAAATAAAGCCGGGTAACCATCAACTCCACTGGCTTTCAAAGGGGCCATGCTTTTGATAGCATTCCATACCTCGTCCACTGTGAACGGCTGTAGCAGATTTGCATTTATAGAGCTTGTGATCTTCGGTTGAACATGGTCAAGAAGGAATGAAGCATCAGCAGGTGAGGATGTCTTGAAAAGGTCAGCAAAGTAAGAAGTAGCCAAACTGATCATTCCATTTTCTGAGGTAATCCATCCTCCTGCAGCATCATATAGCCCCTGGACATGATTAGTTTTCTTGCGATAAGAGGCAAACTTGTGGAAGAAGGAAGTGTTGTTATCTCCGTGAGTAAGCCAATTCGAACGAGCTCTTTGTTCCCAAAAGAGTTCTTCTTTATCAGCTTCAATGTTCAAGCCAAGTTTGACTTCAATCAGCTCCTGTAATTTGTCATCATCAGGAACTGAGGAGATTAACTCCTACAATCTAGATAATAAACCTTTCTTTGCTGCCCTCTTCGTGAGTTTAGTTTCTTTGCTCCAAAGTGAAAGGGTGGATCCCAAGGTAGTGAGTTTATGCAGTACAGTGCCCGGCTCCTCCCAAACATTTTTAACCATGCCTTTTGTTTCTTCTTCGAGAACCCAATGTGCATCAAACCTGAAAAGAGTAGCTGATGATCTACTGTGATTAGATGCATGTCCTAATGTGTCAATGAGCACCGGGCAATGGTCAGAGATGGAATGGAGGAGATGTTTGACACAGTAGAATGGATGAATGTCCCACCATCTTGGATTTGCTAATGCTCGATCAAGACGTTCGCGGACGTTTGTTTGTGGGAAGTTACCTCTTTCCCAAGTGAACCATACACCGTTGAAACCAAGGTCTCCAAGTTCGCAATCATTCAAAGTGTCACGGAATTGTAGCATGTTACGTTCTGGTCGTATCCTCCTACCCATCTTTTCAAAAGAATACATAATTTCATTAAAGTCTCCTGCAATTAACCATGGCAAGTCATGCTGAGATTTTAAACGACGCAATAGATTCCAGGAACTTGATCTCTCACTTTCAATGGGGTTGCCATAGAACCCTGTAAACCTCCATGGTTCAGCATCATCCTCTCTAATAACCACATCGATGTGATATTGAGAGTAACTGGATAAAGTTACGTTGCAGTCCGGCTTCCAACCAAGGGACAAACCTCCCTTTGATCCAATCGCAGCAACGTCTATGCCAAACCGAAAGCCACATCGTTGACGAACCCTCTCCATTCTACGAACACCTAATTTTGTTTCAATGAGAAACAAAATGTGGGGACTATTGCCTCGTAAAGTGTTTTTGAGGCGAGTAACGGCCCGTGGTTTCCCCAACCCACGGACGTTCCAAGAAATGATCTTTATGGCTGCCGGCTGCCCTGCACCACAGGGCCAGCCGATATCTCATGTTCTTCGATTGGTGACGTAGAATCCAGATTTCCAGAAATCGATGCCACCTCCCCTACAACTCGTTGCCGTTTCTTCCCATCCTGTAAAGCCAAAGGATTGTCCTCAGCGTCTGAACCTAACTCCATAGAGCCATCAGTTGTAGTAAGATTCACGTGTGCATTGACAGGAACTCCATGCAGAATGGTACCAGTTGTTAGGTTAGAAGTTGCAACTCCTCTTGCATCCATCAGAGATAAACCAGAAACACCATCTCGTAACCAACGGCTAGGTGCTGGAGGTGCTCTCCTGGACGGTGCTCTTAAGGACGAATCCCACCCGAAAATTATTTCATCAGGTTTCATTGTCAGTCGTAGTGGACAGAAATTTTCACCATGTCCAATCTTACCACAGATGAAGCAGAAAATTGGGAGTCGTTCATATTGGAACCGCACGTACGTACTCCGGGTTGCATCCAGTGCAATTTTCTTTTTTCGTTTCAAAGGTAGGTTGACATCGAAGAACACCTTTAATCGCATGTATAGTTTTCTCCCAGAAAAGATTAATTTGGAGTCATATTCGATAAAACGGCCAATGAAGTTACCAAATTGTTGTGCCATGATTTCAGACATGATACCAGTAGGCAAATCATGCACTTGGACCCAAAACACAACAAGATTCAGTGTAACCTGCATGGGATCCTCCCCTTTTTCCAATCTGCGAAGAAGGAGGAGATGGTTATTAAAAAACCATGGGCTTCCCAAAAGAACTCTTTGTAAGTCGATCTCGTTGTAAAATTTGAAACAGTAGCGTTTATCTCCTAGATCAGTGATGGAAACGCCCCCCAATGGATGCCATATATCAGCAAGAGTGTTTCTCATGGAGAAGAAATGGATGATGCTTGTGGTATGGAAAGTTCCCACCAAGCAAAGAGCGTAATCTTCCTGAAACGGTCCTATTTCTGGAGGAAGGGCCAGGATTTCCTCTTCACCATCATCTAACGTAAGTCCTGCAAGTTCAGATTCCATTGTGATATGGACAAAAAACTGTTGCAGACCGTCGGAGAAGACCAAGAACAAACCAGACACCGTGAACAATGGACAAGAAACCGTGCAAAACTGCAGACAAGAAACCGTGCAAAACTGCAGACTAATACTCCATTCGATTTATCGGCTAAAAAACTCTCTTAAAAAAATTTATTCTTTTTATAATTTAACATTTTTATAGAATTGTTTCTAAAATTTTGGATTTTTTTGAACTTTTTAAGATGGACTAATTTGCACATTTTAAAAACGGACAGCAATTCAATAGGTATTTTATACCAACTTGTTTATTAAATTTTATTTTTTTGAGTTCTAAAAGTTCAACTTGAGTGAAACTCGAAAAAAAAAAACTAAATTACTTGTTTGAGTTGATTTGAAATGTCACATAATTTAATTCGATTATCTCAAAATTCTTTTTATAATGTCGAATCGAATTAATTTTTTCTCAACTCTACTACAACATTATTTGCATTTCAGACCAGAAGTGGATACATGAAGTCATGAAGCCCCCCGTGGGGTGCAATTACATACCCACTTTTAAAAATAAAATTTAATTCAGTGTATAAAAGAAAAATAAAAATCTACATACCCATAAAAAAAAAATTAGGTTGTACTAACGGGGTTGGTCTAAGTGGTAAGTAGCTTGGTATCGCTTAAGCAATGTTTTGAGTTCGAGACGTTGTATATG
Organism: Hibiscus trionum; assembly: GCA_030270665.1. Lineage (NCBI taxonomy): Eukaryota > Viridiplantae > Streptophyta > Magnoliopsida > Malvales > Malvaceae > Hibiscus > Hibiscus trionum. The sequence continues at coordinate 39,599,391 of BSYR01000022.1, forward strand.
TAGAAAATCCCCATTGGGAGACTCACCCACCATAGCCAAGTGTGCGACGCGAGTCGATCCAGATTAGTCAGGGTAATGCCTTAAAAATTGGAAAGGTAACCAAAAAATTTAGGTTGTATTATTGAATTTCTGAATCCACCATTATTTCTCATGAATATTTTAATTATTGAAAATATTTATATGAGTCAATGGTAGTTTGAGGTCAAGCACTGAGATTAGAGTTAGAATCCAATCCATTCACGAAATCAGCTGCCATGACTTGAATCTTGCTCCTCATACCAATTGATAGTTTACCACTTTCATTACAAGGGACCCATGCTGCTAGAAAAGATAAATGGTCCAATATTCTTATTGGTGATGGCAAGATAAATGGTCCCTGGTAGGGATGACAATGGAGCGGGTCAAATTTTTGACCACCTGAACCCGACCCGAAAATTTAAAATTTTCACCTTAAACTCGACCCAACTCGAGTTATATATATATATACTTGATATAATAAAAGTATAACCAACTCTGACCTCAAAATTTTAATAAAAAACTAATTAAACTCGACTCTCTTCGAAAAAATTAATAAAAAAATTAAATTTAATATATAAAAATATAGTAATAAATATAAATATATATTTATAAATAAATCGGGTCGAGACGAGAAATTTCCATCCGAACCCGACCTAACTCAAACTTCTTTAAAACCCAAAATCAAAAATTAAAAAAAAAAAAAAACTAACCCTACTAGATCAGGCCGAAACTCATTAGATTCGAATTTTTTTTCCTCCTTACACCACACTATTGAAATAGGGTCCACACACACACACACAAAAACAATTGTTATTCGTTGTGTTTAACTTTTTTATCGACCAAAACTAGTGGATTTACTTGGCTATTGTTCTAGTCATCGGGGATAAAAAAATCTTTCTTTCTTTTTTTTTCATTTTTATGCCTGATATTAAAAAATTAAATTTTAAGTTTTAACTTTAAATTTTAAATTCTAAATTTTACACCTTATACTCTAAAAAAATGACATATCCTAAATTCTCTAAACCATAACCACAAACCTTAAACCTAATTTTTACTATAAGAACATAAATAAAAGCACCAAAAAAAACAAAAGATTTCTATTCTAGTCATGCGCCCCTTCCATATTTCCATTTTCCTTCCTCCACTTCTATTTTTTTCTCATTTCTCTAGATTTTTTGTTTTAAATCTGTAAAAATAAATGATTTTTTATTTAGTTTAATAATTTTTCTCATTTTTCTTAAAAAAATATTTATTTTTCAAGCTATTGTAGCATGATTTAGTGTTAGTTTTACATTATTTTTTCTTTTTTCAGGGTTAAATTTGTGATTGTCTCTTTAGATAGTGATTGTTTGGTTATCTTGTTGATCTACCATTGCTTTTAACCTTCGAACAAATTATTTTTTTTAATATGCGTTTACAATCATTTAGAATATGTTGTACTTGAGTTGCGATAAAATCAATAATCAAAATATTGTTATATTTTATCATTGTATTAGTGTTGTAAGTACTTGTCCTTGTTTATAACTTGGAATTTGAATTCCTTAGAATTGGCAGGGATCAGATGGAATGCAGATTTAGAAGTGTATTGAAAACGAATAAAAATTAAATTTTAAGTCATAACTCTAAATTTTACATCCTAAACCCTTCACTTTAAACTCTACACCTTACTCATAAATTTCCTAAACCCTAATCTTAAATTCTAAACTTACTTACTTTTTAAAAATGAGGCACAAAATAAAACAGAATTTAAAGACAGACGATTTACATCCCTTGAAAACAGTTCAGTATTCAACACTCTCTCATTACATTACATTACATTACAATGTCTTTCTACCGATCAAAGATTTAAATAGTAATTTGTTACTCTGATAACAATTGTTATATAGTAGTAACAAAATAAAAAAAATAACGGTATGCAATGACCACAATATGTTAATTATGTCTGTAACTGCAATAAAACATCAAGACTGGAAGCTCTGCCACAATTACAATTTGAATCACTATTATGGATGCTGCATTTCACTACTCTTCCATCCTATTCTGCTCCATAACTCTCCTCGAAATGGCCGCGGCAAGTGCTGCTGTGAAATTCGAGTTCCTCGTCAAAGAATCCGTCATTTGTCGGACTAAAATCTCTTGTACCGTAGGTGCATTGATTTCTCGGGCCGCCTTTCCGGCACCACCGCCATGTCTATCTGGTTGCATCGAGTCAAGAGTTTCGGTAGGAGCTGAAGGCTTGGTCAGGGCAGCAGAAACAGGTGCCGAACAAGGGTTGGGGCTTAGTATTTGTACTTCACCGGGACAAGGCTGGCCATGGTTGTGCTCTCCTTCGTAAGTAGCCACCAAGAACGACGGATCTTCAACACTTCTTTGCACCTAAAAAGACCAACCAATATCAGAAACGCCGATCAAAGACAACAACAAATCATTGTAGGAACGGACACAGAACTTTATGTTAAGAGGCGAACTTATAAAATTTTAGAGAGACGAAAATAGATTTTCAATAAAAAATACATAGAAATTTTTTAAATCATATATTTTTAGGGGACGACCGCCTTCTCCAGCATCTCGATCCATCCTCATTGACTCACCTTTTTCTTGACCGGACAACTTGGGGCAAAAGAGCATTTGAAGTATGCTCTGGGAGATGGGTTATCTTTGGTGACCTTTTGACCATATTTCCTCCATTGGTATCCATCTTTCACGATCTGTAACATACACAAAACATTCAGATTTGTTCTAACAAAACACAATCTAATGTCTGTCCGGAGAAAAAAACCAATGTCAAGAACCTTACGAGGCTGTTGTCAGAAGGGTTTGCACGGACGTAAGCCGTTGAAATCTTGGTATGAATGTACTCCCTGGGCCTTTTGAACGAATCTTCATCACTACTGCTGCTCTCGGTGTGATGTTCGAACTGGGTTTTTCTCTTCTTCGACGCTGAGGATTCAGTTTCCATGTTGTTGGTCACCACCAGTTCAATAAACTTGTTCTGCAGATCGTTGTAGTGGCGGCTCAGAACGGCTAACATCTGAGTTAGCTTCTTGTTCTCGGCGCTGACCCGATTCACTTCCTCCACCAAAACTCCATCCTGTAAAGGGATTTAAATTACGGTTGCGACCGTGTTTTCGAATTCAACGTTATAAACATAACAGATATTATTACGGCTATTATAAACCGCTATTTGTCGTTATTACAATAGCAGACCGTTATTTGAATCCATGATAACATGAAGAACTCACCATAGCTTTGTTTGTTTGATGGAAAGGGTTGAGGTTGAGGTCCAGAGTAGTATCCACCCAAGCTGCAGATTCCATCACAAGAAAAAGGACAGGTTTTTTTTATTGTGAAATGACAGATTTATTGAAATCTGAAGCTAAAGAAATGATGAGAGGATCGAACTCAGGACTAATACCCAGAAATATATATGTATGTTAATGTGTTTATAAAGGTGAAATGAAGTTGGAATGGTAATTTGATGAGCAGCTTAAGTTATGTGAATAAAATTCTTATGCGCCTTTTCGGTGCTTAATATAAAATTAAATTTTAAACCTTAGTCTTAATTCCTAAATTCTAAACCTGCATCCTAAAAAGATACATCATACTTTAAATTCTCTAAACTCTAACTTAAAACACTAAATTTTAAATCTAATTTTTAGCGTAAGAACATATATAGAGTCACCGAAAAAGACAAAAGATTTTCATCCACATTATAATATGTGTAGAAAGTGATGCGTTGGTCGTCGTGTTGACCTTTATTTTATCTCTTCGACTGGCCCTCTTTCCACGTTCTTTCGTATGCTACACGTGTTTTTCCCTTAAAAAATAAGAATTAATTTACTTTTAAAAATAGTCATTTTCATTCGCACAAATTTTAGTGTATATGCATGTTCTATGATAGAAAAACTTTGAAACAAAGTCTGTGTGTATTAAATTTAGGGGTTTAGGGTTTAGTTTATGTTTTAGAGTTTAGGGTTTAAGTAGTAGGGTTTAGGATGAGCGTTTTAGATTTTAAAGGAGTGTGTAAATTTTTTCTACACTTGTTGTGTATCAAAATATAACCCTAATTAAAGTTTAATGATATCTTTTTATTTTTCAATTTTTAAAGAATATTTTAATTTTAAAGTTTATTCTATCAAGGTTGAATAGACAACAGAAAAAGTCACGGTCATGTTAAATTAATATAAATTATTTCATCTTTTAGGTTATATTTTAATATATAAACTGAGTACAAAAATTATACACACCACACAAAACATTAAAAAATAGTAAAGGTTTACGTAATTGGACATTATTTTTAATATCTAAATATATAAATATTTTTCCTTCCTCGTAAATTAAAGTTCAAACAAAATTATTATATCTAAAATTTTGATTCCGGTTCGTGCTTGGTTCACATATGAGTACTCAATAATATAAATTTCTGATAAATATTAAAGTTACAGTCAAACTTTCATTAATCATATAATATTATAGGTGAATTTTGATTTGGTACAATTATATGTATAAAATTTTGATTTGATTTAATTTTCACAAACTACCGAAATTATTATCAACACAACATCATTTTACATTTACATAATATATATATATACACAAATATATTTATTCAACATAAAACTAAATGGATGCATTAATTTTTCTTAAATGCGTAGAAATAAAAAATTTGTATACAATTATATTCAAAAAATTATACAATTAAATTAAAATTAAAGTTTGATGTGTATACTTTTATAAATCAAAACTTATATATTATATTATGGATAAATATTCTATATACGGGCTTTGTAAACTGAAAGTTTCCACAAGCACCTTAGTTTTAGGGTACAAGGAGTTAGTTTAGGGTATAAGGTTTAGGGATTTAGGTGTAAGGGGTTAGAATTTAGGGATAGTTGTTTTAATTTAAGGTTTATGATTATAATTTAGGGTTTATAGGTTAAAACCTAAATCCTCACCATATTACCCTAAAAACTAAACCCTAAATTATAACCTTAAACCTTAAATTGAAACAACTATAACTAAATTCTAAACTCCTACACATAAACCCTTAAACCCTATACCCTAAACTAACTCTCTATACCCCAAAACTAAAACAATTGTGGAAACTTTCAGTTTCCATCGCCAGTGTATAGGATATTAATCATTATATTATATATTTAATTAAAATTTACATATAATCTTGATATTTATTTATAGAAAGCAGCATGTCAATATCAATATGAAATTTCTCAAATAATAACCATCCACACAAACTTTAGTCAAAGTCATTGAAAATAATTAATAAGCTTTTTGGAAAATGTTCGTTTCCCATTACCCTAAAACTGCTCATGAATCAGCAACATGACGTGTACAGGCTGACGTCGATATCCTACGTGAACATCATTACCAATTAAATTAATTATTTTACATAGTTGGTGAGTCTTTTATTACTCCTATTTTTCTTTCTTTTGTGAAATTGTATTTTGTAGGGAAATGTCTTTCAGTTTTAAAAGTACAAAGTTATCAATTAAACTGGTTGGTTCAAGTGGCATGCAGTTTGGTGTTGCTTAGACATGTATTGAGTTTAAGACTTTATATATGCAGAAAATTCTCGTTGGAAGACTCACTCGCCAAAGCTGAATGTGTGATCCGGGTCGGTCCGAATTAGTCAGAGCAAAGTCCTGAAGAACCGGGAAGGCAACCAAAAAGAGTATAAAGTTATTCAACTTTTAAATATTACAAAATAGTCATTAAACTTTAGTTTTTTTATTTATAAAATGACTACTAAGTTGTTAATTGACATTAAAGGGGGTAATGTGGCAGTTAAGAAACTTTACATAATATCACATTTAGTCTCTATATTTATACATTCAATCAATTTAGTTTTAATTAGAAAAAAATTCGTAACTTTTATAAATAATGAGAGACTAAATTGATTAAACATATAAATATGGCAGGCTAAATGTTTTACTATACAAAGTTTCTCAATTGTAATGTCACCCCTCTTAATGGCAATTAATGGCTCGATGGTCATCTTGTAACAAAAACCAAAAGTAGATAATTATTTCATAACATTTAAAAGTTAAATGACCAAAATAAACATTTTAGAATAGTTTAATGACATGTATGAACTTTAAGTATTTTAAAATTAGGTAGACTAGTCCCTCTTAAAAGAATAGTATTTAGTTCTTTCAGTTTCGAAAATGAGTAATTAGATAATAAATCACAACATGAATATTTTCATCAAGTTTATGTGTCACATCCCAAAAACCGGTCTAGTCGGAATTAGGTTCCGATAACCGAATATTTTATATCGGTTCTATAAATTGTTTGGTCTTATTAATTATTCGGGTTTATTATTATTAGATTATTCGGGTCTAATAGAAATTAGGTTCGAAACCTATTTATTTAGTTTATTATTATTATTATTATTATTATTATTATTATTATTAAAAAGAAACCCACGTGGATAGAAACCATGCTGCCCATTTTATCTAGCCGCCCACTTGCCATTATTGTATGAATTGTACAATTCAAAGGGCAATTCAATTTGGCAATTATGCATTATAAAAATGCCGCCCATACTCCACTCAAATGCCTTACACGGCTATTCCATTTCCACCTAAATTAGTTTTAGTTAGGTAAAGCAAATTCAATAGAAAGTGTCAAAACCATTAGGATTAATTGAATAAAAAAAAAAGGAAAGCAAGTGGTGCAGTAGGTGGCCAAAACCAATCAATTATCCACTAGGCCATATGGCAATTGCCACTTGTTTATTTTTTTATAGATAATTGGCCACTAAAATAAAGATAAATGAATAAAAAAAATGGAGGTGGGGGGGAGATGTCTGACGCCAAACTTGTATAAATAGGGGAAGAGAAATGTTGGAAATGCACAGCAAATTGAAGAGTTTTTAATAGGTGGGTTCAGTATTTGATTGGTAGTCCGATATTTTCGATATAGTAATATCGAATTTCTACCGACAACGGGGTAAGCTCAAATCTCTAGTTAGTTTAAGTTTCGGTATCGAGTTTGATTAATATTTTTATATATATTCGATATTGTCTTATTATTTTAATTAATTTTTATCGTAGTACACGAGGTCAATTCAGATCAACTTTCAAGCCCAATAAATAAAAATAAAGCACCGGTCTGTCAAGGTGAGTGTAGATGCATTTGTCTCGGGTGACACGGTGTCATTCCGATATTTTTATGTCTTGATATGTAAGTATAGTCGTGTCAGGGGTAGGCTCGGTGCTGCCCCGTTGCATTAATTATGAATTTATCTGCATCTGGTAAGTACACTGCATTATTTTGATATGCTTAAAAATGATTATAATATGCTACATGTATATGAAAATAATATGAAATATTATCTGATATGGAGCTACGGCTCATCTTGCTATTTGATATGATATGATCTGAAAATCATGGACTATGTGAAATTATGTGTATTTATGGACGTTGGATACAATTGGCATGCCATAGGAATATTCGAGCTCACCATGTAAGGGAGGACTACGGTACAGGGCTACGGCCTATATGTGGGAGATAAAAGGATGGAAGTGTAAGGGATATATGGAGCTACGGCTCAGGGCTACGGCTCATTTATGATTTATGATATGGTGTACAGGGAATCCGCGTATCCAATGGTACCAATATAATATGTGTTCGATATGTTATACTATGACATGTTTATGATAAGATATATGATTATATTATGTTATGTCAGTGATATGGATATCTGATCATGTTATGCCTATACTGTTATAGAAGCATGCAAATGAGTTAGATTAATTTATATTTAATCATGACACTCATATTATTGTTAATTCACTATCATGACTACCTCACTAGGCTATGTAAGCCTAACATACGTGTCTCATGCATTTTCAGGACCCTGATAGATTTCCAACCTTTGATCGTGTGATGCAGTTGCAAGTCACATCTCTACCATATATGTATGATATCTTTCATGAACTCCTAGTAAAGTGGCATATGATCCAACTTTTGTATAAATTGTGTTGTGTAATTTAATAATGTGGTTTTATTTTAGTAATCTAGAAAAGTCCTATTAAATAAATGTTAGAACAATAATAATGATAGATACGAAAAATTTTCTAATAAAAATGATTAGAAAGGAATCTAAGATTTTTGTGAGTTGTTAGGCTCATTTAAATATGTAAAGAATTTTAGTAAGATAATAAAAAGAAATAGATTTGAATATTTTACAAAATAGTCACTAAATATTGCATCGTCTAATCAGGTAGATAAATAATCTCCGATAGTAATGAGGTTTTACAGGCTAATAACTAGTAAGTTTAATTTCAGTATATTTTTACGAATTTCAGATAAAGACCTTTAATTTGTGAAAATTACAATTTAGTCCCTAAGTTTGAAAAAAAAAATTAAAATTGACCCCAATTGAGTAAGTTGTTAATAAGATAAGTGTTAAGTCTTAAAAGAGATTAATAAAATAATCCGAAATAATTTTTTTGGATTTATGTCTCCGATCTCCGCATCATTTCCGGTAGCGCTCTCCGACCCGGTTCTCTACCAGGCCGGGAAAGGGGTGTTACATTATGATTGACGTGATAACAAATATAATTCTCTCTCAATTTTAAATTATCTATTTTTTTTATATTTTGTTAGAATTAAAATCAAATTAATATAATCTATAACGGTCGAGGGTTAAACATATTATAATATAAATCTATTATGCATGTCAACCAAATTTGCCCAATTAACTACTCGGGACTCCCCATGGTTTAGTAAATGGGAGGAGATTAGCGAGGTATTGAAAACTTCATATTATAAACTATGCAAGATTAGGTATTCGGTCAATTCGTCTAGAATTAGTCTCGGTCTTGATAGCTACATATTTCTAAAAATTGAAATTAATTTCGGTCCCAGTTAGATCGAGTCCCAGATTTCAAGAACCGGTATTGATATTAGTAGGGATGGGCACTGGTCGGGTCGGGTCGGGTTTTTTGGCCCACCCGAAACGACCCGAAACTAATAATCCTAAAACCGAACCCGACCCCGACCCGATCCAATTCTTTAAAAAACCCGACCCGACCCGACCCGAAAATAAATATTCTAAACCCGACCCCGACCCGACCTACAGAAAAAAATTATTTTTAGGGACCTAATTGTAAAAAAATAATTTTAAGAGGCATAATTATAAAAAATAATAAATTTAAGGACTAAATTGTAAATAAAAAATTAATTTTAAGGACCTAATTATAAAAAATATATATAAAGAGGGGTATAATTATAAATATCCCTAAAAATTTTAGGGGAAAATTACACTATTAGTCCCGGGTCGGGTCAGATTTTTTCACCCTAAAACCCGACCTCACCCTACACAAAAACCCGACCCGAACCCGATTTTTTCATAAAAATACCCGACCCGATCGGGCCGGGTCAGGTCGAAACCCGTCGGGCCCGGGTGAAATGCCCATCCTTAGGTATTAGTAGGAACCAGTACTAATAACAGGTACCCAGTCAATTGGTCTACTATTAATAAAATTTGAGTAGCAAATGAAAAAAATTACAACCATCAATAATAAAAAATTACCATATAATAATATACTCATTAGTTGGACAACTTGCTAGGTTTGTTGTAGCTATGGCAATTGTTTATGGTTTTATTGAAAAACTTGAAATACTATTAAGAATTACTGTAGTTACAAAAAAGTCGATAAAGTTTGTCAAAAATTAAATCTCTCAAATTTCAACAACTTTTTTAATAGTTACAAGGTTGACAATTTAAGGTTAATTGAATCTGCTTTAATGTTATTAAAGTTGTTTTGCATTTGCTTAATTGTAATTGCAGCTAATTTGGTTATAGTTTACCCTCTATTGGAGTTGTTTACACACGGTTTATTATAATTTTTTAAAGAGAAATTTGAACAGGTTGAAGGATTAAAAGATATAATATTTTAAATTCTAGGGATCAATTTAGAATGAGATTATAGTTTGGCGACAATCTGTACAATTAATTCATTTGTAAATTATTTAAGTTTGATGGTTGTTAGAAAAACAACATTATTAATATGTTCAATTGCCTTCGGTAAAACTCACCCACCTTGTAAATAAAATTGTTTGAACTATTTTTTTTAGTTTAGCCATTTGTATCCAATCTGTTGGCTGATTAATCCGAATCAAATATTGCACAGGTTTATTATGATTTATGGGTCGACCCTTCCAACCCAATTTACTCTATTCATAACACCATAATTCGAATTCTTAACCTTACTTAAGAGATTCAGTGTCTTATTCTATTAGACTAACTGACTAAAATTTCTTAGGAAAAACAATATTTTTTTTACTAGGACTATTCCTTAGGTTATGACATTTGTTATGGCAATTTAAGCCCATTATGAGCAGGCCAGATCCAGCCCGAGTTATGGACTTGGCCCGTCTTGGCCTAACAAATTTCGAAGTATGGAATGTCGATAAAACATTTTCATTTTATGTTGAAACTTACGTCTGAAAATGACATAATATTTTACCAACATCAAAATCGACGTCGCCGCTGATTAAGTAAAGAAAAAGAAAGAGAAATAAGCTGCTAGGGTTAAAAAAATATCATTTGCTATTATTCGATATAAACTTAATCACCGTTTATCGATATAATTTATATATTTTCTGGGATTAATTTAGATGGACTGTTGAGTCATGGCCCCAAAAAATATTATAAAATTAAAAAAAATTAAGTCAAGACTCAAGACATTGGAAATTTGTCCCATAAATATGTATAATTCGTTATTGTCCATCCGAAATTTATTAATTTTAAAATTATCCCTCCACCAAATAACGTTGAGTTACATTATAGTGGGCTTTATACATGTTTATAATAATGATTAATATATTGGAATGTAACAAAACACAATAATAATGGACTGGATTTCAACCCCTTATTTTTCTTCAAGCAAAATCAGTATCAGTTCCGGAAAGAAATGGTATTAGATTTTTCTTTTAAAATTACTCATACTTGACTTGAAGTCCTAATAATTAAAAAATATAGAAAAATTGTTCGAAAAAAAATATAGAAAATAATGATAAAGTTGTTAATTTTCTAAGTACAAATTTAGAAGATAAAGACCCAATAATCCACAAAATATAAAAGAATGATACCCAAAAAAAGAGTTAACAGTAAAATATTTGAGGGGCAAAAATGATATTTTGAATATTATAATTTATTTTATTAAATTTCATTTCCTTTCTGTTTCTATCAAGTAAAATGAGAGAAATGGAGGATTATCATTTTACTTTTATTTTTTCCTTAATAAAAAGGCATAAAACTTCGTTTAGCCGTTAAATTTAGGATTTATATTCAATACACTTGCGATAGAATGCTCCTTAATTTTAGTGTTCATGAGTTTAGTTTAGGTGTATAGTTTATGAGTTTAGTTTAGGGGTTTATGTGTAAGGGTTTAGAATTTAGGTTAGAGTTTAGTTTTCAGGGTAATATGGTGAGAATTTAGATTTTAACTTACTAACCATAAATTGTAACTCCAAACCCTAAATTTTAACCACTACTCCTAAATTTTAAACTTCAACACCTTAAACTCCGAAGCTAAGGCGCTTGTGGAAACTTTTAGTTTCCACCGCTAGTGTATGAAATAATTATGCTTAAATTTAAGGATTAATATTTGATACATTGCCAGTGTAAAAAAGTTTACACAAGCATGTATATTTTCAAGCTTAAATCTAAAATCTAAAATTCTAACCTTAAAGCCCTAAAAATCTAACCATAAACCCTAAATTCTAAACCATAAACCCCTAAATAATCTCGCTTGTAGAAACTTTATTTTCCACCGTCAGTGTATAATACAGTAATCTTAAATTTAATTATTTTTCTTACATTAGTTCTTAAAATTTTCTCCATTGTGTTTTTATCAACGTTTGGTGTTATCAAATATGACACGGAACAACTTGTTGTCGAGAGTTCAAAGCTCCCATGTCCACTTCCATTTTTGTAATATTGCAGAGCTGGAAGAGACAAATGCATGGGTCTCAATCCAACAAATTAATATTTTACACCTATAATCTTACCATCCTTTGGCTTGTCGGATAGGACTCAATTATCAAACAGCCAAGGTAGATGTGGCAAACGTACGAGTTCCAATCATATTTTTTTAGATTTGATTTATTTTGTGGAATTTAAATTTAGAAAGATAATGAAGTTAGACTGGACAAAGATTATTTCATCCGTTTGTATGTACTATGTAGGTTGAAAACATATCCGTATCTATGGATGTCGATTTACAAGCGTTTTAGTTTTAGGGTTTAAGTATTTAGTTTAGAATTTAAAAGTTTGGGTTTGTAGGTTCAAAACTTATGAGGAATTGTTAGAATTTAGGCTTTAGGGTTTATAGATTAAAACTCAGATCCCTAACCATCTTACCCTAAACTTTAAACCCAACTTCTAAACTTTAAATCCTAAATTCTAATCAAAAACCTTAAATTGTAAATACTAAATTCTAATCACAAACCCTAAATTATAAATCATAATCCTAGACCCCCTAAACTGAATTTTAACCATAAAACTAAGACACTTACGAAAAACCTTTTGATTTAACCATTGAATATAAACCCTATAATAAAAGTTACATATCTATAATATTAGTATATATCTTTAGCTTCTATACTAAAAGTATAAACATGATACGTAAAATATTATAAAGGAATAAAAATCTTCTACCCTTTCTGCTCCCCAACATATAAAAATTAAAATTTAAGAACTAATCTTAAATTTTAAATCTAAATCTTAATCCTTAAAAATACATGATACCCTATTTTAATCATAAATCATAACCTTTAATTTATTTTTTTAGTGTGAGGCCTAAATAAATGCATAAAAATGTGCATAAGATTTCACTCTCAGCTCATCACTCTGAAAAGATCTCATCTCAACATTAGAGATTAGGATGCCAAAATATCTTCCTTCAATCACCATAAATATAAGTTATTCATAATACTAACCATTAGTTGGCTTAGCGAGATAAAATACAGGCTTTTTTAGGTAAGGTCATATGTTCAAATCTTGACGCTATAAATAGAATAAATTAAGGTTCATCCTTATAATATAAGTATCTAATCTATATTAATCGACCATCGAGCCAAATACTGATGATTATACCAAAAATTAATATTACTCATAATGTTTTGCATACTACTGCAATATTCTATGAACAGTTCAGTCCAACATAAGTTTTATCATATCAATTTGTTTTTTCTTTGTATTTTAAATTGAGTAAAATCAGATTAGATTAAACACAACAATTTAGATCAACTAAAATAGACCCGTTGAATAAACCTAAATTCTAACAAGGAAAAAAAGTATATATAGTTTTTCGGTCTCAACATTAAAATATTAAATTTTAATTTTTAATCCTAAACTCTAAAAAATAGACATAACTCATAATTTTCTAAATATTAACTCTAAATTTTAACTTTAAATTTAAATTCTAAACTTAATTTTTAATGTAAAAACACAAAAAATACCAAAAAGAGATAAAGATTCTTATTCGTCTGAAAACATTCTTGAAGTGGGGATTGCTTGAGCAGGGACGGTGCTACATGTTGAATGGGAGGGGCTGTGGCCACCGGTAGGGAAATTTTTCTTTTTACCATTTGATTTTTTATATTCTTCCTGAAAAATTGGAATAATTATAAATTTAACCTTACCTTTCAAAATTTATATTTTACCCTTTTAACTTTAAATTCTGGCTCCGTCGCTGTGCGAGTTTACTTTATCATTTCATTTTGGTAGTGATGAATAGAGTGTGGGGGCTAAGTTCAAAATCCCACGTAACTTGGTTTTTCCACATGTTCGGATGATGTAAAGATGAACTCAACTGAAACACCTGTCCTGATGTCCGCCGTCAAAAGGAAGACACGTATGGAGCTTAGCTGCTGCTTCTACCATATCCCTAATGCAACCATACAAGCTGCCATTCGTATGAAAGCTACTCTGGGGGTCTTGTCTTACACTAAAAGATGAATGTGTCGGAACCTGATTCATTCGTTGCCCATTCTCATTTGTTACGGCTTAAAACAATCAATAATGGAGGACATGATAATGAACTTGAGCGTTCGTCGGAAAAATATCTCGTGACGCCGTCGACACGAGTTCTTTCGCTTTCGAGAAAACACGTAGAGGCAACAATGACCTCCGATTACATATTCGGATCCTTAAGAGTTGCACCAAGCATAGGATTTGCAACCCGATACCCCTTCATCAAATAAACAAAAATATTATGTTCTTTTTTGGTGTCTTCATGTGTTTCTCGATAATAAAAAAAATTATAAATCTAGATCTTAATTTCAAAACTATAAAAAACTAAAACTTACATCTTAATCCTTAAGTTATAATTCCAAACTTTAATATCAAACCCTAAACTCAACTTTTAATATTAAAACATAAATAAAAGCATAAAAATAATTTTTTTAGTTTGATTAAATAAGAGTCGGTTTGGCATGTCATCTAATAAAAATTTTAGTTTTTTAAAACTCAAATCAAATTAAAAAATATTTTTAACATCAAAAGTAGTTTTGAGAAATGATGCAGAATGAAACTTAATTAGAAATAATATTTTCTTCAGTTTTAAGGGTAAGCACTTTTGAATAACCCTTCATATTTAAACTATTTAAAAACTAAAATTTTAACCTTAAAATATAAACCCTAATCTCTAAATTTTAATCCTAAATTCTATACTTTATACAACCTAATCTTCTAAACCCTAAAATTGAAAGGCTTGTGTAAACTTTACAAGCTTGTTTATCAAAGTATTTTCCATATAAGATTATCGATTTTCAAACATGGAAATGTATATTTAGAATCTTACGTTACTTGGAGAAATTATATCATGGGTGATTCCCACCACGTCATCCATGAGACCAACCAATAAAAACCACCCACTTCATTATTATTTTCCATGTCATTAATCTAATAATAGAATAACTTTCAAAAAAACAGTTTTTAAAATGACATGAAAAAACTTTAGAGAAGATTCATTGGTTGAAAAAAATGACATGAAAAAATCATGTTGATGTGTGTGGTTTCTATTGTTTGGTCCCATGAATGACATGGTGGGAATCACCCATAATATAATTTTTCCGTTACTTGCCTTAGTGGTTAAGGGAATGGTTGTTGTTCCTATAGGTTACGAGTTCGAGCACCAACAGCTACAACAAGGTGATTGAACATGCATTGTCAAATGGTTGAGAGTTATTCAGAACATATACTACTTGTATTCACCTTAGCTTTCAAAAAAAAAATCTTATATTACTTTCGGAAAGGTAAGATTTTTTACCACTAATAAATTAGTCTAATGGGATGAGAGGTTAATCTTTTAAGTAAAATTAAAAATTTAAATACTAACATTTTAAAGAGAACATATGGGTTGAGAGAATTGTCCATATTTACAATAGATCTCTACACTAATCAATCTAAAAATTTAAAAGACGAAATAACCTGTTAACTAAAATGAAAATTTAAAATAACTTTTCAAGGTGCCAGAAATTGAAAATTTATAAAATGATATAAAAATTTAAAAGATTAAATAACCTGTTAACTAAATCACAGAAGACAGAATAAAAAATAAAGGATTGGGACCCAATCCTGAAGTTTCTAAATTCAGTGTACGAAATCTTTACCCGACATGAACTGGAATTTGCACAAGAACATGATGTTTCAATTAACATATCTTGTCCATGAATGGTAAAGTTGAACTAGGGACGGACCCAAGATTTTAGGTTAGGGGGCGAACTTATAAAAATTTAGGGGGGCAAAAATAGATTTTTAATAGAAAATACATAGAAAAATTTTAATTTTTTTTAAATCATATATAATTTTCAAAATTTTAGGGGAGCGGTTGCCCTCACCGCACCCTCGGTCCATCCCTGAGTTGAACAATGCACTTTTCTTTTTTCTTTCCCATCTCCATATGAATTCTGTCTGCGACAAAAGGACCAAAACTTAAGTTTGTAAAAGTTAAGGGATTTCTCATGGTTTGTATGTACGCAAAATCCAAAAGCCATACCATTATTGTACTAATAACAGAATACGTATTTACAAATTCTCATCCTCAACCAAAACAAAAAGGGTAAACAAAAAAGATTCTGCTAAATTTCTAACTGTTAGGCTGTCACTTGATTTTCACATCCTTCCGTCTCATTAAAACTGTCACCTTGCCATGTCCAAACAATGTCTTTCAATGCTGGCCTAACATCTTCCTCGCAAAACTTAGCGTACTCCAAGGTATCCCCCGTAGACTTGGAGAATTCCACGATTGACACCTCCGGTGCCACCTCGAACACCTCGGCCGTTACCGACAACCGCCCTTTTCTCCCCTCCGACAACCCTTGTAATCTCATCTTGAAGTCCTTGGCTTTCCCTACCTTGAAATTCAACCCCTTTGCGACGACTTCGATTTTCGATATTATAGCCCCGGCCGTACATCTAGACGTGAACATCGTCCCTGATTTCCTCTTGTTCTCGAACAAACTCGACAGGTCGAACCCCGACGACATCGAGGAAATAAACTCGAACGCGTTGAAAAACTTGGGAGACGAACAAGCCTTCTCGGCGGGGGACTCGTCGTCGTCTATCGGTCCCTCGACCGAGAACGCGAGGGGACGGGTGAATTCTTTTCGAAACCATTGATCACGCATTATAGCCGGGATCGTGATCCTTCTCTCAGGGTCCGATACAAGTAGTTTCGATACCAAACGCCTCGATTCCGCCGAGAACCAGCTCGGGAACTCGAATTCGGCCTTGAAAACTTTCCGATACATCTTCATCAGATTCTCATCTTGAAAAGGTAAGAAACCTGCAAGAAGAACATACAAAACAACCCCACAGGACCAAATATCAGCCTTTGATCCATCGTACCCTTTCTTCCTTAAAACCTCGGGAGCAACATACGCCGGAGTCCCACACTGAGTGTGGAGGAGCCCGTCATTGAGAAGCTGCTCCGGCAAAGCCGACAACCCAAAATCGGAGATCTTCAGATCTTCGTTTTCATCCAAGAGAAGATTCTCCGGCTTCAAATCGCGGTGCGAAACGCCTCGACTGTGGCAGAAATCGACGGCGCTCATCAGCTGCTGGAAATACTTCCGAGCTTCGTGTTCGTTGAGCTTGCCTTTATAAACCTTGGCGAATAATTCACCCCCACGGACATACTCCATGACAAAGAAGATCTTTGTCTTGGTCGCCATAACTTCCTTCAGTTCCACCACGTTCGGGTGTCGGACGAGGCGCATGACCGAGATTTCCCGCTGGATTTGATCCATCATCCCTTTCTTCTTCACCAGATCTTTCCCGACGACTTTAATGGCGACGCTTTCCCCCGTCGTTAACTCTTTCCCGTAATAGACTTTTGCGAAAGTCCCTTTCCCTAACAGCCTCCCCATCTCGTATTTCCCGAACAAAACATGTCTCTCCTCCATGGATTACTGGTTTGTTTCTTTTGTCTACAGAAAAAAGCAAAAAAACTGGGAAACTTTGTTGGCTATGGAGCTAATGAAATCTGAGAGATTGGAAAGTAAAGGGAATCGGAATCCATGAAAGAACAGAATGGAAGCTGAAAGTGATGGATTCCATAACGAGATTGAAAGCAGTGATTTTTATTGGGAAAATGGGGGCTGCCACTGAGCAGCACACAGAGTGGGAAATTAAGATGGGAATATTTGTCAAAACCGAGGTCGATTAAATAGGAAGAGCCGTTGTTGTTGCGGGGAGGTTACAACTAACCTTTCTACACTAATCAATTTTTTTGTATTAATTTGTTATTAACTAATGTTAATTAGATACTACACATGTTCATTATAGGGACAACCTGTTCACTTAATTTTTTTTTTCAATTCTTAAGGTTAGAATTTATATCTCTCACGTTATTTAATTTTTTCTTTCAACTAGGGCCACCTATTTCTCCTTTTTTATTCTTAGCTTCGTTGGTGACGTTATCAGTCTTGATGTCTGGTTATCGATTGTCGGTATTTCTTATTACGATTATCTTCGGTTAATTCTTCTGACATTAAATCTATCATTTGATCCCACAATTCCTTTCCTCCGTCTTATAAAAGATATATTTTTTTTAAAAAATAGTTTGGAATTCATCAAATTGATTAGTCACTCGAAGGGATGTCCATTTGACACATATTCGACGAGTAGACTCTATTTGACTTAATTTTATAAGATTGTGTTTTTTTTTATAAAAAAATAGGATAGTGTCAGGTCGGGTTTGGGTTTAAATTGAAAACATTCAACCCAACTCGACCTGAAATAATAGTTTAATTTTATTCTAAATATTTAGGTATAATTGCTATAATACTTTATATATTTTTTCAATTATCTCATTTCCTTATTTTCTCTAATAAAAATAAATTAATTATTATAATGCCCCTTCTCTATTTGTATTTTTTCAATTAACTTCTTATTTATGTTGGGTCAGGTCAAGTTTGGGTTTTACTCTAAAAATTTAGGTCGAATTCAAATCGAGTGAGATTATAAAATATTGGGTCGAGTCAAATTCGAATAAATATGCTATATTTTTGAGTCAGTACGAATCAATCAAAAATTCGACCTAACCCGACTCGTCCCTAATCTATTTTTTTAATATGTCAGTGTCAACAATCTAATTTTGAATTACTCCACATAAATCATCAAATCATGGCTTTATTTAAGACATGACATTTGATGGGACCAAAGTAATAAGAAAGTGCGCTCAACCCCATCCCAGGTTGACAAGTATGCCGAACATGGGCCCCTCCGTTCATGACATTTCCTTTTTCTTTAATGGGCTAATTATTATTTCGCACTTTTGCTATTATATTAATTCATTCACCTAATTTTCGTAAGATTGGAAAAATTATATTATAGACCCGGTTCGCCATATTATATATAGTACTAATTAATAAAAATAATTTATTTTATTAATTTTTTATATAATTATTTTATCAAGTGAATCTTCACTTATTAGAAAGTATTTTTTAGTTTAATTTACAATAAGTATGAGAAAATATTCACTTAGTAAAAATATAACATAAAAATATTAAAAAAATAACTAATTTTTATTAATTAAGATTATGAATAACGTGGTGAGCCGAGCTTCTAATATAATTTCTTCGTAAGGTTGATTTGTTTTGTCGCAAACGACAATACAATTGTCTCAATATTAATGGATAAGTTTTATCTTTATTATTGGAATATAAAACTCTGTTAATTTTGGAGACCAGTAGTTGATCCTACCTTATTATTATATATTATTTTCTTTCGCATTTTTTTCTTTTATTTTTCACTTTTAAGTTTTAGATAGGCTTGTAAACGAACTGAACGAACACGAATGAGGGTGTGTTTATGTTCTTTCGTTTAACTTTAACCAAAAAAAATAAATGAACACGAACATAAACGAACACAAAATTTCTTGTTCGTGTTCGTTCATTAAGGAATGTAGCTTGTTCGTGTTTGTTCATGTTCGTTCGTTTAAATGATAAACGAACATAAACGAACAAATGAACCTATATAATATGTTAAATATTTAATATTTTGAGTTAGTTTAATTAATTCAGTTAATTAACTGATTTTAAACCAAATTAATCGATAATTGAAATTAAAAAAAAAACTCTTAATCATTAACTGAAACCTAAAATTATCTAATAGGTTAACCAATTTTGTTTTGGTTCGGTCGGTTAGTTCGGTTAACCAAACAATGAACACCCCTAGACATATGTGAATAAACTTATATGAACATAAACGAACACAAACGAACGAACATAAAGAAACATAAACGAACAGATTACCGAACGTTCACGAACATAAATGAACAAACAAGCCCTTTGTTCGTGTCCGTTCATTTAATTAAACGAACAAGAAATCTTGTTCATGTTCGTTCATTTAATAAATAAACGAACTTCCCGTCGAACGGTTCGCTGAACGTTTGGTTCATTTTCAGCCCTAGTTTTGGAACCTTAGATCATCTCTCTTATATTAATAGATGCTTGTAATCATCTCAATATAACGTTCTTAAATTGCAATAAAGTCAATTTACAATGTGTTATCATGTTTTATTATTATGCTATTGTTTGTAATGTTTATCCTTCATCGTTAATTAAACCGATGTTGATTTATTCTAATGTGGCTCTTTGTCCCACGTCTATTGGGATGAACTACACTATGATAAGTCAACAACAAGTCAAATGATTTGAGGATCGTGTTTTTCTTTTTTTGAGACGTTTTGAAACTATCTAAAGATTAAAAGATAAAATTTTAGGTCTAAAACAACACAGAAGCATCTTGAGTAAACATTATCTTTTCAGTTGATGGTTATTTAGTTATCTTGTTAATCTATTTCAATTGTAAATTTACAGATTGGTTCTCTCTTTTTTATAATTATTCAAAATCATTATAGATATGTCGTGTTTGAGTTGTGATAATGTCAATTGTCAACGTGTTTATCATGTTTTATTACTATATCAGTGTCAATGGTGTTTATCCTTCACCATCAACAAAACCAATGCTAATTAATTTTACGTGGCTCTTCGCCTCACGTCAAATAACTGTAAACCGAATGATTTAAAGATCAAAAAGTAAAATCTTGAAACTAAAACGAGACAAAAAAAAAATCCCAAGAATACAATCCATTTCTAACTGTTGGGAGTTTCCATTGAACAATCAAAAAATACGTCAACAAACCTAATTTTAAAAAGAAATTGATTAATTATAGTTGACACATTATTTCTTTTATTTTTCCAAAGTTTTGGTGTTAAATATATTATTTGAGAGAAGATATAAGAAAAGAAAGAACAATTTGGTGGTGAAAGGGTCACATCCGAAACCCCAATAATTGATTGAGATAATGATCATTACTCCAAAAATAACCCAAAAACCATTGAATCTTTGATAGGCCATTCCATTTGTCTTCTCATCCATTTTGGTAATCATAGTAATAGGTGTAGTTTTAAAAGAGTCTATGGATAGACGGATATTTTAAATAAAGTTAAGAGTTCGAATTTTAATATTATAATTAAAGTCAAATTGAATTGAGAACGAGTCTTCATAATAAATCTTTATAGTATCATGTCTAGATTAATCGATCAATAAATATAAACAAATTGTTATACAAAAAAAATCACTTAAATATAACCATAAAAATTATCAACTAAGACAATCTTATATAGGGGTGCTTAACGAGTTGAGCAGCTCGTGAGCTGCTCGAACCCGATTCGGTCAAAACTTGATAAACGCTCGACTCGAACTCAATCTCGACTCGAGACTTTAACGAGTTGAGTCGAGCAAAGTCTAACTTAACTCGATAAGTTCATGAGCAGCTCGTTAATTTTTTAAAATATTTTTTAGTAATAGCTTTAGTTTGATGTACTTGTGGATTGTTACTTTAGTTTTAATATAATAGTTTTGTGAATTTGTGGATTGTTATTTTAGTCTTAAAATGCTAATTTGGTGTATTTGTGGGTTGTTACTTTGGATTTAGACTTTGAAAGTGTTTTATACACTCTATTGATTTTTTTGTTAAATTTGTTATTTTATGTTAGTATTAAGCCTCATATAGTATTATTAAATTTTACTTTTAGTTGAAAATAAGGTAAATTTTTTAGTGAGCTTAACGAGCAATGAGTCGAGTTGAGCAACAATTTTTTTTAATGAGCACGAGTCGAGCACAATTTTAACGAGCTTAACGAGCAACGACTCAAGTCGAACAACAAAAATTTTTAACGAGCACGAGTCGAGCAGTACCCAACTCGCGATCGGCTCGCTCGATAAGCACCCATAATCTTATATACCCTTTCTTACCCTGCAAGAAAGTTTGTACAAATTAAAATAAGACTTAATTGTGTAAAATGTCCTAAAATTTTGAGAGAGAAAAATCAATTAATCTTTTAATATTTTTTTCATTCAATTAAGCCTTTAAATTAATAAATTCAATCAATTAAGACCTTGACCAACGGTTGAAAAAAAAATAATGAAATAATTTTAATGATTTATTTATCCTCATCCAACATTCAAAAAAGATGTAAAGTAATTTAATTTTACACATTATATGATGTGACTCAATTAGAAGCTATCATAAACTAAACCCGACTGTGGAAAACAAATTTTCCACCAGAAGATTTTCCCTTTAAAATATGCAACCCAATAAGAACAGTAGAAAGAAAAATCTGCAGGCAATGTTGCAATCATTTAGGATTAAAATAAAACGGCATTGAACAGAAGATAAAAACAACATTAGTCTATCAAAGCAGCTCCTTTTGATCATAAACAAAAAGGCCAACCCATTGTTTGTATCCTAATGCCGCACCTTAAATAACACGAGTTTCATTTAGCCCAGAAAAAAGATAAACATAAACTTAAAATTCCTACAGACACTAGTAACTGTCTGTAACTGTGAATAAAGACTAAAATCTAAGTCCATACCAAAATGCATGGATACCTGTGAACGCAGCATCTCGATGTTTATGAAGGCTGCAATGAAAACTAGGATTCAGTCAAGTTCCACATTGGACAACAACCAGCCCTTGCCCTGGCCCTGGCCCTGGCTATGACTCTGCAGTTGAAGTGGCTTTCAGCTCTTCTCGCAGCTTTTTTACAGACTTGGAATCACTTCCCTGTCCCTCAGACGAACGTTTCTTCCGCTTAAAAGTTACCACAGCCTCAGCTAAATCAATTGAGTTATCTTTCATGCTGTCACTTTCTTTCACCTTTGTTGAATCAGATTTTGACTTACCGCCACCATTTGCATCCGATTTACCACCACTTTTAAGAGGCTTGCCCTTAGCATTGGAGGAAACTTTGGGGGTTTCCTGCTTGGACTTGGCTGTCTTTGAAGTGTCTGGCTTCGGCTTTGTGGTAGCTTTCAGCATAACATTGTCATCATCCCTGGGTTTGGTAGACTTGGGTGTCTCAGCACTGTCCTCGTTTTTGGATTTGCTGCTCACTTTTGAAGGAGCATCCTGGGATTTGTCATCTCCCTTGGGTTTGGTAGACTTCGGTGTGTCAACACCGTCCTCGTTTTTGGATTTGCTGCTCACTTTTGAAGGAGAGTCCTTGAGTTTGTCATCTCCCTTGGGTTTGGTAGACTTCGGTGTGTCAACACTGTCGTCCTTTTTGGATTTGCTGCTCACTTTTGAAGCTGTGTCCTTGAGTTTGTCATCTCCCTTGGGTTTGGTAGACTTCGGTGTGTCAACACTGTCCTCATTTTTGGATTTGCTGCTCACTTTTGAAGCAGTGCCCTTGGGTTTGTCATCGCCCTTGGGTTTGGTAGACTTCGGTGTGTCAACACTGTCCTCATTTTTGGATTTGCGGCTCACCTTTGAAGCGGCGTCCTTGGGTTTGTCATCGCCCTTGGGTTTGGTAGACTTCGGTGTGTCAACACTGTCCTCAGTTTTGGATCTGCTGCTCACTTTTGAAGCGGCGTCCTTGGGTTTGGTAGACTTCGGTGTGTCAACACTGTCCTCGTTTTTGGATTTGCTGCTCACTTTTGAAGCGGCGTCCTTGGGTTTCATAGACTTGGGTGTGTCAACACTGTCCTCGTTTTTGGATTTGCCGTCCGCTTTTGAAGCAACATCAACTGATGTACTACCACTTTCAGGGGTATGATCCTTGGCTTTGGTAACATTGTCATCATCCATGGGTTTGTCATCATCGATGGGTATGGTAGACTTGGGTGTGTCAACACTGGCCTCGTTTTTGGATTTGCTGCCCACTTTTGAAGCAACATGAACTGGTCTACTACCAGTTTTAGGGGTATGGTCCTTGGCTTTGGTAACATTGTCTGATTTGCCGACACTCTTGGAGCCACCCACTTTGCCATCTTTTATTTTGCTACCAGACTTCGTGGCAGCACCCTTGGATTTTCCGGACGAAGCTCCTCCACCCCTGGACATCCAATTTTAAGATATTCAGAAATCAAGGATAGAATCGTAGCAAAGATTTTCGCTTGAAAGAATTCAATAACCTTTTTGGCCAAGCATCCATCTTGGGTTGCTTGCGCGGCTGATCAGCTGCTTTTGCTTTCTTCTTTTCAGAGCTGTTAAAGAAAATGGAAACAAAGGGAAAAAGAATATAAGCCCACAGAAGATATCAGACAGGAATAGACCAGGAAACGAACAAGCGACTCATGATTGTGGTTCAATTAACTCTAGAAATCAAGAATCAAAATAAGAACCTACATTTCGGATGAACCATCAGGACTTGGATGATCGGCAGCAACTTCCTGTTTCAATAAATTATTACCAATTTAGAACACAAAGCAAATAAAAGCTAGTAATACATAATAATTAGGAAAAGTGTCCACCTCATCTGACCCAGACTCATCTTTGATCACCTCCCACTTTTCTCTCTTAAGATTCAAAATTTCTACATCACCATCATCATAGCACACCTACAGACAGGGAAATGAAGAAATTTAAAAAATCTAACATGAGCAGTTAAGAGGGAAAACCTCAGGTAATACGGAAAAGAAAAACATATAAGGAAGCTTTTATCTTAATTGATGTCTCAACCTTGTGCTTCTTTCTAATACGATCAAATGACTGAATAACACCGTCATAGAATCTGCAAAAGAATAACACACATAAGGGGAGAAAGAAATTGAACCTTAATCAAGTATAAAGAAAATCTCAAATATGACTTGATTAAGAAGTAATTAACCCTCCAGGAAAAACTTCGAGACAAGTAACAAATAAATAACCATGTGGCACTTAAGACGTCATCATTCAAATACCAAATAATTTACCCTTTGGTAGTAAGTGAAGAGGCTCAACAGATATATAAGACAATAAGAAACCTAGCCTTTATAGATGTGTAGCTCAACAAGACCCTACTCATGGACAAGGAACGACAGAACACGCTTCGACCTTGACACCATGTTAACCATTCAACCAAAACCAATTAGTAGTATGTAGAGAAGCTCAACTTGAATATAAGACAAGAAACTCAATCCTTAATTGATGAGGGATAACACCACCCCAGAACTTTCTATTTTGTACCTCCTAGCAAAAACTAAGAGAAGAGATGTATTTTGCTAGCGGAAAAGATAGGTTAGTTTCATACCATTCATAAGGAGGGGGGGGGGGTCTGATCTTGGTTTTCATGTTATCATATTCTATCTACCCTTTTTTCACACGCTCGAATCTTACATTCACACCACATATTGGAAAGAGAGCACTTTCCTTTAGTTATTTTGTTTTCCTTGGTTATAAACTGGTATGGGAAAGACATTCACGGTTTGCATGAAAATACAGAAAAGATCAACGGATAACATTTCACGGTTTCTATTTTTACATTATCACCTCTATAATACTTGTAAGTAGAGCATGGAAATACAGAAATATATATATACTTACGTGCTGTCCATAGGCCACCAGACCTTCACCTTCAAGCCAACCAGATTCTCATCATATTCTAAGGTATCAGATCCCTGACAAAGAAATAAAATGAAATAAAAATCATTTGCTTCCAGAAGAAGGACATGTGATGTGATATCATTGCTTCAACTATGTTCAAAATGCAGTTTGCATGAACAGAGTCAAGCAAAAGGTTTACAATACTTCACATAGAATTATTTGAGCCTCTATTTCAATAATGAGAAATAAAAGGGACTGGCTATGATCTCAAGAAACAGCAAAAGGAAATAAAGTAGTTAGCAAAATGACACATAAAAGTAGAAGACAAATGCAACCTAAACAGACTTGTACCTACAGACACTTACTTTTTCTTTACTTTGGGTATGCTTTCTCTTGGAACTTGTCTTAGGGGTCTCGTCAATGTCGGAATCATTTTTGTTTGGCTCCACTGCCTTTGGACCAACCATTTCCTAAACAAAAGATAAGACAACAATGATTACCTTCATTGAAGTATACAGAACAGCTAAAATGTAAATAATAAAGCTTTAAATAAGCAACTTTAATAGAATATCTAATTTACAACTTAAAAGCCAAAAAGTAAGCACCTCATCATCATTCCTGGTCGAGATTTTGGTTCTATCCTTCTCAGGAAGAATCAGTTTTCCCCGAGCACGATTTTTCTTATCCTCCGGTTTCCTTGAGGATGATCCATCTGCATTCTTACTACTAGAATCCAGCTTCTTTGACAGCAGCTTCAATGGTGTTTCCTCTGAATCACTTGCAGTGCCACTTTCTTTCTTAGTTTCACTATTCTTGTTCAAAACCACAGAAGCAACCCTTTTCCCTGGGCGTTTATTTGTTTTTGCCTCTAAATCACTTTTCACTTCAGATGACTTCTTAGAGACATCGTCAGCAGCAGATGTGATCTTCTTGCACGAGCCATCTTTCTTTTTTGGTCGAGCAGCCTTTTTTGAATGGCTCTCATCATGTATGGTCCCACTTGGCGCTGGGGAAGCAACATCATTGGATTCATCCTCAGTTGCTTTTGTCAGGGAAGGCTGAACATCGGTCGCTCTTTTATTTTCCATGGATACAGCCCCGTCAACAGAGGGATCCTTGCAAGGTGGATGAGCATCATCCTTGCTGTCATCTTTCTGGTCGGTTAAGGTCTCAACTTCCTTACCATCAACATGAATGCTTTCGGAAGGTTCAGTTGATTTTGAATGAGATTTCCCCCCTTTTTCCTCAGTACTTTGTTCTAACTTAGAATCCGAAATGACCACTTTCTCACCTTCCGATTCATCAGGTTCAGCAACAGTTGACATATCAACATTCTCAGACTTATCAGCAAGGCAATCATCCTCTTGCTTCTTTAAGGAGTTTGAATCAGGCAATGAATTGTTTTCATCAGTTTGAATAATGCCATTGCTAAAAACTGAAGTTGGAGATTTTTCATTGGCATGTTCAACTTGTTCAGTTAAAACTGGTTCTTTAGGAATCTCTTTGTCCTCCTGTATAAGATTTGAGGATTCATAAATGACTAATTTCAAGTACCAAATTCTAATAGCAAAAGAAGAACACAATAAAAAAGGAAGCACTTGAATCCACACAAACACGCGCTCATAGAACATTGATAATAAATATAGGAAACATGCCTGGACTGCATTGCCCAAAGGTGCCTCAGCTGGTTTGCTCGCAACATCCTACAGAAAATTAACCCAAAAAAAGAAAGAAAACGTTAAGCTCAACTAATTCTACCGTATGTTCGCCAAAGAAGGCATAAAAGGTATCAGTAAGGTGTCATAGTGCGTCAGCACAAGACAAACTTTTGAAGGATATCTTAAACAAAAGAAGTGAAAAAAGTAAATACAAAAAAAGACCAATACTGAAGTACCGTACAAAATTAAATAAAAAACTCTAAACCTTATATAATCAAGTAGCACCTAATCTATCTGCAAACAATATAGACATTCAGATGCAAATGAGATAATTACCACTTGTTTTTCAGTAGCAGTATCATTCTGCACCACATCATTGAGTGCCACTTGGCATATAGAAGCTACTACACTACTATAATCCTCAAAAGGAATGCCCGAGTTCTCTACAGCTTGCGTTAGGTAAGGTTTCAGCTTTGATGCACAGGTTTCAAGCACACTCTTCGCCAACCTCCGAGCAATAGGAAGTATTTCCTGAGAGGAAATAGATGCCCTACATGAACTAAACAAGATAGCAGAAGAGAACAGGTACAAAGTAACTTAAATGGTAACAGACCTCATTATCCCTCTTTACCCTAGCTAAGATTGGGGAGAGCAGCTCCATAGAGATGTCTTCACTTTCTTCGAACACAAGGGCCATAATTGTCACCATTGATGTAAAGACAGTATCTGCATGATAATCTCTGAAAAGCAAACAAAAAGAATCACGGAAAACAATGGATCAGAATGCATATACAGGCTAGCATACTAAACCACTTCTTTATTCTGTTATAATAGCAATCTACTCTAGTAAAGCGGCCTTATAGAAGGATGAGGATAACAGAATGACAACAACTCTTTATTCTAGATAATGCAATAATCATCTTGTGGAAAACTAAAGCTTACAAATCACACCACTCGTAAGGTAGGAAATGATGGCCACAGATTTATGTCGATGAACGAATGTGAACAAGAGAATGCATCTCTCCAATCAGGGACTTAGTTTATACCTTATTGCATTAAGGAAATGCTGGAACATCTCAATGATTAAAGCATCACATTCAAGATCCAACATCACCACACATGATCTGACTTTGGCAACAGTTTCAAGAATTGAGGTCCTCTTAATATATGAGCGGCTGGACTTGTCAGATAAATTTTCAAATGATGCTACAATCAGTTGAAAGACCTCCTGCATACACATTAAGAAGAATCAATACTTCCAGTGCAGAAAATTGGTAAAAGATCATGAAATATGCAAGAGCATCCAGAAAAAATGAATTCAAAGTACCCTCATTTGGTCATCAACATAAGGAGCTTCAGGTGCAGATATCCTTGTTATCTCGCTGATGCATGCAGCGACTGCAACTTTGACATCATCATCAGGATGTCTGAAAAGCTGCTCTCCAATCAATGCTTTATGTGAAGGAGAGAGTGCATTTTGCATTGATTTACTTGGTGATTGTTCCACCCTTGAAAGAAAACTCTCGACTTGCTATATTTGCAGAGGATAGAAAGAGAAAACAATCAGCAATCAATGTAAAAGGTAGAAACACAAGCATAAGCCACAACCCAAGGCATACTACCGTGCTTAAAAATTCAGATAATCAATTTGATCACCCCAGCTTCATTAGGATTGCTCAAAAAAACATCTATATCTTATGCAATAAAACCATAATCTCGCATGCTGAAATAATTTTTCCTCACTAGCAATGTTTTCAAACACCTATTCTAGCTTTCCATATTAACCTTCAATGATTTCAAAGCAACAACAAATCAGCCAAGTAAAAACTTTACCTCACCTATCAGAAGTTAATTGCCAAAAGGAGCTCATGCTTAATTAACTAAATAATAAAGAAAAAAAAACAAAGGACGTTATTCATTATACCGGTTTCTCAGATTTTATAAACTTAAAGCCTGATATGTGACTCCCTTTAGGAGGAATCAAGACCGTTATGCCACGTATAGACAACAAATTGGCACACGTGTAGATGCACACTCACTTAAATGGAGCTCATGTGATTCCCCTTAGGAGGAATCAAGACCGTTACGCCGCATATTGACAAAAAACAGGAGCACTTGTAGATACTCACATAAATGCAGTCCGCGTGTTTCCTTTTAGGAAGAATCAAGACCATCAGAATGCATATAGGCAAAAACGTGAGCACGTGCAGATACATCCTAACTTAAATGCAGTCACGTGATTCCCTTTGGGAGGAATCAAGACCGTTACGCCGTATATTGACAAAAACGTGCGCACTTGTAGACCCACACTTACTTAAATGCAGTTTGTATGATTTCCTTTAGGAGGAATCAAGACCGTTGCGCCGCATATTTGACAAAAAATAGTGCACACTTGTAAATACACACTCACTTAAATGCAGCTTGCGAGATTCCCTTTAGGAAGAATCAAGACCGTTAGGCCGCATATAGACTGTTAGACCTTACACGCGCATAGATACACACTCGCTTCAGCACTGCTCGCGGGCATTTTTAAATTTGAAAAAACTTCAAACCATTTTAGCCATATATTTTCTACTCCATAGGATATGCACTCAAATACACACAGCATTCTAGGATTGAAACCATAGTAAAGTAAAATTATTATACATATCAGATACTTGACAAATTCAGATTCATAGTAAATCTTAAGAAAAAGATAGAAAATCAGCAATATTTAAGAGGAATCAAGACCGTTACGCCGCATATTTGACAAAAATAGAGCGCACTTGTAGATACACACTCACTTAAATGCAACTTGCGAGATTCCCTTTAGGAATAATCAAGACCGTTAGGCCGCATATAGACCGTTAGACCGTTAAGCGTGCATAGATACACGCTCACTTCAACTTCGCTCGCGCGCAAATTTAAATTTGAAAGAACTTCAAACCATTTCAGCCATACATTTACTACTCCATAGCATATGCACTCAAATACACACAACATTCTAGGATTGAAACCATAGTAAAGCAAAATTGTTTTACATATCAGATACTTGAAAAATTCAGATCCATAGTATATCTTAAGGGGAAAAAAAAGATAGAAAAATGGCTATCTTTAAGAGTGGTAAACAGTACCCACAGACAGAAGCAGAACTGAACACCAGTTAGAAATCACTTTTGAACTTACTCAAAATCACAACAGTAACGGCAGAAGCATAATTGAACACATAAATGAATACAAAGAAGAAAAAAAAACCTTTAGGACAAATGAAAACGTAGATCAAGATGAGTCAAATGTAGCTTACTTCGATATCAGAAAACCAAAATTATTCACAAAAAAACGAACCCCGCATGCATACCATAAAAACGAAGAATAAAACAAAAACAAGCGTGAAAGAGTAAAAAACAGAAGCTAGGGCTCACATCGAGGAGAGTGATGAGCTCATCAACTGAAGACGGAGGTTCAAGGAGCTTGTTTCCGGCCTCCATTAACACCAACTCCAGCTCTTTATCAGACGACGCCATACCTAAATACACAGAAAGACAAATATTTTAAAATCAGTATCTAAAAACCCACCATTTCACAGCATTGAAAAGCTCAAAACTCACGAAAAAAACGAACCCCCAAACCGAAAACAAGACAAATTCAGGTGGAGAGAAAAGGGTATTTGGTGGGGGGGATAAAGTTAGGGTTTTTGGTTTCTTCCGGGAGCTAAGTGACACAGTGATGACTAAAGTTTTCTCCTTTTTTTTTTTTTTGTGAGTAAAGAGTTCTGAAGAGGAAGTGTACTCTCAGAACAAACAAAAAGAATGAATTTTTTTATATATATTTGAATTGCTCCGCCTGTCGGACATTGTTGAGCAAGTGTTTTTTCGGTATTTAAAGGAGGAGAGTCCAGCGAGGCTGTGCTCGGATTCCGCCTTGTTTTATAAACTGGATTTGAATTACGGCTTCAAATCCACCTTTGGATTTCCAGGATGTGGGGACCACCTGGTATTCTCCCTCCCATTTTCCCCCCTTTTCCTTACATGGAAATACAGTAACGGCTCAAAAAAACAACTCAGCACTGCTACGTAGGATACCATTTATTCATCCATAATAATAAATTTCATGTTTATCCATAAAATTTTAATTAAATATGTAACATGGTTCGAATATAGTGAATCGTTCAATATCCTCTGATTTACGAGTAAGGGGTTTGGTTAGTACAAAAATTGTATTAATAAGTACGTTCAAAAAATTACACGTGAATTATACGTACGTTCGAATAAAAATTACATGTTTTTATTTTTGTGCAATTATACACACGAAAAATTGATTTCTAGAAGAATTACACTCGTGAATCTGTTTTATTTTGGTTCAGTTATGTACATTTAAAGAAATAAATATCAATTGGTTGAGCAGAATGAGACATTAATCCCTTAAATAAGATTAAGAGTAATATTGACATTGTAAATGAAGCAAATTGGGTTGTGAGGTCGTACTCATAGTGGACCTTTACGATACTTAGTATGAATTAGTTAGTCAATAAATTAAATACTTATAATTATAGTGAAATATTAATAAATGCATATATTTATGGCATAATGCCAAAAAAGCATGCTATTAATATTTGTTGAATAGTGAACCTAACAAGCATCCTATTGCAAAAGCGAACAATGATCATCTTAGGAGACACAGATTCAAATCACTGTCTGCATGGTGTATATGTATTGTCAAATGGTTAATAATGTATATGAATAGATACTACTTTGTAATCACCTTTAGACTATTCAAAAAAATTATTTGTTGAATAGCCACTTTGGCTTTTTTTGAATTGTCACACCATACTTATGGTTATACCAAAAAATTAATAATTACATATATTTATGGCATAATGCATAAATATACTCCCAACGTTTGACTAAATAGTTATTTTGGCTCTATTTTTTTAAAACTTTATCTCTCAACGTTTTATTTTGAGTCAAAATAACCTATCAATGAATAAAAATCGTTAGTTCACTGACGATAAACACCTTTATATGGCCTGACAATGCTACACAACATCATATTAACATAACCACATTCACAGAGATTTTGCAATTTGACCTCAAGAGAAAACAAACTCAAATCTTTATTAAAGATAGCGCACACTTCAATCAATCAATGTAAGATGCCGTGTAGGATCTTTGTGTCAATTTAAGGTATTTAAATTGCAAGTTAATTTAATAGATTTATTTAGTTTTTGAATAACGGTGTCCAATTGTGTTATCATCCATAACGATTGTTGATAAGAGTTTGAATTATAGTGATGATTTCAAGAAAAATGCAGAAGCTAGTGGTGAAGAAGCAAGAAAACATTATAAAACGATAAAATAAATGACCAAAATGCTACTTTTTAAAATTTGATAGACAAAAGTAAATACTTATAAAACAAAAGTGACCATTACAATAATTTACCTGTAATATATTATAAGTTTATAAAATGGATCGGTGAAACCCAAGCCTGATCCATATTTTAAATGGACATAATTTTTAATTCAAACCCAATTTTTAAGCCTAATATTTTTGTTTAATTCCTTTCAAAGTTCGGATAGACTTTCATATTTGGACAAGTAGCCCAACACACCATTTTATTTTTAAAGCCCAAAATTTGATTGTTTGCAGATCCACCGTTTAAATACTGGTGTGGGAATATAATAAATTTTTATTTAATAAAAAAATTAATTTGTTTGCTTGTTTTTAAGGTGTCTATTAGAGCAATTCAGTGACTAATTATTTCACATTTTGTTAGCCCATATATGGGGTAAATGCTGGTCCCAAATTTTAAAGCTGCTTCATGCCCAAGGCGAGGATCAAACCATCGACCACTGGTTAAGATAATAGAGATTCGTACCATCTCGCTTAAGCCCCATGATGTAAATAATAATAATTTTATAAATTATTTGATATACATGTTGTGTAAGCTTATGATTTGGGGTTATAAATTTA
The DNA here is from genome assembly GCA_030270665.1 of Hibiscus trionum. Lineage (NCBI taxonomy): Eukaryota > Viridiplantae > Streptophyta > Magnoliopsida > Malvales > Malvaceae > Hibiscus > Hibiscus trionum. The sequence continues at coordinate 39,632,369 of BSYR01000022.1, forward strand.
GTTTGGAGCTTTAATAGTTTTGTTTTGTAAGGTTTATAATTTTAAATTTATGGTTTAATATTTTAAGGATTTGTTATTTAAATTTTAATTCTTAAAGAGTAAATGTACACACTTAAGTATTTTTTTTACCCAACATGAAATAATTAATAACTTTACAAATATAGACTAAGCTCCGTTGGTTTTTTTTTATTTATTAATAATGGGAAGTAACGCTACATGCCTCGTTAAAAACCTCTCCTACACTTAGATGGGGGAAAAAGAGTACATGTGGGTTACATACAAGAAAAAATTAGACCAAAAAACAAGTAAACAACAACAAACTATCAAGAGATATCGGACGACAACAAAGCCTCCACATCCGGTGGAGGGTGAAGAAAAGTCTTTTCACTAAAGGACCAAGTTCGTGCCAAAGACGCCAACTTATCAGCAACCATATTAGCATCACGGAGTATATGAGGCCGCCCATAGTTCCGCCATAATCACCGAGCATCGGCCAATACTCCTCTCAAAACCATAAATCCAAGCCCCCGTCGAGTCCCTAATTACCCCGCCTATCGAAGCTTCATTTGCCGGTCCTCCAACCGACTCATCCGCATTCACTTTCATCCTCCCCATAGCAGGTAACTGCCGTTTGTTTTTTGAAATGTTTTTTGTTTTTATTTTTTAAAATTACTTCGTAAAATTGAGAAACATGTTTGATAAATGGAAATAAAAAGTTGTTTTCAATAATAAAAAATATAAACTCCGGTTTGATTAACTATGTTCTTATAATAGAAACACGACAAATAAACAAAAAAACTGTAAGATTTTTTTTTGGATAAATAAAATTTTCTTATTCATCCAAAAAAATCATCCAATTATAACTCAATCAACGACCGTACATGGGAAAAAAAACAAGAAAAAATAGCCTAAGTTATCTCCCACTCAGAAACAAGAGCAGAGCCAGAACATTAAGTTAAAAGTCGTAGGATTCGAACCAAGGTAAAAAAAATTAATATTTAAAATTGTTAAAAAAGAGCATTTTTACATTTATATAAATTTTAACTTCGACAAATTCATTAGGTTGAAAGTCATTATTTTCAGCATTTTTAATCTTACATAATATTTTCAATGAAAACAATTTTGTGTTATTTTATAATTTTCAATTTTTTAAATCATTTTCAAAAAATTTCAACCAACATCCATTTTCTATGAAAATAATCCGACACTTAAAACTTATATGAACGCAATTAGGCAAATTAGATTTCATTGGAAAAGATTTTTGCATGAAAAGTCAGAGGTATTCATATGTTGAATTTTGCATGGATAACGTGTTGAAGAGACGTATTGCCCTAAAGTTGGACCTTAGAAACCGAAGTAATAGCTGTAGAATTCACCGACTTTAGAAAACACGTAAACCTTGTAAATAAAGTTGTTCGAATTAAAATCTTTTAAAATGAACATTATTTTTATCACTGAAACCACTCGTTGAGTTCGAAAACGGTAATTATTAACATGTTCCGATTCATTCATTAATACGTTATCGAAGACTTTAATGATGTTGGATGTTGTACTCATGTTGATGATGATGAGATCTTGATTTAATGGTAATGAAAGATCATATACTCCCTCCGTCCCAAAATTGTTCAACTTTAACTATAATTTATTTAAAAATTTTAATTAATTAAAATTTATATATTATATATTTAAAAACTACTTGATTCAAGGTTTTTACAATGTATTTTTTTTATATTTTTATCAATAATAAATTTTAAATTTTAAAAAAAATTAACTCAAATGTGACAGTTTAGTGGGACAGAGAGAATATATCGGTTCATGTGGAAGAAATATAATGTGAGATGTGCCTCTTATGAATTTTGCATTTACAACGTGTTTGCAGGCACATTTTGGCCATGAAGTCATGACGTATATAATTAGATTTCTGACTTTAGAAAACGATGTAATCGGTGCAGAATTTACGGACTTTAGAAGCATATTGCTTCTGAGAAAATGCAAAAGATTTGTTATTAACCTTCAACATTCATTTTTTTTTCGAACCAAAAGTGATTTCAGTAGAAAAGCGGATGTCGAATAATGTTCATTCTAAGAAATTCGAGTTCAACCACTTTATCTATAAAGTATCTGCATTGTCAAAAGGTTAAAAATGTCTATAAACAGATATTATCCTTTAATCACTTTCATACTATTAAAAAACAATTGATATTCAAAACCAATATGAAAATAGGACTTTTTAATAACAAACAAAAGAAAATAGTGTGGGCCACCCTCCCAACCCATTTTCTCTAATCAACATCAAGATTTAATTGCTTAAGAAATTTATTATCTCACTCTAACTTACTCTATTTACAATGCTAAAATTCGAACTTGTGACATTATTTAAAAGATTTCGCCCTGGTTCCACTAAACCAAACTAGTTGTTGTTGGTTGTTCAAGTTTTCTTTATTACCAAATAATGTCATATAAGTATATAATAGAGTTTAGGGTTTATAAGAAAGAGAGTCGGTTGTTGCATATTTTTTTCACTTTTGATTTAATTTTTTCAAATATAACAATAATCGAGCATAAATAAGAAAGTGGGTTTCATTTTTATCTCATTTCGATGTTCACTTCTATGCACAAACACTAAAAAATTAAACCCTGCACCATAATTTCTAAATCCAAAACTTAAACCTTAAAAACTAAAATTTACATCTTAAACCTTTAAAACTAAACCCTAAACCATATTTTTTAATGTGGGTCATAAATAAGGAAATCGAATAAAAGATAGAGAATTTTTATTCGATATACACGTTAGGCATGTCAAAGGAGTAGGTAGTGGAAAAAGGGAAATGGCCACAAGCATATATTTCAACTTTGAATAGAAAATTTCCTTAATCAATGTAATTTACTACAACACGAACCTTCATTGTAGCTGCAAACCCCATAGTCTTGTCTTCCTATAAATATACGCCATTTACGACTTCACAAACAAAACATTAAACTCTCCATTTTCTTTGGAAGTGTGTCCGAAAATGTCTGTTTTTAGGCATATAGTGACAGCTCTTTTCTATGTCGTTTTGATCGGGAGATCAGTATATTTTGCCCAAGGCCAACTTAGTCCAACATTTTACGACCAAACTTGTCCTAATGTCACCAACATCATACGTGGAATCCTCCTCAATGCTGCCATAGATGATCCTCGGATTACTGCCAGCCTTGTTAGGCTTCATTTCCATGATTGTTTCGTTCAAGTATAACTACTTCTTTTTGTATCATTTTAACACTTCCCGATCTTCTTCTCGAATGACATGTCAATGGCTAAAAATTGTTGCTCACTGTTTCAGGGGTGTGATGCTTCGATTTTGTTAGACGATGCGAACACTACCGAGAAAGTAGCTCTCCCGAATGCTAATTCGGTTCGGGGTTACGAGCTTATCGATCAAATGAAGACTGCATTGGAGAATGTTTGTGCCCAAACCGTTTCCTGTGCTGATATTGTGACCATTGCAGCTGAAGAATCTGTCGTTCTGGTAATGTAGCAAACTCCCTCTCAGCTATTTATTTATTATCTCGAAGACTCGAACTAACTAGCAAGGGCGGAACATGGGGGGTTTAAGGGGGTAAGGTCCCCCTAATTTTTTTCCATTAGGAATAAGATAGATTTTTTTAGAGAAAAAGGTAAAATTACCTCTATAATCCCTTTAAAATTTGCAAAATTTTAGTTTGGCTCCCTCAAAAATTTTAATTTCACTTTGGTCCCCTTCATAAATTTTTAGTTTTTTTAAATTTCATTTTGGTCCCCCTTTATAAATTTTTAGTTCCGCACCTGCTAACTAGCTCGATATATCGGTGCAGGCAGGGGGTCCATCATGGGCAGTTCCACTAGGAAGATTGGATAGCCGGTCGGCAAATCGGACTCTTGCCAATTCAGCCCTGCCAGGATTCAATGAACCGCTCGACGATATCAAAGCCAAGTTTGCCGCTGTGGGACTTGATACCAGTGTCGATGTGGTCGCCCTCTCGGGCGCTCACACATTCGGACGTGCTCAGTGTTTTACTTTCGACCAAAGATTGTATAATTTTAGTGGCATCGGGGACCAAGATCCGGACCTGAACGAGACATTGGCGGCGAGACTACGTGAGATATGCCCCACCTCCGGCTTGACTAATCTGACAAACCTCGATCACACGACACCGAATGCTTTCGACAACCGCTACTTCACGAACCTTCAAGTTGAAGAAGGTCTACTTAGAAGCGATCAAATTCTGTTTAGTACCCCAGGGGCTGACACAGTTGAGATTGTTAACAACTTTAGCAGTAACCAAACCGCATTCTTTGAAGCCTTTGCGGTATCCATGATACGAATGGGAAACATTAGGCCACCGGCAGATGTGGGCGGGGAGGTGAGACTCAACTGCAGGGTCGTCAATGCGAATATTTCGACCGTGTCTGATTCGGAAGATGCTCGACTTGTCAGCTCGATTTAAACCAGAGTTCGGTTATCATGTATGTGCTACACAAAACAAGAATAATTTTGGATGGACGAGTGATTCCAATCCAAAAGTAGGTTGAAAATGTTTCAACTTTCTATGCTATTAAGTTAATCCACTTTATGTTTTGACGGTTGAGTGAGAAAGGCCGTTTGGGGAGAAGTTTAAAATTTTAGCTTTTTCAAAACGTCTGTTTATAGCCAAAATAAGCGCCTAAATGTCTATTTGAAGCGCAATAATTGATCGTTCGGTACAGTTATTCTGTTCATCCGTCAAAAGCTCATAGAAAAAGTTGTGCTGAAGGGACACAATTACTCCGTTCGATCGTCAAAAACAAGTTTCGATCGAAAACTTTCAGAGTTGCTATCAATAACTCGAGTTTGTTTGCTTGAAGAACACAATCATACAAAACGAAAGTCTGGAGAATAATTAAATAAACAATAAAAATTGAAATATTCAAGAAAGAAGAGCAAACAAAAGTTACAAATTTAGGGGTTTCTTTCTAAATATTTGTTCTTTAAATAATTTCAATGATTTAGGGTTTGTTTACAGTGAATCTCAATAAAGTTGGTACTTAATTCCTCAAAAGTATTTAAGACAATTATTTTGAGCCCAAAACTGTGACAAGAAAATGGGTAAAAAGATTATTTCAAATTCGTTTAAAAATGAACTTATGGGAAAACAAAAGTAGAATTAATAGTTATGAAAATGTTGAAACAACTAGTGTGACTCAACTGAAAATTCCATGATATTTATATTAAATCTCTAAAACTGACCTTCCACCCAAAAAAATAGTAAGAGTACGAAAATTTACGCATAGAATGAAAACTAACACAATTTGATTTGACAGATTTAATAGTTTTTATTTGAGTAATACTTAAAGTTTTAAAATTTAAGAACATAAGGGTTAAATGGCCAAATTAAGTCACAAATTGCCATTGTTGTTGCAAACAAATTTGGGGGCAAATTTGCTCATCCCTTGTGTCTTGGTAGTAAAGGTAGATGTTCATCATCCCTTAGGACTCGGGTTCGAGCACCAATAATGCATGCTGTGTGTATTGTCTTTGAAAAGACTAAGAAAGTTGAACAGATACTACCTTTGCATCACACCAACATATTAAAAAAAAACTCGGGGCAAACCCCCCGTTAACTAAAAGTTAAAATTTTCAATTGTCACCAAATACCCGTTTGGATGCTAAAAATAGTAAACAAAATGCATAAATTAGTTACAGTACAGGGACTAGTAGAAGAATTTGACCTTATTTTTATGCCATAACTCTACATGTCACATTTAAATTCAGCACGCCATGGATGACTGGAAAAGGCAAAAGCTAAATACGACGACGTACTGAAAACAAATTTAAAACATAAAGCAAAATAGAGGGTTCAAAGTTCAAACCTTGTCCGCGTTTCCTTTCCTTCGTTCTCTCTTCTCTGATTCGTTGACCCAATCCGCCTCGACTCACTGAGTCACACTGTTCGCAGAAAAAGCTTTTTTTTAGATCCGTTGTTTTCAGGCCCCGATCTCACAATCCCAAGGTCAGATCTCTTCTCCCTTCTTTCCAGGGTTTCATTTCCAACTCACTGAGTTCAAATCATCTAACCCCCTTTTCATTTGCTCTGCGTTTATCTTCCTCAGATCTGCTATCAAGATCGAAACGACGCCGTTTTCAAAACTCACAGATCTGGCTTTGAATTGGTCTACTGGAAATGTCGGCGTTGCCAAAAGGTGAATCGGTTCACATTCGAGAAGTTTGGAACGATAATCTAGAAGAAGAGTTTGTTTTGATCCGTGAAATCGTCGATACTTATAATTATGTAGCTATGGATACCGAGTTCCCGGGTGTTGTTCTTCGCCCCGTTGGAACTTTCAAGAATATAAATGATTATCACTACCAAACTTTGAAGGATAATGTGGATATGTTGAAATTGATCCAGTTGGGTCTCACTTTTTCGGATGAGAATGGGAATCTCCCCACTTGTGGAACCGATGCCTTCTGCATTTGGCAATTCAATTTCCGCGAGTTTAATATTAGCGAGGATATCTTTGCTGGTGATTCGATCGAGTTGTTGCGCCAGTGTGGGATTGATTTCAAGAAGAACAGTGAGAAGGGCATTGATGTGAAGCGGTTCGGCGAGCTTTTGATGTCGTCCGGGATCGTGTTGAATGATGCCGTGCATTGGGTCACATTTCACAGTGGATACGATTTCGGGTATTTGCTTAAGCTTTTGACCTGCAGGAGCTTGCCCGATACCCAAACCGGCTTCTTCGATTTGATCAACATGTACTTTCCTATGGTGTATGATATCAAGCATATGATGAAGTTCTGCAATAGCCTTCATGGCGGTTTGAACAAGCTCGCCGAGTTGTTGGAAGTGGAAAGAGTTGGCGTGTGCCATCAAGCTGGCTCGGATAGTTTGCTCACATCGTGCACATTTAGGAAGTTGAGGGATAACTTTTTCAATGGCTCGACCGAGAAATATGCAGGTGTATTGTATGGCCTAGGGGTCGAGAGCGGACAGAATACTAATTAGAAAGAACAATAATTTGCAAAAAAAGATTGATAATTGATGTAGACTACTTGTGTGTGAGACTTACTTTTATTTGTATACATTGGCAAAAAAGATTGTTGATTTAGTTGTTTGCTTGCATTGTAACCTTAACTGGTTTTCAAGTTGAAATCCAGTGTAAATTATGCAGTTAGTGTTTCAATAATAATTGTAATCATTTGCGTCTTATCGAGTTAAATTTTACTTTCTTCGTCTATTTTCTTGGTTGCATTGCAGTTTGTTTGTTAATTTTCTGCCCATCCCTGCAGTTGATCTTGTTATTTCGATTATTGTAACACCCGGAGTTTCTCCCATGGATAGCTCTTCTTGTTCTAAGAGGCATTATTTGATTATATCGATATGAGCATAAGAAACTGGTTCTTCATCTCTCTATAGCTATGAAGAATGCAGTGCAGTCTCTATCTGCAATTGGGATTTGTTATCTGTTTTGGAGGCTTAGGACTCGAATTTGTTCTGGAATATGTGGGGGGCTTAGTAATGATGGCTCGGATTTCTGCATTCGAGTTCAGAGATGTTGCATACAGTGCTGAATGTTGTTTTCTGAGAACTTGTTGTGTTGTCAGATTTCCCCCTCGGCAAACTTGGTGTAGATCATTGGAATAAAAGATGGATTACCCCTTGATGTTTTGTAATATTCGGTTCGTAGAACAATTATACTCGAAATTTTGTACTCCTACCCTTTCGTACATGGTTGCTATTTGTTGTATCGAATTAGATGGATTTAACATGTAGTGTAACTGTTTAAGTGTGTGTTTTACAGGCTTTGCTGCATTGAATCTGTTAGGTTCAGCAAATCAGGCATGTTTTTGAGGTAAAGCTCGCAAGGCCACTACCAGCTCGGAATGCATCATGTGATACATGCTTTGTTGCTCCCGATCTTGCAGGTTCAGCAAATCAGGCATGTTTATGAGGAAAATCTCGCAAGGCCTCCACCAGCTCGGAGTGCATCATGTGATACATGCTTTGCCGCTCCCGATCTTGCAGGTTCAGCAAATCAGGCATGTTTATGAGGAAAAGCTCGCAAGCCCTCCACCAGCTCGGAATGCATCATGTGATATATGCTTTGTTGCTCCCGATCTTGCAGGTTCAGCAAATCGAATCCCACTTAATATTGAAAGGCCTGCAAGACATCTACCAACTTGGAATACATCATGCAATATAGGCTCTATTTCACCGGACCTGATAACAGGTTCAGCAAACCCAATCATGCTTATAAGGAAACACTTGCAACACCCGTACCATATCGAAATGCGTCATTCTATACAAGCAACATTGCACTGGATCTTGTAGAACCGTGAATCGAAGCATGCTTACGAGGACAGGCTCGCAAGGTCTCTATCAGATCGGAATGCATCATGCAAATACACCCTTCATTAATCTGGTAGCATTTGAGGTAATCTTCGTATACAGGTTGCGAGTAGGTTTGCTTGTATATTATAACTGAAGTCAAAATGGGAACAATGACTGAGATTGTGAGGCATCATTTTGTTCATTTTTCTTACATATGTTCTTTATAATTTACTACACAATTACTTACAGGTACAAAAACCAAGAGAAATATCTTCTTTTTAGGCATTTTATGGTTTGTTTACCATGCCAAATAGGTCATGGATTCTTCATTTGTGCATGAAAGGCAGGTGTGTGTAAGTTACATTCCATGTGGGCAGAGGCCTTTTATTCCACCAACTCATTTCAGTTACATTCTTCATTGCTTTTTTCCCCCTTGGCTTAATTGTAACGGTCAAATTCAGGGATTTAAAAAGCGGACAGCGATATCAGCCGCGATATAGCGGTTGCGTCGCCGTTCGAAACCGTGATTGAGGTGAAAAAACGGCCCGCGATCACCGCAATTCAGCCGTTTTTGTCCGAAACCGCTATATAACGCCGCAACCGCGATCGCGACTGCTATTTAAAACCCTGGTCAAATTCATATCATATGGCATTGGTGACAAATTTGTATGATTCGTCTCCTAAACTATGACGCTCATTCTAAGCTGGTCCTTATTCAATTTCATCCTCAAACTATGACACTCGTTCTAAATTGACTCTCAAATTTTTGAATGTTTCATTTTTATCCTCAAACTATGACTACCATTCTAAATTGGTCCTCAAACTTTTAAACATTCTAATTTTATCTCCAAATTATCAATATATGTTAATCATATCCCATGTTAAATAAAACTGTTCTAAAAATTGTTAATTGTCATGCAAACATTGATGTGTATTATGTAATAATATGATGTTTCATAAATGATAATTTGAGGATAAAATTGGAGCGTTCAAAATTTTGTGAATCAATTTAGAATGAAGGTCATAGCTTGTGGACGAAATTAGAATAGTCAAATTTGAGAATCATAGTTTGAGGATAAAATTAAAACTTTTAAAAGTTTGAGGACCATTTAGAATGAAAATTATGATCTAGAGATGTGCAGTACAATTAATTTTTTTTAAAGTAGATATAGAAAAGTTAATATACAAGCCTTGAATTTTGTCTCCGATACTAAAATATCTCTTAAGCATTCAAAGATGAAAAAATTAACTAATAATAAATCTCGTAATAACTTTGATTATTCGATTGTGCATCCGTACCCGATAATTGGAGTGAGTAATGGTGAAATGCCTTTAGGGGAAAGTAAGTAAAACGATGAAAAAGTTTTTGACAAGAACGTCACGAGATTGTGTAAGGAAATTAAGAGTGACGTATTGATCTTTTATATGGAAAGTTTTTAGATAAAATGATTGAATTTAAATCAAAGATTAAAGAACTACTAAACCGAAGTCGATAAACTACCAGATAATTAGAGTGAGTACTGGTGAAATGCCTTTAGGGGAAAGTAAGTAAAACGATGAAAAAGCGTTTGAATTTAAATCAAAGATTAAAGAACTACTAAACCGAAGTCGATAAACTACCTCATATATCTAGATCGAAGCCCTCTCAGATTAAAGTTGTTAAGACGAACGCGATTTACTAGTTTAATCTTCTAAATGGAAGGTTTTTAGATAAAACGATTGAATTTAAATCAAAGATTAAAGAACTATTAAACCGAAGTCGATAAACTATCTCATATATTTAGATCGAAACCCTCTCAGATTAAAGTTATTAAGACGAACATGATTTACTAGTTTAATAATTCAATTAATTGTATCGCTATACATATTTATTTAATGATCAATGATGATTGTAAATTTCTATAGAAATGTAATTTTAAAAAACATATAATAACATATTTGAAAAATATTTTACACACAGTCGTGACAGAATCTAATATTTAAAAACATTCTACATTGAATTTTATTAAAATAAAAAAATTTAGATTTCCTCATTTTATTTAATATTTAAAATACTACTCCTCAAGTGAAAAGACCATAACACCCATATAAATTTTGTTGCCCTTAGTTACCATAATATAAATAAACCTAACACATGATTATATAATTTGAGCCAAATACATCCTCCCAAATTTCTAAATTGTCATTTACAGCCTGTAAATTGCGGTTAAAGTACAATAATACCCATCCTAATAATCCATATTATCATGTACCCCATAGTAATTACGTCACTTTAAAAACCAAATAAAACCCGGCGGTTCAAGTTATTTTTTTTGTACTGCACCCGTCGTTTTTTTCCGCTACTTTCCTCCACCCCGCGCCGGTCCACCACCGTATCTCCGGCTCCGGCTCCGAGACAACTTCAACATACTTGAAGGGAGCTCAGATCCCTTAATTCTCGGTAATTTGCTTTGCATACGTTGAACATTCTTTAACGTTTTGATATTCCAGTTCTTTGATTCTAGTGCCGAAGAATGCAGGAAATGAGGTTTTGATTTTAACTTCCATGAGGTTTGTAAGTGGGAATTGATTGTTTTTGCATGTAATTTTGTGTGTCTATCAAGAATTTTTTACTTAGATATGATTTGCTTTAATTTTTGGTACAGTGTTTACTTGACAGCTTGTTAGTTCACTTTTAGGGTTGATAATTAGGTCATTTCTTATTTGTCTGTTCGTTAAAAAAAGCATATATGTAAATGTATGCCTCTGTTTCGTGTGCTTGGAGAGAAATTTGATTCAAAGTTATTGATCAGTTTAAGAAACAGGCATGAAAGCCTTTAGTTTATAGTTGTTTGATGTAGATATGTGAGCGGATATGCCTTTTGCATTAAGTTTCAGCGCCTAGGGTAATTTTTTAACTCCAATTCGTTCATTTTGTTCCCCTTTTTTGTAGATTCTGTAGGGTATTGTGACTTGATATTTTGATAAAAATTTCTAGATTTGATGTCTATTTCACGGTCTGAGTTAATATGTGTCGTTGCATCATGTCATGATGCATGTTTTCCTTCTTTCTCCTGTCCATTTAATTTGTGTTCTTAGTTTATTTACTGTGCCATTATCCCATCAGGTCTTCTGGGTGTGTCTTGTCACTTTTGGATTAAACTGCAAGCTGGTTTATTGACTCAAATGTTTTCTTGGTGTGATCTGAGTGATTTTCTTCTTGACAATTTCCGTCGTCTTCCTGTAGTATTTACTGCAGAAAGCTGTTGTGTTAGGTTATTTTATCGTAGTGTTCCTGTTCTAGGTAAAGGTGGCTGTGGTAATTGCAAAAACTTATGCAATTATGATCCGTTGAGAGATAATACACTTACGAAGTATGGTCCCTGCATTTTTGTTTCACGTGCATGCGTATTTTATGCATGGAGTGCTTTTTGATTAAATGAACAATGAGACACGGAATATGAACACCCGTTTATTTTAACTTATTGTTTCCCTTTTCTTTTATATGTGGGTTGGCGGGGAGCAATTATTCATTATTATCAATTTCATCTTACGCACGTGTTTCACGTTTTAAATGAAAGTTTGTGCACGGTCTTTTTTGTTTTTGTTTTTCTATAGTTGGAAGTTTTCCTATATATGGAAGGTACTTAGGCTGAGGAAGAAAAATTATATGTAGAAGTAGATTTACAGAACCAATATGCTGCTCAAATCCATGTTGATTGAATTTACTGATACATTTGTCTTTCTTTGTAATTTCTCCCCTCACTTTGATAAATATTCTCTTTTTAGCACTATGAAATTTTATCTATATTGAAATAAGTTTCTTGTGCCAAGTATTTCAGTTCACGTTGTTTGAGATCCATCCGTATCATCCCTGCCAGTGCAACTGTAGGGATGACAGTAGCTAAGAGTGAATGTCTCTCACAATGTTTCTTTGACTCTTCATTTTTCTTCAAGTACCCATGTCCTACACATTTCAGGACATTAATAATGGGTATATGACCCTCCAAACACATGGGAAGCCATAGAAAAAATTGTACACATCCATCATGAATATACCCATTCCTGACGCTCAGACCTGAGTCTGATTAAGATAGTTCTCTCATGTTATGCATTGAAGAAGGTTATCAAGTTGGATGTATTAGTTGCTTAATGCCATGTGGATATTACCACCTCTAGGGGCACACATATTATAATATAATGACTTGTTTAGCCTTTTCTTGGCATTTCAAAGATATATCTAAGAACCCTCTTCTTTGCATTAACATGATGTCAGATTATCAGTAATTTATGGCACAAATAGAAGAGTACTTTCAATCTGACAAAGGCCACTGAACTTTGGTTTTTTTTTTCTTCTTCTGGAAACCGTTTTTAAAAGATCCGAGTATCAAACTCGCCAGTGATTTATTTTATTCTTGGGGAAAACTTGCTGAGAAAGCGATAGCCCGGAAGAAGTTTTTGGTATTAAAACAATCTGGAGGTAGTGTGTTCTTTTTAGTTTTGACCTATCTTCAGTATAAAAATTTAATTTTATTATTCCATTTATTTTAACCCTCTTTCCTGTCTTTCTTATTAGTAGACTCTCGTTAAAGTTCATTCCAAATGTGTGAAACTATGTTAAATGTGACCTGATTGGCAAAGATCTTGAAGACTGTGCCATTCCCTTGATAGAGTGAAACTTATTCTTCATCTCTTCTTGGTCTTTGCAATTATTAAGGTTCCCACTACCTGTTAGATACCACAAGCTGATAATTATTACAAAAACTTGGTTCTGATCATTAGAATTATCTGAGATTAAAAAGTATTTATAAGCTGAATAGAGAAAGGATCTTCAAGTGACAGAAAGGCTTAGGTTGGCCTTGCGTTAAAATCAGAATTTGCAATTGAGTGCAAACTTTATGTAAAGAAGGTGAACCTGGTTATGCAACGAATGCAATTTCATTGCAATCAGAATCTTTGACCACGATTTTGACTTATCTGGCAATGGTAAAAAGTAGTTTCCCTGGTAGAATAACAATTATGTTCTGTTTGGTGCTAGACTTTAATGCTATATCTATTTCAATAAGTTCTATTTTTTATTTGTTAATAGACCTAGATTTGCTTCGATTACCTTGTATAAGTCTGTGCTAGCTTTGCTACTGCAAGGTAAATGTAGTTTTTTTAGATATGCTTTAATTAATTGATATTATAGTCTCAATAATACAAAGGGGAAAAAAGACTACAATTCTTCTATCTCTTCTGCAGTTTTTGAATAAGCCCTATGCTTTAGTTTTGCACTGATCTGATGTTTTCTTATGAATTTTAGTAATTCCTGCTTTTATTTTTAATTCATTCAACAGCAGTGCACAGGTTACGTAAGTGAACGGTAGTTTTGGTACTTTAAAGTCTTCAAATTACGTATATTTTGTCTTTCTTGCAGAAGATGACTAGCTTGGTTGAGAGGCTCCGGGTTAGATCAGAACGAAAGCCAATTTACAATTTGGATGAATCAGATGATGATGCAGATTTTGTGTCTGGAAGATCTCGTAAAACTGAGGAGAAGTTAGAAATGATAGCCAGGGATGATGCGGTCAGCCTCTTTTTGCTTGTGATATTTATTTTTATGATTCCAGTAAAAGAATTACCTCTGATTAGGATAGCTTTTCTTCCTGTCAATATTGTATCAGATTTAATCTTAATATAGTCCGTATTTTGGAAATTCATATAGTCTTTGTGTTCTGAAAATTGCTGACACCTTGCAGAAAACAATGTCGGCATTCTGTTTCTTTAGTTCATGTTTTGTTCGTCCAAATTCATCGATATGGAACATTCAGATGGTTCTTGGCAATTTTTTTTATTCTTCCCTTACCATTTTTAATGATTGAAATCACAGAAAGAAGACTCGTGTCAAGCCTGTGGGGAGACCGAGAATCTCTTGAGTTGTGCAACATGTACTTATGCATACCATCCTAAGTGCTTACTTCCTCCATTGAAAACTCCTCCTCTTCATGACAACTGGAGATGCCCTGAATGCGTATGATTAAATAGTTCTTTCTGATATTGTTACTACCTCTATGTATTGAGTTTCTGTGAACCTTTCACAGCAGCTTACAGTTACCTTTTTTTCGCTTGCAGGTTGGCCCTCTGAGTGATATTGACAAGATATTGGATTGTGAAATGCGCCCTACTGTGGGTGATGATAATGATGCTTCCAATACGGGTTCAAAGCAAATATTTGTGAAACATTATCTTGTAAAGTGGAAGGGATTATCTTATTTGCATTGCACTTGGTAATTTTCAGATTAATTATGTTTATAATGTTGTTTTTAGCAAACATTAACTCTACATCTACATGGTGATATTAGGGTACCTGAGAAGGAGTTCCTAAAAGCTTTCAAATCCAATCCTCGTTTAAGGACTAAAGTGAACAACTTCCATCGACAAACCGCATCAAAGAATATCTCTGAAGACGACTTTGTTGCCATTAGATCTGAGTGGACTACAGTTGATCGAATTATTGCTTGCAGGTTCACCTATCTAATAACTTTATCATCTGTATACACACATAATGCTATGCATGTATATCGTAGTTTTTTTGTCCTTGATTTGATATTCTGATTTCAATAATCATCCTCATTCCTCATATACATTATCATCTGAGTTCTGGATATTTATTTACTTTACTGTTTGTGAATCTGTAGCTAATGCTTGTCTGTTATGGATACTGACTTCTTCAGGGGAGATGAGGGTCGGAAGGAATACCTTGTTAAGTATAAAGAACTTCCTTATGATGAATGTTATTGGGAGTTCGAATCAGACATATCTGCATTTCAACCTGAAATCGAGAGATTTAATAAAATTAGGTCCAGATCTGGTAAATCTGCTGGTAAGAAAAAAAACAGCTTTCAAGATGCTGTTGAGTCCAAGAAAAAATCAAAGGAATTTCAGCACTATGAACATAGTCCCGAGTTTCTCTCTGGAGGTACATTCTATTTCTTTTTCCCTGCAATTTCGAACTTATCTGAGTATGCTCACACATAGTCGATCATTATTAATTGCTGAAATCATTTTAATGGATTCTAGGCACATTGCACCCTTACCAGCTTGAAGGGTTGAACTTCTTGCGTTTCTCTTGGTCCAAACAAACACATGTAATTCTTGCTGATGAAATGGGCCTTGGTAAGTCCTGTTTGAAGACATGCTACTTTTTGAAGGAATTTGAGTAGCTTATATCTTATATAATAGGTTGCAAATGCTTTGTCTTGTTTGCTTGCAGGTAAAACCATCCAGAGTATTGCGTTTTTAGCATCTCTTTTTGAAGAGAAGATTGCTCCTCATTTGGTAGTAGCTCCACTTTCAACACTACGGAACTGGGAACGGGAGTTTGCAACATGGGCTCCCCAAATGAATGTTGTATGTACATGAAAAAAATATAAAATTACCAGTTATGATTCCTTATATATGCTATTTTAATCGAGAATACTATGGTGCAGGTTATGTATGTAGGTTCTTCCCAAGCTCGTGCAGTAATAAGGGAGTACGAATTTTATCATCCTAAAAAAGCTCATAAGAAGATCAAGAAAAAGAAATCTGGACAAAATGTTGGTGAAAGCAAGCAAGACAGGATAAAATTTGATGTTCTTTTAACGTCATATGAGATGATTAACTTGGACACAACATCGCTGAAGCCAATAAAATGGGAGTGCATGGTATATCTTGTTGCTCACTGAGTCTCTTTGGTAGTTTTGTAAGTGAGTTTTTGCTCATACATGATTCATTGTGTAGATCGTTGATGAAGGACATCGACTCAAGAATAAGGATTCGAAGTTGTTTCTTTCATTGACACAGTATACCAGTTACCACCGCACTCTTTTGACTGGAACTCCACTTCAGGTTTGTTCTTTGTTTTGGTATTACATTGGAGATCGTGAAAGTTATCACTGATGGAATTAAAATTTGTTCAATGAGTTATGAACATGCTTTCCAGCAGCAGCACAAATTTTTGCATGTTATTCCTTTCATAGCATGTTTTTCTATATAATTTCTTTTTCTATGTCAAGATGAATTCTGCTTTCCTAGCCCTTTATTTATTTATTTCTCTCTTTTATTTTCTGATTATCATCTTACCTAAAAGCCATTAAATTCTTGTATGAGAAACTTTTCAAATTTAAAAGTTTGACGTTAAGAAATAAAGTCAGACTGCATATTTCTCGTTTGTAAGTAAGAGCCGTTGCTAACCATTGTACTTAAAATATGCCTGCAGTGCCTTGTATTTATTTCTAAATAAAGTGAAAGTTTGTTTACGAATAAAAGGTTCAGATTAAGCAGTTCCTTGAATAACTTTGTTTCTGTTTATGTTCTCCTGGCGCATCAATTCTTTCCTAAGGATGCAGGAAGCTTACTAAGTTTGATCTAGTTCTGGCTTTTTGGTTGCTGGTTCTTAACGTTTTATGATTATTTCAGTCTGTATTTTTTTTTGTGATTACCTCAGAATTTACATGCACTCATTTTTATGTATGTATAATATTATTTATGACTTGCTCATGGGCATTTGTTTGATTTTAGAACAATCTGGATGAACTTTTCATGCTAATGCACTTTCTAGATGCCGGAAAGGTTAGTATCAATTTGTTATATCGAATATTAATTTTTTATAAAGTAGAGTTGCAGGAAGATTTTAAAGTTTTTGGAGCATTTTCTAAGCATTTTTTGGTTAACCTATATGTAGTTTGGAAGTTTAGAGGAGTTCCAGGAGGAATTTAAAGATATCAGTCAGGAGGAGCAGATTTCAAGGCTTCATACAATGTTGGCTCCACATCTCCTTAGAAGTATATATCTTAAACTTTTACACATGATCATATGCACTGTTGTCTTGCTTAGTTACTTCTTTAGTCTAACTTGTGCAAAGAATGTAGTCTAACTTCTAAAGGCTTTGACTTCAATACCCTCGTATGCTGTGGACTACATGTTTTGTTTGTTCAACATCTGCTTCTGTAATGCAATGCAGGCTATTTCACTTTGGCTTTCTTCTTCTTCATCATCCATTTTCTTTTTGTTTTTGCCCCCTCAGCGGCTTTGGTTTTATTGGGAAAGAACATTTTTATTCGTGTGGACTTGCTAAAGCAATATTTCTTGGATCCATATTTTGGGTATTTACTGATCTTGATGAAATAGTGGGTACTGATTATTTATGAATGCAGGAGTGAAAAAGGATGTCATGAAGAAACTTCCTCCCAAGAAAGAACTCATTTTACGTGTCGATTTAAGTAGCTTGCAGAAAGAATATTACAAGGCGATTTTGACTCGTAATTATCAAATACTTACCCGACGTGGTGGTGCACAAGTAGGCTCACTTGTTTTGATGAAATAAGCTTCTTCTCTTTCCCGCATCCATTTTCTTGCAGAGTGGGTTGCCCTACTACTTAGCTGATGTTCGTTTTTTTCCTGGATTAGATATCTCTAATCAATGTGGTTATGGAGTTGCGGAAGCTATGCTGTCATCCTTATATGTTGGAAGGGGTTGAACCAGTTATCGAAGATGCAAATGAAGCTCACAAGTAAACTTATATGAGTCTTTTTTGCTAAAATTTCTATTTATTTTCACAACTTTTGTTATTTTCTTCATCTTAATCAACTATTGAAAATTCTTTGGTATTTTGTACTGATCCAGTAAACGCCTCTATTTTCTGCTTATACCTTTTCTTTATGGCTTTACAGACAGTTCCTGGAATCTTCTGGGAAATTGCAACTGTTGGACAAGATGATGATAAAGCTTAAAGAGCAGGGACATAGAGTTCTTATATATTCACAATTCCAGCACATGTTGGACTTATTGGAGGATTACTGTACTTACAAGGTAGTATCTGCATTAACATGAAAATTTTATGGTTAAATTGTTGGTTTGCTGACAAATGAGGAAGTTTTACATATTATTGTTGCCTATTATATATTCATCAGAATTGGCAATATGAACGTATAGATGGAAAGGTTGGTGGAGCTGAGAGGCAAATACGCATAGATCGGTTTAATGCCAAAAATTCTTCTCGGTTTTGCTTTTTGCTTTCTACTAGAGCTGGTGGCTTGGGTATAAATCTTGCGACTGCAGATACGGTTATCATTTATGATAGGTCAAGCAATTACCCTCTTATATATCCTTTCCGTTTTTTTGTTTCTGCATTTTTATTTATTCTATTTTTTTTTTGTTGTAGTGGGAGATTTATATGATGGGAATGCATTCTTCCATAATTGTTGATTGGTTTAGTTTTATGCTTTATTTCATTTAAGTAGGGTAAATCTTGACTGCTAGGTAAGATAGACTTGTCTAGGAATTGGGATTAGAGCATAAAGCAACAGTAAGAAAGTGTTTTCATAGATGATGGATAAAGACAGCCTGCGGAGATGAAAGGACTTGATTCTCAAATTTAATGTAAAAGTTGTAGCAGCTCAGTAAGTTGCATATTGTGTTGTGAACCTACCCGAACGATCAAGCACCTGAAACCTGATATTGCCTTTACAATACCCTCTGACAGAATATTAGGACTACACATGAACTATTACTCACTTGCCCATGCGATGTTGGAACCTTCTTTTGATGACTTTCTGTTTGTTTAGTTGTTTATGTATTATTTTAAGGTTTAGGGATATTACATGCTCCCTTTGGTTTTTGTTCAATTGAAAAGTGAAAATATGGTTCTTGCATCTACAGTGATTGGAATCCTCATGCTGATTTACAAGCAATGGCAAGAGCTCATCGACTTGGCCAAACGAATAAGGTGCAAGTTGATTCCTTGATTTATATAAGGCAAACCATTCTCTCTCCCCCTCTCTCTCGCTTTTCCTGTTTTCCTATGAAGAGTAATTTGTGTTATAGGTGATGATTTATCGGCTCATAACTCGAGGATCCATTGAAGAAAGGATGATGGAGATGACTAAGAAGAAAATGGTTTTGGAGCATCTTGTAGTTGGGAAGCTAAAGACTCAAAATATTAATCAGGTACTTCTGATTTATGACATAGCTGTTTATAAAAGGATTCAGAAATGAACTAATTTGTGGGCTATGTGTGAGGTTATAAGGATTCAACTATTTTCATGTTTTGGAAGTATTTTTTTGTATGCAATAAGTAAACTTAATATTGTGCCACCTAGGTATGGTGTTAGTAGCATGTCAAATCAAATCAAATTTAAAGTTTCATGTATACAGTTGCACAAATCAAAATACCTGTATTATATTTCCCATTGGATCGAAGTTCATGTGTAGTTTTGGGATTTACCCCTATATTATTATGTTGGAGTAAACTGGGTTTTAGAAGAAAAAATAGAATCCTTAACGAACATATTGCTGAAGAATGACAACACGGTTGGAGTCTGATATGAATGTGGACTGTCATTTGAGCTATCCCAACTAATTATAAACACATTTGTCCTTCACTTTCCTTGCTAATTGTCTATGTGGTGTCAATAAACCAACATAGGGTGTTGCGACTTCTTGAAATTTCAACCCTCAATTCTCGTACATATTCTATTGAATGGAAGTCTAAATTTTTTGGTGTCTATTGGGAGATGTTGGGTTAGTGTAGAGTTTATTGTCAGATCTTGCTTCCTCTCCAGAAAGAAAGAGTTACAATCAGGTAACTGGAAATTAATTTGTTATTATTTACTTTAGGAAGAGTTAGATGACATCATCAGATATGGCTCAAAGGAACTATTTGCTGATGAAAATGATGAAGCAGGGAAGTCCCGCCAAATTCATTATGATGCTGCTGCTATTGATAGGTAATCCATTATTCACTATTGTTGCCACGTTTTGATTGCTAATAGCCTCTGCAGATTTAAATTTAATTTCTTGGTTTTATTTTTCTCTTTGATAGATTACTTGATCGTGAACAAGTTGGCGATGAAGAGGCTTCAGTGGATGATGAAGAGGAAGATGGATTTTTGAAGGCATTCAAGGTTTTGTCTATTTTATATATTAACTTCTTGTGTATTAGTCTTTTACTGGCTGATGAACTAAAATGGCATACAGTTATTTGCTTCTTGAATGACCAACTTTAGGCTTGGCACATATAACCTGATACTTGTAGGCTGTAGCTAATTGATTTTCTTCCCCGAAATTCTTATGGTTTCAATTCCAAATTTAGCGCATTTAAAGTAAACTATTTTTGGAAGAAAGAGTTCCCATCTATGTGCATCCTTAGCATATTGGTTTGATAACACCACCCCATCATAGTCTGTGCCATATATATGTAAGGCCATTTATTTCTCCATGGGTCCAGTTATTTTAGGGCAACCATCTGTCAAAATTTTATTGCTCTTTTCAAAGGTTTGATTTCTTAATCACAGGCAAGTGCAGCATGTAACGCCTTAGCCTGTGCCATATATGTCAGGCTGTTTATTTCTCCCTGGGTCCAGTTATGTTAGGGCAACCATCTGTCAATATTTGCGTTACATACTGCAGTTGCCTGTTTTTGAGAAATCAAACATTTTAAAAGAGCAATAGAGTTTTGAAGGTCAGTTACATGAATTGGTGGTTTAATGAAATCTGTTCCAATGGAAAAATTGGAGCTAATATTAGCATTGGGTCTTTTTGTTTGTTCTTTGTAGACGGTTCATTAATGAGAAATGGGTGTACACCTGGTTTGGATGTAGCATATCCATTTTTGGTCATTTTCAATTAATGGGCATTTAAACAGTGGTAGGTATGAAGTCCGAAATGGTAAAGTTCTATCATTATTTAATTGGCTTTCTTGGTCTGCATGAATGGACTGCCAAATACAGAACCTTACCATGTATACTGCTGTCAATATATAGTTGGTGTTGCAAGTTTGTTGAATCATATGCAGTTACCCCCTTTTTGACTCACTGTCCACAGTTCACTGCCTTTCGGTTTATTAAAGAAAAAGAACTACCGTTATTTGCTGCAGGTAGCTAATTTTGAATACAAGGAAGAAGAAGAAACTGTTGCAACGGAAGAAACTCAAAAGGTGGCCGTGGAGAATAAAAATACTATGAACAATTCTGAAAGAACAAGTTACTGGGAAGAGTTGTTAGGAGACAGATACGAAGTTCAAAAAGTTGAGGAGTTCAATGCTCTAGGAAAAGGCAAGAGAAGCCGAAAGCAGGTATGTGTTATGCCATAATGGCAAAACTAAAAATCTGATTGAGTCAGATATTGATTTATTTGAGATGTCTCAGAAGTTGACTTAGATCCACTCTGCTTATTTATTTTCTGGTTACTAATGTTGTGCTATTTATTGATTTCCTAGCGTTATCTTGGGAAGATATATTTTCTATTCTTTTTGCTAAGGTATATGCCCTCTAAATTTCTATAGATGGTATCTGTTGAAGATGATGACCTTGCTGGTTTGGAAGATGTAAGCTCTGATGGCGAGGATGATAACTTTGAAGCTGAACTGACTGATGGTGATACAACTTCATCCGGAACTCAATCTAGTAGAAGGTCTTACAGGAAGAGGAATCGTGGTATGTTTTGTCTTTCCTCAAAGGGTGTTAACACTTTGATGGCCATAATATATTATGGTAGTCACAATTTCTCCAATTAAAATCATTGCAGTGAATACTACAGAGCCAATTCCTCTAATGGAAGGTGAAGGAAAGTCATTTAGGGTGCTGGGTTTCAATCAGAGTCAGAGGGCTGCATTTGTACAGATATTGATGAGGTCAGTCTTTCTGTTATTATTTTTTTGTTCTATTTAATGGAGTTAACTTCCTCTTCCTCTCCAATTCTTTCTGTTATTATTCTTTGTGGATGAATGTATTACTTTCCTCTAACATTCCAAGTGTCATCATGTTATTTTGACTGTGATAATTTATTATTGCATCAGGTTTGGGGTCGGGGATTTTGACTGGAAGGAGTTTGCTTCTCGTTTAAAACAGAAGTCTTATGAAGAAATAAAAGAGTATGCAGAGTGGTCTTTTGTTATTTGTTATTTTCCTAGTGTTGACATTTTATGTTCATTTTCTTATGGGTTTTAATGATCTGTGTGCATGTCATTGGAGTTCGCATAAAATATGGTTTAGGAGTTTTTAATTTACTATCAGTTGGTGTGCTGTACAACGGGTGGTTTTTTGAATTCATGCTAGCGTGAATGTAGTTTATGCTTTCTTGGTCTCCTTCCTGTCTAATGCTTGGTTCAAGAATGTTCGATCAGTTTTGATGTCCATTATTGCAATTTGCTCATGCAGATTTCTTTATCCAGCTATACTTCTTTTATTGCTTGTTGTAAGTATGAGAATAGAAAGTATTCATTTATGGTCCTTTTTCTCTTTCTTTTTTCCAGTTATGGTGTTCTTTTCTTGACACATATTGCTGAAGGTGTAACCGACTCTCCAACATTTTCAGGTGATTATTCAATGCTGCGTGGCTTTCCTTTTTTATTTTTTTTGGCACTTCATCTTCAACTTTTGGTTTCTTCCCTTGGTGTTTGACATTTGATATATATATATATATATATATTATGGCTTTAGATGGTGTTCCCAAAGAAGGTCTCAGAATTCCAGACGTACTAGTTAGGATATCTGTTCTTATGGGAATAAGTCAGAAGGTAAGCATGCTAATTTGAATTCTTGGAGCTTGATTCTTCTCTTGCAGAATATTGATTTACATCATCTTAATTTTAAATGGTCCTTGTGCATTTCTGAAGGATACTTCAGAGTTGGGGTTTGTGCAACCAAAACAATATGGAAGATCTGAAAGTGATTTTAGTTAAATTACTTGTGAGATTGGTCCGTTGAATATATTGTCTTGTTTTGTCAATGTTTGAAATAACAGGTGAAGACAGCATCAGAACATCCTGGCGCCCCTCTTTTTACCAATGATATTATCATGCGTTATCCAGCATTAAAGGGTGGGAAATTTTGGAAAGAGGAACATGATTTGTTGTTGCTGAATGCTGTTCTAAAGTACGTATCTCTGAAGTTCTTGGACATACACTGAATGGCTGTGCTTATATTTCCTATGTGTTTAAGTTTTTTTTTTTGTTGTTGTTAATGAAATATTAGTGACTGGTTCATCAGTTTATCAGAAAATTGATGTTTTTACTGTCATATTTTTCAAAGGTGTTTCTAATAGCGGAGATGCACTTTTGAAGCCGCATCCTTCTCTGTAATGTCTATTGACAAATTTGTGGCCTGCTTTTGTATTCTTGAAGTCTAGTGAAAGTGGGTACTCTAATGCCTATGATGCTACTCAAATCGTAGCCAAAGATAACTGTTTTATTACAATATAACTCCAACCTAGTTGATTTTGGGGTTTGGTGGGATATGCTCCAACCGTAATGAGCTCCCTGCATGGTGACTGCTTTGTATGCTGTTTATTACATGAGATTCTTAGATATGAAAAAAGTAAAGCACGTGAACAACATTAACGTCAGATATTTCTATTTCCGCATAATAAGCTATATCAGGACCTACATTTCTTCGGTTAGCTTGCTGGCACTTGTCTGTTATGTTTCATTGCTAGTTGCTTCTGCCTTTTTATTTAACGTTTGGAGTACCAATGTAATTAAAGACATCTGTTGAAATTATTGGGTAATAATTTGCATAAGTTTATGACAGCCATGATAAATAATCAATTTTTTGCATTATATTGTAGACTCTTGCTTTTTCTACCGTCATGCAATTCGTATGCAGCTGAGTCAAGATTTGAATTGGCCATATGAATATCTTGCCACTTATTTCCTTATTTGTTTTTTAGGCATGGGTATGGAAGATGGCAGGCTATTGTTGATGATAAAGACCTGGGGATTCAGGAGCTCATTTGTCAAGAGTTGAATCTCCCCTTTATAAATCTTCCTGTTCCAGGGCAAGCTGGTTCTGGGAATGGCGTGGGAGGTGAGATGGGCCAGGGAGTTACCGATGCTGTGAACCCAGCACAATTGTACCCGGATCCTTCCATTTTGCATCATTTTAGAGATATGCAGAGAAAGCAGGTTGAATATATCAAGAAAAGGGTTCTTCTTTTGGAAAAAGGGCTCAATGCTGAGTGTCAGAAAGAATACTATGTAAGTTCTATTACTTCTAAATGGAATTGTTATGTTGGCTAAGGTGGTGGTAGCCGGTCTATGAATTATAAATAGGCATAATCTGGCTCAGATATAATACCTGGTAAGAACTAGAAGTTCTGGCCTGAGCAATTTCTATGGCGCGTTATAGTTTTGGACTTAGTTTTAATATGATGGGAGAAAGGTACATCATATCGCATTCATGGACATCCATGGTAGACCTGTTACTGATTACATCATCTGTGTTTTATGTTAAATCTGTTATAAACTTTACGATAATTTTGCTCTTAGGGTGCACCAAACACAAATGTGGGGACAAGGGAAGAGCCAGAGATTGGAGAAAAGGTTGCTGACATGCCAAGTGCAAGTTCAAGAGAGATGCCTTCCAAAGTGGTTGAACATTTACCTTCAATAGAAGTAATTGGTAAGCCGTAATTTCTTCAAGCATAAAACCACTTGAGAAAAAAATATTACATACATACAATATATTGCAAGTAACATTGTTATATACAAGACAATTTTAAATTCATCATGGTGATCCTTTGAACTATAGGTAGTTTGCTTTCTCCAAATCACTTGGTGTCTGAATAAGAGCGATTAGATATTAGACAATCTATCGCCGTCCTGTCACCTTTATATGCTTTCTTGCTGTTGGTTAAAGAGTTTGTTCCTTGTGTTATCTATTACTGTTCCCAAGTTTGCTTTGTTTATGACAAGAATTATCCTTGTGCAGCATCAGCGGAAATTTCCGCAGCGGCATACGATGATGACGCAGATCGACTGACATTGGCTGAACAGTACAATAAGGTAAATAATTGTTCAGCATCTTTGAAATGAAACTTGCAGCAAGTGAGGTTTGAGGATCATGTTTTGATTTCCTTCTCCCTATTCATTGCAGATGTGCAAGATCTTGGAGGACGACCCTGATGAGAACCAATCAAGCCTCGATTTGAAGAAGAACCTCCATTCTCTGGAACAAATTTGTGGGGACATATGTCAGACTCTTTCACCCTTGCAGCCTGTAGTTGGCACAGCTGCGGGTTCGGAGAGCATTGCTTTTAGGTCCACTTCACCACCAAACCAACAGCCTGACGTTGGAACAGAAGTTGAGATGGAGGACGCACCGAACGATTCTGAAGCCGTGAAACCAGCTACTGTGGAAGAAGCAGGAGCTGGGGTTATCATGTTGGATGAATAAAAAGCATTGGAATTGACCCTCTTTAAATAAAACAGATAAAACTTTGGCATTACTAATCCCCGTTTAAGACATTTAGGAAACCCACAGGATTTAGCTAAATTAGTCACAGTTAAAAGCTTTAGCTTTAGCATTTGCATTTGCATTCCGACTCCTTTGTCTTAATGTTTCGTTTTCTTCATCCCCACCATATGTGTTTTAGGGGGAAGGAATGGTGCAGCTGACGGAACTCGTGAATTTCTTGTACCTGATGACCCGATTTAAAATTACCGAGTATTTATAATGAAAATACCCGAATTTGCATTTATAGAAATCTGTAATAGTTTAAAGCTATCCAAAATGCATGGGTGGGATTTGGGATAAGCTCAATTTAAGAATGGTGATTTGCAGGGAATTAAATAGATCACCTAAAACTCATTTAGGTTTACACATTTTTGGAGGATTATGGATGGTTGAGAATATATAGAGTGTATTTCAACCATCTATTTATTCTCGTCTAACTATCTAAAAAGGTGTAAAATTCTTATGCAAATATATTCGTAAATATGCTTTGTGTTCTTGTTTTATGTTTTTTTTAGAGAAATTGTGTGTTTGTTTGTGTTTCATTTCATATTTTTTGTAATTCATTATAACGACTTAATTTTAAAATATATATGTTGATGATTTCTTCTTCCTGTACTTTAAAATTAAAGGGTTAAAAATATGTATGAACATATATTATTTTGTAATCACCTTTGGACTATTAAAAAGTTATTGAATTATTTAATTTAATTTAGTTATAAATGTATAATATTACATAGTAAAATCAAAATGAACAGGATAGGTAAAAAAAATATTTTCTGCACCAATGCAGTCATGAAAGTGAAAAATAGAATTATGGTTTTGTCCAATCTTGTAATGATCATTAGTTTTTCACTTTGATTGAAGGTGTGCTAGGGTGTAAATGAACTGAGATTGAATGAACAAAGTTGTGTTCGTGTTCGTTTAAATTTTTAATATTGTGTTTATATTTGTTTATTTATTTTTAAAAATGTCTATGTTCGATTGTTTGGCATTTACGAACATATTCGTTTAACGTTCATGGACATATTCATTTAAATATTCGTGAACATGTTTGTTTAATGTTCGAGAAGATGCTCGTTTAAATTTTCATTTTCAACGATCAACACCCTCTTTTTAACCTTTTATCTGGGAGTCAGAGAAAAATTGTGAAATTATGTCATTAGTCCTTAAGTTCCTCAGGCTTCATAGTTTGAGCTCTAAAGTTTAATGTGTGTGCAATTTAGTCTCTACCTTCAACAATTTTTAAAATTTAAATAAATAAAAGAGAAGGAGAAACCGGGTAAACGAGCATATAAACGAGTCGATAAAGAAACTTGTTCATTAACATAAATGAGTGGAACACACCTCTGTTAGTGTTCGTTTGTTTATTAAATGAACATAAATTTTTATTTATACCCATTTATTTAGTTTAATAAATAAATATAAACAGATATTATACGAACGATTCACGAATAATTCACCGAACGCTCTATTCAGTTAAACCCTAAGGTAGAGAACATGGTTATTGCGGGAAATAATACTTTACTGGATTATTGCCAGTGATTTTTTTTTAACTTTGACCTTCTTCAATTTATTTTCACCAGGAAAAAAATTGTCATAAAAGTTATGCATAAAGAAAAAGGGAGGAGGGAGAGGAGAAATAAAATAAAAGGAGATAAATTTGGATGGAAGAAAATGAGAGGAAGAGAAAACATTTTTAAAAAAAAAAAATTAACGTGCCACGATAATTTTTTTAACGATGGTTGACGACAATGATTGTAATAAGAACGAATTAAAAGTTCAATGATTGTATTGCAAATTTTAAAAATTTAATAATTATATTATAGATACCTTAAAAATTTAGGGACTACTAGCGTAGTTTACCTTAAAGTAAAATCAACATGTTAATCAATACTGTGAATTGTTTGGTTGGTATGTAAAACAGTATATGGTGGATTTGAGTCTGAAATTTGATGTTTCCAACTAGGGGAGCAAAACTCGACTCGAAAAAATTGAATAACTCGACTCAACTCGAAAAAATTTCAAATAAAGTTTGAGTTGTAAAATGGGAATTCGAATAACTCGAAATTTAATTCGAATAACTCGAAATTTTTAGTAATTAGTGGATTTATTTTTAAGTTCAACACAAGTCCCTCAATTTTTTATGATATATATATTGATATATAAAAATATAAAAAAATATTGTCACATGTGAAAAAATATGAAGAAATATATATGTGATGATAAATAATTACAATTAAATTTTTATAGAAACTTGAAAACTCGACTCGAATCAAAAAAAAAATCAAATAAAGTTTGAGTTGTAAAATATGACGCGTTAACTCGAATAACTCAAAATTTTTTGACTCGACTCGATCGAACGTTCACCCCTACCCAGAACCCCTTCCACCTCTAAGGTACATTCATCCTTATCAATGCCTCAAATGTAACGTTTAACGTGTTTACACTCTCAAACTCATTCGACGTATGAATGTATGTATAACTTTGTCCAATTGAAGCCCATATTTAAAATTTTGTCCAAAACGCAATCTCTAATCATTTGAGTTCAAATTTGTTAGGGGCCAGAATGAATTTATAATTTTTGGGAGGGGCTAAAGTATAACTTTTTCGTTGGGCTAATGTATAATTTCATGATTTCTTAAGGGATTAAAGGGTGATTTTTCCTATTATTAATAAGCTTTATATAAAACTTTTAACAGGAAGAAACCATGATTAAACACTAGAAGGAGCTTAACTTTAAAAGAACAAGGACCTATTAAGTAGTTAAACTCAAAAGTGTATCGGTGTATGAGCAAATCAAGATATAAGGGCAATTTACAAAAGATATGAACAATCAGAAAATCTTCCACTCTCCAATCTTCCCTTCCCCCAAAGGTATGCATATTGTTAGGCAATGGAACTAATGTGGGTGTATGACTTCATCGTTGCAAAATCGACAATCACGTGGCAGTTTGCAACATAGCGAATACGGTCTTGTTTTCGAGCCATGTCGGTTTGTAGGGTCAAGGGGATGTAGGCTGTGTAACTCGTAGAGTCCCTCCAAGCTCCATAGGAACAAGAGGTATAAGTGAGTGCAGAACATCGGTTATCAATGGACGGTAGCTCGGTTCCGGTTGAACACATAGCACTGCTACAGCAGCAACCTGGCATATTACCAACCAAGGATTAAATCAAGTTGCCAACCAAGGAAGCAATGTCAGTCCAAGTGGCTTAATTTCATCACTAAAATATTACCAACCTGATATAAGTGCTTCAGATCCATGGTATCTCGTATCACCGGATCCACAATGCTTGCGAGTTTAGATCTGTCGGTAAGCTGAGGCATGGCCTGCATTCATAAATAGAAATGGCATAAGATTTTCAAACATTCTTTGCTTTTTTTCCCTTCACTTGAAGTAGCATTAGATCAAGGCCTACCCATGTGACGATCGATTGGCATTGAGACGATGCTAGTTTTTCCACAGGCTTTCTTCCCAGTAGAAGTTCCAGCAGCACAACACCAAATGCATAAACATCACTCTTATCTGTTAATTTACCTAGAAAAAGTAGTTAACAATAGATTTAGCCTTCTAACATGCCATTCCGAGACCACAGTTTCCCGAAAATTGCAGACATTGCATATATTCATACTTCGGACCTCATCTTATCCGTATTATGACAACTAAAAATGAGTTACGATCATGTGAAGCCAACTTTAGAAAAAAAGAGAAAACAGCATAATTAGTGTAAGATGCCTTGGGGTGGCAGCACATGTGCAGAAAGAGTTTATTAAGTTCATTTCAGCATAATATTGTTGGGATCAAAACATGTAAACAATTATTGGAGTCTCGAGGATCTAGATGAACTTTTTTATTACTTCCTACAGATGGAAGAGAAACTATCGAATACTACGAACAAAATAACTATCGAAATCAATCGTACATACCATCTAAAAGGTATTCCGGAGCTACATAACCTAAAGTACCCGAAAGCTTCAAATTATTCTTGTTTTGAGCTGCATCAGTCACTGCAAGACCAAAATCTGAAAGCTGTATCCAGAAAGTGAGGTTCATAGAGGACAACATTCATATTGTCCATCGACAATCGAACAAAGACGAAAGTTTTATACTAAAAAACAGAAGGTGGTCTAATAATTTACATTATAACTAATACCTTTGCATTGAAGTCCAAATCCAAAAGTATATTAGATGATTTCAGATCTCTATGGATGACTGGTGGACTGCAATGCTCATGTAGATATTCTAATCCTCTGGTCAACAATTGGGATTTATTTTAATAACATTCATTAACTAAGGGCAGTAAGCAAAGTCATATGGAACCTTACCTCGCCGTATCCAAAGCAATCTTCATCCGCCGATGCCAAGTTAACGACGAACCATGAGAAGGGCCTAAAAGTATAATTAAAAACACTTCAGAAATAAAATCAATACATTAGCAGAGACTTTACCATTCATTTCTTAAGTTCTTACCATGTAGTTGAGTTTCCAAAGAACCATTTTGCATCAACTCATAAACAATAAACCTTGTGTCATTGTCGCTGCTAAAACCCAACAGTGAAATTATATTCGGATGCTTAAATCGACATAGAAATCCCACCTCATTCTGCAATTTCAAAACAAGAAATCAACAGAAAAGCACATAAAAAGTTGAGTTTTCTGCAGAAATAGTACCTCATATTCTTTTTCTGCATCTTGGCTTGTACAGTCCAGTTTCTTAACAGCAGCATAAGAACCATCATTGAATTGAGCCTTGTAAACACATCCAAATCCACCTTCACCCAGAATATTACCTGGATGAAACTTACTTGTAGCTTTTTCAAGCATCTTATAATCCATAAACGAAGCATAACCCTCCTTCGAAACCGTCTTCATAGACTTGAATTTACCCAGAAATGGTGCCAAACCATTCCCTTTTTCACCATCTTCACAAAAAAAGAGCCAACTCTCAAAATTCAAGAACTAAAAGGTAAAAACAAAAGTGGTGTTTTTAACCACCAGTATCCGACTCATCGGTAGACTAATACAGATCAGGTTTTGCATATGGGAGTGACCCTCCCAACCCAATTTTCTATATTCACAACATCAAGATTCGAACTTTGTCGTAAAACAGAAGTGGGGTTTGGCTCAAAAGAAGATTACCTGAGCTTTTAGCACCATTTTTGGAGGATTTGCTCGGATTCTTCCTGTAATAAATCCATAAGCAAAACAAGGAAGAAACGATTACACCCAAGGAAGAGCAAGCAACAATGAGAGCTATTAACATTTTCTTAGGCGGATCCATTTTCCTCTGCTCCTCACTTCCAAGTTGAATCCCTGCAGTTTTTTTTAGCATAACACAAAAGAAATCTGAAGAGATTAAGAAATTTCAGAATTAAACAGAAAGATAGAACAGGGCAACGTCTTCATCACTAAAATAAATTCTTAAAAAAACAATCATAAAGACTGTGTATTGACTGGTATGTCGATTCCCACCAAGCAAAAGATTCACGTTCAAAATATTAAATGCACCGAAATACGTGGTCATTTTTTGAAATTTGAAATTTTAAACAGAACGAATGCAAAGAACAAGTACCAGGAGAGAAAGCAGCCATTGGAGTAGAAATGGGCGATGAAACAGGGCCTTGCACCGCAAGAACAACAATGGGTTCAGCAAAATAAGCATGGAGAAGAAGAAGATGCAGCAAAAGCTCCTTCATTTCCCTTGTTTCTTTTTTCACACACAATGATTCTTTTAGAATTTAGTGTTGAAATGATGGATTTTTCATGTAGACAGGCATGGGGATAGAGATGAGGCAAGACCCAGAGTCAGAAGAGGGAGAGATGTTGTGGAAAATGGAAATGTAGACTTTGTTGGCTTTGG
This sequence comes from Hibiscus trionum, assembly GCA_030270665.1. NCBI lineage: Eukaryota > Viridiplantae > Streptophyta > Magnoliopsida > Malvales > Malvaceae > Hibiscus > Hibiscus trionum. The sequence continues at coordinate 39,663,794 of BSYR01000022.1, forward strand.
CTCTGGGTGTTTTTCTTCCTTTTTGAATCTCTAGATAGCCTGAATTTTGCAATGTTTTTTTAATCATCTTTTAACTGTCTTTTTCACAGCTTGAATGTGTTGAAAAGGCATGAAGGAAACAAAAGGAAGGAGAAAGGAGCTTTTTTTTCTTCTTTTGTTGGAAATGGGGGCAAGTTCACAATATAATAGTATATGTGGTCCCGATCCGGTTGACCTGACCCGACGACTCGAACTTAAAAATGTCGGGTAATTCTCAGAAAAAATTATCCGAACGGGCCGGGTATTCGATCCGGAAAATTTTTCGGGATACGGGTCAAAAGTTTTCTCTTACCGGGCACCTGACCCGACCCGATAAAATTTAATAAATATTTTTTATATTTAAAATATATTGTTATTTTATGTTTCTTAATATTTTTACCCTAAAATTAAGTTTAAATCCCTAATTTTTTTTATGTTTGTATTATATTCTTTTAAGTTTTAAGTTTAATTTTTTTAAAAATATTTTTGTGTTTAACATGTGATTTTTTTAAATTTTAGAATTAAAAAAAATAGGAACCAGGTACCCGGATATAATGGGAGGGACACGGGCCGCTTAATGAGGTAAAAATCGGGTACCCGACAATGCCCACCCCTAGTCTCTTGATCTAATTTCTTCTAACCATAAATTTAAATATATATATATATATATATATATAATTACTAGTATCTAATTTATTAACGGTTTTTTTTCACAAGCGAGAATTTAAAGTTTATTAATTTAAGTGTTTAGATTTTTAATGTTTATGGTTAAATTTTTAGGTTTTAGAGTGTATGATGACAAAATTTAGGATCTAAAATATTTAAGGGTAGAGATTTAAATATTAGCAAGAAACGCCGAATATAGTGTCACCCTTAAACACACCTTTTTGGTTGTCAGACATAGGCGGTCATTTTCTCCAATATGGTGTCACCAGAAACACCGAACGGCATGCCAGTTAAACACTGCGTTCGACATTGTGTTGAGGAAAATGACTGCCTAGATCCGACGACCAAAGGGGTGTGCTTAGGGCGGCGATCGGCAGTGGAAGCGGCGACAATTTAGGGGTTGGGTTTGAGAAATTTTAGGGATTTGAGGTTGTTTTGTAAAAAAATTGATTTTTTATGATATTTTAAAAAAATGAATTTTTTGGGTTTTTCTTTAAAAATTAAAAAAATCATATTAGTATCACATGTCAGCATTGATTGGTTAACAAAAATTTTAACACCCTTTAACGATTAAGCACCTAAAATTGTAAAGATGTAAATTTTAGGCCCCTTTTTTAATAAAAAAAACTTTAATCACATAAAATTTAAAAGAGATATACTTTGGTCACCTGTTTTTTAAAAATTATTATTGCATTTACATTTATTGATGTCAAAAGCTTATATGATTGGTTAGGTTTAAAAAAAGGCATAATACCCAAACAGGTGCCTAAACTATGTTTGTAGATCATTTTTGGTGCCTAAACTATTTTTAGCTCTAAATAGGTGTCTAAAGTTTCAATTTTGATCATTTTAGGCGCCTAACCGTTAACTACCGTTATTTTTATTAAAAATATTTTTTTTATTTTTTTTAACTTAATTAAAAAACCCTAAATTTCCCAAAACTCACAAAATGGCCCCAAATTCGAAATTCCTAACTTCCCCGGCCAAACCCGCCGCCAATGGTTTCGTCGCCGCCCCCATATCCGCCGCCGGACTACCAAAGATCGTTTTCCCAACCACTCATCGTCGGTAAACGGCGGTAGGTGTGCCGATCGGCTTCCTAACGTCGAAAGAAGCCAAAATCGCGAAAGGAAGTCGTCAACACACCTACCGTCAGTTATCGACGATGGGTGGTGGGGGGAAACGGTCATGGTGGTCCGACGACGGTAGTGGTGGCCTCCGGTGAGGTAGTAAACGACGACAACGACGATAATTTGGGGATTTAGGGTTTTAGGTTAGGGATTTGGGACTATTTTGTAAAGATTTAAAACTATTAATTTTTTTGGAAAATTGAATTTTGAATTTTGTTTAAAAATTAATTAAAAATTAAAAACATGCCACTTGTCACAATTTAATTGGCTAACAGTTTTTTATTAACGGTTAGACACTTAAAATGGTCAAAATTGAAACTTTAGGCACCTATTTAGAGCTAAAAATAGTTTAGGCACCAAAAGTGATCCACAAGCATAGTTTGGGCACCTATTTGGGTATTAAGCCTTAAAAAATGATTACTATGTTGCTTTCTTTTATTTATACCTTATAAATCTAGATAAATATCAACTTGAATTTTAAGTGGAGTTCTTTTCATTCCATTAATACTAATAAATTCTCAAGGAACAAAGTCTTCTAGAATATAGTGCTTTCAACTATGAAATATTTATTTATTGTGAATTAATAATGATTATTTAATTATATTCAAATTTTATGATAGCTTTCACCCTCAAAACTATCTAAAATTAATGCTTCCCAAAATGATTTAAGCATTGATGATTAAGTTTTCAATTCCCAATGTGTATATCTCTAAAGTGGATGAGTCTAAAATAAACATCATGTGCCGATATGTACCACTAATTAAACTTGTTCCGATGATTTTAATTAAACTTCCATCCTATACTAAAGTTCAATTCCAAAACCATGCCAAGAAGTTGGCATCTCTATAATAAATTTCATTATACAAGATACATACATATGAACGTTTAGGACATTTGAGTTGAGTTATTTTTTAAAAGTTTAAGGGCAAAATTTATATTCTCAAAATTGGGGGCGGGGCATGGCCCTCTCTAGTCTTATAGAGGTTCTGCCCCTGATCTAAACCCGAGAATTTCGGGTTAAAGAAGAAAAAACTCGACTCTTATTGGATCGGATCAGATCAAAATCCGGTAAAAGAAAATTGTCATCCTGTGTAGACAATAGATGTACATCTCACCAAACAACACCTTGGTCACGTGTTAGGTGAATATTGTGTTTGAAAAAACAGGCAGCCACACACTGCTAGCTGTGCCTGTGAGACAAATTGCCCCCACCCCCTTACTCTCCTTCTTACGCCACCTTTTCTCGTTTTTTTAAAGGACTCTCTGATTTGCTTCATTTAAGTTTGGCCCTTTTAAGGCTCACACCAAAAGATAGGGCTCACAGTAGGAATCGGAACAGTGTTGTCGGTTTTGTACCGGTCGGAACGGTTTCGATAAACTTGTAAACTCGAATTCACATAGCTTGTATTTTAATTTAACTCAAATCTAGAGAGTTTCAGTAGTGTTGGTGTGTTTTAGTCTATTACCAATTAACATATATCTCGATACAACAGTTTTTTGATATAAGGATAGTATTTGTTCAACTTTCTTAATTTTTTTCAATAAGGCGCATACACCGTGCAGAACTGATGCTCGAGCCCGAGTCACCTGGATGAATTATATCATCTATTACCAATGAAACAATTAGGGGTGAGCATAAAAAAATGAAGTTGAATTAAACTTAAGGGGTGTGACCATGAATTTAATTTTGGGCACCACCGACAGGATTGACAAATAAATCAAATGTGGAAATTGGTAATTTGATTAGAAGTTGCTTTCTAAGAATCACAAGTCAACACTACAATCCCTTTCCACAGGTAATTTTGCAATTTGTGGTTTGTGTATAGATAATTCATTCCACTTAATTTTGTGGGATGAAATCTTTAACAGTCTTTTGTTTTATTAAATTAGTACTCGAATGGTTTGTCAATAATTCAAATATTGATGATTATATAAAAAATGTAATCGATTAATTTATATCAAATACTGTAAAAATATATTATAAAAATGATCTTCTCAACTCGATTTTCTTAAACAAAGTTTCATCACATTATATAAAAAAATGCAGTCGATTAATGTATATATAAATTTAGCCATAGTTTAACATGATGAGGCGTTAGGTCCCTTAAGTAAGGTCAAAAATTCGAATTCTAATGATGTGAATGGAGTAAATTAGGTTAAAACAGTCACTCTATAATGAATCTCTAAAATTCGATTTGAATTAGTCGATTAATGAATCGAATATAGGTGGTTATATACATATGTCGATAAAGACTTGGAATAACGGTAAAGACATAGTAGAGATCCCATAACCTTAGGGTTTGGACTGTTGCGGAAATTGTTGAAAGAGTTTTGACTTTTGAGGACAACTTCAAAAAAAAATTAAAGTTTAAATTAAATTTTTTAAAAGTTTAATTTATATTTTTGAAAATTTGATGTTTAACTGAGTTTTTTAATAATTTAAAAGGTTTAATAATTTTTTTTAAATATAGAAGGAGATTTAATAAAAAAATTAGAAAGTTAAAACTTAATATGATTTTTTTTTTAAAATTAAGGGGGCTTTTTTTTTAAATATAGAGGGATCAAATTTTAATTTTTTAAAATTTGTGAGGGCATGGCCTCGTCTAGTCCCACTCTCCATTACCTTCCGCAAATGGATTTGGGTTTGAGTCTCACCTTGCATAAATTATGTGTGAGTTTTTAGTTTCAGTTAGTTATTAAATTATTTATGCAATTTAGTGCTTATAATAATTGATTCTAATCGTAATTATTGTTCTAATTGATATTAAGACAAACGATTGGTGATTTTAAATTGTTCTAATTGCATGCAAGGATGGCCTGATGGTCAGAGCACGCTCACCTGTTCCACTCCCCTCTAGGTAGAAGTAGAATAGGTTTTTCAAAAAAAAATATTAGTTTGGTAGGGTTTATATTAGATCTTGCAAAATCTTTGATAATACTTTTTTAAAACTTACTTGTAATGTGTCTTTTTCCAATATTTTATATTTCCTCTACATATAATTTCTTTTTCTTTCTTTTTTATTTAATCAATTGTGACCGAATTGAATGCTGATTAAATCAATTACTCATATTGCAAGTTAAGATGAAGACCAAAGGCCCACTAGAGGGGAAAATGGCACTGGTAAAAATATATTTTTGATTTCATGACGGTCCAAAACTCCAATGCTCGATTAATTATTACAAAGTTTACATTAAGAAATGTCATACTGTGCACATATTAAATTTAGGTTAAACTATCTAAATAATATCTCACTTATTCCTGCATTACTGTTTTGGTATTCTAACTATTTTTTTTTGGTAAAATGGTATCTAATGTTACGTTTTTATTCTGTTTTGGTACTTTAACTGTCTACAATTAACAGAATAAAAATAAAACATTAGATACCATTTTACCAAAAAAAATTGAGGTATCAAAACAGGAAAAAGAATAAGTGAAATATTATTTATATAATTTCCCCTTAAATTTATAATCTTCTTAATTATGAAAATACTCGTAAATCATAAATCATAAACCACGAAATCAATTTCACCTAATTATATAATATGAAAAAGCGTTGCTAAATATGCACAACTTTTTCGGTAATTATAATTTTTTTTACACTGTTACGTTATTTATTGGACGACTCACAATATTTGTTATAGTTACAGAAAAATTGGCTCAATAAAACTTTTTCAACAATTATCGTAGCTACAAGAAATATAGGATAATTTCATCGAGCTTTTACTCATATTCCTCGCTTCAAATTTATATTTATGTTCATTTTTCTTTATCTTATGTAAATTATTTTTTAAAAAATAAATAATTTTTATATTAATATTTGTCTATCAAACCTGACAAAATGTTAAACCCACAAATTAAAATAGTGAATTTGATAAGATAAAATAAAATAAAATAAAAATTTAAAACTAGTGAAGAGTTCTCTACGCGTCCCTCCAACTGATGGGTTTGGGTTAAAGCCCATGGGTCAAGATTTAGGCCCATGCATGAGGAACATGTTATTCCAGTCCATTTTGTGCACTTAACACTTGAGGAACATGTCACATGGCACACAATATACGTTAAATCTGAAATTTTGTAGAAAAATATCTTAAAATCGTATTTCTAAATTTTGAAAGTTTTTTTGATGAATTTTTTTTTAATTTAATTTATATTACGTGAAAGGTTGCTAGAGTGTCATATAAATTTTTTGTAACCGAAAAAATAGGTTAGGGTAATGTGCATCACGGTTCACAGTTGAAAAGTTCATGGGGTAATTGAATCAAAAAAATCTACGAATATCAAAGTGGTAATGAAATTCAATTTCAAGGGCTAAAATGTCATTTAACCCAACAAAACATATGACCCAAAATTTTGTGTTCAATTACTTTTTAGGTTTTTGATAATTTTGAGATTATGTAAATTAGACTTTGACCTCAAAATTTTTAGTTTAATTATTTTCAGGTCTTCTATAATTTGTAAACTAAACAAATTAGTATGAAAATTAAATCAAAATAATATTTAAAGTAAAAATCCACACATAACAATTGAGCATAATAAGATTCAAAGATGAGAGATTCTTTTGCTTCTTGTGCCTATGTTGTTTTTCTCTTTTAAGTTAGTTCGAGCTTTTTTTCGAGAGTTTATTGTTCTTAGTCAATAGTCGTGTGCCTTTGTCCTGAATATAGAACAATTTTAAAATTTATGGTCACCTTTTGAATTGGCATAATGTAAAATAATAATAATTAGATTTATTCCGATAAATATCTTTAAAAAATAGAGTAGTTTATTACAAAAGTAGTAATTACTAGTGATTGCCATAAATGTTTTTGAAAGCTTCCAACAAGTAAAAGCCTTAAAACTGTCCATAAAAGTTGCAGCCAACCGGCCTACCCAAAATAGCCGATCACGAATATTAAGGCCCCTGGCTCACCCGTCTTCGTCATCCCCATTCCTCACTTGAAACGTGTGCTTATAATTAAAGGAGAGCAAATTTCGACTCAACTCGAAAAAATTAAAATTTTAAATTGACTTGATATAAAAATATTTGACTCGTATCGACTCGAAATTCATAAACTTGACTTGAAATAATTTCAAATGAAGTTTGAGTTGTAAAATGAAAATTCGAATAATTTAATTTTTAATAATTAGTGGATTAATTTTTAAGTTCGAGCCGATAAACTCAGTTCGAATCAAAAAAATTCCAAATAAAGTTTGAGTAGTAAAATATGACGCGTCAACTCGAGTAACTCAATTTATTTTGTCTCGACTCTATCGAATGCTCACTCCTACTTATAACATTTTTGGATTGAGTCAAGGTATGTTGTATTTATTGTCGATCGCAGAGGCTAACTCCCTCGTCGCATGTGATTTCACTAATATATAAATGGTTAGCCATAAAATGTATTTTATTTTTATGGATAAGGATCGACCCCCTTTACAACATTAAAAAAATCAATTTTAGAAACCTAATCGTAAAAAAATAGTTAATTTTAAGAACCTAATTGTAAAAATAATAATTTAAGGACCTTAAAAAATATAAAAGAGGTATATTATTGCAAAAACCCTAAAAATATATAAAAATTACACTATTAGTTTCAGATCGAGTTGGGTCAGATTTTTAGCCTAATTTCGAACTCAACCCAACATCTCCCTTAATAGAAACCCGACCTAAACCTGAATTTTCTCTACACAAAAATCTGACTCAATCGGGTCGGGTGAGATGCACATCCTAACCGAAAAGAACTCGACTATTTTAAACTATCTAACAAAAAATTCAAAACTCGTAAAAATAATAAGTGTAGAGCTCCAAACTATCAAACTTTATAGATTACATCTCAATCATAAATTTAGATCTAGACAAAAACCCAAATTAAAGTGATAAATCTTAAATTTTAAGTTTATTTTTATTTGGTTGAGAATTACAAAATAAAAAAAAATCGACGGTCATTAAAAGCCAAAAACACGATTGAAAATCTCTCACCGCCACGTCTCATCCTTCAGCCCTCCGCCCCATTTTGTTTTGTCTTTTATTAATCACCAAATGCATTGTATACGTGCTTCAATTATAATTTAAAATTTAAACTTGTCGTTTCAATTAAAATTTCAAACTAAATGTATTGTTTCAACTTAATTTTCTGCCCAATATTAAATGTCAAACAAAATCTGATTTATTTGAATCAATTAGCATAAAAAAATCCAAATTTTGAGGCAAGTATTCTCTCTCATTTCTCACTGTTTTGGATCAATACTTTAATCACCGAAATTAAATTTTTTTATTATAATCATTAAGCCTTTAATTCAATTTTATTACAATCACTGTCGTTAACTTTTGTTAAGAAATACTGAGATGACACGTTAAAGTATTAATCTTAAAAAGAATCATAGTTTTTTAAATTTACAATCACCACCAAAGCCAAATTTATGATGAATGAACAATCAACGATCAAATCCAATGGTGAAAAAAAAATTTGTCAAAAGATTAACATAGTTTAATTTCAAGTTGGTCTAACAGTTAACAGAATCAAAACTACAAATCTCACTCGAAACTAGAAATGAAATTTTTTCGATATGTCATTGTTATCCGTCAAATTAACTTCAAACCAACCTATTTTGATTTTCTAGTCAAACAAATCCTTCACATTGCTGGATTTGACCGGTGACGACTTCGTTCATCAAAATATTGGCCTTTGTGGCGGACGTAAATTTGAAAAATTAAGGTCTTTTTGAGAAAAAAGACTTTAACATACTACATCATCATTTTCTAATGACAATGATCATAATAAAAGCGAATTAAAAATTTAGTGACTGTAATAATAACATATTAAAAGTTTAGTGGTCGTAATAAACATTTTTCAATTTTGATGACAAAAATAAAATATCTTAAAAATTCAGTGATAACTATTATAGTTTACCCTTATTATTATTTTTATAAGAAAAGAGAAAGAGAATATAGGATTAAACTCAATATCTAATATCAATTAGGATTAAAATAATATTACTTCTCAATACATCAAATAATAAAGTGAAGTGATTCATTTGAGTTAGTCTTGACTCGCACAATATCTAAATCATCCAAAACTATCTATATATTTTTATTTGGTCAAGTTGATCTTTATTTTCTCGTATTCCCTTATGCTCTTGTTATGGGGTTATTACTTTCTTTATAAAAGACACGTCTAATAAGATGTGCAACGCTATCGTTTTATATATTCAAGACCTATTTTTTTCTTTCCGATGCGGGATTAATGACCCCGCCTTTTCTTAGACGTGACATTCTCCTCAACTCAACTCCGTGACGCTCTTGTCATGAGCTTCCGCTCTCGTGATTGGCCAATTGTCACGGTTGTTCACCCTCTCTATTCCACTCATGGGCGCTTTGCGTAAAATCAGGCAGTCAAAGGGTCGCTCCGATACCACTTGTCACAAGACCATTACTCTCTCACTAAAAGACATGTCTAATAGGATGTGCAACGCCATCGTTTTATATATCCAAGACTTCCTTTTTTCTTTCCTATGTAAAATTAAGGGTAAACTACATAAATGACCATCATACTATTGGAAAAGTCGCGATTTGACCACCTTACTTTTTTTCGAAGCAATTAAACCACCATACTATTAAATTGGGTGCATTGTGACCACTAGCCGTTAGAGGTTAACGGTAGGGTGACGTGGCAGTTAAAAAGTTAAGGGTATAATTACACATTTGGTCCTTACTATTTACACATTGTTTTAATTTAGTCCTAATTTTAAACTAATAAAATAAATTAATTATGTGGTGACATGTGTCAACACTTGATTGGAGAAATTTAATTATTTATATTTATATAATAACTTATTCAGTACCGACTCACAGTCTTCTCTAGCCTTAACCCAATTAAAAACACCCAAAACAAGTCAGATTTCTTGTAAAAACCCAAAGCTTTAACAATTCCCAGCACTTCAGCAGTCAAAAAAATCCGTTCCCACATTTGGGTTTTCTTGGTATTGCTCGAACAACTTAGCTAAAACAACATCAAGTTGATTAGAATCAAAAGAAATGTCAATCAAGGAGTTGAGAACCTGCTGACCTTGAGAAGAGAGGTTGTTATGAGTCCAACGCTTCCCACGGTTGAGGTCACGTGAGCGGCCGAGACGGGTCCGAATCCGAACTTGTGGGTCGATGGGTTGTTGGGACTTGGAGTTATGTCGCAGGAGGAGGTCTTGAAGGACTGGAGGTGGTGAATTGGGTTGTAAAGTCGGGTTCTGGTGGTGGGTTTGGCATAAAAATAGGGTTTTAACAGGTGGGGGACTCGGAAAGAGAAGAGGGAGAGCGAGTCTCTCCGCCATTTAAGAGATATGATGAGAAAGCTGCAGGCTTTACTATCTATGGTTGAGCAAATCGATAAAACAGATAGAATGAGAAAGAAGGGGTCAACTGGTAATTGAATCAAACAGTTGGTATGCTATTTGTTATCACTATGAGAAGATACTTGCCGAGTCCATACTTCTTTTGGTTAAAATTTTAGAGGTTTAAGGCTTAAGGGTGGCCAAGAGTCAGAGACAAACCATAAATATATGGTTAAAGCGTGGCCTTTTTCCTTGAATCACCCAAGTTCGATTCCCTCCTACCTCAAGTTTGGGAATTTTGTTTTTCTCCTCTAAATAGGTGGTGACACGTGGAGGAGGAAAATAATTTATTATATCAAATATAAATAATTAAATTCCTCCAATCAGGTGTAGACACGTGTCACCACCTAATTAATTTATTTTATTAGTTTAAAATTATGACTAAATTGAAAGAATGTGTAAATAATAAGGACCAAATGTGTAATTATACCCTTAACTTTTTAACTGCCACGTCACCCTACCGTTAACCTCTAACGGCTAGTGGTCACATTGCACCCAATTTAATAGTATGGTGGTTTAATTGCTTCGAAAAAAAGTAAGGTGGTCAAATCGCGACTTTTTCAATACTATAATGGTCATTTATGTAGTTTACCCTAAAATTAATGACCCCGCCTCTTAACATGACATTATAAATTTTAAACCACAACACCCATTTCCCCCTAAACTTCCCCAATTAAGAATTGTGAAAATAAATCCAAATTAAAAATCAACAAATGATAAATAAATTATTAAAAGAATATTTGAAAATTGAGATCTAATTATAATAATTTGGAATCTAAGATCAATTTGCGATTAACCAATAAATATAAAGGTGAGAGTGTGAGAGTGAGACACATTGCTGAATGATGATCCCTTTTTCTTTTTTCTCGCCGAAACCTGAAAACCAAATCGAATAAACTGGATTCATTCAATCTACTCTACCGCACCACAAAACTTTTTAAATCAAAGCAGAAAAGCCCCATAAATCCAGCATAAAAACAACAAAGCAAAAGCGCCCCCTCTGTTTCTCTCTTTTTATTCACCCTTTTTTTGTTCTTTATTTGCTTCATTCCTCGCCACCCCCATAGATTTATCAATATCTGGGTCTCTCTTTTTTTTTGGTTTTTTCGTTGGCTGGTAGCGTTTATAACGATGGTGGCGAAAGATGAGTGGGTTCAGGCGGCGATCACGGACGACAACGTGGTGGTTGAGTTGTTGGTAAGGCTCAAGCAAGCCCAGGCGGCACCATCGCCTCCCAAATCTGCCTTGCCTGCACCTAGATGGGGGATACGTCAGCGGAGGTCTCGACCCATGTTGCTGCGATGCGACGGAAAGAGAGACGGCGATTTCAACGTCAGCGCAAGAGGTAGTCCCACCACTCCCCTTTGTTGGAGCGGTGGTAGCAGCGACGCCTCTCCTTCCGCCGCCGAAGGCTTTGAAGAGACCAGTACCCACGTCCTCCGCTCACCTCCTGTCGCACCCTCCAGATCCAAGGTTTTCTTCTTCTTCTTCTCTATCTGTATCTCAAGTGTCTAAATCTCTTTTGCTGTCATAGTTTGGGTTGACGGAAACATCCTTGTGTGGCATACCGAATTCCGTATCGCCACCATTGTTTTCGAATTCCCTGAAGTTTTCGCCTTCTGGTTTTGATTTGGAATGACCTTTTTAATCTCCTTGTTTACGCCGCAATCCATCGATTCCCGTCCGACTCACTGAGTTCATCAGATCCGCCATTCTTTTACGTTTCGCTTCATCTTCGAACTCTCCGATCATCGGTTTAACAGTTCTATTATTATAATTACTTAAAACGGCGGTGTTATTTTTCCCTTACTGTTTGGACTAAAAAGCCCTTGCGTTTTAAAGCTTTTTACCATTCTCACGTGAGGACGGTTTTCTTTCGTTTCACGATTTCGTTCTCATCGGCTCTTTACCGGTTTCCCTGTCAAATTCCTTTGTTGTCCTCTATGTTTTCAGAATTTTACTGAACCGCCCTTTTAAACCACACCTTTCTTTACCAGATCAGACCTTTTCCAGTAAAGGACAACTTCGTCAGGAGTGAAAAAATAAGATTCCCCATTTACCCCCACCGTAAATAGCCGAGCAACATCCACCGTAGAGGGAGTTATTTTATAAAATATTCTATTTTAAATATTATTTACGGATCTGATATTTAAAAAAATATTAACTTTTAATCTAACACTTGTGGTAAACTTTTAAACTATTTGTTTTTATAATTTAGTGATTATTGATGTAATTTACCCGTTAATAAAAAACTTGATGGCCACTTTAGTAAAAAAAATAAATGGGAAAAATACAAAAATGGTCCCTCAACCATGCTGTAATTATCTTTTGTGTCTTCCATTAAAAAATTTAGCCGATGATGTGGAAGTTAATATAAATCGATATAATTACATAATTAGTCTTCAAGTTCTACACTTATTTTAATTTAATCCTAATTTTAAAAATCAACCCACATAATTTTAATAATCTATCAATTTAGTCGATATTAACTGCCATGTCATCAGCCGTTAAATTTTTAACGACGTTGGACTAGTTTGTTAATTTTTTAAGTCGATGAATCAATTTGTAATTTCTGATAGTCGAGGCACGCAAAAGATAATTAGAGCATAGTAGGGGACCATTTATTTAGTTTACCCTAAAAAAAACTTGATGGCCACTCCAGTGTCAGGAAGTTGTCATGTAAGTCACGTGCATGGTGTGCCATCAAAGTCATGCCTTAGATTAGATTCGCCATGTGCTTGTTAGTATCCTTCAAAGGTTGCATGTTTCTCGTTGTATGAATCCGACCTTGACATGTTTGTCTGATTTACTCTATTCTTTCAGCAGTTTAAATTCATTTTGCCTCGATTGTTCGAGTTTCTTGACGATTATTGAGCTAAATTCTTTATTGACTAATGGTGGGTTTTACGGTTTTTGCAGGGCAGTGCTTGTAGTGAAACCAACAGAACAAGTTCCAAGAAGCCAGGAAGAAAGAAGGTAATGACATTAGTTGTGATTTTCCTGCGAAAAATGTGGGTTGGGGATCTTTGGTTTAGAGCAATTTCTTGTCATTTTTCAGACATTTGCTGAGGAGGATCTTGTGTTGAAGGAAAGGGTTCATTTGGAGAAGGAGATCGCATCGACGCGGGCTACTCGGAAAGAACATCACGACGACTTGAAGAGAATCAGGGTTAGTCGAGACTATATGTTTCTTGTCTAGAGTTGTTTCGTAATTCTTTTGCCCCATTCTTGATTGTTAACTCCACTTGTGTTACAGCTTGATTTGAACTTGGTGGACACTGCAAAGAACTCGAGTTTAATTGATAATGAACCTGGGAAAGCACCTTGTCCGAGAGCACCGCCATCGGAATCCCTTGATGATGATCGTGAACTGCCGTTAGATTCTCACAATGTAGGCAAGAGTATCTTCGTATTGCCTGATCTAAATATGATGCCCGCTGAAGATGATTCTGGTCACATTATTAGCTGAACAGATTACTCTCAGATTAGAATTGGAGTTGCTGGAAAATTAGTGACAGTGGCCAACGAGGAGTATATCGAAAACTCAGGCGAAGCATCGGATATCGACTGGCTTCAAAAGCCTGAGAATTGGTAGAGATCACAAGGTTTCCGAAATTCGTTGAGGTAAAGATGATCCCCTCATTGCCTTGTTGTTTCGGAATCTATGTATAAATTGGTTGCTATTCTTTGTAGGAGTAGACATGTGAAAACTTGTTTAAAAACTAATTTCATAATTTTGGTGTTCCCCAGTTCCCCTTTTTAACTTGGGAAGCATTCCTAAATTGCGGTTGCGGACAAACAAATGTATTGCGGTTATTGTAGACCGTTATTTTTCACAATAACAGTTTCGAATGGTGTCGTTACTGCTGTATAGCAAACGTTATTATGGTAGCAGACTGTTATTTGAATCTCGGATCGTAACGGCCTGCAAGCCATCAGATTAGTAGAGAGAAAGTGTGTAAAAAGCGATGTATATAAACAAGAAGAGACTACCTGCACAGTATAAGAATGCTAGTAATGTAAATTGTAAAGAAAACCTTTATTATGGTCATCCTCCAACTCCTAGAAGATATCTCCATTTGTTATATAAAGCAAGAATTCAGTAGCATATCTCTTAAATTCCCATTGAAAATCGACATATGAGAATATGTACTTTAATTAGGGGTGTATTAAGTTCAGTTCAATTCAGTTTTTTTAACAAAACATGAACCGAATTACAATTATAGTTAAAACCTTACATCATTTAAATCTATAACTATAGTTCTAACATCGGTGGTTGATATAGGTGGCAAACAGGTCAATCAGTTCGGGTTTGATATAATTCAGTTTAGATTCGGTTTCGGTTCTAGTTCGGTTTGATTGTGCTTTGGGTCATTTTGGTTCGAATATTTTGATTTGGGTTAATGGGAGATCAGTCGGTTTTAATCATGTTTTTAGGTTGGCCAGTTTTTTACACCCTACATATGGCTTTATAAAGCCAATATATTTGACTTTTTGGTGAGTTGTGTGGCTGTTCATATCTCATCTTTTTTTATATTAATATCTTTTATTTATTTCGGGTTGTCTTCGGTTCGGGTCCATTTCGGTTCAATTTCAGTTCGATTTCGATTTCAAATCAAATTTCAGATCATCACGTTCGAGTCGATTTCGGGTAAATCAATTCAATTCTCGAGTTTCAGGTCAAGTTTGCAAGGTCTAATGGTTGACAATTACCGACTTAACTAATAAAAAATGAAAGAAAAAAAAAACACTTGTGGCGCTAGACGGGGATGATTTTTAACCTAAAAATATTTTAAAGTCAATTTCATTATTCATTAAAAAAAAGCATAAAACAACAAAAACCTAATATTATCCCTTTAGTTAATTTCGTTATATTGTTCAATATATATTTAAGTATTTTCCGTTCTAACTGGCTAAATTCAAGACCTCGATTTATACATTTTACTTAAAATACATAACAACATGGTGAAAGAAACTCAATATAAAATGCTCAAGAAATCAATTAAATCTACACAAAATCCAAATACAAATCTGTAAAAGTTAACTATCATACATAATATGAGAGCCACAAACAAAATGGTTAAACCGAGTTTATCCATTTATGTTTGTGTTCTCATCTTATTTCATCTATCATTTTGTTACGGAGATATCGTCGAAGTTCCGCCACTGAACGTAACACAACAAGACCTTCTAAAACTTATATCATTGGGGGATATCAAAATCAATATATCGGCTCTGTATGTGTTCGGAGACTCTTTTGTTGATAACGGAAACAACAAAGTAATTCTAGGAAATGCAGATCCTATTGGAGGAGGTTATTTTCCATTTGGAATTGATTTCGATGGAAAAGCTACTGGTCGTATTACTAATGGAAGAGTTGCAGTGGATTTCATTGGTATGGCATGAAAACAAAACAAAATTGTAATAATATCCATTTCGATTTATTTTTATCTAAATTGCTTTTTTTTTTCTTCCATTTTATTATACAGCAACAGCGGCTGGTTTGCCATTCCCACCACCAATCATGAGTATGTCTGAAATGGACAGGAAAACAATTCGAACTGGTGTTAATTATGGATCTGCTTCTGCTGGACTTCTCCCTGAAAACGGACGTTTCTTGGTAAAACACCTTGAATTCTTCAAATATTTAGTGGTTTTTTTGTAATTATACCATGCACCGGAGACAAGGACGAACCCATATTAAACGTGGGAGCCCTCCGACATCAATATTTTAGTAATATGGATGTTTGACTTACGGTGTATGTTCGGGGTGTGTGATTGCCCTTCCAAACAATGTCATCTCCAAAGTTCAGACACCATTTTTTTTTACCTTTGTTCTATATATTTTTCTTGAAAAAATGGATTAATCGTGTATTTACCCCCACCTTTTAAAATTTACGTTTTGCATCCCAAACCTAAATCCTTGCTTCGTCCTTCGTGGTAGAAACAAAAACTTTTCACAAACGTAGAGGTTTAAAATTTGGGGTTTATGCTTCATCCCTAACATATTACCATAAAACCTAAACCCTCACCTCTAAACCCTAAATTCTAACCATAAACCTTGATTTCTAACCATAGTCCATGAATTCTAAATCCATAAACCCCTAACATATTACCTTACAACCTAAGCCGTAACCTCTAAACCCTAATTTCTAACCATGAACCTTAAATTCTAACCACAATTCCTGAATTTTAAATCTACAAACTCTAAAACTAATGCGCTTGTGAAAACTTTTTTATTTCCGCTGCCAGTGCATAGAATATTTTCTCTTATATTTCTTATAATGATTTTAATATTGTTCATAGGGTAAACATGTCATCAACTTCTTTCAACAAGTAGACTTGTTCGAGAACTCAACAATGGAGGCTTTGAGGGGTTCATTTGATTGCCCGGAAAGCTTCGCCGAATACCTTTCCAAGTCTGTATTTTACATCAATTTGGCGAGCAATGATTTAGGTATTACCTATGAATTCGATATGCATGACAAGTACCCCGACGTCAACGAGTATGTTAAACTCCTCATTGAAGAGCTTTCCAAGCAATTGAGAAGATTACATGCACTTGGTGCACGTAAATTCTTGGTGACCAACGTACCACCACTAGGGTGCCAACCATTCAACATACACATGAGAAATCATACCGGACCGTGCGTCGAACAAATGAATAAACATATGTCGGTTTACGACGACCTCCTTCCCGGCTTGTTGACACAACTTCAATCCACTCTTCCGGGCTCTAAATTTGTTCTTGGAGATATTTACAAGGTTTTTCGAGATGTCATTGCATCGCCTGAATCATACGGTGAGTAAAAAGTACTTAACAATGACCTAGAACATGTTAAAAAGAAAGAAATGAACAAATGTTTTTGTATGTGTAGGATTCAGGGGATGCGATGACATCCTCTGAATCATACGATAAGTAGAAAGTATTTAACAACGATAATTAGAACATGTTGAAAGAAAGAAATGAATATGTGTTTCTATATGTGTAGGATTCAGGGGATGCAATGACATTTCCTGAATCATACGGCGAGCAGAAAGTACTTAACAATGATCATTAGAACGCGTTGAAGAAAGTAACGAATGTGTGTTTTTATATGTGTAGGATTCAGGGGATGCAATGACATCCCCTGAAAATGAATCATACAGTGAGCAGAAAGTACTTAACAATGATCATTAGAACATATTTTTGAAAAAGAAATGAACGTGTGTAGGATTCAGGGGATGCGATTCATTCCCTGAGTTATACATGGAATAGAAAATAGTTAACAATGATCATTAGAGCGTGTTGAAATTAAGAAATGAACATGTGTTTTTGTATGTGTAGGATTTACGGACGTGAGCACTTCATGTTGCTTTGATAAGAATGGGACTAAATTCCAAGTTTGTGCTCCAAATATTGCGCCATGTGAAGATCGAAAGACTCATATGTTCTTCGACCCATTCCACCCAAGTGAAGCCATGTACTTCGTGTGGGCTAGACGTTTCTTGAAGGACAACTCTGTTTGTACCCCCATTACTTTGATTGAGTTAATGCAAGCTTAATTACGTGCATGTGTGTTGTGCATGCATGTATTTGTATCAATCATGTAAACATAAAGTGTGTTGAACTTCAAAATACGAATATCATATGTGTTTGATTCATCTCTTTACAAACATTCACTCCTTCAATCGTATATATAATTATTACTTTACCACATTTTTATTGCCGACGAGGAAAATGATATATGCGAACATCATCCCAAAATTCCCAATCTGTGTTTCATTCACTGTGTATGTTTTTAAATCGGTTTCTAAAAACACATGATTAAAAGAGAACGATTTAAAAACATACGAGTGAATGAAAAGGTATTATTTTTTTCTAGGATTTTTCCATCAAACTCTTCATATGGTACTGAGAGCTACTCGACTGAATAGAGGACGGTTCGTAGATCATATCCAGCTTACAATGTTTTACTTTGTATGTCGAGTTGTTGTGTGTAGTTTGTCTTGGTTGATTTGGACGTAGCCACATAGGCCCACAAGGACAATTGAATGGTTTGGAGACTTGGAGGATCGAATTGGCAAAGTTGAAGGACCAATTTGAACCCCTACTTGAGCAAAGTTCTCAAGCCAAGCAACCATGGTACCATCAAGCCAAGTCCCTTTAAATCCCTTTGAGCCTTTCTAAGGGCACGGGTTTGATTTGATCCCTATTAGCTCCACTTCTCCAATTTTGTCACTCTCTCCACTTTGGTCCTCCAAATACCCTATCGTCGCAAATTCGGTCCTTCAAGTTTCCAAATCCTTCAATTGAGCCCTCGTGACGCTCTGCCGAGATAAAAAAGGATGAACTATACGACGACTTGACATTCGATGTTTATGGAGTATGCTATATTTGGTTGGTAATTTTGTCTTCAATGGCTTACCTTTATTAGAAAAATAGTTAAAAGGACATTTAGGCCCCCACACACCGGGAAAAGTTGACCTGCTGCATAGAAAGATAGCAATAGGCTTGGAGGATAGCAAACTGTTTTTTTTTTTTTTTTCGATTCAATTAGCTTTTTAATTAAATCATTACAACCTGATAGTATTTGTTCATATTTTTTTTGACAACGCACGCACATCTTTATTTGGATAACTAAAAATCGATATACCAAACCAAAGTAACCTAGGAAATTGTACGGACTCGAATAAATTGATACCAAAGGTTTTTTAGATGTTTTTGTTTTGTTTTTGTGGTCCATGAAAAGTGGGTTGGAAGTGCTTTTTTGTGGTCCATGAAGAAACAGTCAAAGCCTAATTTTGAGGCTGAAATAATAGAGTAAGTGAGGAGTTGGGAGCTAATTTGTGGGTAAAATGAATTAGAGGTTATTTAGTTATATGTTTAGTAATAAATAGGTCACTTTTCTTCTAAAAATAACAATTGAGTCACTCAATTATAGGTTTAGGAATAACATGTCATTTTTCTTTTAAAAGTAATAATTCAACCACTCAAATATAGGTTTAGAAACAAACATATCACTCAATTAAAATTATGTGTCAAACAAGTCACTCTATCATTAAAATTGAAACAATGGCTTGGTATAAGCACAATTTAAATCCTTGAAACATATGCATTCTATTAATTTGGTCCTAATTTGAAATAATTCAATAAACTTAATCCCCCATATGTAAAAATTTCGACATTTCACCATACTAACACACCCTCCAACCACTTATCACACTTCATGCTATTTTTCATTTGTCTGATAATCAACATATGTGATAGCTCGACAAATATGGTCACTACACTACTAGAAAATTGACAAACTAATGAAAGAGACTCATTATGACCTTAACGTCATCTGCCAGTAGACACAATCACTACACTAATAAAAATTTTAAATATGCATGGCTAATTTTATTTAATTAATTTCCAAAATTTTATTTCAATTTTTATGACAGAGGCTAGTTTTATTTAATTAATTTTTAAAATTTTATTTCAATTTTTATGACAGAGTGACTTGTTTGTTGCAAAAAAAATTAATTCAAACTAATCAATTTTTTTCAAAAAATAGAACTTTTAACACCCATAAGTCTTATTTTATTAAAAAATATTCCGACAACAAAAAGTTGAGCCATATAAAAAAATCTTTCGTAAATGCTAAAGGAGTCAAATAAAAATATTAAAAATGAATCATTAATTAAACAATAATCATTTTGATAACAAGTGCAGTTTTCTTTTTAAAATTTAATTATAAATACTAATATTTTTATTGAACGACTAATCACAATAATATATTAAGTAATTTTATGAGTCAAATGAAAAACAATTTCACTAAACAAATTTAAAACGTGTATTAAATATTGTATATGAATCTTTTTACCTACTTTTCAAAAAAATGAATCATTTACCTAAATTATTGGAGCAACAAATTCTAATTATTTTTAAAATTATTATTCTCTATGACAGATTCCTTAGGCCGCCTCGTGCTAAACGTGTGGGTCCATGAGAGTGACGTGGCGGTATATCATCTAGTTGATATTGACAGCGACCTGCCAATTGTACGTTGGCTTAGAATGATGCTTCTCGACACATAGGCTGCGTCGTATCGTACCAGATTCTTTGCGTTTATATCTTGTGTGTAGACTTTGGACCGGATCGTAAAATTCGACTTGATTCGGAAAAAAATAAAATTATTTAATTTAATTCTATGTGAAAACATTTAAATAGTCTTGACTTGAATTTTAATTTCATAAAATCAACTTGAAAAAAAAAATCAAATAAAGCTTAAATAAATAAAAACTCGAATAGCTTCAAATTTTTAGTAATTAGTAAATAAATATGAATATATAAAAACGTTCAAATTGGAACAATTAGTACCACAATATTATAAATGTTTACAATTAAATTTAAACAGAAACTCGAACAACTCGACTCGAAAAAATTCAAATAAAATTAAGTTATAAAATAAGACACTCCAACTCGACTAACTCGAAATTTTTGGAGTCGATTAAACTCGATTGAATGCTCATTCCAGCTTAGAGTTCCAACTTCCATGTGTTCAATTAGGGACGGAGACATTAATATGTTGGGAGGGGTTGTTTTAGTTTAAATGTTAGTAAAATAAGATCTTTTTCTCTCCTAATTTTTAAAATTTATAGACTTAATAGACATTTATCCCTCCCAGTTCTTAATTCTAGCTTTGTCTCTACGTTCAATGACCTTCCACTTACAAACTCATACTGCTTTATTATTTAGTTGTTCTTTTCTAAGGGTCAAGATCCCATCAACATACGTGGGTACTGTTTTATAATTACCGATATTCAATTAATTGATTGATTAATTTAGATTATATACTACATATATTTATTATGGGAGCGGTTCTTACGATTAATTTGTTCCATTCACAATGCCAAATTCAATTTTTTTTACTTTACTTAAGGGATCTAATGTTTTATCCCACTAGATTAGGGGCAGAAGGTATAAGGGACTAGGAAGGGTCATCCTCCAATTTTGTTGAGAAATTATATTATCAGCCATCCTCACCACGTCATATATGGTCCAGCCAATAAAAATTACTCACTTTATTATTTTTTCAATGTCATTTTTTTACCAAGTTAAAATGATTTTATTATTAGTAAAGATTCACTTAACAAAAAATAACATGAAATAAACTAATGAAGTAAGTAATTTTATTAGTTAAGACTATAAATAATGTGATAATTAATGTCGGTAATATAATTTTATTAGTTGAGACTATAAATAACGTGATTAAAAAAATCTCATTATTACAAACCGGTAAATCTGGGTACGCAATAAGGGGTGACGTGGAAAGCAGGCTTAGAGTTTTAGGGATAGGTCACTAGATAAGCTAGTAGCTACTTCTGTCTTTCATGCGACAATCTACTTTTTGTTGTCCTAAGACAAATTTACATGCATGGCAGTACGCTACGTAACTATCATTTTTCACCTTCGGTACAAAACAAATTGACAGTCCCCAGTTAAACATCTAGAAGTTTAACATTATGTATTAATTAATCTCTAATTAATAGTTTAAAAATACTGTGTCGGTTTTATAAGGTAAACTTATACTAATTTATGATATCTTAAAATGTAGGGTAGTTGTGACGTTTTAGTGTTGAATATAGGGTTGAATTATAACAAAATTGTAGGGAGTAAATTGTTTAACTTTGAAATTGATAGGATCTAAGAAGTATTTAAGTAAAAAATGGGGGTAAAACTTAATTTATTTCAAAATAAGTAGAAATTGGGGAAGGCTTAGTTTGACTATTAGGAATTTGAACGTGGAAAAAATAATTATGCGTGATCAACGCAGAATAAAACATGAGTAAAGAGACAATATTTTAATGTGGTTCGATTTTGCTTACATCTATGGAGGAAAAAAAGAAAAAATACACTATAAATGCGGAGAAACAAAGAGTATAGGTATACGATATTACATGTATCTCATAACTCGATTCTCGAATTAAACTTTAACTATATATATATATCCCAATTATAAAGGTTTAAACTCAAGGTTAAATAATCAAATATTCGACCACAAAGAAACATTATTCAATAAGACTTCTTACTTAATTTAAATAATTATTATTAATTAAACCTAATTACAAATTAATCTTTAATTACTAGAATTACAATAAAATCAGACTTAATTATTGATTAGAGTTAGATCAACTTACACAATGTAAAACTCTTTAAGTTTTACACGTTTTTTGGATCGTTAGATGGGGGAATGAATGGTTCAGATTAACTCCTTACTCTTCTTTTTCCAAGTGATAATCTTCACATATTTACTGTTAATCTCACTCATTCGTTTCACTCATCCAACAGTCAAAAAAACGTGTAAAACTTAAAGAGTTTTACACTGTGCAAACAGATCCTATCTCACACATATATATATATATAACATGCACTGGATCAGATAAACATATAACATGTATATTAACATTTTTCAGTTGTTACAAAGTAGCATAACCACATGGAGGTGGGGCAATTACCCCAACTTTTGAACGGTTTAATTGTTTTTAGGCTAATGGTAGTTTTAAAATTATTGCAATTAAGTCATTGTCTCTCTTAAAATATTTAGTTTATTATTTTTAAGACACTTTAAGTTAAAATCAATGAAATTAGCCTTGAACGCTCATTTTTATGGTTTAATTCTTTTTAAGGCCCTTCAATTTTAAAATTAGTAAAATTAAACCTTGATTTCTTTAATTTTTATGATTTAATTAAATTTTAAAACCCTGTTTATTTCAAAATAATCAATTTACCCCTCATAGTTTAATCTTGGCTCCGTACCTGGTTACAAAATAATTACATTACTTAATTGTTTTCCAAAGTGTCCAAAATGCAAGGACTTGAATAGTAATTTTACCTAAATTCAACTTTCGAACTTCATTTATATAAAAAAGATATTTTTTTTATCATATTAATTACTCCTTGTGATTCATATAACAACTTTAATGTCGGTCTGACTCTGAATCCAAAGGCAAAGCAAAACCCACACTTCACGTTTCAACATAACAAAGTCTGGTCCCCTCCTCGCGAGACGGATTGCCACGCTGACAGATCAGAACCGTCGGATCAAATTCAATCATCGACACTAGCTTTCCATCAATCAACGACCCTGTAAGGTCCACGCATTTCTTCCGTTGCTTTTATTTCTGCCCACCTAGTCTTTTCGGATTAGGAGAAAAAACGACAAAAAAAAAAAAAACTATTGGTAGTTTATTTAGCAAAGACTCGTATTAAAATTATTAGTTTATATATGTATGAGTTTAATTCGATTGATATTGTTATTGGCACAATATATAAAATGACGTAAAATCGAGCATACATAAGCGCTTAATCTCTTTTGATTTTTTGATGAGAAGTGGTTTGAATAATTATAAGTAGGATTAATATCCTATACACAGGCGGTGGAAACTGAAAGTTTCCATAAGCGTCTTAGTTTTAGGGTATATGGATTTAATTTAGGGTATAGGGTTTAGGGGTTTAGGTGTAGGAGTTTATAATTTAGGGATACTTGTTTCAATTTAAGGTTTAGGGTTATAATTTAGGGTTTATAGGTTAAGGTTTAGTTTTTATGATAATATGGTGAGGATTTAGGTTTTAACATATAAACCCTAAATTATAACCCTAAACCTTAAATTGAAACAACTATCCCTAAATTCTAATCCCCTACACCTAAACCCCTAAACCTTATACTCTAAACTAACTCCATATACCCTAAAATTAAGGCGTTTGTGGAAACTTTCAGTTTCCACCGCCTGTGTATAGAATATTTATCCTTATAAGTAATGTACTAAAATTGTATGTTCAAAAAAAAATTATTACAACCAATTACCTATTGGTCTAGTTAAGTGAGGCCGTAGATTCTTTAAGTAAAGTTTGAATTTTGACGTCTTGAATAAAATAATGATTAAATATCAATGATTAGATGTGGTACTCAAGAGGGGCCGATTGGGGTGACGGCCCTCTAAATTTTAAAAATTGGAAAAACTTTAAGTTTGAGGTAATGGTGAAATTGTATTTTAGTCTCTTAAAAATATAAATATTTTTGGCTTTTCATAAATTTAGACAATTTTAAATAATTCTTTTAATAAATAATGTTGAGTTCTGTCACTGTTTATGATTCTAAATAATATCATTACATTAATGATTGTAGTAGTTAAAAAATGATTTCAATCATGTAAAGTCAATATTTTATATACATAAAAGTCAATGATTTTCTATATTAGAAGGCCGGTTCTAATATTTTCAATATTATTTTATGGTTCACAGGGAAAATTTGTTTTTATAAGATAAATTACAGGAAGTGTTTGAAAAAGTACATGGTTATTAAATTTGAATGTGATTAAACATATGAACATGGAGTTTTTAATATTTAAAAAATAAATTTTCTATAATTCAAAATCAAAAGATTATTCTCAAAAAGAACAATTTTATGATTTTAAATTATAGAGAAATTATTATAATAATAAAGGGAAATTTTTGGAGAAAAACAATTAAAATAAAAATAAAAGAAAAAAAATGGTCCCCTACTCCCCTTCCTTTAAACCACCACCATTGTTTTTCATGGTAATAAGCTGATTTCTTCACCTGAAAACCGCTTTCCTTCTTCTTCTTCTTCTTCTTCTTCTTCTTCCCGATCTCTCAAACTCTCTAAGCCACGTTTCTTACAGTAATCCAATCCCCCTTTATTTTGCTAGACAAAGATTATGTCTTTAACTTGATTAGACTGTAAAAAAACAAAACAAAAAAAGCTGTCTTTTTCATCATTTTCTTCGTTTCTTCTCTCTTTATCAGACCATGAATTCACAGCCGTCGCCGTCGCCGTCGATATAGCTCTTTCGAATACGTTTAGAGGAAGTGAAAAGGAAAAAGAAAGGGTACATGGCGTTTCATCATAGCAGCCACCTTTCTCAAGACCTTCCTCTCCATCACTTTACCGAGCAGCAGCAACAACAAACGGTAACCGCCGCTCCCAATTGGTTAAACACTGCCCTCCTCCGTCCCCAGCAGCCTCAACCACCGCAGCCGCACGGTCAATTCTCCGACCCTAACTTTCTCAACCTTCATACTACTACAACTGCTTCCGACTCCACCGCGGCTTCCCAAGCTCCCAACCCCATGCTCTCCCGTTCTTCCTCCTCGTTTCTTAACCGGAACCACAGCGACGTCATCGACGACGCGGCGGCAGCAGCGGCAGCAGGAAGTGGTGGTGGGGTCTCCATGATGGCTGTGGAATCGGGTGATTTGAAGAACAGCATCAGCGAGACCATGAATAACAATAATAACAACAACAAGAACGAAGGCGTGGTGGTGGAGAGTGGTGGAGGCGGAAGCGGAGATGGGGTTGTGAATTGGCAGAATGCGAGATACAAGGCGGAGATACTCGCTCACCCTTTCTACGAGCAACTATTGTCTGCACACGTGGCGTGCCTTAGGATCGCCACGCCAGTGGATCAGCTTCCTAGGATCGACGCTCAGCTGGCTCAGTCGCAGCATGTGGTGGCTAAATACTCAGCTCTCGGCGGCGGGTCTCGGGGCTCGGTTTCCGATGACAAAGAACTCGACCAGTTCTTGGTATTCTACTATTACTCAAAACCAATTTCATTACATTATTAATTATTTCCTCTTCTGCTTTTCATTCTCATGGTTTGATAAACATTGGTGATTGATTCATTGGATTGAGATGCACCGACAAATCTTGTCTGAAAACAGAACATTCTTACATCAGCAGCATCTCTTTGTCTGAAATTTATAGATTCTAATTCTTCCCTCCCTTGGCAATGCAGACACATTATGTTCTATTGCTATGTTCATTTAAAGAACATCTGCAACAACATGTTCGTGTCCATGCAATGGAAGCAGTAATGGCTTGCTGGGAGATTGAACAATCCCTACAAAGCTTAACAGGTGTTTCCCCCGGCGAAGGAACGGGCGCGACGATGTCCGATGACGACGACGATCAAGTCGATAGCGATGCCGACTTGTTTGATGGAAGTTTGGAGGGTCCGGATATGATGGGGTTCGGACCTTTGATCCCAACAGAGAGTGAAAGGTCTTTGATGGAGCGAGTGAGGCATGAACTCAAACATGAACTCAAACAGGTAAAATTGATGAAATCTACATTGGTTCATACAGATTCTTACTGAATTTTGCACATAAACTTCCTTGATAGGGTTACAAGGAGAAGATCGTCGACATAAGGGAGGAAATCTTGCGTAAGAGAAGGGCCGGAAAACTTCCCGGCGACACGACATCGGTGTTAAAAGCTTGGTGGCAGTCACATTCCAAGTGGCCTTACCCTACTGTAAGTTGTAATGTTGGTAATGCTTAAGGTGTTACAAAGGCAGTGGCCAACATACCACGACACGGTTCATATATCTTCATTTCTGTTTTTACTATTTTTCAGTCAGTGCTAACCAGATCATTTTGCAGTAATTTACACCAACATGTAATTCACCTTTATATATGCATTCAACAAACAGAATAGGTTAATGTTAGTGGTAATGCTAACTTTTCAGGAGGAAGATAAGGCAAGGTTGGTTCAGGAAACAGGATTACAACTAAAACAGATAAACAATTGGTTCATAAATCAAAGGAAGAGGAACTGGCATAGTAATTCATCAACTTCGACCGTCCCGAAGAGCAAACGTAAAAGGTAATGCTCGACAACGGGTGATCGAAAACGGACCAGACCAATCAAAGATCATGTCATCCAACACAACAACATAAATAGGCTGGCTTGTAATGGAACTTAAAAGGATCAAATTTTGCTTCTAACTTGAGAAAACGGCTAACAAAGACGACGAATCCGAGTTAAGCCGGCCCGTGTGTATGCGTAGGATTCGGAATTCGGGGTTAGGGAATTATTTCTATTCCATTTGCTTTGGCAGATTATGAGTTTTGTGCCTTTGGTCTCTTCATATATCTGTGAATAAGGGTAATGAGGGATTGTGAGTATCAGTGTAATAAGCTTTATAAGCCTTTGGCCTTTCCTTTTACTATTCTTTCTTTGCTTGTAGGGTCTAGCAGAGATGTTTAGTAACAAAAATGAGATACTTGTGTTGGTAAATTATTCGAATTTGATTTGACTATCGTCGAGTTGATCTTTAGTTTTGATATAAATTTTTTTTTTTTACTATCTTTTCTGTTTTACGATCAATGTTTAGAGTTCGTGAGTATGAATTTTTTGAGATGTGGATTGCTTTGGATTTCGGTTTATGATTAGTTTTTGGGCCAAATAAACTTAAAAGGAATAAACCTAATATTTTGTGTACTTTTAGGGTTTGTGCCCTAATTAAACAAAATTTATCATCGAAACAACAGATGGAAATCCTTTACTCCTTTTTGGTGCCTCCACATTCAAAATAAGGTTTAAGATTTTAAGTTAGAGATTATGGTTATGGTTTAGGGAATTTAGAGTATGGTATATTTTTAGGGTATATGTTGTAAGATTTAAGATTTATAATTTAGGGTTAGAACTTAAAATTTAATTGTATAGTGTTTTTTAGTGTTGGGCACAAGTAAAAACAAAAAAAGACATATGGTTTTTATCCCGAAACAACGTGCTACAAGAGTAGATTTTTTTTTACTCCTTTCTTTAGAAATTTTTTATTAAACAATATATAATAAACTGAAATATGTAAAAACAAAAATTAAGAGATGAAAAAGAAAAAAATGACGAACACAAACAACGACGATTTATTAATAATAATATTTTAAATATATGTACGAATCAATTGAATCAAGACTATAGATTCAATTATTTATAAAATGTCTTAGCTAATTATTTTAAGATAGATTTGTTAAAGGATTATATTATCTGTTCAAACCCAAAATTCACTTGAAATTTGATAGGATTTAAACAGAAAAATATACCCATTTTAAAAATGTTTTGGGCTTTGGGTTGAGATTTTAAGTCATGCGCAGCCCAAATTGTATACAAGTAAATTTCTAATAATTTCTATATATATGATTATAAAAAAGGTAATTATTTTATAAACGGTGGAAACAAAAAGTCTTCACAAGCGCCTTAGTTTTAAGATTTAGGGGATTAGAATTGATAGGTCGTTGTTAGAATTTAGGATTTGGGGTTTATAGGTTAAAACCTAAATCCTTACCAGATTACCCTAAACTCTAGGCTCTAACTTCTAAACCCTAAACTCTAACCACAACTCCTAAATTCTAAATCCCTAAAACTAAACTCCTAACCTCTAAATTATAAAAACATATACTTCTCTCTCTTTCTTTTCTTGAATCTTTAGGTAATAGTTCTGATTCGACGTGACACGGTAGAGTTTGGAGTGTTTTAAAAAAAGTTTAAGTTGGGTATAGATTTAGCGTGAAAACTTTGATCAGATTTGACTCGAATAATAATATAATTTTCCTCTATATATTTAGAGATAATACTGATAATGTCTTTATATTTTTCAATTAGCTCCCAATCTTATTATAGTGCTATATATATTTTAATACAATTGCTATAATGTTTCTCTTTGTATTTTTTCTAATCAACTTTCTACTTTATCGAATAAAAAAATTAAATTCTTTTTATTTTATCATGTTCACCTACCGTCCATGTTTATCTAGTAGACACTGGCAGATTTGACCACTATTTTATATATATATATATATATATATATATATATATATTATAAATCTATGATTTATTTTGTAAATCTAGATTTTTGGGTTTTTTGAATTTAATAAGTTTTTGTTTTGTTTTTACAATTTTTAAGAGTAATTCTGTATCACTACTTCAATTAGTGGATTTTGAGTTCTTTCCTAACATATTTATTTTTGTTGAATCTAATGAGATGCTAATAAATAATAAGACAACTCATTATCTTGCTAGAATAATATAAACTCAAATTGACTACTTACTTTATAAACTATATTTTAGAAAAACTTGGGGTCTAAGAACTGAGGTTCAAAAATAAAATGATTCATGAATGTCAACTTCTTGTGATAATATTGATTAAGGATACATTTAAGTAAATAGAACTGAAGAATAGACTAATGAGAAAAAAGTATTTTCGAATTTTGAAGATAATATTATTAAGAATAATTTTAAATTTTAAACATGATCATAAAATGGATTCGAATTAAAACATGGATTATTATCCTATACGCTGGCGGTGAAAATTGAAAGTTTCTACAAGTGTATCAGTTTTATGGTTTAGGAGTTTATGTGTAGGGGTTTATAATTTAGGGATAGTGATTAGAATTTAGAGTTTATAGTTATAATTCAGGGTTTATATGTTGGGGTTTTGTTTTTAGAATAATATGGTTATAATTTTAAGTTTTAACTTATAAACATGAATTATAACCCTAAATTTTAAATTCTAACAACTATCGTTAAATTCTAAATCCCTACACCTAAACTCCTAAACCTTACACTCTAAATTAAAACCTTAAACCTTAAAACTAAGTCGATTGTGGAATCTTTTCGTTTTCAACGCCATTGTATAGATATAAATCCTTAAAACTATCTTTTTCATGAATTCAATAAAAATAATATATTAAATACACAAGAAATTAAAATGAAAATTAAAGGCAATCCGTTGGTTTTTAGTGTTGACTTTCAATCTGTCACTTTCCAAGTAAAAATGTCGGCAGTTGGAAAGTAAAGTTGTCGCTAGATATTGTTCCGGTTCACTTAATATTTGCTTTGGATTATCGGATTATATATTGATTAAGTACTATTATTGTTATATGTATTTTTATATTTATGTTAGTAATTTTTATCTTACACCGTCGTTAATAGTATTTGTTTGTATCCATTTTTTATATGAATTCTTTATTAAAATTTTAACTCTTTTTGTGTTTGGTTATATTTTATTTTAAGTGATTAGTGCATTACGAAGATTTTAGGAGAAATGTTACATCAATTAGTCTATTATTATTTTGTAATTTTTCCTTGTAAATTTAAGATATTTCATATTTATTCAATAAAACAAGCTGTTGTTATTTGTAAAAAAAAAAAAAACTTCCTCGACGATATTTATATGGTTTTTTATTTTATCATTTTCCTAACTTCCAATAAGATACATTATATTTTTAGAGTTGGGTGCACGTTTTATGTTTTAGAAATGATATTAGGAAAAAAATAATTATAGAATTTGAGAGATTAATTTTTATAAAATGTAACCATAAAAAGTTAAATGCAATGGTAAGACAATTACTCTTTTAAGAAGAGAGTTTTGGTTCGAATCTTGTGATAATATTGTTGGGACTTTGAGATAAAGTAACATAAATACCGAACATAAACACTATTAGATGGACATATATTATATAAAAAACACGTCGATTCTTCACCAACGGTGCCAGCACGTCGATTCCTCATACCTACCTAGGTCGGAGAAAAAATTTGGTTGAATTTGAATCAAAATATTGGCTCAGACTTTGTGAATTTTGTCAGGCACGACTTTAAAAAAATTAAATTTGAATCAGGTGAAACATCATAAAATGTTGGAAACCCGACGGACCCAACACACCCACTATGGAGGACTTAAGACTGACCACTAACACTACACCAACTCCCTGAGTCGGTTAGCCTTTTTATATTTAATTTCTTAGTGCACAATTTAGGCGGCAGTGCCGACCATACATCAATTAGGCGGTAGAACCGACCATATATTATTCAGGCGGCAGAGCCGACCATATAACTTAGGCGGCATAGCCGACCATTAATAACAAATTCAGGTGCACTAAAGAAATACATAAATTAAAGCTGAACCGGGAAACTTCTAATTACAAATAAATAACACTTTTATTAATATACTACAAATATTACAAACATACCTCACTACAATATTTCTCTCGACCCTTACGTCACTCACACTTGCACCTACTGCCCTTTATTCTCACGCCACACTATCACACACTCTCACTCTTTTTATTATTATTATTATTATTCACTCACACACCCTCACCACTCACCAGCACACACTCCACTTAATCTCATGTTCACACACCCCACGTCCCTCTCTCTCTCTCTTTTCCACTTGCACTCTTCACACCACACACACTCACAATATTCACGCCTATTTATAGGCATAATGAGGCGGTGCCCTTAAGTCGGTGGGCATTACAAAAATAATATTTTATATGATGGGGGATAATTCTAGAAAAGTGAAGAGTCATCATATATACTTAATATTTTTGGACTTCTCTAGAAACATTGAGAAGTCGGTGACTTCTTAACATAAAATACAAGATATAATTTAGGCGAAAGAGCTATATTTTTAGGTCGGTGCGGATCGATCAAAAATCCGACCCAACACAACCCATGATCATCCGTACTCTAGAGTTTGTTTTGTACATCCGATTAATAAGTTTTTCTTCTTCTTCTTATGGAAATGACAATTGTTTTTCTATCCTTATAGTATGTTTTTTTTTGTTTGTTTTTCTTTCGATGTCTAGGGATTTGTCCTGACTAATCTGAATCGACTCGCATAATACATTTGATTTTGGCGAGTGAGTCTCCCAACATGAATTTTCTGAATACACAATACATCGAACTCGAGACATACTTACCACTTCGAACAACCCCTGTTGGTACTCTTATAACATGTTTTAATCTTGCTTTTGTAAGATTTTTTTGTGGTTGAATTTGTTGTTGGCTCTTTTGGTGATTATTTAGTTATTTTGTTGATCTAACTTTGTTTTGGACCCTCGAGCGAACCAAATCTATTATTTTGATAAGTGTCTACGGTAATTCCAAATCCGTCGTGCTTGAATTATGAAAAAATTCAATTGTCAATGTATTCTATTATTATGTTAGTGTTGATGATGTTTATCTTCCTATCTCAACAATAGTATATGTTTGTATCTTTTACTATATCAAATTATGTGTGATTTTTTATTTTATTTTTGTTCTATAATTTATTTTTATAGAATGAATATTATGAGTAGGGGTGATAACGAGCCGAGCTCGAGTCTTGACATGCTCTGCTCGACTCGAAAATAGTTTAATTGAGCTTGGCTCGGGCTCAAAGCTCTTCTAGCTTGAAAGTTTAGACTTGAACTCGAGTTCGAATTGGACAGTTTGAGCTCGGGCTCGAGCTCGGTTTGTTGCTTTCCTCAAATTACTTTTTAAATATTTTTATTGAAGTTTTAAAAAATAACATGTAAAAACCTGTTTGAGAAAAATATAATATTTGTTTTTGAAGTCCACAAGTAACAATAGTAAATTTTTTAAATAATACAAGTCCACAAGGAAAAGGACATTTAAAGTATTTAACGACGATAACAAGTTAACAACACTGAATTACTGAAACATACAAGTGTATATAGATTATTTTGAACTTGTTCACGAGCTTTTCGAGCCGAGCTTAAATCGGCTCGACTTGTTAAGGTCTCGAGTTGAATTTTGACTGAACAGAGCCCGAGTAGCTTGCGAGCCAGTCATGTTCATTATCATCCCTAATTATGATTGACATGTGATTATTATATGATAGGAAAATAAAATAAAAATATTTATAAAAAAATGGGATATGTGGTCATTTTTAACTCATTCCTCGTTATATTAATTAAAGGTAATTATTCTGTTAGTGAAATAAATAAATAAATAAAACTCATACATATTTTACTTTCTTAATTTTCAGTATATTTTACTTTGTTACAGATCCAAATCCAAAGCACAAATTTACAGAGAAGTTCTTCGAAAATTGTAACACCCCCTTCCTGGCCTGGTAGAGAACCGAGTCGGAGAGCGCTACCGAAAAACATAACGGAGATCGGAGACATAAATCCAAAGTTCAAAAATCATTTCGGATTATTTTTACTAATCTCTTTTAAGACTTAACACTTAACTTATTAACAACTTACTCAAATTGGGGTCAATTTTAAACTTTTTCAATCTTAGGGACTAAATTGTAATTTTTACAACTTAGTGATCCTTATCTGAAATTCATGATATTATACTGAAATTAAACTTACTAGTTATTAGTCTGTAATATCTCATTACTAACGGAGGTCATTTACCTATCTGATTAGACGATGTAATGTTTAGTGACCCTTTTGTAATTTGTCTAAAACTATTTTTTTTTATTCGAACTAACAAAGTATCTTAAACACTTAAAAATTTATACAAAACATAGGTAACGTATACACAATAGTAGGCCCACAAGACTAGTATAATTATTTTAACTACTTTGCCACCATACTAGGAGTTCATAAGGACAAAACACATTACTCTTTAATTGTAGTGACTTGCCAACCTTCCAACTAATTCCGATCTTGATCTGTTACTTTCTTTAACTTGAAATGTTATGCAATGAATGCATTAGACTTACATAGTCTAAGCGAGGTAGCCAATGACAATGAATGAACATGTTATGTCATGTAGCATGCTTCCAAAATGAATGTCATGCTAATTATGCAATAACATGACATACTTCATATTCATAACAAAACATAATATCATATCATGAGCATAACATAGCATACCGTATCAAACACATAATATATTGGTACCATTGGATACGCGGATTCCCTGTACACCATATCATGAATCATTAATGAGCCGTAGCCCTGAGCCGTAGCTCCATGTATCCCTTACACTTCCATCCTTTTATCTCCCACATATAGGCCGTAGCCCTGGACCGTAGTCCTCCCTTACATTGTAACCCCCTCATCCCGGTCTAGCCGGATGACCGGTCTGAGTGAGTCACACGGGGAAAACCGAAGCGAAACCCGTTAAGGTTCCCCCTCGGTTAGCAACCCTATTTTTTTTCTCATTTATTAATCTTGTCTAAATGCCTTATTAAGTCCTATGTGAAGCACGACAGCGGAAACACGAAAGATATATCAACGACAAACCAAATCAGCACATTAAAACAACCCATTTATCCTTTTTAAGCAGGACGTATCGATACGCCTTCAGAGGGTATCGATACGCCTTGACCAAGGTCAACACCCTATGGTCAACATAAAAGGTCCGTATCGATACAGCCCTTGAGCGTATCGATACGCCCTTCTCGGTCAACACCACTTGGTCAACTAGGTTGAATCGTATCGATACGCTTGGACACCGTATCGATACGCCTTACACTCCACAACTTCTCAGGATTTCAGAGAGTTAAGAGTGTATCGATACACCCTTGTGTATCGATACGCCCAGCCTAACCTGAATTTCAGAGAGTTGGGACCGTATCGATACACCCCACGTATCGATACGCCCAGCCAAAACTGTTTCCTCTGAGCAAGGCCGTATCGATACAGCCCTTAGGCGTATCGATACGCCCTGCACTGTAAGTCCACAATTTTTAGCTAAACGACCCCAAACACGACTCTAGATGCAATTCTCGACTCACCTAAGCATATACAAACATGTAAGCACGCATACTTAAGCCAGAGGAATCACTCAAACATGGATTAAAGCATTCATACATGGCATTCTAACAAAAGAGCAATTTATGCATATATGGTCATACAAGCACTTAAGATTTCATGCCTTAGCAACCAAACATATAAGCATACAAGACATGCATCATAAGCAAGCTTTACAATTCAACAAGGCATCCAAGAGCCACACCACTTCAACATGCAACAAGGCATTTAAATCAATAACACATATCGACATACATCAAAACTCAAATCATCAATACTTATCCCATTGCTTAACTATTACATTCTATTACTGAAAACTCATACATTGAGCTCACCATAAGCAACACTTGATGACCTTTCCTTGCCTTTGCCACCCACAAGCTATTTATCTGCATTGTCGAACAAAAGAGAGCGTAAGCATAAAAGCTTAGTGAGGGTAAGCTCTTTAAAAACAAACCTCAACAATGCAGGGTCCAAGCACGAGCTACAACTGAGATAAAATGCATGTTCATACCTCCGGTCCACACGAGCCATAATCATAGATGATGCATGAACATATACTCAATATCATGTCATGTTCAACATGTTCAAAACCACAATACATGAAATCACATATATTAAACCATATAATGGCAACATAACCACAATCCGTATTGGCACCTAGCTATGACTCGAATACACGGATAACCGTTGAACTCACATCCAACAACACAACCATTACCTGGCGGTGGGATTCCACTCATCACCGTTCACGCGGAGGGGATTCCACTCATCCTCACGCCTCATTTCACGCGGAGGGGATTCCACTCATCCTCACGCCCGTCGATGGGATTCCACTCATCACCGACCCTGCATGGACGGGATTCCACTCATCGCCACATGCCCTACGGATGGGATTCCACTCATCATCACGTAGAATATATATAAATTTCCGAGCGTACCCGTACTCCTCCTTGATGACTCAACGCCACCAAGGCCACGCGCGACTTTTGACTCATGTGTACACACTAACATCCTAATGATCGATCATTTGTACCCAAGTATACTAGTGCCAATACTAATACATTCCACAATATCATTTATTAACAACTTCCGTGCTTAGCACGTACTCACAATGACTTACTATCATGCACAAACCACATTTCCATGCCTAGCATGTACTCACCATGATCTTCGGATCAAGCAATCACCTCATAACATCATATGTATATTTCCATCACATTTATCATCCACATGCATGTAACAATGCATAAAGCCATGCCTCCACATACATGTATAACAACGTAAGCATAACCACCATAAGCATGATTAACCATGAGGCATAATTCAACACTTTAAAGATCAACCAAGGTCTCTAACTAAAGTTTGGGATTAGGTCATCACCCTGATCCCAACTCTAGGTGGGTCTACCAATCCCAACCTAGTTCACATGCTTGAACCAACACTTGAAAACCATTTAAAAGTATTTAACCACTCACCTCTACCTCCAAGCTCAATTACCAAGCAAGCATCACCTTCAAGTTTCCGGATTCCTTCCCGATGCTTCTCCAACGCAAATTCTCACTTCTAAACAACCTCAACACAAGTAAATTAACCTCAAATCAGTCCACAACACAACGTAGCAAACCCGGAATGAAATTCAAACATCAAACACTTGTTTTTCGAACCAAGAACAACCACCAAAAGCCATTCCCGAGCAGCCCTTTTACACAGTCCAAAATTTGTGATTTTAACACATTTAACACTTCCAAATGCTTCCAATACGACCCCCAACCAATACTCTAACATCAACCCTCAATTTCCAACACAAACCACACCCAAAACTCAACTAAAAACCCTCCTAAAAACCCTCCAAAACACAAATTCGGGAAACTTAACAAAACCCTTTAAAAATCATATATGTTGAACCCTTTGGTTCATAAACTTCATATCTATCATTGTTTAATCAAAATCTCAAGTTAAACACCATAAAACTACCATTTTTATTCAAATCTCCAAAAATTCAAATTTCTAAAACATGGATGAAAATGAAAACTACTTGTACTTTTGAAGAGAGGAAGTTGAGAGCAAGTCAAAAACGTAATTACCTTTCAAAACCGAGCCAAAACGAGGGAGGAAGGAGATGAAATAGTGAAACGGGGAGAGAGCTTCTTCTTTGTCGTTGAAGAAGATGATAAGGAAGAGATAAAGGGGTTTTAATATATATAAAGGGAATTTAAATTAGAAAATAGGTAAATTACCAAAAAGGTCCTTAATAAATGGCTATTTCCTTGTTCTCTAAAAAGTTCTTCAACTTATAATTAAATCAATTTGTCCCATTTCAAATATTTATTTTGAAACCCGAAATTTGAAAGAATCATTTTTATAATAAAACCGAGCCCAAATAATATTAAAATATTATTTTCACCCGACCCCTAAACCCGGGTGTTACAACTCTCCCCCACTTAAGAAATTTCGTCCCCGAAATTTATCAGACAGGAAGAGTCACTGGCACACGCTCCTCTACACCTTCTCTCTTACCACAACATACTCTCCAACTCGAAAGACTTACCACACAACACTTGCTATCTTACACCTAGATCCCAAATGATTCTTCAAGACATGCCAATTTCAAACTCAACTCAATCTCTTCAACAACCATAGCACGGGACAGATCTGACGCACATTTCTGAATCATAGATTCATAAAACACATTACATACTTCCTTCTAACTATGGTGGTAACTACAACAAACAAACAACCGAAATAGCCCGACTCACAAATTCATACAATACTGCTTGAACACTTGACTCATAACTTTCTCTAACTGATCTTCTGTCTTCATCAATTAACCAAACACTATGCAAACGTCTTCAAAGTTTAGTTGAAATCTTGAACCTCTATGGTCCACTATCGAAAGTAAGACACAACTTTGTCCTCTTACTCACGGTACTAGTAGCTTGAACATGTATAAAGGACCACATTATCCATCAACTCAATCCAGGAGTACTCATCTTCTACTTACAATATGTCTTCACACTATTCTGATGCAATACACAAGAACTGTCATGTGCTTCGGCCAAAACAGTACATCTCAAAACACTATGTTAATCTGTACAACTATTCTGTCTCTGAAACACAAAACTCTATCATCTCTGAAATTGTATTCTGAAGGTCTTCCTTCTACTATGCCTTGCACGTGAGGTGCCAAGAATCTGTCTTGCAACTGTTTCTCTTCAAACATTCTGACTCAGCGTAGGCTCAACATGGAACGCGGCCACAAGAATACTGGCATTCGGTAACTGAATTCGGCAAATACAACTCGCAACCCAACTACCAATCCAACAACAATCACAACTCGGAACATCGGTCACTACGGAGGCTATCTTCGGATGGTACTCAATCTTGATATTACAGTCTTCAAGCGGTTCTAACACTTCATGTTGTTCAAGTTTTCATCCTTCCTAAGTCTTCAAATATTTCAAGTTCTGATGATACGTACATACTCACTGTACATTCTTGCTATACAAGCTTTGTCTCTAAGTCTTCGAAGCAAATACAACTGTAATTAACTCTATGTCTCATATCAGATAACTCTTCTCACAGTCTTCCAACTATCTTGATGAACAAGCCACCATCTTCTATCTTGCATAAGCACACAACCTAACCCTACATGTAACACGTCACTACAGTTCACAAGCTCTTTTTCTAGTATAGGTTGGATCAAGGTCGAAGTTTTCATCAAAGTTTCTTTCAGTTTCTCTAGGGCTCATTATCTCGCATCTAACCACACAACTGAACATTCTTCTGTAGCAATTTATCAATGGAGCAACTATCTTCAAAAGGCTATTTACAATTTTCTGAAAGTAACAATGCTAGATTCATGAACTATAGATATCTGTCACAATCTTCAACTTCTTCCAACTCATGTCTTCTTTTGTCTACTTGGGATTTACTCTAATACACTCGGATGATCTGCATGTTCTAGGAGAACATCTTCATTAACTCAAAGTTCACGTTGCATAACTTGACATACAACTGATTCTCTAATAGAATCTACAATACTAACTCTAAAGCTTGTCATGGTCTTCTTCGGTACTCGAATATACTCATGTGTCATCTATGAGAACTATTACAACCGATCAAGGAACTCGGGAATTATTTTGTTCAACATCTCCATGAAGGTAACTAATACACTAGTCAAACAAAATGGCATAACTCAAAGTTCGAGGTGATCACATCCTGCCCCTAAAGCTGTCTTTGGTACTCCAACTTTTCTCACTTTCATCTGGTAGTAAACGGATCTCAAACTAATCTTCAAATAGACTGAAGCACACACTAACTGACCAACAAATCACTGACACTCGGAAACGGATACTAATCATCCACTGTCACTCTTTCTTCTTCACAAATTGCACTGTAGAACTCTGAGATGATGCACTAGGTCTAATGAGTCTAAGGTCTAACAAATCTCAAAGTTAATTCTTCAACATTCTCAATTCTTCCGGGATTCACAAGTTACAGAGCAACAAAACGAAAGCAACCTCGAAAACGGTCTCAATAACAAACTCTTATCCTTTAACAAGAGGTAAACCGACAATTCTTCCAAATACTTATAGGAGAAGAAAATACAAACTATCCTGACACTTTGCGGTCTAATCTTCATTCAAAAATCAAATTCATCACAATTGCTAAGCAAGCCTGTCAACTAAACTCAATCAATCTTTGATCTCTAAAACTGGATCAACATTCAACAAGAAGTTCACATCCTTACCTACTACTACAGTCTCACAAAATTCTGCGACTTCAAGGCAATTCTCTCTCTATCTCAAGGCGTATCCTAGCTCTGTGCTCTACGAGCCACACCATGTCAAAAAGGTACATCGAAACCGTGAGAAGACAATCACTTCACATCTACTAAAAACTAGTAACTCTGAACCACCAACGAACATCTTCTGTACGCCTTTCTGATCACTACTGTCTCCCAAAAAGGCTAGTCACATGTGTCCCTACTTCTTAAGGTCTCAACAAAGATATCTAATTCCTTACATGCTCACACAAAGGAGGTATCCGCGGAAATTGCAACTCCACATGTACACAACTGATAGTCTTCGGTCCTCTTGTTTTCATACTGGTTCTTCAACAAAATCTGACTCTTTTAAACTGTTCCTTGAGCATCTCGTAACTTCAAGATTCAATTCTGATCACATACACAAACAGTCATGCTGGACTTGTTCTACCCCTACCAAACAATCTGGAGTCAAAGCTCAAGACTCCCCTTTCGGCTCAGCTATATCGGAAGTGACTTCATCTCTTCTGCTCCCTGAAAGACAACTCAACGTACACTGACCCAATAACACAAACTAGATTCTACCCACGGACGCTGACCGGCTGTCTTGCATCGAAATCATAGGCTGAACCCCAACAGTCACTGACTAACACTTCTGAAATTCAGATTACTCACACGAGACCCCTACCTAGATCTCGCCAAAAGAATTGAGGTACTCATACCTACCTCTGACACCTCATCGAGCACATTCAAACTTGCATGCTTGCTAACAATGTACAAAGATACGGATTCGGATTCAATCAGGAGGGGCAGACTCGAATCAGTACCAATGGCTTAACTACTGTAACATCAATACTACTCTGATCCTCACTCACAAGTCTTCACTTCTTTTTACCAACTAACACCGGGGACGATCACATCGCCCCTTGTCATCGAGAATCAACTCACATACATCCTAACTCAACCAAACCAAGGGTACCTCAGCTCCGGTACAACCATACCTCTCTAACTAAGGCGATGGACTCCCTCAACATCGTCCACCCTTTCAGAAACTACGACTTCTACTTACAAAAAAACAATTTAAATCAACAACAATATCAACAGTAAAACATACAAGATTGGGTTAGCAAGGCAAGGCTTCCAAGTGGCTCAAGTATGTTTCCCTCACTTAAAATCTCTTTTTTTTTCAATGTAATAGTAGCAATGGGACTCTACTAAACATGCTTCAAACAATTCAACACCCATACATGCTCAACCAAGCATATAACAAGGCTTACTTGCCAAACAAGCAACATATGCATACGATCAAACAACATACATTCTCAATCAAACAATCACTCATTACAGCATACTCGAATAATAAGCAACATGCTTACATGATAAGTAAACACCGTGCATATCAATCATAAAACACAACTTACTTCACTCACCTGCCCAAGGTTTCGGAAACCTTAGGCTCTGATACCAACAAATGTAACCCCCTCATCCCGGTCTAGCCGGATGACCGGTCTGAGTGAGTCACACGGGGAAAACCGAAGCGAAACCCGTTAAGGTTCCCCCTCGGTTAGCAACCCTATTTTTTTTTCTCATTTATTAATCTTGTCTAAATGCCTTATTAAGTCCTATGTGAAGCACGACAGCGGAAACACGAAAGATATATCAACGACAAACCAAATCAGCACATTAAAACAACCCATTTATCCTTTTTAAGCAGGACGTATCGATACGCCTTCAGAGGGTATCGATACGCCTTGACCAAGGTCAACACCCTATGGTCAACATAAAAGGTCCGTATCGATACAGCCCTTGAGCGTATCGATACGCCCTTCTCGGTCAACACCACTTGGTCAACTAGGTTGAATCGTATCGATACGCTTGGACACCGTATCGATACGCCTTACACTCCACAACTTCTCAGGATTTCAGAGAGTTAAGAGTGTATCGATACACCCTTGTGTATCGATACGCCCAGCCAAAACTGTTTCCTCTGAGCAAGGCCGTATCGATACAGCCCTTAGGCGTATCGATACGCCCTGCACTGTAAGTCCACAATTTTTAGCTAAACGACCCCAAACACGACTCTAGATGCAATTCTCGACTCACCTAAGCATATACAAACATGTAAGCACGCATACTTAAGCCAGAGGAATCACTCAAACATGGATTAAAGCATTCATACATGGCATTCTAACAAAAGAGCAATTTATGCATATATGGTCATACAAGCACTTAAGATTTCATGCCTTAGCAACCAAACATATAAGCATACAAGACATGCATCATAAGCAAGCTTTACAATTCAACAAGGCATCCAAGAGCCACACCACTTCAACATGCAACAAGGCATTTAAATCAATAACACATATCGACATACATCAAAACTCAAATCATCAATACTTATCCCATTGCTTAACTTGTCACATCCCAAAAACCGGTCTAGTAGAAATTAGGTTCGAAATTTTTATTCGGTTTATTATTATTTTATGGAGTAAGTAAAAATTTAGTATTATTTTATGTAGTAGTTAAAATTATTATTATTTTATGTAGTAGTTAAAATTATTATTATTTTATGTAGTAGTTAAAATTATTATTATTTTAAGGAGTAGGTATGGAGTAGTTAAAATTATTATTATTTTATTATAAAAAAAAAAGAAAAAGAAAAGGAGTAGTTGAAGCCAAAGTATTATAAATAGGGGGAGGGAATTGTTTGAATTCACGGCAAAATTGAAGAAAGTTTAGTAGGATACAATCCAACGTTTGATTGGTAGTTCGATATTTTCGATATAGTAATATCGAATTTCTGCCGACGACGGGGTAAGCTTAAATCCCTAGTTAGTTTAAGTTTCAGTATCAAGTATGATTAATATTTTTATATATATTCGATACTGTCTTATTATTTTAATTAATTTTTATCGTAGTACACGAGGTCGATTCAGATCAACTTTCAAGCCCAATAAATAAAAATAAAGCACCGGTTTGTCAAGGTGAGTGTAGATGCATTTGTCTCGGGTGACACGGTGTCATTCCGATATTTTTTTTTATGTTCTGATATGTGGGTATAGTCGTGTCAGGGGTAGGCTCGGTGCCTTCCTATTGCATTAATTATGAATTTATTTGCATCTGGTAAGTACCCTGCATTATTTTGATATGCTTAAAAAATGATTATAATATGCTACATGTATATGAAAATAATATGAAATATTATCTGATATGGAGCTACGGCTCATCTTGCTATTTGATATGATATGATCTGAAAATCATGGACTATGTGAAATTATGTGTATTTATGGACGTTGGATACAATTGGCATGCCATAGGAATATTCGAGCTCATCATGTAAGGGAGGACTACGGTCCAGGGCTACGGCCTATATGTGGGAGATAAAAGGATGGAAGTGTAAGGGATACATGGAGCTACGGCTCAGGGCTACGGCTCATTTATGATTTATGATATGGTGTACAGGGAATCCGCGTATCCAATGGTACCAATATAATATGTGTTCGATATGTTATACCATGACATGTTTATGATAAGATATATGATTATAATATGTTATGTTAGTGATATGTATATCTGATCATGTTATGCTTATACTGATATAGAAGCATGCAAATAAGTTAGATTAAATTTATATTTAATCATGACATTCATATTATTTGTCAATTTACTATCATGACTACCTCACTAGGCTATGTAAGCCTAACATACGTGTCTCATGCATTTTCAGGACCCTGATAGATTTCCAACCTTTGATCGTGTGGTGCAGTTGCAAGTCACATCTCTACCTTATATGTATGATATCTTTCATGAACTCCTAGTAAAGTGGCATATGATCCAACTTTTGTATAAATTGTGTTTTGTAATTTAATAATGTGGTTTTATTTTAGTAATCTAGAAAAGTCCTATTAAATAAATGTTAGAACAATAATAATGATAGATACGAATAATTTTCTAATAAAAATGATTAGAAAGGACTCTAAGATTTTTGTAAGTTGTTAGGCTCATTTAAATATGTAAAGAATTTTAGTAAGATAATAAAAAGAAATAGATTTGAATATTTTACAAAATAGTCACTAAATATTGCATCGTCTAATCAGGTAGATAAATAACCTCCGATAGTAATGAGGTTTTACAGGCTAATAACTAGTTAGTTTAATTTCAGTATATTTTCACGAATTTTAGATAAAGACCTTTAATTTGTGAAAATTATAATTTAGTTTCCCTAAGTTTGAAAAAGTTTAAAATTGACCCCAATTTGAATAAGTGGTTAATAAGTTAAGTGTTAAGTCTTAAAAGAGATTAGCAAAATAATCCGAAATAATTTTTAAACTTTGGATTTATATCTCCGATCTCCGCATCGTTTTCCGGTAGCGCTCTCCGACCCGGTTCTCTACCAGGCCGGGTAGGGGGTGTTACATTTGTGGTATCAGAGCTAGAGTTTAGTCGATTCTAGGACTAACCATGCATTCGTTAAGGAGTCTATGTCTCATATGCCACTTAGGAGTTGATTAAATATGTATTTTGTGACTTGCAACTTACACGATTTAATTCTTATGTGTGTCTAGACCCAAAATGACTGCTCCTACTATTAGGAAAGAAACAAATGAGCCCGATCATGATTCCTCTTCCACTCAAGGGGAAAATGTGAGGCCAGAACCAAGTACCGAACAAGTGGCTCAGAATGATCCACCCCATCTTCCACCTATGTTATCGGCTCAACAAGACTATTTGATGTCTATGGCCGACATGATAAAACAAGTAGTGGTGTCTCTTCGACAAGAAGCACCTTCCTCATCTGCTGAAGCTGCTCAGCAGATCTCTC
Source organism: Hibiscus trionum (assembly GCA_030270665.1). Lineage (NCBI taxonomy): Eukaryota > Viridiplantae > Streptophyta > Magnoliopsida > Malvales > Malvaceae > Hibiscus > Hibiscus trionum. Next base: position 39,707,894 of record BSYR01000022.1, read on the forward strand.
GAGCTCCAATAGATAAGCTAAAACGTTATCAAGTTTATACATTTACTGGCCAAGATCTGGATAATCCTGAAATCGCGGAATATTGGCTAGAAAATACTTTGAAAGTAATCAACAAGCAACTAAAGTGCCCCGAGGAGCATAAGTTGGAGTGTGCCTTAGCCCTGATTGCAGATGAAGCACAAAGCTGGTGGCACACTGTAACTCTCACTGTACCCGAACATAAAGTAACCTGGGAATTTTTCCTCCAGGAATTTCGTAAAAAGTATATTAGTGAGCATTACCTCGCTGAAAGACGTAAAAAGTTCCTCCATTTGAAGCAAGGAGGAAGGCCAGTGGAGCAGTACATTCATGATTTCTGCAAGTACGCTAGATATGGTACTGATATCATCCACACTGAAAAAGAAAAATGTAGAATGTTCATAGATGGCCTCTGCGATGAATTACGTCCTCTTTTTGTTGCTCTGGAAATCGAGGATTTTCAAATTCTGGTGAATCGAGCCATTGCAACCGAAGCTTCTCAAAGAGCCTCAGAAAGAAGGAAGGGAAACCAAGCTCGACCTGATAAAAGATTTCGAGAAGATTCCAAACCTCCTCTATCTCAAAAAAGAGGAAGACAGTGGGACCAAAGGTCATCTGCCAATCGACAGCTACCTAGCTCTAATTATGTATCGCAATTTCCATCTGGTGGGACCACTGTTACGCGTACGACCTCAATAAACAGTACAGGAGGCTCTGCCAAAAGTTCTCAGATCCCTCTGTGTAATTTTTGTCAAAAGAGACATTTAGGACAGTGCCGTAAACAGTCAGGTTCTTGTTACCTGTGCGGAGAATCTGGTCATTTCATCCGACAATGCCCTCAGAATCCACAAGCCCCTACCTCTATAGCCTCACAGAACGTTCCAGTAAAAGGGAGGGGAATAAATCAAGCACCGTCTGGTTCTTCCGGAAGGCCCCACAACAATAATGCTCCTTCAAGAAGCCGAAATCCAAAGACCTCAGCCCAGATGTACCACGTTCGAGGCCGCGAACAAGAAGATGACCCTGATGTTATTGCAGGTATGGTGGAGTTAGGTTCTGAATTTGTTTATGCTTTGATAGATCCAGGCTCCACGCATTCCTTTATTAGTGAACCTTTGATTGAAAAATACGCCTTAAAATGTGATCATGTTGCTTCCGAAATACTTGTGTCAAACCCATTAGGAGATAGTGTAGCAATCCAAAAGATCTGTAGATCTTGTCCCTTAAAAATCCAAGGAATTCCTTTTCCGGCCAATTTGATGGTCTTACCCTTTAATGAGTTCGACCTTATCCTTGGCCTAGATTGGCTAGCTGAACATCAAGCATGGGTAGATTGTTCTAAAAAGAAATTATATCTCCGTGGTCTAGGTAGAAAAAGTATCACCTTAATGAAATCTAAATGTCAGAGTAGTCTTATGTGTGCCTTAGAATCTACGAAGGAACTAAAGCCTGAAGATATACCCATAATAAGAGATTTTCCTGACGTATTCCCTGAAGAACTTCCGGGACTCCCTCCTGTACGTGAAGTTGAGTTTGGGATAGAAGTTCAACCTGGAACTACTCCAATTTCTATCGCTCCATACAGGATGGCTCCAATGGAGTTAAAAGAATTGAAGGCCCAAATCCAAGACCTTGAAAGTAAGGGGTTTATTCGACCGAGTTCCTCACCCTGGGGAGCACCGGTTCTATTTGTGAAGAAGAAAGATGGATCGATGCGCTTATGCATCGACTATCGACAACTGAATAAAGTAACAATAAAAAATAAGTACCCGCTTCCTAGAATAGACGACCTATTTGATCAACTAAAGGGTGCTTTTGTCTTTTCTAAGATAGACCTCCGATCTGGTTACTATCAAATGCTCGTGAAGGAACCAGATGTTTCAAAAACAGCCTTTCGAACCAGATATGGTCATTACGAATTCTTGGTGATGCCTTTTGGGCTCACTAATGCTCCTGCAGCCTTCATGGATTTGATGAACCGAATATTTCGACCTTATCTTGATAAATTTGTCGTTGTCTTCATAGACGACATTTTGATCTATTCGAAAGATTCTGTTACTCACGAAGAACATCTTCGGATTGTACTCCAAACCCTCCGTGAAAAACAACTCTATGCCAAATTTAGCAAATGCGAGTTTTGGCTGACCGAAGTATCTTTTCTCGGTCATGTGATATCTTCCGCGGGAATTCAAGTGGACCCAAAGAAGATTCAAGCCATTCTCGAATGGATACCCCCGAAGAACGTAGGAGAAATTCGTAGTTTCCTGGGCCTTGCAGGATACTACCGAAGGTTCGTTAAGGGGTTCTCCTTGATTGCTTCACCCCTAACGAAGCTTCTCCGCAAAGACATTCCTTTCATGTGGACAGTGGACCAACAACGGAGTTTTGACCAGCTTAAACAAATCCTCACCCACGCTCCTGTCCTAGTACAACCGGAACCAGGAAAAGATTTCACAGTATACAGCGATGCATCCCATCAAGGACTGGGTTGTGTCTTGATGCAAGAAGGTAAAGTTATAGCCTATGCCTCACGTCAACTCAAACCGCATGAGCTTAATTATCCAACTCATGACCTTGAGCTAGCTGCGGTTGTGTTCGCACTAAAGATCTGGCGACATTACCTCTATGGTGAAAAGTGTTATCTTTTTACTGACCACAAAAGCCTGAAATACCTTTTGACCCAAAAAGAATTAAACCTTCGTCAGCGTCGTTGGATGGAGCTTTTAAAAGATTATGATTTGGTAATTGATTACCATCCCGGTAAAGCAAATGTGGTGGCGGACGCTCTTAGCCGGAAGCCCACTTCTTCTCCTAGATGTTTAAACGCTCACTTTCGGCTCATGAAGCGTGGCAAGTTATTAGCCGAGCTCAGGGTACAATCGACCATTGTGTCCCTGATTAAAGCACTTCAAGAAGATGATGAGGAGTTGCAACCTATTTTAGCCCGAATCAAGGATGAACCGGACCCTGATTTTGCCATAAATTCCGAAGGCTTGTTATGCTTTCGTAATCGTATATGTGTTCCAAACAATGATGATCTTCGGAACCAGATCCTGCGTGAAGCACATGCTAGCCCTTTTTCGATTCACCCCGGAGCTGTTAAGATGTACAAGGATCTAAAAGAGATCTACTGGTGGTCCGGTATGAAAAGTAAAATCACAGATTTCGTAGCAAGGTGTTTGACTTGTCAACGGGTTAAAGCTGAACATAAAGTACCGACGGGACTCCTTCAACCCATTGAACTGCCACAGTGGAAGTGGGAACGTATCACTATGGACTTTGTAAGCGGATTACCCCCGACTCCAAAGAAAAACAACGCAATCTGGGTCATCGTAGATCGATTTACCAAGTCAGCTCACTTTCTTCCTGTAAGAATGGACTTCAGCTTATCCAAGCTAGCAGAGTTGTATATCAACGAAGTCATACGCTTGCACGGAGTTCCAACATCAATAATTTCTGATCGAGACCCACGGTTTGCATCCCGATTTTGGAGAACCTTACAGGAGGCATTGGGAACTAGAGTACATCTCAGTACTGCATTCCATCCCCAAACCGATGGCCAATCTGAAAGGGTTATTCAGGTAACCTCGTTAGTTTCTTTCTTTAAACATAAGCTAGGTATCCTATATCAATTACGATCTTCCTTGTAGATTCTGGAAGATATGCTCCGAGCCTGCATTATTGATTTTGGGAAAAATTGGGAGAAATCCCTACCCTTAGTAGAATTTTCCTACAACAATAGCTATCAGTCGTCTATTCAGATGGCTCCTTTTGAAGCATTGTATGGCAGAAAATGTAGAACTCCTCTGTGTTGGTCCGAACTCGGTGAAAACAAGGTGTTGGGACCACAATTACTCAGAGAAACAGAAGAGAAAGTTCAAATCATTCACTCTCGATTGAAACAAGCTTTTGATAGGCAGAAAGCCTACGCTGATCTGAAACGAAGAGACATTCAGCATAATGTGGGAGACAAAGTCTTTCTTAAAGTCTCTCCATGGAAGAAAGTATTTCGTTTTGGAAAGAGGGGAAAACTCAGTCCTCGTTTCATTGGACCTTTTGAAATTACTGAAAGAATTGGCCCAGTGGCTTATCGACTTGCACTTCCTAGCGAGTTCGATAAAATCCACAATGTCTTCCACGTGTCAATGCTCAGAAAGTATAGATCCGATCCATCTCATATCTTAGAGCCGGAAGAATTGGAGCTGAATCCTGACTTGTCTTACGAAGAGGAACCAATTCAGATTCTGGATAGAGAAATCAAAAGTCTAAGAAACAAAAATGTTGCATTGGTTAAAGTCTTGTGGAGAAATCACAAGAGGGAAGAGGCAACATGGGAACCTGAGGACACGATGAAAAAGCAATATCCTCATCTATTCGATTCAGGTAAAAATTCGAGGACGAATTTTCTTAAGGGGGGGTGAGTTGTCACATCCCAAAAACCGGTCTAGTAGAAATTAGGTTCGAAATTTTTATTCGGTTTATTATTATTTTATGGAGTAAGTAAAAATTTAGTATTATTTTATGTAGTAGTTAAAATTATTATTATTTTATGTAGTAGTTAAAATTATTATTATTTTATGTAGTAGTTAAAATTATTATTATTTTAAGGAGTAGGTATGGAGTAGTTAAAATTATTATTATTTTATTATAAAAAAAAAAGAAAAAGAAAAGGAGTAGTTGAAGCCAAAGTATTATAAATAGGGGGAGGGAATTGTTTGAATTCACGGCAAAATTGAAGAAAGTTTAGTAGGATACAATCCAACGTTTGATTGGTAGTTCGATATTTTCGATATAGTAATATCGAATTTCTGCCGACGACGGGGTAAGCTTAAATCCCTAGTTAGTTTAAGTTTCAGTATCAAGTATGATTAATATTTTTATATATATTCGATACTGTCTTATTATTTTAATTAATTTTTATCGTAGTACACGAGGTCGATTCAGATCAACTTTCAAGCCCAATAAATAAAAATAAAGCACCGGTTTGTCAAGGTGAGTGTAGATGCATTTGTCTCGGGTGACACGGTGTCATTCCGATATTTTTTTTTATGTTCTGATATGTGGGTATAGTCGTGTCAGGGGTAGGCTCGGTGCCTTCCTATTGCATTAATTATGAATTTATTTGCATCTGGTAAGTACCCTGCATTATTTTGATATGCTTAAAAAATGATTATAATATGCTACATGTATATGAAAATAATATGAAATATTATCTGATATGGAGCTACGGCTCATCTTGCTATTTGATATGATATGATCTGAAAATCATGGACTATGTGAAATTATGTGTATTTATGGACGTTGGATACAATTGGCATGCCATAGGAATATTCGAGCTCATCATGTAAGGGAGGACTACGGTCCAGGGCTACGGCCTATATGTGGGAGATAAAAGGATGGAAGTGTAAGGGATACATGGAGCTACGGCTCAGGGCTACGGCTCATTTATGATTTATGATATGGTGTACAGGGAATCCGCGTATCCAATGGTACTAATATAATATGTGTTCGATATGTTATACCATGACATGTTTATGATAAGATATATGATTATAATATGTTATGTTAGTGATATGTATATCTGATCATGTTATGCTTATACTGATATAGAAGCATGCAAATAAGTTAGATTAAATTTATATTTAATCATGACATTCATATTATTTGTCAATTTACTATCATGACTACCTCACTAGGCTATGTAAGCCTAACATACGTGTCTCATGCATTTTCAGGACCCTGATAGATTTCCAACCTTTGATCGTGTGGTGCAGTTGCAAGTCACATCTCTACCTTATATGTATGATATCTTTCATGAACTCCTAGTAAAGTGGCATATGATCCAACTTTTGTATAAATTGTGTTTTGTAATTTAATAATGTGGTTTTATTTTAGTAATCTAGAAAAGTCCTATTAAATAAATGTTAGAACAATAATAATGATAGATACGAATAATTTTCTAATAAAAATGATTAGAAAGGACTCTAAGATTTTTGTAAGTTGTTAGGCTCATTTAAATATGTAAAGAATTTTAGTAAGATAATAAAAAGAAATAGATTTGAATATTTTACAAAATAGTCACTAAATATTGCATCGTCTAATCAGGTAGATAAATAACCTCCGATAGTAATGAGGTTTTACAGGCTAATAACTAGTTAGTTTAATTTCAGTATATTTTCACGAATTTTAGATAAAGACCTTTAATTTGTGAAAATTATAATTTAGTTTCCCTAAGTTTGAAAAAGTTTAAAATTGACCCCAATTTGAATAAGTGGTTAATAAGTTAAGTGTTAAGTCTTAAAAGAGATTAGCAAAATAATCCGAAATAATTTTTAAACTTTGGATTTATATCTCCGATCTCCGCATCGTTTTCCGGTAGCGCTCTCCGACCCGGTTCTCTACCAGGCCGGGTAGGGGGTGTTACATAACTATTACATTCTATTACTGAAAACTCATACATTGAGCTCACCATAAGCAACACTTGATGACCTTTCCTTGCCTTTGCCACCCACAAGCTATTTATCTGCATTGTCGAACAAAAGAGAGCGTAAGCATAAAAGCTTAGTGAGGGTAAGCTCTTTAAAAACAAACCTCAACAATGCAGGGTCCAAGCACGAGCTACAACTGAGATAAAATGCATGTTCATACCTCCGGTCCACACGAGCCATAATCATAGATGATGCATGAACATATACTCAATATCATGTCATGTTCAACATGTTCAAAACCACAATACATGAAATCACATATATTAAACCATATAATGGCAACATAACCACAATCCGTATTGGCACCTAGCTATGACTCGAATACACGGATAACCGTTGAACTCACATCCAACAACACAACCATTACCTGGCGGTGGGATTCCACTCATCACCGTTCACGCGGAGGGGATTCCACTCATCCTCACGCCTCATTTCACGCGGAGGGGATTCCACTCATCCTCACGCCCGTCGATGGGATTCCACTCATCACCGACCCTGCATGGACGGGATTCCACTCATCGCCACATGCCCTACGGATGGGATTCCACTCATCATCACGTAGAATATATATAAATTTCCGAGCGTACCCGTACTCCTCCTTGATGACTCAACGCCACCAAGGCCACGCGCGACTTTTGACTCATGTGTACACACTAACATCCTAATGATCGATCATTTGTACCCAAGTATACTAGTGCCAATACTAATACATTCCACAATATCATTTATTAACAACTTCCGTGCTTAGCACGTACTCACAATGACTTACTATCATGCACAAACCACATTTCCATGCCTAGCATGTACTCACCATGATCTTCGGATCAAGCAATCACCTCATAACATCATATGTATATTTCCATCACATTTATCATCCACATGCATGTAACAATGCATAAAGCCATGCCTCCACATACATGTATAACAACGTAAGCATAACCACCATAAGCATGATTAACCATGAGGCATAATTCAACACTTTAAAGATCAACCAAGGTCTCTAACTAAAGTTTGGGATTAGGCCATCACCCTGATCCCAACTCTAGGTGGGTCTACCAATCCCAACCTAGTTCACATGCTTGAACCAACACTTGAAAACCATTTAAAAGTATTTAACCACTCACCTCTACCTCCAAGCTCAATTACCAAGCAAGCATCACCTTCAAGTTTCCGGATTCCTTCCCGATGCTTCTCCAACGCAAATTCTCACTTCTAAACAACCTCAACACAAGTAAATTAACCTCAAATCAGTCCACAACACAACGTAGCAAACCCGGAATGAAATTCAAACATCAAACACTTGTTTTTCGAACCAAGAACAACCACCAAAAGCCATTCCCGAGCAGCCCTTTTACACAGTCCAAAATTTGTGATTTTAACACATTTAACACTTCCAAATGCTTCCAATACGACCCCCAACCAATACTCTAACATCAACCCTCAATTTCCAACACAAACCACACCCAAAACTCAACTAAAAACCCTCCTAAAAACCCTCCAAAACACAAATTCGGGAAACTTAACAAAACCCTTTAAAAATCATATATGTTGAACCCTTTGGTTCATAAACTTCATATCTATCATTGTTTAATCAAAATCTCAAGTTAAACACCATAAAACTACCATTTTTATTCAAATCTCCAAAAATTCAAATTTCTAAAACATGGATGAAAATGAAAACTACTTGTACTTTTGAAGAGAGGAAGTTGAGAGCAAGTCAAAAACGTAATTACCTTTCAAAACCGAGCCAAAACGAGGGAGGAAGGAGATGAAATAGTGAAACGGGGAGAGAGCTTCTTCTTTGTCGTTGAAGAAGATGATAAGGAAGAGATAAAGGGGTTTTAATATATATAAAGGGAATTTAAATTAGAAAATAGGTAAATTACCAAAAAGGTCCTTAATAAATGGCTATTTCCTTGTTCTCTAAAAAGTTCTTCAACTTATAATTAAATCAATTTGTCCCATTTCAAATATTTATTTTGAAACCCGAAATTTGAAAGAATCATTTTTATAATAAAACCGAGCCCAAATAATATTAAAATATTATTTTCACCCGACCCCTAAACCCGGGTGTTACATACATGGTGAGCTCGAATAATCCTATGGCATGCCAATTGTATCCAATGTCCATAAATACACACAATTTCACATAGTCCATGATTTTCAGATCATATCATATCAAATAGCAAGATGAGCCGTAGCTCCATATCAGATAGCATTTCATATTATTTTCATGTACATATAGCATATCATAATCATTTTTGAGCATATCCAAATAATGCAGGGTACTTTCCAGATGCAAATAAATTCATAATTAATGCAATAGGAAGGCACCGAGCCTACCCCTGACACGACTATACCCACATATCAGAACATAAAAAAATATCGGAATGACACCGTGTCACCCGAGACAAATGCATCCACACTCACATATCAGAACATAAAAACAATGATCGGAATGACACCGCGTCACCCGAGACAAATGCATCCACACTCACCTCAATCCAAGCTTAGAGACATTTTCCTTATTCTCCAACTTTGTGGTTTCCTTCATTTCTACTCTTTTCTAACCAAACATTAAAGAAACATATCATTTAGTATATTAGGCAACTTGTATTGTCCTTAAAGAAATATTTATAAAAAAAATGTTTTATAACTCAAAATCTGATTTCTTTTGTTTTAAACGAAACTAGACTGAATAACCTTTTAAACCATATAAATTATAGCTTTTAATTCCTCTTATACAATTTATAATGAATTTCTAAAGTCGTTGTTGAAGCAGATTTAGGGGCAAACTGTTACCCTGTTTTTATGACATTTACTTACTCAAAAATTCATATCTTTTTACTCACAACTCCAAATAAGGAGTTCTTTACCATTCTAGAAAGCTTATAAACACACCTTTAAAACTATGTATGGCATATAATTTTATCATTTTTCTATTAATACAGTTTATTACTTGAACATAAGGCATTTTCAGAAACTTAATCTGTCTATGCTTAATTTGTGACTTTAGTGTATTTATAATCTATGTTTCACTACACTATTAATCTTGAGCTTTTAACCACATTTAAATTAATCTTATAACATTATTTCTATAATACAGCAACCTCAAAAATAGGACATGTAAGTCCTCAATTTATCAATTTCCACAAAACAGTCCCCTTTTTATTCTTTAATAATCCTATATGTGATCTAAATGGTTTTAACCTACCAATTGAGACTTAATTCAAGCTTGGCCATTTAATTTAATTCATTTCATGAATCCCCTGTTTCAATCATAAATTTTCAGAATTTTATTGGCATTATTTAAGCCCCTATAATTTTCGAATTTTACAATTTAGTATAGCAGATTCTAGATTTATTCAGTTTTAGTCCAGTAACTTCTAACAACAATTACGAGACCTATACTTAACATTTTTGAGCAAATCATATCTCTATTTCATGTAAAATTTTGTCCTCTACAACTTTGTAGAAGAACCCGTTTTCCAGAAATGACTCTAACATGTTCAAAAATGCAGTTTTCTACAGGACAGTTTACAAATCCGAATTTCTTTATTCTTTCTACCCTTATCTTTTACCAACCTTTAATTAATCTAATTTCATGCTTAATATATATACTAACATCAAATTAAAGATAGTTGAGACTCTAATCTCAACTCTAATTTATTTCACTCACCTTGATAGACCGGTACTTTATTTTTATTTCTTGGACTTGACGGTTGTTCCGAATCGACCTCGTGTACTATGATAATAAAAATCAATTAAAATCGACAAGACAGTATCGAATAAATATAAAAATATTACGAAGATTCGTTACCGAAACTTAGACCAATAAAGGATTTGAGCTTACCCCGACGTCGACAGAAATTCGATATTACTATATCGAAAATATCGGACTACCAATCGAACATTGGATCGTATGCTACTATTTTTTTCTTTCTTTCTTTCTTTCTTGCTTCTTTGCCGTGAATTTCATCAAACTCTTCCCCTCCTATTTATACTAAATTTCCAGCCTTTAAACTTCATTTCTAGCCACAAATGGTGGCCAATTACACATGATTTTCCATTACACTAGCTTTACCTAAATTATTTAGGTGGATTGTCGTGAAATCCACTCCAAATCTTTCTTTTCCATATATTTTAAGCCATAAATTCCCACTAACATACTTTACATATAAATATATATATTATATCATATTAGTCTAAAACTTAATCTAGTATAATTTCCACCATCTTATATTTTTCAGCCTTCAATTTCCCTCAAAATTCTCCACGTATTCAAGCATAATGGGAAATTAAATTCCCTTAGCCACGTGTGGCTTTGGTGACCATTTGTTTTCAATTGCTTGCCAGCCTTCAAATCAATTTCAATTTCAAACACTCCCCCACTAAATCTTATTTTAACCAATAATTATTATATAGTGTTTCCACTCCATTTCCAATTTGCTTACTTTACCTAATTTTAGGTAAAGCTGCCGTCCAAACACCCCCGCCATTTGTTTCTTTAATCAATAATTATAATGGTGTTTCCACTATATTTCAAATACAAATTATAGCCACACAAAAATCCCACTATTATTTCCCACGTATTCAAGCAACTAGATGCCACCATTTCAATTTGCTTTACCTAATTAAATTAGGTAAATTGCGTGTAAATCCATTTCCTTCTTCTTCTTTTTTTATTTAATATATATATAATAAACCAAATAAATATGTTTCGAACCTAATTTCTACTAGACCCGAATAATCTAATAATAATAAACCCGAATAATTAATAAGACCAAATAATTTATAGAACCGATATAAAATATTCGGTCATCGGAACCTAATTCCGACTAGACCGGTTTTTGGATGTGACAAAAATAGTTCCTTAAAGCATCAACAATCGGTAGAAATCTTACATTTTAATTTTAAATCGCTGTACATTTCAATCTCCGCAACCTTACACTTACAGTTCATCATGGAAATCAATCTAATCCAGTTATATCTCAACTGAACGCATAGACCTCCCTCCTTACCGGCACCGGCGTTTCACTCAAGTGCTTGATCTCCGGTGCCCGTTCCGGCGTAGCAGGGAGCCGCGACGAGAAGCTGACAAAAGGAAGCTCGTCAGCTCGGCTCGACTCATCCTCGAAATTCAGTGCGTAGCTCATCGGATCATAACTGAAATCGGAGGAGCCGTGGCGCTTGTGGCCTCCTTTCCCGATCCACGCCGTTAGGTTTCTGCACTTCTCTCTTATGTAAGGCGATCTCGGCGTCCTCGACGACTTCGCCTCCTCCAGCGGCTCGAATCCGGCTCCGTCTTGTGCCGCCGCCAAACCGAAACAACACATGGACGATTTCATCTTCTCAATCAACGATTCTCTCGGCGATGAGAAATTGTAACTGTCGTTATACATTCTGCAGATTTTGAAAATGGTGATGATTGGAGAAACGTTGGTTGGGAAGTTGGGTATATATAGGTTGAGCGGTGTGAAGTAACGGTGGGTTGTGCGTTTGTAGCTCTGGCTACTGGTTTTCTGCGTTAATACCGCGTTAGATTTTTTTGGGACAAATAGGTAATTTCACTTGTATATTTATGGGCTATTTTATTCAATAAGAAAAGGTCCACTGTTAGCTGAAAATTAATGAAAATTGGTACAGTATTGTCGTTGTTAAGTGTATTTTAAGATTAATGAAAAATTTAATCGAATCGATCGGTTGAAATTAAAAATAAAAGATTAAACGAATTGTTGTAAATTGTTAAAAAAATGAATTGGGATTAAAAATCAACAATTGAACTAATTTATGAAGAATTTTATTATTATTATTATTATTATTATTATTATTTTAACTAACGATATAAAATACTGAATCGAATAAATTATTGGGGTTCGATTCTTTATTAATTTAAAAGGGGTAATCCATTTATAGGTTTAACATGTTACTAGCTTACAATGTAATATAATATGGGTTATTTTATTTGAATAAATATGAGTTATTATTTTATGTATTTGGAAGTGGAAAAAATATTCCAGGCATATGGAATTTTAGTTTAAAAAGTTAAAATCTAAATCTCTAGGGTAATTATTCTATACACGTGCGGTGGAAATAATTTTTTTTTTTACAAGTGTCTCAGTTTTAGGGTTTATAAATTCCTTTTAGAGTTTCGAATTTAGAAGTTTATAATTAAAATTTATGGTTTAGGGTTTATAGATTAAAACCTAAATCCTTAACCATATTACCGTGAAACATAAACCCTAACCTCTAAGCCTTAAATCTTAATCCAACTCTAAACCATACACTAATCCTTTAAATCCTAAATACTAAACAAAGTCTCTAAACCTTAAAACTATGAGCACTTATGAAAATTTTTCGTTTCCACCACCGGGTGCATGAGATATTTTCTCAAATTTCTAACCACAAAATTTCAAATTCTAAACTCTAAAATTTAAATTTTACCCATAGATCCTAATTTCTAAACTCTAAAGCATAAACCTCTAAATTATAAATTAAATCTGTTTATGAAAACAAATTTTTTATGAAATATTTTATAATATAATATAACTTCAGTAATTAATAAAGTAAAAAGAATAAATCAAATTATGACTTTGTTTATTATAAAAAATACACACACCTTCATTTTATAAGTCTTGTTTGAGTCAATCATCAATGAATAATATAGTTTGAAAGTCCATATAAATGAGACAAATAGATAAATAAATAAAGTTAATGGTTTTGAAAGCCTTATATGCCCCTTAGAATGTTAAATGACTGGCGAGCGTGGGCTTGAGAAAAACCGGGGACAAGTCGGGGGGAAGAGACTACAGAGAGCCCAGCAAGGAGTCAAAAATGGTAGGACCGGGGAAATGAGAACGTAGGCAATGCGTGGGTTCAGGATAAGAATAAAGATAAGCATGGACCACGTCACTTTTACTCTTTTACAATGCATTTTATAAAATAATGCACATAAAAAGAGTGAACCAAAGAAATGATATCGGTGGAAAAAAATGTTTGATTTTCTTAAGATATTTGAGTAAATTTTATAAAATAATTCAGATATCGCTTCACTTAGCTTCTTGCGTAAATTTTTTAAAAACAATCATTAACATTTGGCTGCTTTAAGCTTTTGCTTCTAACCAATTTAAGTATAACATTTCCTTTTGTATTTGGCACTGGCCCTGAAGTACCAAAGTGTCAATTTATATTATTACTTGGTGTACCCTTTAATCTTTTAGTCGAAAACTTTTCACATGGCAGCATGCTTCAATTTTAATAAAAGCTGAAATTTATATATTGATAGAATTAAAAAAATCAAATGCATTTTTAAACTTGAACTATTACTTAATTACACGAATTAAACATGATAATAAAAATGTCTGAAATACGAAAAATGAAGACGAGATGGAATTTAATTTTTTTAAGAACACAAAGGACTAAAGCAAATAGAATGAAATAAAAGTGCAAAAATTAAATTGTAACAACTAAAATTTAAAGTTATGAACATTATCTGCTTTTTCTGCTTTTTTTGTGTAAAAAATATCTATTTTCTCTATTGATTTTATTAACGGGACAATAACAAGAATAACGACTTGGTATTGTCGCAATTGGTTGTTACCCGTTAAATTGCGGTCACGATCCATCGCTATTGGTATGATTTCGATTCACACTGTTATTTTCGACAATAGCTGTTTCGGACGACACACTATTGCGGTTGCAGAATGCTATTTAAATTTTTGATCGTAATTATAATTATTATATTTTTCAATAAATTTGTACAGATTTTAAAAAATTTCACGACTGCAATATATGTAGTGATTGCAATTTGCGACCGTGCATTCAATAATTCCCTTCTCCACTGATTTTCACACACAAACAGACCTCAGAGATTGTTGCATAAAACATCAAAAAGAGCTACTGGCCATTCCGGAATATCATATTCCAGATTAAGTTATCCTATCCCGCCATAGCGTCTCAAAGATTCAAACCCCAAACAGGAAGAAAACTAAGCATCAAATCTAGGTCGTTATATTGTGTAAGTGAATCTTGCCTCTAATAAAAAAATTTAATTTTTATATTGTGTAAGTGAATCCTGTCTCTAATAAAAAAATTAATTTTTATATTGTGTAAGTGAATCCTGTCTCTAATAAATAATTTTTTTGTTGAAAGATCTTTCTAATAAATGAAATGGTTTTAGTTAGGGGTGTTTATTTTTGGATATCGGATCGGATCCGAAAATTCAGATCGGTAAATTTAAACTCTTTCATGAGATGATTTTAGTTAGGGGTGTTAATTTTTTAATATTGGATTCGAAAATTCGGATCGGTAAAATAGCGATTCATATTTGATCTGAAAAAAATAGATACTCGGATCGGATATTTTAATATCCGGTTATCCGAATATATAATTTTATTTAAGTATTTTTTCGAGTTTGACGGTCGTATCTATGAAAATTTTGAATTTTTAATACAAAAATTAACATATTGTCAAATATAACAAGATTAACATCTATGAAAATCTTGATTTTTCGACTTTTCGGATATAACAAGCATCAAATTACTAACTATAACTATCTATAAAATTTGAATTTTCGAATGTTTTGAATTGTTGGATAATCCGAAACTTAAAATATTTTGATCCGTATGTGATCTGAAAAAAAAAATTAGATCAGATATCAAATTTTTCGGGTCGAATCTGATATTTTTAAGCAGCCCTAGTTCTAGTTATACAATTTGATTATTATTAAAAAAAAGGTTATACAATTTGATTATATAGATTAAAAGTTGGCAATGAAATTTTTAAAGGAAAAATGAATAATTTCAAATATAAATTTATATTCGTTCGATAATCCAAAATCAATATAAAACTTTTGGATGTGTTACTATAAATATGGGTCTAAACTCTAAAATACCTTTTTTCGAACAACGCTAATCTTATTAAAATAACGTATAAGAAGGTGCGAACAAATTAAAAGAAAAAGAAGACGACAAACCGAACAAATCAGACGGTGTGAATTCTAACTGTCACCCGTTCCTCTAAAACCGACGGTCAGATTATCAATGACATCGAACATTCTTTTGTTCTTTTTTCTTCTATAACCAAAGTGCTTCTGGCTTGCTAATCTTGTATCTCCAAAACCCTAACACAAACCCCCAAATTCGGGAAAACCTAATTATCAATCTTCAACTTTTCTCTCTTCAATTTGGGTTCCAAGCTCTGTTAAACGTCGCGAAAAATGGAAATTCCACTTGCAAACGGTGTCGTGTTGAGCAGTTCCGCGGGCTTTGCACTGCAAGCTATAGTTATCGAGGCTGCCATTGTTGCTACTAAGTCAGTCGCCTGGTTGCTGATGATGGTATGATTTTCTTTCCTTTTTTGCCTTTTAATTTACCTTCATTTGTTGAAGTTGCAATTCTTTGCTTTGTAAGCGTTTAACTTTTCTGTGAAGATTTGATTACAAATCTAGAAGTTTTGAAATTTCCAGATGCAATGTGAATTGTTGTTTCTATTTTTTTGAGGTTATGGTTTAGGGTTTTAGAAGGCGTTGATTTGGAAGAGGCATTGTTTTAGTCAACCCTTTACCTTAATTTTCAGTTCCATTTTGTTGATTGTCTATGATTTTGTGCAACTGTTTGTTTGTTATTTCGTCATTCGTAAGCCGATGGATAATTAGGGTTTCGCGGTCCTCGAATGTGTCGTTTGATGTGGGGATATGTTTATTTGTTCGAAATTGCTCAAAAACTGCACTTGGAAGAACATTGTTTTTTATCCTCAGCATGAGTTTGGTGTTTCTCCAGATGGGAACTATGCCTAATGGAATTGATGTCCTCATCAAAGAGCCAGAAGCATATGCAGGGTTAGTTGCATAAGTTATTTTGCCTAACTTGTTCTTGTTCTTCTTCGGTGGAATGGGGAAAATCGTTCGATCTGCTTTTTGCAGGTTTCCGCTTGCTCTTCTTGTGGTGAGAAAGCCTGGTCTGGAGAACAAGGATGCCGGTGACTCAGAGGATGACAATGATGATGATGAGGAGAATGAAGCAGAAGGGGATGAAGATGAAGATGCCGGTGAGGAGGAAGATGGATCAGGAAAAGATGGTGAAGGTGAAGATGGAGGGGATCCAGAGGATGAACTTGAGGCCAATGGAGATGGAGCTAGCGGCGATGAGGATGAAGACGACGAAGATGATGATGACAACGACGATGACGACGATGGAGGTGAAGATGAAGAAGAAGAGGAAGAGGAGGAAGAAGAGGAAGAGCTTCAGCCACCGGCTAAAAGGCGAAAATGAGCTTTGGGTCACTTTCCCCTGTTTTTCATTTCGTCTCGCTGAGGTTGCGGATTGGATTAGAGACTAGAAACCGTGACATTTTCGAACTCAGACATGTTTTATATTTCCTAACATACACTTATCGTATCATTATATAAGTTCTGCTTCGTTCTCCTCTAATCCTCTGTACGACTTTCTCCCTCGAGGATTTACGTTAATGTATCGCTAGCACTACCGTAAAAACACTACCGCTTCTGATTGTGTTCAGCCATGTTCCGGCTTTCTCCTTCGAGGCATTAGATTAGTACTTCCAATTAATCAGAAGTATTATTAGAGAATTCCACATTACAAGCTAAGAGCCATTTTGTTTCTAACAGTCGTCAACAACGGAACTAGAAGGAAACATAAAAAATGGAGGATCCCAAGCATAGGTGAAACTGACTGAAGCGAAACCGTTCAAAGCATTGCCTTGGATAACAAGGCAATCGTCACCTTGCTGCTCGAAAATGCTTGGATCTACAGTTTCGACAGATTGGAATCCCTTGCAAGCAAGCTTCAGTTCATGTTGACTGCATTTGCAGTTGTTTGTAATTGTCACCTTCCATTCAGCCTTACCTTGTATCTCGTTCCCGGTTCTGACATTGCCGACGACGATGTCGTTCAAGGAGCACAAAGAAAACCCTGCATTTAAATTTCGAAACAAATTAAAGCAACTTGTCTGAAAAATCTTTGTGTTGTTTATAAGACAGAGTAGTTTAGTTTACCTTGGCTGACAAGACCCAGAACAAGAACATCAACAAAAGCCTTACAGGAAGAAGTCATTGTTTTGATGGAGGTTTGTGATGTTCCAAGGGATACATTTGTGTCCAATTTATATAAATTTCAGTCCTCGGAAATACACCTTTTGACAATTGGACCAATGGCTCAAACCTTGTCAAGATATTGCAATCTGTAAAGGTATGTGGACCAGTGTTGAGAGCAGATTTTGCTCATTCAAAACCATTTAATTTGAGATTTTGTTCGAAAAGTTTCTGATAAAACGCTTGCTAGGAGTACTAAACTCGGTCTAACATGACGAGGCCTTAGATTCTTTAAGCAAGGTCATAAGTTCGAATCTTGGCGTTGTGAACAGAAAAAATTAGGTTGGGAGGGTCGTCCTCATATTGACTTCTGTAACACCCGATTCGAATTAATCAGTCATTAACTTCTGCTTAAGCAATGTCATAAGTTTGAATCTTAGCGTTGTGAACAGAGAAAACTGGGTTGGGAGGGTTGTCCTCATATTGACTTCTGCAACACCCAATTCGAATTAATCGGTCATTGACTTCTGCAACATATTCCATAAATAATATCTTTTTTGTCATGTTTTCTAAAATTCATCTCGTTGCGCACTGTAAGTCTGTAATTGATTAAGGATGAACTTTTTCATATTTATTTGTATTGATATTATATACAAATTTGAATATAGTTAATTTAAAAATATTAAATATAATTAATATCAATCTCGGTTATTCTAAACATAGCTAATCTATATGTACAATTAATTTTAAAATTTAGCCCTATCTATATATACAATTTCAAAATTTAGCCCAATGATTGGATGTTGTATTACACTTTTAAAAAATTTATATTTGAGTCAATAATCTCTAGAGCAGGTGGTTAAAAGCTCTAAGTTGACATTCTTTCATCTTCTTAGATTGTAGGTTCGATAGAGCAAAGTTCCCCTTCCTCTTCCCTTAGTTTGGAACTGTTCAAAAATAAAAATCTGGGTTTGATTCTTCCGACTTGCATCTATATTTTGCATTATTTATTGGAGGGTATTAATTTATTAAATAGATTTTAGAATATTGAACTAATTATAAAAAATAAAAATAAATAGTCAATTTTGGATTAAGATTTGTGGAGTAAACTGAAAAAAATAAAACATGTAGAGTTTAATATGTTATTTACCATTTTATAAAAGTAGGATGATTAGAAATGTCATTTTAAAAAAAGTTAGGGTGCAAATTATAATTATCCCATATTTCAACATTTATACTTTATTTTCAACTCCAACTATAATTCAAACCTTAACCAGAATACTTACGATTAACTTGAGATAGAGAGTTTGAATTGAACTGATACACAAGCAGAGACGAAACTATATGGGGTGCTAATGAACATGCTTGGATCCACGGTTTTCATAGATTAAAATTCCTGACAAGCAACTCTAAGTTCATGCTGATTGTCACTTTCTATTGAACTATAATCTTATCACGTACGACGATACTGATGTTGATAAAGACATAGTCAAAATTTAGAGTTGAAGACAAATTCATAAATAACCTAATTTTACTTCTCGACTTTTCATCTCGTACTAAACGAGGTGAACCTATCCTCGTATCAACACACTTTGAGTTGGTTACGATACAACCAGCCCGTTGGAACTCAACGAAAACACATAATTTAAATCCGACATGTTAGATGATAACAAAGAAAAGTGGTGTGATTTTTCTTCTTTTATGAAGTGGAATCCAGCTCTTGGGGGTCTTGACAAAGAACATGACTTGTAGTTTGTCTACTTGTCGTGTGTGTTTGTCGTGTAAAATATTGATTCATATTTACATAACAATATTCCTTTATATATTTGTACCAAAGGGTGTTTGATAAGCCAATAATCACATGCAAGCAAATCTCATTGCCGGACCAAAGGGTGCTGATTCAAATGGTGGGTGCCTCCCACCATGATTGTACCCTTCATCCATGTTTAACTTCCTATGATGTTAAAAGGGCAGTCTTCATCGGAAATCTCTTTTATTTAGGACGTGTTCTATTTTAGTCATCTAATTAAAAAAATTATTTTAATTATTTATGCTTTCGACTGTTATTGTTTTAATCACCTGAGCGTTGACCTCAAATTGTTTGAGTTCATTTTCTCAATTCCTTTAATTGAGTTCAATCTCCAACACACCAGCTTGTTTACTTGGACTTGTCATCCAATAACTTCACCGGTCGGTTTACATTTAATTTCTTCTACTACATGAGACGAGGGGTTAGAGTATGAGTTAGAGATTTTTTTAGAGAAAATAATGGTTTTTTGTGAAAATGGTGAAAAAAAATAAAGTTTTAAAAGTTTGAGGATCAAATTTAAAGCTAACATTTTTTATTAACGTGCCATGTCATCGTTTTAACGAGGGTTAACGGAGACTAATGCTCGAGAGATCGAAACGATAACGGTCGAAAACATAAAGTGTCATAATAATCTTTTTTCAATTTGAATGACCAAAATAGAGCACGCCCTAAACAAAAGGGATCTCTAATGCAGATTATCCATGTTATAATTATTGAAACGACAATGACAAAAAAACAAACAATCACAAAAGTAGAACAAAAAATAAATAACAAAATTTATATGGAAAGCCCCAAAAAAATCACGCGCAGAAAAAAAAAATTACTATGTCGAAAGAGATTACAATTGATATTAATTCAAATTACTAATATTTATGTCAAAAGAGATTATAACTGAATTTTTCACCCTTCAATGTATGTTCAAAAGGTGTAGCAAAGTTTCACATGAATTGATCACTTTTCTATTAAAACTTGTTTTGCCGGCCCGAACAGCCCATATTTTTGTCGCAACTTCTTTATAAATGTTTTTTTAAAAATACTTTGATGCACAAGCTGTGTAAACTTTAGTTTACACAAGCCCTTTAATTTTAGGGTTTAGGGTTTAGGGTTTTATGTTAGGGTTTAGGGGTTTGGTATGTAAGGTATATAATTTAAGGTTTATGGTTAGAATTTAGAGTTTAGAGTTTAGGGCTTAGAGCTTAGGGTTTAGGGTTTAGGTTGCTAGGGTTTGTGATTTAGATTTTAAATTTTATAAAATGATTGTGTAAAAAAAATTTACACAGCTTGTGCATAAAAATAAAACCCATGTTATTTTTATCAAACTTCTTTATAAATGTTTGGACTAATTTAAAAATAAAATTTTAATCCATATAGATAATTGTAAAAAATATTTGAAGATAAGTCAATTTAATATGTTTTCGTATGATTTGGTGGGCAATAAATATAGACAGGCAAAGGAAACAAATTAGAAAACGCCAAGTTGGGTTCCTTCCTTCTCATAACACACGGAAACCGGAATCAATCAGTCAAATTCACCTTCTTTCCGCCAAAAATCCCAGCTTCCGCACTAGTAGCTTTCTAATTCCAAGGAGAAAAGCTAGCTTGGAACTTTTAGATGGCGATACTATACGCGCTGGTTGCGCGTGGATCGGTGGTGCTGGCGGAGTTCACGGCGGCGTCGACGAACGCTAGCTCCATCGCCAAGCAGATTCTTGAGAAAATACCGGGAGAAAACGACAGCAACGTTTCGTATTCACAGGATCGGTACATCTTCCACGTCAAACGCACCGATGGACTCACCGTTCTTTGTATGGCTGACGAAAGTGCCGGAAGTATGTCGATCATCTCTCTTAGTTCTTCCTTTTCGTTTTAACTCTTTTTTAGCGGAAAGTGACGCGATACGGTTTCGTTTCAATTTCAATTGCTTTGCTAAGTATTATTAATTTGTTTCCAATTCTGAATTGTGAAGATGTTAGTAGGTAATTTAGAAGAAAGTTGAAGTTGTATGCTTGGTTGACAATCTAAGGTTTGATTAAAAGATTTAAATAGCAGTCTACAACCGCAGTAGTTGTTGTTATATAGCAGTAGTGGCACCGTCCGAATCCGCTGTACCCACAACTGTTATATCCGTAATAGGGGCAATTATATAACAATTGAGGCACGGTCCAAAACAGCTATGCTTACAACAGTTATGTCCGCAATAGCATCCACTATTGTGATACCCTCAGTAACAACAATAGCATCCGTTGCGACTGCAACTGCAGTTTAAATCTCTGAGTATAGCCCATATATGTTTTGGACACTTGAGTCTGATACACATGTTCCAACAAAAATTAGAAGTCAGAGCAACAGAGTTTGGAGTGCTTTGTGTATCTCTTCTTGCTAAGAATTCTTTGGTTTGAATTGATTATGGTGGATGTCTTTGTCGTATTTTTTGCAGGGCGAATTCCTTTTGCATTTCTTGAAGACATTCATCAGAGATTTGTGAGGACTTACGGCCGAGCGGTATTTTCAGCCCTACCTTATGGCATGAATGATGAATTTTCAAGGGTATTGAGCCAGCAAATGGAATACTACTCGAGCGACCCTAATGCTGATAGGATAAATCGACTAAAAGGTGAAATGAATCAGGTATGTTTCGAATGGCTAGAAGCTGATTATTGATTCTATTATTCCACTTCTACTAGATTCTCATTAACTGGTTTTTTTTCGTATTCAATCCTAGAACAATGGTTTTCATTTGAATGCACAATGATGATCTTTTTTTACCTACTTTAAAGATCACTTTCTTGTTGTTTGCATCAGTTGGAATATGAATCTTCTATTTTGATCTGTTACAGACCATTTAACCTGTAGCATTTAAATTGCATTGTTTTCTTTTTCTCTCTGGACCTTGGTCTCATGATGTTCTTGTACTCAAATAGGTGCGAAACGTTATGATAGAGAATATTGACAAAGTTTTGGAGAGAGGTGATCGGTTAGAGTTGCTGGTTGACAAAACTGCTAACATGCAAGGAAATACCTTTCGCTTTCGAAAGCAAACCCGCCGTTTTAGAAACACTGTATGGTGGAGAAATGTCAAGCTTATGTATGCCTTCTGAACTTCAACATTTTGTACATTTATACGGACTGCATAAAGTTTTGGAAGTTAAATTTACTAAAGAACAGTTAGTGTTTTGCTCCTTGAAACACAATAGATTTGATGAATTTCTCTTCTTGTTTTGCACATTGCAGGATTGCTCTAATAATCCTCCTCCTGATTCTTGTTTATGTCGTGCTGGCTTTTGTTTGCCACGGGATCACGCTACCTACGTGCCTAAAATGAAGTCAAAGAGTTTGAGATTCAAACACCGTCGGTATTCGCTTGCCCCCTGTCCTCGTTGTTCCAGTTGTATTTGTATGTTGTTAGTTATATATAATGTTTTGGTTGAGTTTAATTTACTTCTTTATTTATTCAATGTGAAGAGCTGGATTTTCCATGCTTGCGCTTGTGTTACTGTGTTTCTTTTATGAATTTGAAAGTATATGGTGGCTGCCTTTTGAAGGCATAGCAACACGACTCGAATTCTTTACTGTTTTTTTGGGTAAAAGTCTTGTTTTCTTTATTGCTACTCCTGCTTTGTATTCTTCGATGTTGTTTTAATTATACACGCAGCATTCGACCGGTGTGCAAGTTGTTCAGACATGTTTATGTAAACTGAACTGCATGTTGCCGTATGCCCGTAGGTTATATGCATCGCAATCATTCTGCTTTAGCTTCAGCTTCTTGGTTTGATAGGCTTCCCTTTAAGGCCCTGGTGGCTCACCACCCGATCTACTGCCCCACGATACCGACATCAGCTGTCTCAAAGCTTCCGGCTTACCTGCAATCGATGATTAGTTGAAGTGAAAAGGCCTCGTCGTCCTCTTTACCGAAATAACGCGATCTAAAAGAGCTTGTTCTTCCCTTGTTTGCAAGGAGCTTGTAAGTGAGTGCATTCGGACTCACTAATTAAAAACATTGGATATGGATTATTCACTTATTTGATATAATCCATTTCTACTCGTCTGTTCAAGACTCCTGCAATTCATGCTGTGCAATCTTATGCAAGTGATTGTGCCAATAAACCGGGTTATGCGCATCGGTCTGTTACTATTGGCCAATCCACATTCGCGCGCGCACACACACGCATATATATAATCACATGTATTAGATTAGACTCATTGATCGACTAATATGGGTCAATATTACAAAGGTCTACTATGGGATGATCCTCTCAACTAGCGTGATCTGATTCTGATTGCAATTTGGAGAGATTGAAAAGAGGAATTCTAATAATTCTAGACTAGATTTGTGGAGTTGTCATTTTTTTTCTTCTAGTTAAACGAATATCAAATTCGCGTTTAAGAGGTCAACAAGGGTGAATTAAAATTTTTGGGTCCAACAGTCGCCAACGAAGGTGGTGAACGACAACCGACGACATGAAAATTTGGATGGATTTTGGCTTGAGAGAGTTTTAAGGGTTTTTTTTAAGAAGATGAAAAATGAATAAAATAAATTGATAGTTTGTCTAAAGTTTAGTTCCCAAATTAGAAATTAATCATTTTTAACGCATTACGACGTCCGAGAAGTAATAGATCATTGGCCAATTTATAACAAATCAATAACGTAAACGATTAAATTGTTAGTTTTTAATGTTTGATGATCAAAGTAAAAAAAATATAAACAAAAATTAGTACCTTGTTATAAGACCAAAATAAAAAGAAACACAAATAAAAATGACCTTACTATAATTTACCCTAATCTTTAAAACGCCTAAGAACAAGGATGCCATAGATATTTGGATATAGGAGCAATGATAACTTGTAAGAAGACGAGCAAGAAATCAACACACAAAAAACGTGGCCAACAAATGCATTTGACTTCCGCACGTGTCCATTCCACAAAATTTTCTTCCAAACCAATCACGAGCCTCAGAATTGTAAGAAAACGAGCCTATTTATCCTCCCATTCATTTGGAACACCCAACCTGTCTTTTCTCTGTTCTATTGGTTTTCTTGTTCCTTGTTTCTTCTGCAACATTTATCTTCTACGCCATTGCTGGGTTGGTTTATCAGCTTGGGGTTTATTCCTTCTCCCACTACGTACATTTGTACCGTAAGCTCTCGTTTTTTTTTTTACATGTTCGTTCGTGTTCGTGTTCGTATTTTATTTCTATTTCTATGGTTCAATGTCTCTAAGTTAAAACGTTTTCAGTTTTGCAGGATGATGGTTTGTTGGCCTTACTTTGATCCCGAATTTGATAATCTCCCTGACCGGATATTCGGTCCCCCGTAAGCAACCCATACCTTCAATATAAGCATTTTTTCGTAATGTCTGTCACAGACGTTACATAATGTATAACGATTTTAGTGTCACAATGACCTTGAAATCTATTATAATGCGGCCGTAATTTAATAACACGTTTGACACTCGTATGAACATATACTGACTTGCAGATGCAGAGTTTGTATTGACAATGACAGCATGGAGGAATGCACAGTTATCAAGGTAATCAATCGCGTATATATATATATTTCGTGTCCGTTTTATGATTCGTGTTCGGGCAGGTAGACAGCGTGAACAAGCAAGGGATCCTCCTGGAAGTGGTGCAGGTGTTGACAAACATTAATCTCACCATCTTAAAAAGCTACATTTCCTCCGACGCTGGATGGTTCATGGATGGTATGCATAAAAACTGTCATTAAATTCAATGCAGTGGCGGATGCAAAGCTTACTTTGGGTGGGCACTGAAATATTTTTGGATCCGCCACTGATTCAATGGAATCTCGTTTTGTTTATACATCGGGTGATGGTTTTTTCTGCAGTATTCCATGTCAAAGATGAGCACGGCAGCAAAATTAGGGACCAAAATGTAATAAACTATATCCACCAGGTGAATATTGGTAGACTTCAATGCCTGCATTTTTATTGATCGGGATGGTTGCATGCACCGATTAAGTATCGTAATATCAGTATCGTATCAATCAAGTCTTTTAAAATACGTGAGAATCTTAACAGGCCATAGGCACGGTTAGAGAGATCGAAAACAGAGTCAGGGCCTGTCGACATGATGTTTTCAATAACTCCGACCAACTAAGCGAGCACACCGCTATAGAAATGAGAGGAACGGATCGGCCGGGGCTGTTTTCGGAGATATCCGCGGCCTTAGTTGATCTACACTGTAACATTGTAGAGGCACACGCATGGAGCCACAATGCTCGTTTGGCATGTGTGGCCTACATTTCCGATCAATCCACCGACACCCCGATCGATGATCCCCACCGTCTCGCCACCATAGAGGACCACCTCACCACGGTGCTACGGGCCACGACTACACCTACCCCAACCGGGTCGTCCGAGCCGGCCAGCCCAAAAGAAGTGAAGACATCTGAGTTAGGTGAAGGCACCAATATGACTGATGTAGAACGCAGGCTGCATCAGCTTATGCTATCGGTAGGGGATTTCCATCAGCCAGAGTTCGAGCCGATGGCCCCGCCACCGCCGCCAAGACAAGACGGCGATGAAGATGGAAGGAAAACAATAGTATCAATTGAGAATTGTGATGAAAAATGGTACTCAATTGTCAGCATACAATGTAAAGATAGACCGAGGCTCATGTTTGATACGGTGTGTACCATCACAGATATGCAGTACGTGATTTTCCATGCATCAATCAGTTCCCACCATGGTAGAGCATTTCAGGTATATACTATATATATATATACATATAATATTTGATTCACTGACAATGTATAATATAACATCATCGTACATTACGAAATAAAGGAATACTTCATACGACACATGGACGGATACACTTTGATCACGGAATCCGAGAAAGACAATGTTATAAAATGCTTGGAAGCAGCCATAGAACGACGTGTTTGCGAGGTATTTAAAAATTCCAGAAGATGCGAAATTAAATTATCAATATAAAATTTTTAAAAAAAACCAGACAATGTGTTTGAATGAATCATCAGGGGATCCGACTAGAATTGAGTGCGGAGAATCGGGTCGGGTTGCTGTCGGATATAACTCGGGTTCTGAGGGAGAACGGCCTGAGCGTCGTCAGAGCCGACGTGAAAACGCAGGGAGAAAAGGCAGTGAATGCTTTCTACTTGAAAGACATTCTGGGGAACGAGGTTGACAAGGATTTCGTGGAGTCGGTGAAGAAAGATATGGACGACGTTATAGATTTCGAGGTGAAAGACGGCGGTGCCGGTGGCGAAGGCAGCCCGAGCCAGTCGAGCTCGCCGCTGCAAAAGTCGCCGGGATTGTTTTCTCTTGGAGACGCTCTTAAGTCTCAAATCCAACGCATTTCTCATAGTTTTATCCCCATCAATTAACAAGTGATATCAGTGTAAATAAAATCACTTGGGAGGAGTATGATTGTAATAAAATAAAAAATCAGGGGCTCCATTGTGAATAAGTATAGAAATAGCTCCTAAGAATATTTTTGTAATTACTTTCAAACTTGTACATAGAAACCCCCACCCAATAAATTGTACATATAAACCCCCATCCAAAAAATTGTACATATAAAATATTCAATGTTGTATAAAAATATTTTTTTATTATATATATTTTAGGTTCGTGATTATTTCACTCAATAATGTTTCACATTTAAATTTAAATTTGTTTATTTTTGTGATAAATTTATTCATTAAATGTATAATATACTCTTATCATTTTTTGATAAATAATATACTCTTACTATTGCTTCCAACAATTTTGATACACAAACTGTGTAAACTGAAATTTACACGAATTTTTCAAATTTAGGATTTAGGGGTTTAGTTTAAAATTTAGTATTTGTGGGTTTAGGTTGTAGGGTTTAATAATATATGATTTAGGGTTATGATTTAAGATTAAGTTTTGGGTTAAACATTTAGATTGTAGATTATATATTCTAAATAGAAAGTGTTGTGTAATTTTTTTTACACATATTATGTATTAAAATATAGTAATTCATAAAATAAAGAGTTGTATTTTGACACACACAAGCTGTGTAACAAATTTTTCACACAATATGTGTAACAACACTTCATATCTAAACTATAAAATATAAATCCTTTAACTTAAAACTATAAATTATAAACTTTAGTTTACACAGTTTGTATATTAAAATATTTTTCTAAAATAAATTATTAAAAAATTATAAATATGGATTTGATCTCTTCTTTAAAAAAAGAGAGGTAAGAAAACCAGACATTTTAATGTTTGTTTTATAGTGTGCTGTTTTGTCACACTTTTTTTAATGCCTAAACCAAAATCACATATTTCGCATAGTTTTAGTTTGATTTTAGCATCTCACGGCAAAAGAGCATGACACAATAATATGTTGTTCCATAAAATACGTGAGCATGACACAATTTTTTTAATATTCAATGAATTATAATTTGATTTCAAGGACTGGTTTGGATAAAAAAAAAAACAAAAAGAACTGATTTAGATGGATCAAAACATGAACAATAAATTAATAATAAAAAATATTACCCAACGAGTGGTCTTACTAGAAAAGATGATGATATTTACTTAAAAGATTTGAATTCGAGCAACTTTATCTGCAAAAGTGTATATTTTATCAAAAGGTTAACAAAATATAAACAAATACCACCAAAAAGTTGACCCGACCAAAAATATTGACCTTGCAAAAGGTCTTTTTTTTTATGTGTGATGTAATTATATGCTCACTAATCTTAAGCTATTTAATAACGTACACACATTATGGATAGAAATCATTTACTTCTTTTCAGTGCCTCTACTTATGCCCTCGTGCTTAAAATTATGTTTAGGGTTTATAGTTTTAAATTAGGGTTTATGGTTAGAGTTTAAAAAATTTAAGATATATAGAGTATGATTTAAGATTTAAAATTTAGAGTTAGAGCTTGAAATTTAATACTCCGAATCACAAAAAAATAATACTCCTTTTTCACAAACTACTTGATCGATTCAATTCAAGCACCCAACAGCTTTTTATTCCCAATTTAATTTCAAAGTTGACGTTATTTACTCAATAAATAAACATTCTTTAAAAAAATCAGTCAATAAATATTACTTTAAATACAAATAATAAATACATTATATCTCATTAATTTCAGAATTTAAGTGGTGACAAAGAAACTGAAAGGCATGAAATGGAAATTAATTGAATGGGAAAAATAAAACGCCAAACTGAAGAAATTAAAGAGAAATCGATGCACCAGCTTTTAACTTTCTTAAATTTTCAAGATAATAATTTTGGGTTAATTTAACTAAAAGTATTCAAACTACACCTTAAATTCTAAATCAATCTTCACATTTTAAAATATTCTAATATAGTCATTGAAGTATTGATATTATGCTAATTGTATTATTTCGTCAACTTAAAACACTAATTTGGGCATTAACTTCCGCTCAAATGTGTCATTCGACATTTTAACGTGAATCAAATTATAAACAAATATGTGTTTGTTGAGTTGATCGAACACTTGCAAATAGCCAAGAGGGGGTGAATTGGCAATTAAAATTTTGGTGAAGAGAAAGATTGGAAATAAAAAGTGACACAAGAGGTTATAGTGGTTCAAGTTCTCCAAATGAACTCTACATCCACTACCTTAGCTCCCACTAAAAATTTTCAAGCAATTCACTATTGAATTCGTCCCCTTTTCTTGGATGAGGAGGAAACCTTACAATTTCGATTAAGCTTTCTACCCAAAGCTTAATCCACTCAAATACTAAGAGAGAATTTGGTAAACTCAAATGTTTCCTCTCAAAGGATAATTGTCTACCCAAATACAATTTCAACAATCCCAAACTCACAATACAATTTGACAAATTGAAAGACAATAGAGTTGGGTACAAGAATTTGACTTTGAAGAGCACTAGGGTTTGGATTTTTGCTTTGATGATGCTTTTGGGGTTCAATAGTTGTTGCTGATGCTTTGGGATGTCTCTTTTATACCTCTTCATTGATTTCTAGCCGTTTGGGTGGTTGGGAGCATAAATGGAGCCGTTGGAACCCTCTCTTACCACCATAAATGCACTTCTGCAGCTACCGGTATCGGTACGCGGGAAGGTGTATCGGTACCTGTCTCAGAAAAGAAAGAGTCGTTGTGTGCATTTAATAAGGGGTATCAATACGCACGTAAGCGTATCGGTACTGGGTATCGAAACGACAAGGGCCGTATCGATACTATTTTCTGAACTTAGCTCACTGTCCACAATTGTATCGGTACGAGGGTTAGGCGTATCGATACGGGTCAACGAACTTTTAAAGTTTGGTTACCAACCAACTGACACCAACGGTCATATTTTTTAAACCGACTTAATCTTTAAAAATTATAAGGGTCGTATCGGTACGCTATGCAAACTCTTTGAATTTTAACACAGGGCAGTATCGATACGAGGGTTTGTGGTATCGATACTGGTTCCGACAGTAACCAAGTTTGGTAAAATGGTATCGATACGCTTGGTAGTGTATCGATACTCCTGGACGATTTTCAATGGTTTTGCCTTGGAACACTTAGAGAATATTTTGAGTTTGAGTTTTATAAATCAGTTTTAAAGTGTTGGTGTTTTGAAACTTATTTAGGGGCTTATAAAAACAATTTTAAGTTTTTTTGAAATGATCCTTAAAGATCTAGTTATATCAAAATCAAACATAGGTTTTACAATCTCCCCCTTTTTGATATAACAAAACCAAAACTTAAAATTTTGACACTTTAAAAAAAGCTTTACAAAGTTAACTCCCCCTTAATATAAGCTTGGTAACCTTTGAGTTAAAATCAAAATATTTGATTGTGAGCTAGTTTCTTCTCCTCTTTTTGTTAGATCAAAAATTCTTGGAGACAAGTAAGTGCATAAGGAAATCAAAGGTATAATAAGCAACATAATTTTATTCATCATAGCATTAAACTGGAAATCCAAACAAAAGCAAACAAGAAATCAAAGCATAGGTTTTAATCCTAAAACAAACTTAATCCTAAGAACATAAAGCATAGGTGCATAAAATAGAAAATCCTAGATGATATGAATGATATGCAAGAGGAAACGTCTAAGCATCGTCTTCTTCGTCTTCATCATCTTCATCATCATCTCCCAAAGGCTCATTAGTGCGCATACTATTACGCCACTCATCATGGAAAGCGGCAATGGAAATATTCAAGGAATTGTGCCCACTTTCAAGAGATGTGAGGCGATTCTCCATACCCGTCATCCTAGTATCAAAGGTAGTTTCTATGGAAGTAAGACGAGTATTCATGTCCGTGCGCAACCCGGTAAATTGCTCATTGAGATAGGTCATGAGAGCATCCATGTTGGGTTGTTGGACTTGAGGGGCTCGAGGAGCTTGAGCCTCTTCAAACATGGCGGCGGCTTCCGGTGGTAACTCGGCAAGACGTATCCATTCACCATTAAGATAAGTAAATTTTGCCCGAGCAAGAGATCGCTCATCAATGGGATCGGTGAGGGGAGTTGGAGAGTCATAGGAGCAATCAATATCCTTTTTAACAAAGAAATAACTTAAAGTCGTACCGTATGTGAAGGAGGTGACGTGGGGAGTGTTACGATTTTGAACGAGGTAGACGATCTCCGCGAACATGAGTCGAGCTAGATTTGGTCGCTTGGCTTCACGGAAGCACCGAATCCAAAAATCATCCACTTGACAGATGGTGGAATATTTTCCTTCGGAGGGACGAAACCACCACGACACCATCAAATGTAAGATCCGGTCTTAAGCATTGAGGGCGGTGACGGATCCACTAAGAACATGCCCCAAACCATGCTCATCATCAATGCCTTCATCATCCAACTTAAAAACCTCACAAATAGACTTGACATCAAGGATGATTTCCTTTCCCATAAGATAAGAGCTAATTGCAACAACTTCCCCATTTCGACTAATACATCTTGCATTAGCATAGAAAATCAAAACCAAGAGGCGATAGAAAATACCGGGAATAGAGATAAACTCCATGAAGTTCCAACGATGAAGCAAGGGGAGGTATTCAAACTTGAAACGCTCCGAATTGAAAAAAGAGACGGATATTGCCCTTTCGGCACGGATCTTATAATTCTCATATTGGCGAAAGTGATTTAGACCCGAATTGCCTTCAAAGGATTGCTCATAGATGGTTGAGTAGTTAGGACGAGCAATCGCTCTAAGGGTGGAAGATTCACCGGCTTGATTAATAGCGTACCGATACGGCAAACCCTCGTATCGATACGACCCTTATAATTTTTAAAGATTAAGTCGGTTTAAAAGTGTTGGTGTTTTGAAACTTATTTAGGGACTTATAAAAACAATTTTAAGTTTTTTTGAAATGATCCTTAAAGATCTAATTATATCAAAATCAAACATAGGTTTTACAGTGTTTACTCCATCGATAACTTGAGTTTGACGTGTTAAGAAATAAAATCCTCTAAAATTTTATTGCACTATTTCGTTAACATGTTAAACTTAAGTTGTTCATACAATATATATATATATATATATACATACTTATTTACATTTTTTAACATTTTAACTCGATTACAAACTAATATTTTAGTCTGATTTTATATCTAAATAAATTTACATACACTTACAGATCACATTGCTCGAACTTAGGTTACTTAAGAAGAACATGCCACCTTTTACCAGTGCGCCTCATATAATATTCAAAGTGGTCACAAAATGATTAATTGATACAATACTAACACTTTAAGGAC
This sequence comes from Hibiscus trionum, assembly GCA_030270665.1. NCBI lineage: Eukaryota > Viridiplantae > Streptophyta > Magnoliopsida > Malvales > Malvaceae > Hibiscus > Hibiscus trionum. The sequence continues at coordinate 39,739,969 of BSYR01000022.1, forward strand.
TCAATTAAAATGTTTTAAAATTTATAACCAATTTAAAATCTAAATAATAGTTTGGGACATCAAGTAAAATTATCATTTTTTTTTATCAATCGAGTCGAAAAATCAACAATCAATTGATATAACGAGTACATGCAATAACCGACCCAGATTAATTTATATATAAAAAAACTTCATTTGGGTCAAGAATAAATTGTTTTACTTTTCAATCCTTTTCTCTCCATTTTTTTGCAAAAAGGTTCTTTCTTTTTGGCTATTTCTTAATATTTGGAAGAGTCTTCCATTGAACTCCCGGCTACTTCTTACCTACAATTCTTTTTCCTTTCCGTAGGCTTCAATATTGAAGCCTACGCAATCTTGGATCTTAAATTAAGCGTAAGTTGTCGGCGGGAGATCCGAAATTCTTGGTTGAAGATCTAGCCCAAGCAACAGTTAAATCCCTGTGTTTTTCCCTGAATCTGGGTTTTTGTCTGATCTGTAATGGGTTGGAGATACAAGGCTGGCTTGTTCTTGATAGGTACTGTTGTTGTTATCTGGGTAACCTCCGCAGAAGTAACCCAGGTTGGTTTTCAATTCTTTCATTTCTTTTTGTCTTTTGAATAGTTTTTTTTTTGAATTTGTTCGTGTTCTTGATCAATTAGTTCATTTTCTGGGTTTGAATTCGTATGGGGTTAGGGTGCTGTAAATTGGAGATATTGCTTCATTAATCCATCATATTTTTCTCATATTTATTGTTAATTAATTGGGGTTTAATCTCATTTCTAATCAGTCTTGGTCATATTTAGGGGAGTAAATGAACCGAGCTTGAACGAACAAGACTATCTTCGTGTTCGTTTGTTTATTTTTGAAGGTGTTCATGTTCGGTTCATGTTCGTTTAAATTTTTAATATTGTGTTCGTGTTCGTTTAAATTTTTAATATTGTGTTCGTGTTCGTTTATTTATTTTTGAAGGTGTTCGTGTTCGTTTGTTTAGTGTTAAGAACGTGTTCGTTTAAGTGTTCGCGAACGTGTTCACTTATATGTTCTGAAATGTTAACTAAATTAACAATAAATGAATAAATAAAATAAAAGCAACAAAATAAAACTTACCTGTAAACGATCTTATAAAGGAGCATTTTCATCCACAAGCATTTTCATCCTATAAATAAGCTTATAAACGAGCCCATAAACGAGCTTGTTCATGAACATAAACGAACCAAACACACCTCTGTTTGCGTTCATTCGTTTATTAAACGAACATAAAAATTTTGTTCATGTTCGTTTATTTAGCTTAATAAACGAATATAAACGAACGTTATACGAACGGTTCGTCGAACGCTCTTATCATTTACACCCCTAGCCGTATTGTTGCATAAGTTGTGTTTCATATTGTGAATTGTACCGAACTCGTAGATGCCATGATTGCTTAACTTCGTTGAGTGATTATATCTTGTAAAAATCCTATACTGTTCAGCTGAATAGGCTATTATAATCTCTGAATGCAATTCTTGAGTTGATTAGATTTAGATGTAACTTGAGTTCTTTTTCGAACTCTGTCGTCTCATGTTTCGCGAGTGCATTACGGTATTTTGAAGCTAGTTGGATTTCAAACTAACTGATGTCTTGTGTGCAGGATATTTTTGCTGACTATAAGCAGCCGTTTGCGGTTACATATCTTGGAGCTTCTCTAATGGTAATTTACCTTCCGGTAGCATTTATAAAGGACTGGGTATGTAACTTGCTACGGCGTCGTTCTTCTAAAACTGTTAAAGATATAGAAAGGTTAGACGAGACTTCCGCTGAACTTAATTCTCCTCTAAGGCACAAAATATACGAAATGGAACTTCAAGGGACTTTGGTTAGGAAGGACAGTGGTGCAGATCTTTCACCTCATATAGAGGGTAAGCCGTTGATTCCTAAACAAAAAGATGAACTGCAGTTTATGAAACATGACAAAGAGCTTAGCACAAGGGAGATTGCTACTTTTGGATTTTATATTGCTCCGATCTGGTTTTTAACAGAGGTAAAAATTTCAAACCAACCATTTGTATTTGGGGTTTTCCTTTTTCTGAATTCTTTTATTCTGTTAAAGTGTAGCCTCGAGTTTCTGCATTGAATAAGCAATGGATTCTCCCTCAAAAGAGTAGTGCTGATAAATATTCTTCACTATTTTTGTATATGAATCATACGAGCAAAGGAACCAAAAGAGTTATCGCTAACAGTTTTTGGTTGTTGCAGTATTTATCAAACGCCGCTCTCGCACGTACAAGTGTAGCAAGTACAACGGTGCTGTCCTCTACTTCAGGACTTTTTACACTTTTTATCGGTGCTTTTCTGGGCCAAGATTCATTGAATGTAGCTAAGGTGGTTGCTGTATTTGTCAGCATGGCCGGTGTTGTTATGACCACTCTGGGAAAAACTTGGGCTGCTGACGATTCAGTTGGATCTTCGTAAGTTCATTTTATCTTTAATGCCTTAGCATGGTGTTGTTATGATTACTGTCGAAACATTCTGCAATAGTTTTTCTCTATCGTGATGAAGAAAAGATTAGTGATTGGAATTGTTTTTGTTATTATCATAATGGAAGTGATAATTAAGTTTCATCCTGTAAAATATCTCTTTACTAAGCGTAAAAAATGACAAAAGACCAAATTACTTTGGCCAAGGTTTTTTTCCCCCTATTAGCTTGCTCTTTGTAATGTATGTTTTTAACATTGACAGTTAATGTCTGTTTTTAGCAATGGAAAACGCTCTCTTTCTGGTGATCTTTTCGGCCTCCTCTCCGCCATTTCGTATGGGTTATTTACAGGTCTGGCTTAATCTCTTATTTTAATTCATGTACTTTTTATCCATTCTTTGGGAAAATTGTCATCTTCTCCTCTTCCTTGTTTTTCAAATATGTTGCAGTGCTGCTTAAAAAGTTTGCAGGTGAAGAAGGAGAAAAGGTCGATGTTCAAAAGTTGTTCGGATACATTGGACTCTTCACACTTGTAGCACTATGGTGGCTGAGTAAGAATTTTTGAGATGCTATGTTCTTATCAAATAAGTCATTGAGATTGGTTTGCAGATTCCCGTAACGATTTGTGGAGTTTCTACTCGAGTGTATCCCGACATTTTAATTAGCAAACTAATCGCGCCTTTAAATACCGTTTCAGTTTGGCCTTTGACAGCGTTGGGAATAGAACCGAAATTTACGATTCCACACTCTGCTAAACTGGATGAAGTAGTCCTTGCAAATGGCTTTGTTGGCAGTGTCCTCTCTGATTATTTTTGGTATGCACCCTCTTTTTCCAAGCACTTTGTTTACTTCTTCCGTGCATTCTTAATCTTTGTTCGAATCTCGCCTTTTCTCTAGGGCCTTGTGTGTTGTGTGGACGACTCCTCTAGTAGCCACATTAGGCATGTCACTTACCATCCCCCTCGCAATGGTGGCTGACATGCTCATTCACGGCCGTCATTACTCGGCAATCTACATTCTCGGCTCAGCTCAGGTAAATTCCACCGTCGAACACGCGGTGGTGGTGCACTAGAATTTATGTGGTCTGTTTTTATCCTTTGACTTTGTTTTGTGACGTCGAATTGCAGGTGTTTGCCGGATTTGTAATAGCAAATCTTTCAGGTTGGTTCACAAGAAAGTTGGGATTGTAGCATTTGTAGAAATCATATAGCTGAATCAGAACACATTCATTCATTATCAGGAGGCGTCATCTCCTTTCATTTGTTGTATACACTTTTGTTAAGAACTTTGGGTTTGTTAACAAAAATGGTGAAAGTAATGTTACCGTTTACTCATCTTGTAAATCATGTCTTTGGCTTGTTTTGGCATTGTGCTCTAATTGTATGATATTCTCAGGGTTTTATTCTGACTAATTCGAACCGATCTGCGTCGCACACTTGATTTTGGTGGGTGAGTCTCTCGACGTGAATTTTCTGTGTACACAAGACATTGAACCTGAGACATGCTTAAGCTATACCAATCTTGCTTCGTTACCTAACCTATTTTTAGGTCACATAAAATTCATGTAACACTCCTGAAACGTAGCACATGACACATACAATATGTAAAAATTTTAAGGACTTCAAAAAAATCCTGAAATAGTAACTTTTATTTGAAAAATTGAGAATTTTTTTTGATTTTTTAAAGTTTTTTTAATGGATTGGGATAACATGAAAAAAGTTTGGGGTTATATTGAACTAAAAAAATTCGAGTACCGAAGTGATAATGAAATACAATTTTAGGTACTAATATACATTTAACCCTTTTAAAAATAGTGGACAGAAATTGGAGCTAAATTGTTGATTTCAGGTCTTTAGTTGAAACCAAATTTCAATTTAAACCCTCCACGATTCCTTCATTCTCTAATCTCTCCTTATAAAATGACAAAAGCCCAAATCATGGCCCATATGAAAGCCCAGATTCAATGCGGATTTAAAATTCAACAAATTTCTAAAAGCTGGAAAAACCAAGAACTACACTGTTTCTAGTTTTCATCAACTGTCGAAGCTCTCAAATCCCGGCAGCCATGGCGCCGATCGGACGGTTGTTTCTGCTCGTGCTTCTCTCAACTGCACTGACGATTTCATCAGGGTACAAACGCCGGTTCCTTTGATACTCCTGATTTCCTTTTTCATCGCTCAACTGATTGGATTCTTTTGAACTTTAGATTTCTTTTATTTGATTAACTAGAAATTCAGTTTAGTGAATTCATCACCGCAGTCACCTGATTTTAGCTAAATTTAACATCGAGTAAATTTGTTTAGTTTCTTAATTGATTGCACTGTCGTATTTGGATCTTTTATTAGGTTTTCGACTTGTTTACCTGTTTATTTACCTGTTTTGTGCAGGTCTGGAGATGGATTCTCCATCAATGGTCGAGTGAAGATCCCCCAAGGTGATTCTCCCCTTTTTATTTTTTGTATTTATTAGGTTTTTTGGGAAAATTATACTATTATCTGGTGATTTTGGTTGTTTTGGATCTTTGCTACGTACTAATTTAGTGTTTCTCTTGTGATAGTGTTTTTCTCACTTTAGAATGAACGTAGATACATAACGTTACTGATCTTTTATGTTGATTTCCAAACTGCATATATATATGGTGGTTTATTATAGAAAGAAGTTTTTGTATAGATAATTAGATATATTTGAATTTGTTTTTCAAGTTCTGATTAGGACTATTTGTGTCCCTTGTATCTTATGTAATACGATGTGGGTGATATAATCATCAATCCATCTAGACCTGGCAAACACATGAGGCCCGAACTGATTTACCGACCTGAGATCCGATATCGACTTGAACATGATAATCCAAATTTGATTCGAAACCTGAAATAAACTAAAACGAAATCTACCCGAATTTTAGTTGAACCGAAATGGACCCAAACCGATTTTCAACCGAACCGAATGGACCCGAATAGATTTCACCTAAATCGAAGTCAACCCGAAATAAATAAAAGATATTAAAAGAAGTAAAGGAAGATGAGATGTAAGCTATCGCAAAACTCACCAAAAAGCCATATATAAGAGTGTAAAAAATTAACCCGACCTGAAAACCCGACTGATCCAAAGGTTGACCTGAATCAAAAAAGGACCGATCTCCTATTGACCCGAACTAAAAGCAAATGAACCAACCCGAAATTAACCGACCGAATCAGACCCGAACTGAAACTGAATGTTGCCAAACCCGAACCGAACCCAACCCGAACAACCCGTTTGCCACCTCTAAATCCATCCGAAACCGAGTTTTGGAAAAACATGAAATTCATCGCATGGAACCTATAAACCTCATTGCGGATTCTACATTTGAGAAATTGACATTAATTCACTTTTTTTTTTATTCCTGTTCTGTTATGATATGATATCTTTTATTTAATTTCATGCAGATGACTGATGACTTCATTTGGCAGGTCTGGGTACTAAAGGGTTTGCTTTGCCCGGAAAAACCTCAAATGTCAAAGTTATACTCAATGGTGGTCAAATTGTTACTTATCTGAGACCTGATGGATATTTTTCATTGTATCCTACTGTTTATCAATTTCTTTTTTAATATGGCAATTCATATGCATAGCTCTGATTGAAAATCCATTTGTTTTACTTTTTTTTCTTTGCCCTTTTAATACTATTTTTCTGCTAGTAAATAATTTGATACTGTATAAAATGGGTGGTAGTAAGTCTTTACTCTGAACTATTATAATTCCTTAATATATAAATGCCTAAAGCCAGAACATACCAGCAGGGACACATTTGATTGAAGTGGCTGCAATTGGCTATTTCTTTTCTCCTGTAAGATTTTTATTTCTTGCCTGGCTCTCGAAAATTTTAATCATAAAATTATTTTGGTTTTTCTTCATCAACATTATTGCCTTTCGAACTTTCTTAGGTAAGAGTTGATGTTAGTGCTAGAAACCCTGGAAAGGTACAAGCAGCATTAACAGAGAACAGGAGGGGTCTCAGCGAATTGGTTTTAGAGCCATTGAGAGATGAACAATATTACGAGGTTAAGGAGCCTTTTCCTATTTATGTTTATGTTTCCTTTTGTTTGCAGTTAGTGTCTATCCTTTGCTTCATGTTTATCCTGCTTTATTGCAGATTAGGGAACCTTTCTCCATAATGAATGTTGTGAAAAGCCCCATGGGTCTCATGATGGGATTTATGCTGGTGGTTGTTTTCTTAATGCCCAAGTTAGTGGAAAACATGGGTAAAGTACTCTGCTACTAGTTCCGAGTTCCGACTAGCAATAGATTTATACGAGTTGATTTTGATGGAGAATATGCTGCCTGCTTAATTACTTGCTTGCATTTTTTTTCTTGAATGTGTTGCCTAACCCTCCCGATGTATAGGCTAGAAATTTTGTTTTTGCTACTTTTATCAACCCCTTATCCATTGCAACAGATCCCGAAGAAATGAGGCGAGCACAAGAAGAAATGAGAAGCCAAGGAGTTCCCTCTTTGGCTAGTTTGTTACCAGGAGGTGGTGGGAGGAATTAAGTATTTGAGCAAGAACCATGAACTCAAAGTTAATGCTCGGCAAAATCAAGGGCGGTTTGAATGTCGAGCATTCATCGTTTGGTTACGGAAAGAACGGATGGTGCTCGTTGAATTCTTGTGGGCATCTCAAAGGTTATGTATTTTACCTTAGTTGCAGAACTTATCCTGTGATTAAATTTTATGTCAGAAACAAAGATACGTTAGAAATATTATTGTTATGGACATCATGGGTTTTGTTTGCTCGAAAAATATGAAATTTAAGTAATTCTTGTTTTCTTTGGTGGTATTGTCTCCCCCTATGCTGGCTTTGTTGATGATGTCTACCATTTGGTTGATTTATGATGGCATTATAAAACCTTAGCTAGTTGGTTGAAACAATATAGTTGGAGAAGAACGCTAAATACTCGTAACAACTAATTAGACGCCCTCGCTCCGAAGCAAGAAAAAGATAATCTTGCACAAAAGAAACTCACAGAAAATTTTGACCAGTTTGTAGAAGGCTTAATAGTCAATTAGGTGCCCAAATTATATTTGTGGCTCACTTTTGGTGCCTAAGTTATTTTTTTTTACTCTGAATAGGTGTCTAAAGTTTCATTTCGATTATTTTAGGTGTTTGACTATTAAAAAAACTCGTTATCCAATTAAAATGTAACATGTGGCATGTTTTAACTTTGAATTTTTTTTAATTAATTTTTAAATAATTTTTATTTTTTTTAAAAAATTAATAGTTTTAATTTTTTTACAAAATAATCCCAAATCCCTAACCCAAAATCCCCAAATTAATATTGTTGTCACCATTGACTGACTTGTCGGAGACCACTATTATCGTCTCTGGACCACCACGACCATTTTCCCTAACCATCCATTGTTGGTAATCGACGATAGGTGTGCCGACCGACTTTCTTTTGGCGAGTTTGGCTTCCTTTGACGTTAGGAAGCCGATCAGTACACCTGTCATCGGCTACCAGCGATGAGTGGTTGAGGGAATGGTCGTGGGTCTGACGAAAAATATGGTGGGCGACAGCGTGTTCATCAGCGGCGAATCGGTCGGGGAAGTTAGGGATTTTGAATTTGGGGGTCATTTTGTGAGTTTTAGGAAATTTAGGTTTTTTAAAAGTTAAGTTAAAAAATAAATTAATTTAAGTTAAAAAATAAAAAATATTTTTAAAAAATAATTACGGTAGTTAACGGTAAAACACCTAAAATGACTGAAATAAAACTTTAAGCACTTATTTAGAGCTAAAAATAGTTTAGGCACCAAAATAAAGTACGAGCATAGTTTGGACACCTATTTTGACTATTAAGCCTATGTGGAACAAGAAACAAAACAGTAAATAGAAAATGTATTACCTAGAAATGAAATTTAAAGCAGATAAATACTTATAAAAAGATCTATCTAATCAATGAAATATTTTTTTTCATTATATCTCTTTCAGATAAAATTGTTCGAACTCAAGTCTTATATTCAAGAGTGTTGTTTAAATTCAAGTAATTTGCAAGTATTTGTAAGTATTCTTATTTCAGGAAAAGAATTACTATTTTTAGTACTCCCAACAGAAAAATCCTCAATCATGATGACAAAAGTGCAGCAAAATCTCAAATTAATTGGTTTTCAAACTGCAAAATCTGCTGCCCACTTGCCTTTACAGATTGAAGATTTCTTGAGAAAGATTGACCAATTGGCGCGAATGTAAAAAAGATGCTTTCCCAAGCTCTAAAATTATATAAATGGACACAGATGTACCCATATGAACATCAGAAAAACTCAATCAAAACAATGGCATCTTCCAGTAATGTTATTGCAGCAATTCTCACTCTGTGTCTTGTCAGCCAAGGTAAACCTACCTTGTCTTACAAACAACACACATGTTTTTTCAGACAAGTTGGACTAAAGAGTTTTGAGATTTAAATGCAGGGTTTTGTTGCTCGTTGGAGGACATCGTCATCGGCACCGTCAGAACGGGAGCGGAGATACAAGGTAAACCTGAATGGAAAGTGACAGTTACCAACAACTGCAAATGTGCTCAACATGAACTCAGGGTTACCTGCCAGGGTTTCCAAACTGCTGAAACCGTGGATCCAAGCGTTTTTGAGCAGCAAGGTGACAAATGCCTTGTTAACCAAGGCAATGCCTTGAATGGTTTCGCTTCAGTCAGCTTCTCCTATGCTTGGGATCCTCCTTTCATCATGTTTCCTTCTAGTTCCGTCGTCGACGATTGTTAGACACCGGATCGTTAACATATCGAAATAACAGATTATTCTTTCAAGCTAGACACACACCTTTAAATATTTTTCTTTCACTTACATAATGACGAGCATTCGAATAACTATTATTAGGATCAACCATTATAAAGCACGATCGAACTGATAACATGAACATGTATGAAGTTAGACCAAAATAAATATGGACAAAATCGAGACGTACTACAACTTAAAAAAAGGGGAAATCTGGACCGAAAATAATCATATTAGTATTTAAGGATTCTGGAACTTGAACCCATGACTAGACTTCTTTTGCCTAGAAAAGAGCCTAAGCAATTTGGAAACATAACGGCAGAAGACAAATGATGTCCCTAAAGCCACCACTTCTGCTTATATGTGCCTATATGTCCCTTAATAATGTCCTATATGTGCCTGCCCTGCGTAGAAATTTGATTAGTGGTGGCCTCTTAAATAAGGCAGGCATTAAGTTAGTTTTTGAGGCAGATAAACTTGTACTTTCCCGTAACGGTGATTATGTTGGGAAAGGTTTTTTAAGCGAAGGCTTATTTGTCATAGAAACTCAACTTAATGAAAATAATAAAGCCACCACTTCTGCTTATATTGTTGAATCTGTTGATATGTGGCATGCTAGATTAGGACACGTAAATATTCAATCCTTAAAGAAAATGATGAATATGAATATTTTGCCTAAACTAGACACAACAAACTATAATAAATGTGAAGTTTGTGTAGAAGCCAAGCATGCAAAACCTACCTTTAAAAGTGTTTCTAAAAGAAAGACTGAACTGTTAGAACTTATTCATACTGATCTAGCAGACTTTAGAAACACTGAAAGTAAAGGAGGAAAACACTACTACATAACTTTTGTAGATGACTTTTCTAGGTATACAAAAGTTTATCTCCTAAGAACTAAAGATGAAGCTGAAAATTTCTTTCTTATTTATAAGACAGAAGTTGAAAATCAGTTAGATAGGAGAATAAAACGTGTTAGGTCTGATAGAGGTGGTGAATATGGATCTAATTTTCTAAAAGAGGTTTGTGAGACGAATGGCATAATACATGAAACTTCAGCCCCTTATTTTCCTCAACAGAACGGCATAGCCGAGAGGAAAAACAGAACTTTAAAAGAGATGATGAACTCATTATTGATAAGTTCTGGGTTGTCTGACAACATGTGGGGGGAAGCCATTCTATCGGCTAATCATATTCTGAACCGAGTACCTCATAAGAAAATTGATTCTACCCCATACGAATTATGGAAAGGGTATGCCCCAAATTTACAATACCTGAAAGTGTGGGGGTGTCTGGCCAAAGTAGGGTTACCAGACTTTAAGAAGTCCACCATTGGACCTAAGACCGTTGATGCAGTGTTTATAGGCTATGCTTCTAACAGTGCCGCATATAGATTCATGACTCTGCAAGACTTCTCTATTTGTGAATCTAGGGATGCAGTTTTCTTTGAAGATATCTTTCCTCTAAAGAAACCTAGATTAAATGTTGAAACACAAATAGAAAGCTTGCCATCCACTTCTTCTAGTGTGCCTGCTAGGTCTTCTCAAGAGATTAAATTTGAGCCTAGAAGAAGTAAGAGACAAAGAGTTGAAACCTCTTTTGGACCAGACTTCATAACTTCCTTTATTTCTGAGATAAATGATTTAGACACTCTTTCTGATCATATAGCTCAAGCATATCTGTTAGATGAGGATCCTAAAACTTATGAAGAAGCTATACGATCTATTGATGCTAGTTTCTGGAAAAGCGCTATAAAAGATGAACTAGAATCAATAATGTCTAATCATACTTGGGAATTAGTTGACTTGCCTAGAGGATTTAAAACCATTAACAGTAAATGGGTCTTTCGAAAGAAACTTAGACCAGATGGTTCTATCCAGAAGTATAAGGCAAGGCTAGTAGTCAAAGGGTTCACTCAAAGATTTGGTCAAGACTTCTTTGATACTTACTCTCCCGTCACAAAAATCTCAATGATCCGTGCATTGTTTGCACTAGCCTCCATTCACAAGTTGCAAGTACATCAAATGGATGTAAAGACTGCATTTTTGAATGGGGATCTAGATGAAGAGATCTATATGGAGCAACCTCTTGGCTTCGAGGCGCCTGGTATGGAAGGCAAAGTATGTAGACTTAAAAAGTCACTTTATGGCCTGAAGCAAGCTCCCAAACAGTGGTATGAGAAATTTCACAAAACTATTCTTAGTTTTGGTTTTGTTGTGAATGGTTCGGATGCATGCGTGTATTCGAGGATGTTTGGTACTGATTGTGTCATCATAAGCTTGTATGTTGATGACATGCTGATTTTCAGTACTAACATTGAGTCCATTAACAAAACAAAAAGTTTCTTGTCCACTAAGTTTGAGATGACTGACTTGGGAGAAGTCGATGTAATCTTAGGAGTCAAAGTAATCAAATCTGTAAAGGGATTTTCTTTAAGCCAGGCACACTATATTGAGAAAGTGTTAAAGAAATTTGACAGTTTTGATGTCGTCCCTGTTCGAACTCCTTATGACTCTAGCATACATCTCTTTAAGAATGAAGGAAGTAGCGTTTCTCAAATGGAATATGCCAAAATAATTGGCAGTCTAATGTTCTTAATGAACTATACTCGGCCAGATATTGCCTATGCTGTTAGCAGACTCAGTAGATATACTCATAACCCTAGTAATGAGCACTGGGTTGCTCTTAGACGCTTACTTAAGTACCTTAAGGGTACTATGGACTGGAGACTTGAGTTTGTTGGCTTTCCTGCTACATTAGAAGGATATTGTGACGCCAACTGGGTCTCCGATAGTGATGAAGTAAGCTCTACGAGTGGGTATGTATTTACTTTGGGAGGAGCAGCAATTTCCTGGAAGTCTTCAAAACAGACTTGTATTGCTCGCTCTACTATGGAGTCAGAGTTTATAGCTCTTGACTTAGCTGGGCAAGAAGCTGAGTGGCTAAGGAGTTTGTTAGCTGATATTCCGTTGTGGGGAAGCCCGACTCCTCCTGTTTCCTTATTGTGTGATTCACAAGCCGCGATTTGTGTTGCCAAGAGTCAAGTTTACAATGGTAAAAAGAGACACATTCGCATAAGGCATGAATCTGTTAGACACTTAATAAGGAATGGAGTACTCTCTTTAGAGTATGTGAAGTCGGAAAGAAACCTAGCAGATCCGCTTACCAAAGGGTTAAGTCGGAAACTGGTCCTAGATTCATCGAGGGGGATGGGATTAAAGCCCATTGGTTGAGGAATTCATGGTGGATACCCAACTTAGTTATCTAAGTTCAATGTGGTCAAACGAAACCATGGAAAGACTCATAGTGTACATTTCTCACAGCCTATCCCTATGACGAATAATGTACATGTCCAGGTTGAGTACTATTACTCTTAATAAATTCAAAGCCCATGTTTTGGGTGGTCTTTGTGAGAAAGACTTGATGAATTTACCGAATCATGGTTGAATACTTATTCTTAATAAGTTCATAACACAAGTATGAATGTGTTGTCCTATTGAGAAGGACAAGATGAACTTACCGCCAGAAAGGTTGAGTTTCAAGAAAATCTTAATGAAATTTAAAATGATCCTATTGAGAAGGACATTTTGAATTCACCGACAATGAGGTTGAATATTTATTCTTAATGATTTCTTATCCCAAGACTGGGTGGTTCATTTTAAATGGACTTGAAGAAATCACCATAAGTCTATAAGAGGTTGAGCCATTACAAATGGTTCTTAATTATTTCATAGCCCAGATTCAGGGTGGTTTATATTGAGATAAACTTGATGAAATAACCTATGTAAGTGAGAAGAATTAGCCACCTTCTATGAAAAACGTTGGGCCGTTTTTCTAAAACACTTACTAGAATCCTGAGGGTAAGATGGCCAAATATACACTTGTGTATATATATCTTACACATCGAGAACTTCAGTGGATGAAGGAGTTAGTTGTGTGTTATGAGTTTACCCCTATCTTAGAAAGTTCAAGACTAGTTTCACTTATCTAAGAGAAGGATCGCTCATTATCACTATGTACTAGTTCAAGATACGTTCACTAGTGCTTAAGCAACTAATTCCGCTACTGCTTGTCTGAGGAGGTTTGTGTTTGAGATACAGATGAATTCTTTCGCATTAGTGGGGGAATGTTGGTAATGCTTCAGAATATTACCAAAGCTATATCCCACATTGGTTGGGAAAATAGCTAGGGAAGGGTATTTATACCCATGCTTCCTCCATCCCTTGTTGAGTGGGAAAGAACAAGGGACGTCCTCGCGCGCCGCCGCCGCCGTCCGGCCGGCTCGGTTCGTGTTCGCGTGTTCGTGTTCGTGTACCGTTTAGTGAATCGACCGTTGAACAGTGAAACGGCCGTTGCAACGACCGTTGAACAGTGAAACACATTAAACACTTCAATTCTCTCTGTTTTCCTCTGTTATTCGAGCATACTTCGAGCAGTTGCAGTCAGTGCTAACAGCCAGGCGGCGGAGAATGAAGGGGCCATAGGTCCATCCCAAAACTGTATCATACCATGCAACAGTACTGGAATTTCAACACAGTTCAAAAAAGCTATGGAAAATCACAGAGAGGATCTTCTTATTCATTGATTTTCCTTGATAATTAGTTATTAGTTCTTATATGGTTAATTTCTATAGTTTTGTGTCCGAATCAATAATTCTTCATGTCATTTGATCGGTGAAGAAATTGAAACTTTTCTAGAGCCGTTGGTTTAAGATCAGAAGAGATTTATAAAGACAAAAAATGTTAGAAAGTATCCTAACTAAATTTTTGAAACGTGTTTCGATACTTAATAAGTGCTCAGATGATATTAAAAGTAAAATCAGAAAGAATCAAAAACTTGATGTTTAAGATTTCTTTCTCTTACATGATTAATTTACCTTCTTCTATTTGATTTGGGTGCATGTAAGTTCAAACATCTATACACTAGATGTTTTGAGAATTGTTTGTTTAAGATTAGAAGAGATCTATAAAGGCAAAAGATGTTAGAAAATATCTGAATTAAATTTTCGAGACGTAAACAGTTACTTAAAATAAATGTTCAGGTGATATTAAAAGTAAAAACGAATCATAAAGTTGAGTCTCATTAACTATTCGAGTGATCAAAACTGTAAAGTGCTCATTTACTCCACTGTCATACATTCATATCGATACGTATAGATATAGTCATGTTCTATTACAATCAGTAAATGATTTAATTGAGTGATTTGTTTGTAATGTTGTAAAATTTAATGACATTTTTAAATCAGTGATAACAGTTTAATGATATTCGGTGTAGTTTACCCATTTTAATAATTAGCATTGTTGGCGTGAAAAGTAATGCGAAATACAGAACAAAGAAAGGTAAGTAAGCCGTTCTTTCTTAGTTTCCTCCATGTGTCCCGAGGTTCAGGTCACACGCTAAGCTACGCTCAGGGCTCATTTTAGCCCACCCCTTCCCTTTCACTCTTAAAACGCGCCGTCTTCTTCTTCTTGTTCTTCAATTACATTAATAATGGAGAAAAAGGGAGAAATCGGTCACCGATAATTGAAATCTGGACGTTAAGGCCCGCTTTTACAGTTTTTACTTGTCTGCTTTCCCCCTCTGATCCGATGAATTAAACCCTAAAGCTCGTCGCGTTATGGTTTTAATGTTCAATTCCGATTCCAATAGAGAGAGATCGGCGTTGTTTCTTTAGAGAATAAATAACAGAAACAAATGATGCAGAGACGGAGTCCACCGAAGCATAGGCACGATGGGACTTCACCACTGCCTCTCGGGATGGATTGGAGTCCGCCCCCTCGTAAATGGGTTAGCTTTCCCTCCAATTGTATTTCTATTTCCTTGGTTTTCTCATTTGAAGTTAGTTTGGAATCTGAATTAGCTCTCAATTTTTGGTGATTGTAGAGTTTAGTTCTTAAATTAGTGTTTTCAGTGAATTTATGGTGGATCGAGGATCAGTTTTCAAAGATGATATTCGACTTCATTGCTAGCTTGTTTTAGTAACTTAGATATCTTATATGGAAAAAATGACACTGCGTTTATTGGTTTTAGGTTTATGTATTTTTTTAACCAGCTTTTTGATACATAAATCCAGTGAAATTTAGAATTTTAGGTTATTTTGCTTACATAAATTTTAAGCATTCACAGTCTTCCCATTGATTTTTAAGCATTTTCAGCTGAATTTTCACTAGAATTCTCAGTTAAGCATGATGGTCTGAGAACTCGATCGAGAATCTAATAAAATGTAGAATTTTAGGTTATTTTGCTTCGCAAATTTCATTGTCAATCTGAGACCTCATGATATGGTTCTTAAGAATTTACAGTGTTCTTTTTTATTTTTAAGCACTTTCACCTGAATTTTTACTACTAATATTTTTCAGTTAAGCGTGATCATCCGTGATGAGAGCTCAATCAAAGAATCTAGACATAATCTTAAAATAAGGATTTATTTTTGAAGCATTTTTTATGCCAGTAAATGGTTCTGTTTAGCATGAAAAGTAAAGGATTTTCCTTTCCTTCTTTTATGTTCTGATCTTTAGTGAACATTTTTCTGTGTAGAGAATTTTGATTGAATCTTGGTTTTAGCTCGTAATCATTGAACATATACATGCAGAATGGGAAGGAAACTGTTTGGCCACATGATCCTCGGACAGGATGGAGTTACTCTGTTACAATACCTTCTTGGGTTGTTCTTCCCAAATCTAGAGATTCAGAGCCTGTAGTGGTAATCACCTCTATCTATGCCTATGATAGATGATTCTAATTCTGTTTTAGTGTCCGAGTTAGTGATGTGTTGAATTCTCTTTCATAAAACAAATTTCTGCCACACCCTTTATTCTTAATATTCTAACAGTTATCTAATGGATTCTTATATTATAATCCAGACTCTCAACAGCTAAAGGGGCTTAAAGTCTCTATAGTGGGAATTAGTGATGTGTTGAATTCTCTTTCACAAAACAAATTTCCGCCACATCCTTTAATTCTTAATGTTCTAACAGTTATCTAATGGATTCTTATATTATAATTCAGACTTTCAACGGCTAAAGGGGCTTAAAGTCTCTATACTGGAAATTTACACTGGAGTTAATTTCAAGTTTTGAACATACACATTGGCATTCTGTCATAATCATCAATCATATAGATATAGTAGCATTTTTAGTCATAATAATATATTTGTTGTAGTTCTCTGTTAACATTCTTAGGGTTTCAGTTTTACAGGGTACAGGTTGGGTTACAATCACCAGAGGGTGTTACAACTACACGTGGAGTGCTGAGAAGATTTAATGATTTTTTGAAGCTATTTACAGAAGTAAGTCCTGGAATTTGCTTTAGTTGCACCAAGAACTCAATATTAGTAAATATTGTAATGTTAGCTAGCTGAAGCTTATTGTTGTGACATAATTGCTTGAGCATAACTATGGACACAGGTGATATGCATTCTGATTAAAATATTATTATTGAATATTGACTTCTGTCTACAGCTAAAAGCAGCATTTCCCAAGAAAAGTCTCCCCCCTGCTCCACCCAAGGGGTTATTGCGTATGAAAAGCAGGGTTTTGCTGGAAGAGGTAGGCAATAAGTTTTTCAATTTTTTCCCTTTATGGTTTTTAATAGAACTGCTGTAGCTTTCTCTTTATCAACTGGAAAATGTGGCATTGTGGCATAAATGAATTTCAATTCTCTTTGTTTTCTTCTCTGATGATCAGTACTAGACTTTTGGTTTCCCCTTATAGTTGCTGATAAAATTCACGCTTAATGGCTAACTTAGAACTTCTTAGATCATTGTGGCACACAACTTGGTTTTATGACAGTTTCACGACATTACTTTGTCCTAGAACCAGTTTGCGCAAATTGTGACATCTTTGTTATAGGCTATATTGATTAAAGCATGCCAAGTTATCTCTGTAACTTGGCACTGGATAATTTGAAACTCAAACCTGTAAAGGTGTTTTCTTTCATTTGTCTGATATAACTTGAAGAACCCTGAATTTGGAAATCAGCGTATTGAAGTTTTCAATACACATGTTAACCGTTCTTTAACAAAAAAAATGAATTTAAAAAATGAAACGTCTTTCTTAGGCATTATAGATACCAACGCAGCTGGTTTATGAAGTTGCAACAGTAGCAATTAATTGTTTATGTGATGCGGATTTGTTTTTTTGGGAAAGATAAAGAAAAGAATGAAACCTTCTGATTAATTGTTTGTCATGATTATTATCTGGGTGACTAATGTCCTCAAAAGTCTTAGTTTTGTTGCAGAGAAGGTGTTCATTGGAGGAGTGGATGAAAAAGCTGTTGTCTGACATTGATTTGTCAAGAAGTGTCACAGTGGCTTCCTTTCTTGAACTAGAAGCTGCTGCGAGATCTGGTATGTGCAATTCTACTTCATTAAGATGTGGTTATCATATCTTCTGTAATTTTCCAGTAAAAGTTGATGTTGATATATGTTTGAATATAAGTAATAGTGGATGTCTATTAGAAGATATGTATTATATCCATGATCGAGATTATTTTTTTATCATTAACTTGGACTTTTTACATGTTATATATTACTTTTCAGCATTCCAAGAGGAAAATGAATGCTCCACAGAACCGAATGTTGCTGGACATAGTACAGTTTTATCAAATGACGTTCATCCCAGTCCAAACATATCTCATATTGCTGGTTGTTCATCAATAACATCAGATTATGGTAGTGATACCGCTTATGAGACATCTGAGCTTGGGTCACCTAGGTTAGGCATAGATGACAGCTCTGACATTGGTTTGGGAGATCTGACTTTGGATGAAGATTTGTCAGGTTCAATAGAAAAATTTGTGAAGTATGGTATGTCCAACATTGACGAGGGACTAGTTATGGGACAAACAATTTTGGAGCAGCTAGAAGATTTTCCTAGGCATAAAACACACAGCAGAAACATCAATAATACTATGGAGAAAGAAACTTATAATGTAAATGGCTCTAAAGCTTCATTTCTTGGCAGTAATGGACTGGATCTCTTTTCTGAGCGAGAGCCAGCTAAGATGGCTGGTCATGCTCAAAAGCTATCAACTGAAAGTGTTGTGAGTGATATAACTTCTTTGAAAGGTAGTGATATGGGCAACTCTAGAATTCCAAACTCATCTGTCGACCCTCCTGGAACTTCTGAAGTTTCAAGCACCATGGGAACTGGAAAATCAGATTCGCAGTTTTCTGGTGCTACACAAATATTTCTTCCATTGGATCAGCGTCAGAAGATGAACAGGGTTCTTTTATCAATGCTGCAGAGACTGGTGACTGCAAAAACTGACATGGAGGATATTATAGCAAGACTAAATCAAGAAATAGCAGTGAAAAGTTATCTTACAACAAAGGTTTGTAGCAGCAGTTCAATATGCATTTTGAGAAATTTTGAAAGTTATAATATAATTACTTTACTTTAGTATCAATACATTTAAGATATTTTCCGTATTTGGCTCTTTGCAGAGACATTTAATAGTTTTGAAGCTGACTTTTGATATTTCACTATATTGGTTTCCATTTTCTTTCAATCTACATTTAGATGAAAAATGTGCAAAAGTGGGATTTTTTTATAGTTAGCCCTTTTTTATGTATGCATCAGTTCTGCATTTTCTCTCTCTTTTGGATCAAGTATTTGCAGATCTGTTTCCATTCCAACAATTTTTGACCAGAATCCTGTGTAGCATCTCATTCTGTTATCAAATAGTTTTGTCTTCAGGTGTTTTATATCGCAGTAGAGGTTGAATGAGCTTTATTCTTAGTGAAACATTAGCAACTTTGAGGTAGAATTAACATATTGGAGATTTTCAGGTTAAGGATTTGGAAGTGGAACTGGAAAGCACCAAACAGAAAAGTAGAGAAAACCTGCAGCAAGCTATCCTTATTGAAAGAGAAAGGTTTACTCAAATGCAGTGGGAAATAGAAGAGCTTCGGCGTAAATCATTGGAAATGGATTTGAAGTTGAATCCCAAACAGGTAAAGCATTTAACCCCTTTTAACCTTGAAATATATTCTTCTTTATAACTGCTGCACGAATACACATGCATGGTATTGATGCTTTGTGCAGATATTTGTCAATTAAGGCAAATGATGAACTTTGCCTGATAAAACTATGCATGGAGTGGAATAGCATAAAATTGGTGATTGTATGTCTAAATGTTTAATTTCATACTTGCATTAAAATTCTATCTCCAAACCTCTGCTTCTCACTCATCCCACAGGATAAAGCCAAACTAATTTCCTGGTAGGAATGTTATAGAACCTGATTGTTGAAGTTTCAACAGTTACTTGAGAAATGTGTTCGGAAAATTAACTGCCAATGCTTTCCCTTTGGACAAGCATTGCAAATCTTTTCTGAGTGCCTAGCATACAAATTTGAGGCAACTTCTGGCCTTAAAAGTAAGATATACCTACAGATGTTTTAGTATTCACTAATAAAAATAAAACTTGAGACAGGATGAGATGCAAATAACAAAGACAGCTAACCATTCTGCTGCTAAGGAGAAAGATGCAATGTCGCAAGAGTTAAATGCTACTAAGGAGCAGCTGAACATTATCTCAAAGCAATATGAAGAGCTAGAGACTAAATCGAAAGCAGATATTAAACTTCTTGTTAAAGAGGTGAAGTCTCTTAGGAAATCTGAAAAAGAACTGAAGCATGAGGTTGGTCAATCACTATCAAAAATATCCGAGGTCGAGGTAATTTTCTGTACTAAAGCATTTGTTTTCTTCTCTATACATTCAACAATTCCCTCCCGCTGCCGCACACACAGAGAGACATTAGGTGTGGTCAAAGCAAATCATTGCTAACAGATTTAGTCCCTTGGGATTTGCAGGTACAACTAGAACACGAAAGACAAATCAGCAAGCATGCAAGGACAGCTAGAGAAAAGCTGCTAAATGAATGCCGGCTTCTTCAAAATCGCCTTCTTGAGTGCCATGTCAATTTGTCCACAGATGATGATGAAAATTTGATCAAAGATTCTTCCTTAGTTGAAGAAGCATTGGATTTGTTGACTACATCTGATGATAAAATCAGTCTCCTACTTTCAGAGGTACCTTGCTTTTTTGGCTATTTTCAACATAGTGAAAACTTTCATCCCTTCCTTAAATATTCAATATTCATTTATATCAGAAATATTTATATAGAAATCAATAGCCTTTGTTACATCGTAACTCGTAAGTGTAAACCATAAATGGATTCTGAATTTCCGTCTCATTCTCTCTTCCCTACCCCCTCTCATTTTTGACAACTTTTTAATACAATTTTCCATTATTTCATCTCCCCTGACCTGTTGCCTTTGCTAATTTTTTCCTGCACAATATGATTTAGGTGCAACTATTAGCAAAGGAAGATAGCACAGCCACCGGGGATGTGAATAATGTACACGACAACCACTATGATAGTAGAGTAGATGATGAGTTAAGGAAGATCATATCAGACATCTTCGCCGACAATGCTAAATTAAGAAAGCAGGTGAATTCTCAACTACGGCATAGACTCAAATGTGATATCATGTCAAAAAATAATGAAAAGGAATTAAACAAATCTTAAGAGAGATGAAATGGGGTTGTTTGAATAGAGTATGAAAATCAACCCCAACAATCTCCATTACAGTTCCCAGTACACAATCCATGCTGCTTTTATTGCATGATCTTAACAATTATAGTTGTGAATTTTGCGGTTACACACACACACACACAAACATATATATATATATATATATATATATATATATATATATATATATATATATATATATATATGTATGTATGTATGTATGTATCAATGATGCCGAGAAGATGCCCTTTTATAATTCCTCTATTCAAAGGGGCTTTGGTTTATCTTCTTCTTTTGGTAACTTTGTAGTGAGATTATAGTTCCAAAAGCATTTTTTCAGCATTAACAGGTACCCATGTTATTTTAAGACAAAGAAATATTCACTCTATGTGTAGTTTTGTAGTAATCTATGTTCGAGGTTGTGTGAAACGGATGGCTGAGATTAACAGTAGAATATGTGAAGATTTTCACTTGGAAAAAAAAATAAGGAGTTAATAATAAAAGATGCACAGGCCTTGTGAGGGCCTTTTTTTTTTTGTATTAACCTATATATATATATATATAAGACAAAAAGATGTCAGGGCCTAGGAAACAAAAATTTGAAGCCTAGGAAAAAGATGCACAGGCCTTGTGAGGGCCTTTTTTTTGTATTTGCCCAACAATTCGGAGATTTTGCAATGTTCATGACATCTTCCATTTCTGCAAATCAGGAAGGATGCATAATAATAAAATCCAAGTACAAACTACAATAAAAACATTTTTAATAGCTAGTTTTTTGTTAGCACTCATTATTCACTTTACACGTTTTTTGAATCGTTAGAAAAGTGAATATATGAGATTATTTTTTTAATTAAGAAAAAACCCAATCCTCTTTTTTTTTCCTTGTAAAACTATATTTATTCCTTACCGTTTAAATTAAATAGAATTTTTCATTCATAATATAATTTCGTACCTTTTAAATTTTTAATATAACTTAGAATATAATCTCAAAATAAGACACCAAACCTGCTCAATGAGAACATTAAATGACCCCACAAAAATATATGTTAAAATTATTTTTTAATCCCTCAAGAAAATATATAATTTATTGTTTTTCTCAAATTTAAATGATATTTTTAATAAATAATATAAAATTCTACCATCAACGAGAAAACACAATATTTCAATCTCATAAATTTCATCCTAACACTATTGTTATTATTAATTTATTATAATACAAAAAATATAGTATAATTTTTTTAATATGTTGGTGTGATTATAAAATAATATCTGTTTAATTTTCTCAGCCCCTTAATAAGACACACGCACTATAAACACATAGTACTCGAACTCAAATCACTTGGATAAAATACATCATTCTTTACCAATTATCACTGATACCACTCCACGAGTTCAAAATATAGTATAAATTTAATCATACTTAACCCCATAATATCCTCGTACTTATGTTTATCCACATCTTTAAGCAAGGAGTCCAGTCAGCTTGTTGTTGAATCCATTCGGATAACTACATGTGTCGTCGTCTACAGTACTTCCCCTGGTACAAAACGTCACACGTGTCATCTTCCAAGTATTCAAAACCACTCATCTACAACATATGACAAATGTCATAACACTCATTGGTCAGCTCAAATTCATCCATTGGTATCAGAAGCATCAGATTAATCCCCCCACCCTTCGTGAATCTATCCGAATCTCCGAATTTCATTTTCACTTGGATTTTTGTCGGAGTTAGCGAGTGGCGTAGTAGAAATCGGGACCCTTCCTCCGCTCAAGTAAGCTCATCGTTTTTGAAAACCCTAGCCCCTTCTTCAAGCAACATAAACTTGGTATCTTTGCTCTGTTCAAAATCAAAAAGGAATGGTCTTTGTTGGAGTAAATTGAAGGGGATGTGCTTTGTTCAAGAGCTGAAAACATGGGTTTCGCTTCTGCGTCTTGTAAGCATGAAAAACTGGAAGAGCAGGCAAATCTTGCATTTGCTTCTCAAGCAAGTCAGATAGAAGATTTGAAGCTTCGACTCGAAGAACGAGATCAGGAGGTCGCTGCTGCACAATCTTCACTGTCTGCTAAAGAAGATGGAATTGATAAAATGAGGTATGAATCGGTAAAGAAGAGTGAGGAAGCTGAGAAGATTTGTTTTGAACTTGCATCGAAGTCTTGGCTCCTGAACGAAGCCAACGAAGTTATAAAGAAACAGCAAAATGAGCTTCGGGAACTCCGAGAAGCAATTCAGGAGAAAGAAGAGCAATTAGAAACTTCCATGAGTCTTAGGAAACTTGAAGAGGAGAAGTTGAAAACTGCTGAAGCTAAATTGCAGCAGCAGACCATGGAGTGGTTATTAGCCCAAGAAGAACTGAAGAAACTTGCTGAACACGCATCTAAGCACATGGAAGATGCTAATGAGACATGTAAAGATTTCACCCGAGTGAAGCAGCTACTTTCTGATGTTAGGTCCGAGTTGGTTTCGTCTCAGAAATCTCTGGCATCCTCGAGACAGCAAATGGAACAACAAGAACAATTATTGAATCAGGAGATTGCAGAGCTGAAGATGCTTATGAGCAGTAAAGAAAATCAGCTCATTCAAGCATCTGCTTTATTGAAGGAGAAAGATGAATATGTTCTGAAAGTACAAGATGAGTTGAATGATACAAAAATGAAGTTCTCTGAAGCTGAAACCGTGATAGAACGAATTGCAGAACTCACAAGCAGACTAGTTACCGCTGTTAAGGATGAAGATACTATTGTGTTGAGGCCTGTTGACGATGTCGGCCGTGAATTTATGCATCAGCTAGTAGATAGACCTTCTAATGATTTCAGATTGCAGAAAAAACAGCTCGAGACCGAACTCAAATCGACTAAAGAGAGCTTAAAGGATAAAGAAATGGAAGTTCTTGCTGCACAGAGGGCTCTCACAACAAAAGACGAGGATCTTAAAACAGTTCTTGGAAGATTGGAAGCCAGAGAAAAAGATCTAAAAAGGTTGAAGAAAGAAATGATTGAAGGTGCCAGTGACATGAACAGGACTGGGGAGAAGAAGCTGCAACTCGAGGAAGTTGAAGCTGCCACAAGCGCTCTTCAAAAACTGGCTGAAATGAGCCATGTACTTTTGATTAAAGCTAGCACAAGTGTTGGGGCCGATTCTGATACCAGTATCTTCCTGCAAAATGGTTCCGATTCTATGATTAGCATGATCAAGAACGATAAAAGTTTCGACAAAGTTAAAACAGGAGTTGCCAGGCTTTCAGCTTTGACAGAGCAGCTAGTGAAAGATTCTGGAATTGTTGGTGCAAACCGGCGAAGTTAAAGCTCCTGCCTTGATGTTGTATTTTAATATGCGACTGTTTCCGATCGCAGTGAGAGGGCGGCATCGGGAAGTAGCCTGTTCCGCTAAGCAGTGAAATATTTTTCTTTCAAATTCCGAGTTAATTGAATGAAGTAATTCGATTTTTCAATCAAATCCAATAAATAATTTGCTTTTGAGTTTGGTTTGAGTTGAACTTTTACATTTTGAATATCGGAAAAACTGATTAACAAAATGGTATAAATACTCTTTAGGTCCCTATTAATTTTAAAAAATGAGAAGGTTGATCCCTCTCAACATCAGTGAACACTGATGTGGTTAATCATTTCCTTGACCATCCAGGAACTGATACGGTCTTTGATAAGAACTTTGTTCCAATTTCTATATGGAATTGCCAGGCTTTCAGCTTTGACAGAACATCGAGAAGAAGAAAGATGTTCTAATTCATGCCACCAATCTAGATTTCAACGAGCCTATTGTATGTTCGACACACATCGATGATATCGTCCTCGTTCGCAATGTGGCTGAACCTACTGCTGAACATGCAGCTGAATACAACCAAGACAAATGTGGCAAGAGAAGCCAAGTTAACCTCCCCCATTGATATCTCAAAGCGTTTAGCTTCATAATTTCTACCATTTCTACCATTTTTGGTGATTAACAAGCTCCTTTTATCCCACTACTTGGCCCTTTGTTCCAACAAAACAGATGTCAAGTCAAGGTGCTCAAACAACTACTAACAGTTACCAACGAGGTTGGTCCAAGTAACAAGCAGTTTGGTATCGTTTAAGCAGTTGTCGAGTTCAAGGCCTTGTGTAGACAAAAAGATCCCCGCTGGTAGACTCACCCACCCACCAAAATTAGGTGTGCGATGCAGGTCGGTCCAGCAGGGCAAAGCCATGAGAACCGTTATCATTTTCATTAAAGTAGGAAGCAGCAAGAACAGTCAATATTAGTTCTGAAACTGTTCTGTTCTCCCATATTCATTGCCTAATGTTCAACTTTCAGCTATTGACATCACTGGTGAGTAGAACCAGTTTCTTGTGCTCCAATGGCAGCTTCTTATGGTATTCAAAGCATCCTAAATCCTTTGCTTTCCTTGATGAATACTTAACTAATAAAATTCTCCAAAAACCCAGATTTTCACTTGAAAAAACCAGTTCATAGATGAACTTAAATCAGAATATAAAGCAACCATATGAACACAACCCATATATAGAACTATAAGGAAAGAAAGGGTTCAAATTTCAATAAGTACATAAACTTGTCCCTTGTTACATAGATGATTGATGTAGTTCAAAACCATATAAACATTAAAATTAAACCAAAATATAATAAAAATGGGGGAATTTAGAGAGGAAGAACCTTCTTAACAATGTCCTGACTGAGAGCAGCAATCTGGGAATCAAGTGACTTAATAGTCTCTTCCTTCTGGTTCTCCAAATTAGCCAAAGCCTCCTGCAATTCAGCCTCAACTTTCTTTCTTCCCTCAGCCAGTTTCTGCTCAACTTCCAACTGAGTCTCCTTCTTCATCTTGTTCAAAGCAGCTGAAATCTCAGCCCTTGCAGCTCTCATGATAGCATTGGCCTGTTCTTCAAGCTGCTTCACCTCCTCAGATGTGTCCTTCACACTGGAAAGCTTCTCCTTTATGGCGGAATCCCTCTGGTCCATGAATTTCCCGAGTGGGGTGAAGTAGACCTTGTCAAGAGCAAACATGAGGAGCAAGAACTGAACCATCATGATGGGGAGAGTCAAGTTGAAATCAAAAAGTGCAGCCTTTTCTATCTCTACAGCAAGTGAAGGTGGGGCAAAGGACAAAGAGGTGAGTGTCAAAAGGGAGATGGATTTGAGGGCTGGGATTTGTTGGGTTTTTAAGAACTTTGGGGTGGTGAATTTTGGGAGGGAAAGTTGTGGGATTTTTTGGAGTTTGGGTTTTGAAGGGAAGGAAGATGAAGCAACAATGGTGGTGATCACAGGCTTGGAGGAAGCCATTATCATGCTGGCCATGGCTTCTGGTTTTTTATGAAAATGAGGAGTCTTTTGAGCTTTGGGGATGTCAAGATGGGATTTTTTTGGTTAAATTGAAGAAGAAAAGTAAGGGTTTT
Organism: Hibiscus trionum; assembly: GCA_030270665.1. NCBI lineage: Eukaryota > Viridiplantae > Streptophyta > Magnoliopsida > Malvales > Malvaceae > Hibiscus > Hibiscus trionum. The sequence goes on from BSYR01000022.1 coordinate 39,766,110, forward strand.
TTTCTTTTTCTTTCAATTTTTGTGGAGATGATGATGAGTGTGAAATTTTGCAGAATGTTATCTCATTCTTTGCCACACAAATTGATGAGAGGCTATGGTGGTTTCATTTCATATGTAGGGAAAATGGGCTTTAGATAATTGACCCAATTGAGAATTTGGGGATCTTTGTTGGTTTCATAGTTGGATACATCAAAGATTCAAAGGGCTTAAAAATAAAAGTTAAAACCTTAATCAAATCCCTAAATTACATCAATTTCGCCTTTTGGTTGTCGTCAATTTACAAAGTTACTAAATTCTACACATGTGGTCGCTATCTGCTTTACATCAACTTTTATTATTAATCGTCCTTTCATGTCAATCATGGACTAGTTTTGATGAAGTGATAATATGAATGAATGGTTTTCAGAATCAATTGTATTGGTACATCATCAAAACTGGCTCGTCGTCATCTTATTGGAGGATATAAATTTATTAAAGAAAATAACACGTGAACATGTTAACTTAGACGCTGTCAATTATTTAATGACAAAGTGTCTAACATAATAAAAAGACGAGTAGTGATAACGAATATGTTAGTCAACAACGGTCAATGGATGAGATTTGTGCAATTCAAGAGTTCAAAGCGTAAATTGATGAAACTAAAAGCGAGGGACAAGATTGTTGATTTTAGACAACTACAAGAGTTATATTGATAAAATTAAAAAAAAAAGGACAAAACTACGTATTTGAAATTAATACATAGACAAAATTACTCCTCAAACCTATTATTATCAACGATATACTCTATATGAGATCCACTAATTGGCCGAGTGGGTAGGGATGCTCATGCTACTTTATCTTGTATGAGTTCGAATTCGACATCTATCTTGAAAGTGTATTATCTCTCTATTTAATAAAAAACGACAATCGTAGAATTTTCTATTCCGAAACATTCACAAGATGACACATACACTTGATCGGCAACCTCGGTTTTTGAAAGTTGCAGTTCCTTTAAAAGATGAAAGATTTGAACATGAGGACCATAAGTGAACACAACTCCCTTCTTTCAGTACCTCATAATCATCTTCAACTTCACCCACCAACAGCCTGCATTTCCCCAATTAGCTTCAAGTGTAAAAAAGAAGGAAGTTATATTTAAATCCTTTAAAAATCTATCATTTACTTCTAACCCCCCAAAAAAATTCATGGTTGAATGGATTGCTGTCCTAATTTGAGGTTCATAATAGTGTTGGAGAATTTGTGTTAAGACAGGGCTAACAAAAAGGAGCAATTGATGTAAAGAGAGCCTTACTGGTATGAATGATCTTGAGGAACAGTCTCTTTATTCTTCGGAATCTTTTTCGAGTTCGTGCAGCTGGAGACATGCCTAATGAAATGAAGCTGAAGAGAATATATATGTAAAGATCAATGTAGCTAATTGTGGGACAGAAATAGAATGTAAGATGATGCTGTAAGAGGAGGAAACATGGTACAAACCTGGTCAGAATCCTTGATGCCATAATTTACAATAAGGTCAGTGTCTTGGATCAACTTCTGATCACCATAAGACAAGCAAAAGTGTCCCCAGACATGTACCCTCCACGATGCACAATGCCGATTCATATCACAAACCAGCAATTCAATGTCGATACTATATTAAGAATCCGACCTAAAACCGATCGTAGGAGAGAGAAGTGGAGAAGTTACCATGAAATCTTGTCGGGACCGTTTGGCAAATGATCAAAAACATTCTGCACCCCTAGCTTGAGATCCGCAACGGTAGCCGACTTTAAAACTTCAACATCTGTAATGATCAAAAACAGATGTTAATGGAACCCAGAAACAGGTGAAATGTAATAATGCCATTTGGGACGAGAAAGGAACACGAAAAGTACTGAAGGAAGAGCCATCCAATTTGCGAATGGAGAGACTAAGGGTCTCTTCGGGAAGCTTAGAATAATGGAAAGTTTTCCGAGAGGAACCATTGTCAACCGCCGGGGATTGCAATGTCGTTGGTGTCTTCTCCGAAGTAGAATTTTTCTCCACTTCGACCCCCGACATGCTGTCAATATGTCAAGAAAAAACCAGAAGAAGAACAAAAGAAAAAAGGGTAATGGGAAAGACATACAAAAAAGAACTAGCAGGAGAGATTACCCTGTTTTGTCTCTGAAAAGACCAGATGTCACACAGGCTGACTCAACCGGTTTTAGAGAGAGAAAATCTTGATTCCTTGGAAACAGGGGCGACCTTTGGGTCGTTGGAGGTTCAGACAGAGAGAGAGAAAGAGGGAATGCCAGTTTCTCGTTTTCTTTCTATATTCACTATATTTAGGACTTGGGAGGTTTTTCAGGGGATATTTATAATTTTCAGCAGATCCCATGCAGGTCGTCGTCTGGATGTGATTGACGACGGCCTGAGCATCCATGCATATAATAACATGCTTTGCTGTCGAGATATTTGGTGAAATACTCCTTTCAGGCGAGGCACCAGACCAAAATCCGGCAATTTCCGGGTTTCCTTAGCGATGGGACCAGCAAAACTACATCTCCATCGTAAGTTTAAGTGTAAATAGAATTGCAAAGCACAACAAAATTAAGGCAATGTGGGGAAGTCAAACATTTTATTTTTCATTTAAAGGGAAAATAACTTTGGAAATCCAACTACAAAAGTTGTCAGGAATTTGTCAACAAGAACAAGAGACAAAAATGGTCCCTAAAAGAGATATACAGTATAGGATCAGTTGTAAACTATCCTAACTCTTCAATTTTACAATTTTCCACCAACTTTTGTACTCCTGCGATCCCGCCGGAGGGGAAAGGAAGACGAAAAAAGGCGAGATGAGCAGAGAATCATCAACTACTTTGACTCTAACGGCAAGAGGACATCAAAACTTATGAATATATCTCCTTTGTTCAGAAGGGTATCTAATCTTCCAACAGCTCGATAATCGCATTGAACGGACAAAGGTAAAGCAGAAATCAAGAAGCTCCAATTAGACATCGCTTATTTGTTAGCATGAAGTCGGTTATTTTCCTACAAGCTTGTAGTAGGCATACAATCCAGAACCAACAAATCCCAGCAATTGCCCGATAACATTCAGCTGTAACAAAAATAAATCGAGTCCCATCATGCGACTGCAACTTAAAAGGAAAGATAGGAATTTCCATTTGTGCCAAATGTTAACTAGCAGCAACAACAAGGTAGTGCGCTTACAATATCAAAGGGAAGCCCGCCAAAAAGCATCCAGCCAAGTCCGATGGTAAAAAGATCCTACAACCGCAAATTAATTAGCATATCAGAGAACAAACTCGGAATTACGCACCTTTTTTTCTAATAAAGGAAAATATGTACTTGAATGTGCTGCACGACCATGAACAAGGCCAAATAGATATCTAGAAAGTTCATTTATACATGGAGATGAGAATGCATCACATACTCAAAGTGATGAAAATCATATGCAAAGTCAGATGCTCAATTTTTTTAATAAATAATTCATGTAACAGAGTTTAGCATTTGGAACTTCATTATGAAGATTCCTCAATTAAACACAAATAGCAACATAGCGAATGAAATTGCAGAGCATTATTCATGGCTGTCAAATTGTCGGATGAGAATGCATGAATCATGATCGGAGAAGTGTGCAAGCATACCTTCAGATTGCCACAAATAGTTTGTGTGACTGCTGAATTGAGAGTTGTGTTCAAGAATATAGTGTAGTTCAAGAAGAAAGCTAGTGTACACGAAAGAATCAATACAGCCTGTCCAAAAAGAAGGGGGAAATGCATCAACATTGTTAAAACCATCTCCAGTTATTTGAAGCGAAGCTAAAAAGCACTGCAACATAAGGTTAATGGGACAGTGTTTTAAGTTTACTAAACCTCAAGAGAATAATGGCAGGCTCGGATATATTATAAAATGTCTATAACCCTTCAAGTGCTAGAAAAGAAAACAGTTCAATTGTGGACACTTCTTAATACATAAAACTTCCAGTTTTAAAGAGCTCAATTACAATGAGTCGCTTAGGAAATAATATTCTTACCATAAGAAAATCCTTGTGAGGACTTAAGAAAAAAACGGGTAATTTCCAAACACAAACAAATATCTATATTGATATAGGACTTAGCTAGAGAGTGCGAAACCTACCAAAAAACCAGGTGAAAAGAGGTGAGGAAAATTCATTGTAGTCTTCAAATCACCATGAAAAAATGTCCAGAACAACAAAACCGGTCCACAAATTATGCCTATCATAAAGGATTCAGTTAATCATAAGATAGCTGGGACAAAAGGTTATGTGACCATGGAATAAAGAATATGTAATTCAAGTTAGAGTTATAAGTTATAAGTTACCGTTACACCACATAAGCCCAAAGCTATTAAGCCCACTAGATTTCCCTGACAAAGAGGAAAAATAGGAAGGACACAACAATTACGCCAGCACAGAGAAGAGGATATGTGGCTAAAAAGAAAGAAAGAAAGAAAGAAGGTAAGAAATACTACCAATGCGGGCTATGGTTGCAAGATATATTGCAGTAGTGATGTTGGCTAAGAAAACAAAACCATATCCATAAAAGTCGAATGACAAGTCCCGAGCTCCCGCAACAAATGCACCAAGAACAATCAACCCAACACTGAAAAGATCTTTAAATTTTTTCAGTTAAACGAAGAATCAGAAACATGTCTATTCAAGTCAAAGGTCTGTCAGCATTTCCCATTCACAAACTTTATGCATCAAAGGTTTTAAAAACCACTTGGTTGGACTCTCACAATTCTAAAACTTGTAGAACTAGAAGCTAGGTCAAAGTAATAGCAGAAGTAACAATTTCCTACCATAGTCACAATCTTAAAATCTTATCAAGTTTTTATGAAAACTGAGCACTTATACAGCTGGAAGATGATCAAGTTAATACACTCTCTGCAAGATAAAAGCTCATATAACTTATTTACTTGCTCCAATCATTTTTCATGTGATTCCAATTTTACAAATCTTTACGGCCATGTTATTTCTATCCAGTATCCACATGACCATTGAAGAAAGGGAGTTCGAAAACAAAAGCCGGGGCTTTAGTCACCTCCAATGGGAGCACATCAAAGCTATCATAACCCTTTTATCGTCCAGCTCAAATTTCCACAACAATATATACATAACCAAACAGCCTCCTAGCTTTTCTCATTTTCAACAAGATAACATTTTCCACGAGAAGGAACAGCATGACAGGGATCGAACCGACAGTTACCTTCCAACTATAGATGATGAATACTTCTGTCCTGCGAGAAGAAACTCCACAATCATTGTAAAGACAACTGTAGTCCGCCTAAGTGTAGTGTACATGGGAACATTCACACCGCGTACAGACTCAACCGTGACTAGCTTTCAAGGAGCAAGAGAAAGAACCCATTTTTTATCAGCCAAAAATCAAGAAAACAATATAACAAAAATAGCTTGATCATTTGCAATTTCAAATAATACATACATCAAGAAAACAATTATCCAACAGATGGAAACATAATAGTACCATGTAAAGCAAATAGGTTCCTGCAAGAGGAAGGGCATGGATCAACGTCTTAATGGGAACCAAACTCGTATTGCCATCAGAAATGGTTAAAGAATCATTGTTTGCAAAAGATATCACCTTCCACCGTCTCAGTGCATAGAGAAAAGTACACGAGCTTATCATCTACCAAAGAAAGTATAAAAGAAAATTTCAAAACAATTATAAACATAAACATATATACGAATTATATAATTCAAGCTATGAAATTCTCTATCTTTACCTGAAAGAGTGTAATTACATTGGCACAGGGGAAACCATAAGAAGATAAAGCTGCTTTATTGAAGAGTATCAAAAGCACTGCAACAAAAATACATCAAATTAGTGCCAAATTTGAAATCGGAGAAGAGGGGAAACGGGAACGAACCAGCGCAAGTCATGTAATAGACGGCGGCGTGGGCTCCTCTTTTGGTCATGGCGGATCCCTTGAAAAGCCGATCATCTCCTCTTTTGAGAAACCTTTCCTTTTCTTCTTCCTTGTCTATGGGCGGATCCGAAATCGGAAGAATCGGGTTCTTGAAGGAATTCGTCGCCATCATTGACAATTCTTAGCTCTTTTCGTTCCTTTTTGTGTGATTATGAAGACGACGACTTCAAACGATAGTAGGTAGAGAGAGAGGGGACCTTCGTAGGCACGGCAACGAGCCAACGACGAGTACAATGGCCGAGTCACTGAGTCAAAAGAACTCGAATAGGGATCGCAGCCGATTAGGTACAAATCTGGCCCAATTTGTTTGATTATACTCGGAACCTTTTTTTCTCGGATTTTACAAACTTTAGAACAATTCATTGGGCCCGAATGCGAATCCAGAGCCAATAGGAGATCAGGTTTGATTCAATTTTAGTTTGCGTCTATTTTAATTCGGGTCGAGTATTAGGTCGGTTGGTATCGGATCGGTCAATATCAAGTCAATAGAAAATCGGTCATAGAAAATTTTCAGGTTGAATTAAGTATGAATCCAGTCGAAGTATATATATAATATTAATATATTCTTCTAAAAAAATACATCTTTTTGTTTGTCAATTATCATTTAGGTTATTTTTTATTTAAAATAAATACTTTAATTCTTTTTTTTTTTGAAAAATATACTTTAATTCTTAAATATGAATGATATCTCGTTTTAACTCGATTACTTGAAAAATAAAAAAAATTTATTGTAGCAATTCATATATATTATTATAAATTAACCTATTAACAATTTCATATATATTATTATATATATTTGGCAACAAACCAATAAAAATTTTCTTAGCCAAATCAGGTTTGAGTTAAACAATTTTGACTTACTTCTGGTTCGGGTTGCTTTTGGTACAATTGAAAATCAGTTTGGATCTGTTTTGATTTGACTAAAATTTAGGCCCATTATGATTCAGTTTGATTTATTTCGAATTTCAAGTCAAATTAAAATTATAACGTTCAAGTCGTGTCATAATTTCAATTCAATTGAATTAATTCGAGTCTCGAGTCAAATTTATCGGGCCTAACTTCGCCCCTGCATACGGCCCCTTGGTATCAGCTATCCATGCATCTCAAGGTTAATTTTTTCCCTTTGTCATCATCCAGCACATAAGTCCATGTATATAAAGTCGGGATCGAGGTCAGAACAAGAGAAATATGGTCCTTTTTCGTTTCATTTCATCTTGTTGCCATCCTTAACTCTAATAATACACTATATTATTCAACTTTTACAGTGCCAGAAGATGTTTGTGCCTCTTCAAAAACGGCAAACATGTATGACGAATAGTCGAGAACATGATCGGAGTTGTTGTCGAGGTCGTGATGAAGATATCACGACTTCGACAATAACTCAGATCATATATAAATTAGGCACTGGTTGTCTTTCATTTCAAATAGCTTAGCCTATTCTTGTGTAATTTATAAATGAATTTTTATTTGAAATTTTTTTGAGTTGAGTCAAGTGAAATCGAGTTATTTGAATTTCTGTTAAAATTTAATTGTAAAAATTTTATAATAGTATGATACTACTTTGTTCTAATTTAAACGATTTTTTATCCTCATATATAACAAGTAATATTTCTTCATATTTTCATATGCAATATGCATATATCAAGCAGAGTTAAGTAACTTAACTAAAATTTAAAAATTAATTTATTAATTACTACAAATCTTTATATAAACTAATAAAATACAAAAAAAAATTACTAAGCTCGCTCCAATAAATTCACATTTTATATGCAATTGCACCCTTCTTTTTCATTTTTCCTACTTTTTTTGCTTTGTTCTAAGGAAATGTGCCATCGATTTCTCTAGAATTCTCAACAAATCAAGAAAAGTATTATACCATTCTCTCTTTGTGTCTCGGGGTGCCTATATGCCTTATATATCAACAATAAAATATACATGGTACTTTCAAGATGTTTATAAACGGAGCATGCGAAGACGGCCTACTGGTTAGAACACGCTCACCCGTTCTATTATCTCTTCTTTTTAGGATTCGAGTTCAAGATTCCTCAGAAACGTTACCTTCACCTAGATTACCCGCCTCCCCCTCTAGGTAAAAGTAAAATAGGATCAGTGGCGGATCCACGTGATGTATTGGGTGGGCCCGTGCCCACCCTGAATTTTTTAAAGTTCACATATTTAGTTTCAATTTTCTTAATTTTTATGAATCAGTCCTTAAATTTTATGACTTGTGCCCACCCTGAAATTTTAAGATTTTTATGGCTTGTGCTCATCCTCAAAAATATTTTAACTTGTGCCCACCCTCAAAAAAATTTCTGGATCCACCACTGAATAGGATTATAATAATAAAAATTATAAGCACCCTAAAAATACAATATCTTTCCAATTATCGTATACACTATGAACATAATAAAAGAAATGGAATAAGATTAGGATGCAACCATGATTTTTTTTAATAAAAAACAAATGATTTTGTCTTAAACCCGTTTGAGAAATTTTTTTATTCTATTAACAATATATAGGATAATAATCATTTAGAAAACCATTTGTATTATTTTAAAATTGTATTTGTTGACACTAATTTTGTACTTACGAGAAAGCCAATACTTAATACTCGTTAGTCCTTTTCATTTATATAATTTCACTTCCATCTTGATTCGATAAATTTGACTCGAGATTCAAATTGATTTATTCGATTTAAAATTTGATATTGACCTGTAAATGATGATCTGAATTTGATTTAAAATTCAAAATAAATAGAATTAAATTGAATTTTAGTTGAACTGAAATGGACTCGAACCGATCTCACCCGAAATAAAGAAAAATAAAGATGATATGTGAATTGTCGCACAACTCACCAAAAAATAAAATATATTGGCTTTATAAAGTCATGTATAGCGTAAAAAAGTGACCTGACCTGGAAACTGACTGACCCAAAAGTTGTCATGAATAAAAAACTGATCAATCTAATATTGACCCAACCCGAAATTAATTGATCCGATATAACCCGACTTGACTCGAATAATCATAGACCCAAATTAAAATTGAACCTAAAACAAATGAAGTCCAACCCGAAATGACACGAACTCGACATGAATGATCCGTTTACCACCTATAATATTAGCCCTTAGATCTGTATAACTAAACAATTTCTAAAATTATATTATGAATTTCTAAAATTACATCAAAAGACTGTCAAATACTAGAAAATTATATTAATAAGATAAACATAATAATATCAAGAAAGACTTCGCTGGTGTGTTTTATCTGAATTATCTGAATTCAAGCAACTTAATACGTATATGTGTGAACTCAATAATTGATCTCAATAGAAAAGTGGATAATATTTATTTTAAGAAATTTGAGTTCAATCGTTTTGTCAGTAAAGTTTATGTATATTACCAAAGGGTTAAAAATGAACAGATATTATTTTATTATCACCTTTAAATTATTCAAAAATATATATATTTATGAATTTTTAGTCATATTTAAAATCTAACACAAATATTGTTTTATACTCAAATAAAATGATAAATATATCAAAATTAAACAGGTCGGTTAATTTAATAAATTCATTTAGAACAATGTCGGTGGTTGCATAAGTTTAAAAAAGGCCGCAAAGCATCTGATCAGAACCCAACCTCCCTCCCTCTCTACTTTTATACTCCAAGTCCAATCCATATAGACCAACAATAACATTTCACGGTTTCTTTCGGACAGCAATCACACGCGCCTCCGACACCTCCGCTAAAACAGCTACCTCTCACCAGATCTCCTACCTCCACCATTATCCGACGGCCCTGATTCCTCCACGTCTCCCTACCCCCCAATCCACTATTTAAATCTAGCTTTTTATTCCTCCTCCACACCCTCTACTCTTTTCCTTACACAAAAGAGAGAGAGAATCTCTTTTTTCCTTAAAAAAAAGGAAACCATCGCCGCCGTGAATCACTGCCTCTTCACCGCCGTACGCCGTACACCGTAAATCTTGAAGGTATAATCTGAAAGAACAAATCTTCTTTCTTTCTTTCTTTTTTCAAATCGTTTTTGTCGTTTATAGTTGGACTTCATTAATGGTTTATTTGACCTTAATTAGAGTTAGTTAATTGAATTTTGTTAGATTTCGACTTTGGACTTGAACATTTCAAAGTGAAATTACCGTTACATAATTTCCAAACGAAAAACGAAGAGGAGATTTTGGATTGAAATCGGACGGTCAGGATGCCGAGCACGATTCAGAAAGCGATCGGGGCCGTTAAAGACCAAACCAGCATAGGACTAGCGAAGGTAGCTAGCAACATGGCGCCGGACCTCGAGGTGGCGATTGTGAAAGCTACGAGCCACGATGATGACCCTGCCGGCGAGAAGTACATACGCGAGATCCTGAATTTGACTTCCTACTCGCGCGGCTACGTCCACGCTTGCGTGTCCGCGGTGTCGAAACGGCTTGGGAAGACTCGTAACTGGATCGTGGCGCTCAAAGCACTGGTGCTTGTTCATAGGCTGTTGAATGAGGGAGATCCGCTGTTTCAGGAAGAGATCTTGTATGCTACGAGGAGAGGCACGAGGTTGTTGAATATGTCAGATTTTAGAGATGAGGCTCACTCGAGTTCGTGGGATCACTCTGCTTTTATAAGAACTTATGCTATGTATTTGGATCAAAGACTTGAATTGATGCTTTTCGATAGGAAAAGTGGCGGAGGTAGTGGTGCTGGGGGAAGTAATCATGGGAGTGGTGATGATAGATATGGTGGACGAGATAATTTCCGGTCACCGCCACCGAGGCCATACGATGATAGATACGGTGGACGAGATGATTTCCGGTCTCCACCGCCGAGACCATATGATGATTATGGTGATTCCAGAGGTGATAATGGATATGGAAATTATGGGATGACAAGGAGAACGAGGTCTTACGGTGATATGAGTGAGGCAGTGGGGAGAGATGGGAGAGAGGAGAAGAAAACAGTGACTCCATTGAGGGAGATGACTCCCGAGAGGATTTTCGGGAAGATGGGTCACTTGCAGAGGTTGTTAGATCGATTCTTGTCGTGTCGGCCTACAGGATTGGCAAAGAATAATAGGCTGATCTTGATTGCTGTATATCCGGTTGTGAAAGAGAGTTTCCAGTTATATGCGGATATTTGCGAGGTTTTGGCAGTGCTGCTTGATAGGTTTTTTGATATGGAGTACCCAGATTGTGTTAAGGCATTTGATGCGTATGCAAGTGCAGCAAAGCAGATCGACGAGTTGATTGCATTCTATAATTGGTGTAAAGAAACGGGTGTGGCTAGATCATCAGAGTATCCCGAGGTGCAAAGGATTACTGGTAAGTTATTGGAGACATTGGAGGAGTTTGTGAGGGATAGAGCTAAGAGGCCAAAGAGTCCGGAGAGGAAAGAGCTTCCTCCTCCTCCTAAAGAGGAAGAGCCTGCACCAGATATGAATGAAATAAAGGCCCTGCCTGCTCCAGAAAACTACACTCCACCACCACCACCAGAGCCCGAGCCTGTTAAACCCCCGGAGCCGCAAGAGGATTTAGTGAATTTGAGGGATGATAATGTCACGGCTGATGATCAGGGGAACAAATTTGCTTTGGCTTTATTTAATGGCCCGGCTAATAATGGTAATGGATCTTGGGAAGCTTTCCCATCAAATGGGCCTGAAGTGACATCTGCTTGGCAAAACCCTGCTGCCGAGCCAGGGAAGGAAGATTGGGAGTTGGCTTTGGTCGAGACAGCTAGTCATTTGTCAAGGCAGAAGGCAGCTTTGGGCGGTGGCCTCGATCCACTATTGTTGAATGGCATGTATGATCAAGGAACGGTAAGGCAACACGTTAGTACTGCACAGTTGAGTGGGGGGAGTGCGAGTAGTGTGGCATTGCCAGGCCCAGGGAAGACCACAACACAAGTTTTAGCTCTTCCAGCACCCGATGGAACAGTTCAGAATGTCAATCAGGACCCGTTCGCCGCATCCTTGACTGTTCCTCCTCCTTCGTATGTACAAATGGCCGACATGGAGAAGAAACAACATTTGCTTGTCCAGGAGCAGCAAGTGTGGCAGCAATATTCAAAGGATGGGATGCAAGGTCAAACTAGTTTGGCCAAAATTAGTAACCCGGGATACTATGGACCTGGACCTATGCCAGGGATGCCTTACGGAATGCCACCGGTCAATGGGATGGGGCCACCTGCCGGGTATTACTACACTCCTTATTGATTTCTCCACATATAAAATAGATAACTTTTCTTTGCCTACATTTTGTATCATCTTGTCTAGTTTGCTTTCCCTTTTTATAGTTTCTTTTGAGATGATATGTTGTTCTGCAATATGTTCACAAAACACTTACTCGTTGTGGGGATTTTTTTGTTGATCCGGTTGTGATGTCTCTTTGTGCGTTGTAATATTAGAATTCTATTTACTTTCTCGTGTTCGTTGTGTGAATGATCCTCTCCTTAAATCCATTGAACTCTCTGCAGTGATTAAATTTCAAAATTTTGTTACAGTTATTTGTGGTTGATTGTTCAAAAAACTCTTGTTCTTTCATCTAAACTTGTAGATTATCATTTCAACTTTCTAACACCTCACTGTTAGGTCTTGCATTGGTTTTGAATTAGTTGAAGTGGCCAAAAGAGTTAGGTTTTCAGTTTTCTTGCAATGTAAATGCTTGCCTCTCCTTATGGTAATTATGCTGCTTCGAAAGATTTGTTGCTTAGGCCAATAATATAACCATATCAACTAGAATTCCTCATGTGTTGATTTGGGAAGCTATTTGCTATCACCTGTACTACAAGGTGTTTACTGCTTTGATCTCTCTCGGATTAGCCCCGAAGTGGTTTTTGTGCTTTGATTTGGGAAGCTATTTGGGAAGTTGGGTATGAAACAGCTTTTTGATGTTTCTTCTAAGCTATGCTAGTAGGAATGTTGACTGATTGATATAGCTTACCATATCGGTCTCGTTTAGTGTCCGTGTAAAACCAAACCGGTGAAACGCCTAGATAACTGTCACTATCATAGTACTAACTGAGTTGATACCTTGCTAACTTTTAGTGTATAATCAGGAAACGAGTGAAATGAGTTGAGAAGGACCTTAAGCCCCCCCAAATATGGCATTAGAATTCTGGGTTTTTCCTCCAAGAAAAGGCTTTGATTCTGCCTGGAAAATTCCCATTCACTGTAACCAAGATTTGCAGGCTGGTGTTGAGGGGCCTCGATAGCATCGGATGCCTATGCCATTGGTCGCATGGAACATTCTTTTCTGTGTTGGATCCCGTAAAACTTACCGATTCCCGGTTCTAACATCGGTAAGAATCGGAACCCGAAACTGAACAAGTGGTGCCAAAAGCAAGAATCATGTTGTTTACCATCCCTACTTTGACGAAAGAACTGTGTCATCTTGTTGTTTGGTTGGTTAGGCTGAAAACAGCCGCCAAGTGAACCAAGTCCATGGATTCTGTCCTAAAAGGCTAAAATCACCCACTTTCTTTCTCTTTCCTATTCTGGTCCACATGATTGAACCAATTTTTTAATGTAGGCATGGAAATTGGAAAGGTTACAATACAAGTGAATATAGATATTAGAAATTAGAATAAACGGGTGAGCTGTGTGTGTAATGACAGGTGAGCCTTCCCACTACCTCTCCTGCTCTTGGGTTGACAACTAATAACTTATTTATTTATTTATTTGGGGTCAAAAGTTATTAAATCCTTCCAAATTAGACTTGTCTATAGGTAAGTGGTCCGTCCAACTAAGTTTGACTGTAGTTTACATAAATTTAAATATATGTTTCTTAAATTTAATTATAAAAGTGAAATATTTCATTTACTTACAGTGAAAATTTTGTTTTTTATATACGGATCCAATTTAGGATTTATTGTTAGATATTTAGATTTTAATTTATAGCCTTAAATAAGGCATGCTTGTTGAAAAAAAAAATTCAGATATCGACTCATATGTAAATATTAGAAATTATTATTTTATTTTTTATATAGGGTCAATAATATTAGACATGACATAAACATATATTGGTGTTTATATATTGGTGTATAATTCATAAAGTAGTTTTAGTGGAAAAAAATGCATTGTCAAAGGACTAAGAATACATATAAATAAATATAACGTCTCAATCATTTTTAAATTATACATCGGTGTATGTATTTTAATTTTATTTATAACACGTGTAATTATTTTTTAAACATTATTTAATATATTAATTATATTAAGAATATGATAAGATGTAAAATTCAGATACAGTTCTTTAGACTTAATTACTAATATCTTTCAAATGTAACGTTTTTTTTTAAAAATTATCAAAATAATGAATTCAAGTAATGGTTCTAGTTGAAGGGAAAAAGATATTTATTTTAAGAGACTCGGATTTGAGTAATTTTATCTATAAAATGTTTATCTATTATCAAAGAGTTAAGGGAAAATCTTTCCAAAAAAAAAGAGTAAGGGAAAATATAAATAAATATTATATTTTAATCATTTTAAGACCATTTTAAAAATTATAAATAAATAAATATTCTTTCTGTGTTATTAAAATTGTCCTTATTGACTTTTTAAAAATATTATTTTTAACTTTAACTATAATTATTTCAAATATTTAATTAATTAAATTTATAAAATATAAACATATCTAAAAATTCTAGTAATTAATGTATTGGTTGTGTCCCATAACTTTCTTTCTCTCTATATGTGATATGATACGAAGAAATATATATATATATATATGATATACATATATGGTTATAGAAAGTCGTTTAAATTTGAATAATTAGTACTATAAACAGACATTATAAATATCTGCAATTAAATTTGAATAAAAACTCGAACAACTCAACTGGATTTAAAAAAATTTCAAATAAAATTTCAGTTATAAAATAAGACTCATAAATTCGACCAACTGAAAATATTTTAACTTAGTTCGATCGAATATTCACCTCTAATTACAAGTGGCGATGAACCTTTAAGGTCTCCATGAAGATGATAATGGTAACTTTTCGTTGATGAAAAGAAGATCAAAGGAGAGAACATGAGTCTCTAACAAATGTTTGCTTTCTAACAAATTTTTATTGTCAAAAATATATATATATTTTTCTAAAATTTTCTAATACTACACACTTTTATGATTGTTCTTTTAATTTTTGGAAAAATATTTAAAATTATTGTTATAATTTGCACTCATTATAGGGGGTTTGTTAGTATAATTAACAACTTGATTAATTAAACTTTCAGCTACAAAGCCTTATCCAAGTACAATTTTTTCATAAGAATTTAATTGATATTTAAGTTTTTTTTACAATCAGTTTTAATCTACTGTCATGTACCTTTAATTAATATTAAATAAAAATTAAAAAGTTAATTAGACATTAATTCAGTTGGCACTACTATTACTACAATGGGACAATGTCGAAAAGGTTAAGGCCGAATTCAATTAGACATTAATTCAGTTTTAATCTTCGGTTTGGTTTGGACCGGATTCAATCGAAATATCGATCTTCTGCGCCGAACGTATTTCCTCGACGGCCGATGATACGCCGAACATTTTGTTGACAAATATTCGAAAGATAATAATATTTAATTTTGATTATTATTCATAAGCAATTCACATATACTCACAGTGTTTTTAAGTAAAAAAACATCTGATTCGAATGCATAACTACTTGAAAGGTTTGGACCAAGAAATGTTTGATCTCAATCTTCAAATGTTTTGGCACCGTCTTCCTTCGATATTAATTCGTTCAAACGTTGAATTAATATGTCGAAATCATCTTCGGTTTTGACCAGGCTCAGTCGAACATACCGACCTTCTGCGCCGTACTGATTCGCTCGACGGCCGATGATATTAGCTGCCTCGAGAACTGCATAACAATCTTTATCCTCTTCTCTCTCACATTTCAACCATCCGTAAGCTGCCATTTAAACACATTTTGTTGGTAAACAAATGCCATGTTCACCAGGAGGACATGTTAAAATGGTGTCAGACGACAATGTAGGTGACCGTTAGTCCGTTACTCCGAACCGCAACATCGGGACATTTGTGTACGAGGTTAAAAGAACAGAATGAGACATCTAACAGAGTTCTTGTCATGGTAAACATTACCTGGGGAAAGTTGTCGGATTTTGCTGTAAAAAGTGCAGTATTGAGGATTGTTTTCCTGAAGAGAGAATCGACTCGACATCGATATGGTACGGGCCAATGTGTCCCACCTGCTCTTCATCGTTTGGTACGCGAAGTCGAATATTTCGGTTCCTTCTTCGAGGACTGCTTTCAGAAGCCTAAAAGCTCTTAGTTGAGCATCTTTAGAAATTCCCATGGAATTCAACCGCATGTGTGCCATCATTCTCTTGAACACAGTTTCATCCTTTATCACTGCCCACCTTCATACGACAAAGTGATTCGAAGCTCGAAAAGACTCGATTAAGCCTATAGAATGACAAATTTACTAAGAGTAATGGTCAAGAGTTGTTACCCGAGTCTGGTGCCGGCATGACCGGTAAGCTTGGAAAGTGTAAATACCATCACATCTTCGTCTGCGGGAGCCGGAATCGGTGTAAAATGAGGCCAATAGTACGCGCGGTCGTAAATTGTTTTGACATTAGGGCCATGGAGAATTGCTTTATTTAACTGTCCATCGGGATTGTTCGGCGAAGTTACGAACTCGATCACATTCATGCTGCTAGTATCTGATCTATTCCTCCATGTATGAGCATCTCCTTCGAACTCGAATTTTTCTGTACTAAAGTACTCCGTTTGTTCTTTGTTGAGCTGTTGAAATCCAATTTCGAATCAAATCAACAACTAACAATTACAAGCTAGTAAAAGAAAATGTAGCACGGGAGTCGGACCGGACCGTGTAGTACGGGACGGAAGATACAACTCTTGCAGGGGAGGAGGTATTTTCAGGGGACAGAGCAAAAACTGCAGCATTAAGGACTTGTGTGGAACCTGCACCGAAGATGATAAATCTGTTTCCGGTGACCGCATTCCCTACGGTTGCATGCACTCTGCGGACAAGCTTTTCGAGCTCTTTCGAGACGTAAGTCGAATCTTCATAAGTATAGCCCATTTGGTGCCACCCTACTACTACCAGTGCACTACTAGCTAAATGTTGCATCCAAAAAGGCTCCAGAAACAATGGATTCCCACTGCAAATGTAAACATATCAATGTAAGCAAAGGTTAGTACTAAAGACATGATTGATGAAAACTACATCAATCTAAAGGGTCTGCACTTTCGGATTCGAACTCATGCCAGATAAGACATTAATGGAAAGATGGTAGCACTCGGGCTAACTCTGCAATCTCTCTACTTATAAATCAAAAGATATTAAACATTTAAACATGTTCGATCTTACATAATCCTATATATTATACCAATAATATATCAACTAAGCTAAACTCAATCGACTATTTACAAGTGTTTTGATTAAATCATCAAAAGTCAAAATCATAAACACTCAAAACAATCAAACTTGGGAAACAAAGAGAAAAGCTTGGATGAGACGCTAGGTTCCTTATGTAACGTCAGCGGTTCAAATCCTAGAATTGTGAAAGAAGAAAATTGAGTTAGAAGGGTCGCCCCATATTGAGTCTCTGCAAAACTCAATCCGATTTAATCGGCTAATAAGCCGGATACCGGTAGTTAAGCCCCCACCCCACAAAAAAAGAGAGAAAAGGTTGGTGAAATCATCTGCAGGTACCTATCAGCAACTGCAGCACAGTGAGGTATAAAGTGAGAGCAATCAGGGCCTGTAAAGCAAGCATTGCAGCTGCAAACTGGTTTATTGTTCCCAACAGCAACCAAGCCATCCAAGTAAGCTCTGCCATGGCCGGAACAATATGTAGCCGCCACCGTCTCAGCTTCCACCGCTGCTCTTGTGCTCCAACTCAGCCTCCATTCACCACCCACATACATGTTGATGATGAACAACAGATTGAGAGTTAAGGAACAAGCCAGACATGTCAAATGCTTGGATCTCAGCATGTTCTTCATAGTTTTTTTTCTTTTTTTGTGATATCCAAAATGTTTGTGTAATAATTAGTGTTGTTATAGCCTATAGGTCTTATTTTAGGGATAATGGGATGCCGAGGACCATTGGATGTTATTTTGACTAAAATAATATCCAAAATTATATAAAGTCAAATTATGACCCTTACAATAAATTCGCCGTAACTGATGATTAATCGCCTTAACAAATCTTAATTGGAACATGGCGAGTTTTAATTAATTTTTTTAATATTAAACTTTTTTTACTAAAGGACGAAATGAAAAAAAATTAAACTCGCCTAGCATGCACGGCAAGTTCCAATTATAATTTACTAATCATCCGTTAACGCAATTAATTAAGTTAAAACACACGGGAAAAAAAATTGAAATTTTTTTAAACTTGCCGTAGCTCTACGGCGAGTTTTAAATTTATCTTTACAAAATTTTAGATCTTATTTTAGTTAAAATAGGATCCAACGATCCTGGGTATATCTTTAAGCCCTTATTTTACATGTAAGAATGCATAATGTCAGGTTTATGAGTGTGACCTTATGATCATAATATACTTTAATAAACATCAACTTGCAAAACTGGTAAAGAAATATTGAGCTGATTCCTGTATCATACTGCTGGTTGCATCATCTCTGAATTTTTAAAATGAATAAAAATCTTATCACGTGTTTACATGTGTAGATCAGAGTTTTTTTTTATATTTTAGAGAAGGGTTAGGTAAAATATAACCAATAATTGAATGATAAATATTCTATACACAGACGGTGAAAACTGAAAGTTTCCACAAGTGCCTTAATTTTAGGGTATAGGGAGTTAGTTTAGAGTATAGGGTTTAGTGGTTTAAATGTAGGGAGTTAGAATTTAAGGATAGTTGTTTCAATTTAAAGTTTAGGGTTATAATTTATAGTTTATAGGTTAAAACCTAAATCCTCACCATATTACCCTAAAAACTAAACCCTAACCTATAAATCCTAAATTATAACTCTAAACCTTAAATTGAAATAATTATCCCAAAATTCTAACCCCCTACACCTAAACCCCTAAACCTTATACCCTAAACTAACTCTCTATACTCTGAAACTAAGGCGCTCGTGGAAACTTTCAGTTTCCACCGCCAGTGTATAGGATATTAATCCATAATTAAATTATAATTTTTTATATTATTTGTGGTTTTTTGGAGCAATTCCTACCTAGGGAAGGAGGAAAAAGAAATTTGCTGTTATTGGGTCTAGAACACACAACCTAAGAAAAGAAATATGTTAACTGAGAGCTTTTAAACACTTGCTCTAAAAGTTGTTAACATATTATTCGTGGTTAAATATCGTTATTCAGGATTTTTTTAATAATTCTATTATAGTAGAAGGTATTATCTATGCTCGAATTTAAATCTGAATAAACTCACACACATATGCAGATTAAATTATTCGAATTCGGATCACTTAAATAAAATATTTTACCCTTCACTACCGAGATCACTCATTAGATTGTTATAAACATACAAACTTAACCATTTTCCAAATTATTAATACAAAAATCTGAAAAGTCAGTTCTAGTGAGTATAAAATTATACTTTCTAGTAAAATACTAATAATTGGATGAGTGAAATTCGATTTAATTAGAAAAAAATTTTAAAAAAAATAATAAGACGTGCATATTTGTCTTTAGGATTTATCTATGCAACTAAAAAATCAACTTGAATAATTTATTTGATTTGAACTACGATTAAACTTAATTCAATTAAAAATAAATCAAATTAAATTAAAATCAAAATATATAACTCGTTAACTTAATTAACTCAAAATTTTAATCAATTCAGTCGAATATTCACTCTAACCAACCAAAATTATGTTTAATTCTTGTTATGATGCCCATCACATAATAATTGTGACATATTCAAATTATAGTATCTAAATTTGTGAATGGTTGGAAACACAATCTCGTTTTATATTTAATTAATTCATCATTATTCACCTACTCCACTTAACCTTGTTTTATACTAATAAATTTTGTTCACCTACTCCTTTTAGTGTTGCTGGCTATATTTTAATTTGTAAATATTTTTTTAATAGTCTAAAAAATTATTATACTGTAATATTTGTTTATATATTTTTAAATCTCTGATAATGTACATACATATTATAGATAAAACAATTAAACTTAAATTTTTTAAGATAAACATCATCTATTTTTTATAGATACCATTTATTAAAAGTAAAAAAATATGCATGTATTAGTAATTAATATTTGGCAGTAGGATAATGATCCAATAACTTTTAAAGTTTTATGAAATTCTAATACTTCAAAAATGTTTATTGTGGTGAACAATTTCTAGAGCATAAATAGTTGAGAGTTCTCAGTTGATACTCTTCTCTCTCCTTAAATTATGGGTTCAGTGCTCATTAAGAATACATTTTCTCTCCCCCTCCTTTTAAGTAGAAATTGTTTTAAAAACATTTATTGTGGTAGTTCATATTTGAACTAATAAACCATATAGTATAGATGTCTATTCTTTATATGAACTAACAAAATGTGAAATATTAATTATTGTACTCGTTTCATAAATAAAGTACAAAGATACTAATAAAAATATTATTTGATAAAACTCGACACATTTCCCTATCACATTAATTTACCTTAAAAACTGACATTGTTAAAATAAAGGGATAATGTAAAAAAACATTTCAAACGTTTCGTTAAACAGTTATTTTGGTCAATACTTTTATTTTTGTCAACTTTCACTCATAATATTTTATTTTGTATCAAAATGACTCTCGTTGGATGGAAACATTAGTTGACTAATGGTCAACATGAAACGCTGATGTGGCATGTTGACTTGGTATAGGACGCTGATGTCGGTTCGTCCTTCCGTGATGTCCGCCCGTCCGTGATGTCCGCCCGTCAATAAAGTCTGTCTGTGTGTGATGTTCGTCCGTCTGTATGTGATGTTCTTCCTTTCATTCTTATTTTTTCATGTCATCTTTTTACTGAGTGAATCTTCACTCGGTAAAAATTGTTTTTAAATTTAATTTACAGTAAATATGAGTGAAGATTCACTTGGTAAAAAGATGATGTGATAGAAAAATAATGACATAAATAATTTTTATTGGTTAGTCCCATAAATAATATGACGGGAATAACCCGTAATATAATTTCCCGTTAAACCGACATTATAGAGTTGGTGGGGTGCCGCCACGTCAAACGCAGAATAAGCAATTCCACACGTGCGTTACGCCTAGGTTGAACTACACGGAAACATATTCGTTTACAGTTTTCTTTGATCAGGATTTGTTTTTTTGTTTTTTTTTTTGCTACAAGTCCCCGCGAGTTTCTAGCATTTGAAATCTGATCTCTTTCTATAAACGGTGGCCAAAGGTGGTGCTTGATGATCGGTAAAAGCATACAAGTTTTGATCCGACCCGGTATATTATTTAATAACATATATTAATTATAATTTGTTTAGTATATCCCTTAGATTTTTAAATTTCCGATCATTAATGTTGATTTTACCTCGTTAACATTTTCGACATTCTAATCTAATATAATTATCTAAAGTTTGAATCCAGACATTTGTAACATTATAAGCATTTCCAGTCCCATAACAAATACAAACTCAATTGGACCACACTTAGTACCCTCAAATGTTGAAGAATCCAGCCCAATTTCTTCATCTATGCCCTCCATCAAAGCTTGGTACCTGAAACTGAAGGTCACTTGCACATCTAATCTCTGCACAACAATGTAGGCGCAGACGGACTTCGAATCGGACTTCATGCACAATATTACGTTGTTCAGCAGGTTCCGACAAACCCGATTCGATCATGGATTATCTAACATCAACATACGACTCCAAAATTTCCCCAAAATGTGTTCAATAGGTAATCCTTGAAAACAACATAAATTAGGCCGACTTGGTAAATAATTGACATACAGTGCTGTAAACAGGAACACGGAATCGTAACAAGAACCCGAGCAACCTTTGCGAGCAACACACGAAATAACCAAAGCTGCTGAATATTGGAGAAGACAACATCGTAACCAGTAATGTAGAATCTTTTTAAGCTTGGATCATCGAATAATCCAGATTTAGACGTGTCCTTATTCAGGCAAAACAAGGTCAAGAGCCTTTGTATATGAACATCCACTTCAAACCATTGCCATGCTTAATGCTCCGATGCAATTGGTTCTTGAACTAAGTCCGCTTGATCGATGTTGGGCCGACTTTGCCCTGAATCAGCTGCAGACACTGCCTGCTGCTGTTGGGTTGGACACGGTTCTTCATTCGTTACATCTAATACGGTGCTATTCTCCTCGTGCATAACTTTTTCCCGACTGGAGGTCTTGGATATCTTTTCCTCGTTTGTTGAACCGGGCAAACTAGTCTTTTGAGAAGGCAGTTTAGGAAGTGACTTCCGCTGTGGCTTCTTTGCATTGACAGGCAAAATTACTTTGGAAGAGATACTCTGAAATGCTTTCTCATCCAGACTTAGCTGGACTGATTGGTGGCCACTATTGCTGTTACCATCAGAATCCAAAGGAGTTGAGCTTTTTCTTCGACCAAGCTTTGGAGATTTAGCTCTTGTCGGTGGCATCTGAATCCGGGGAATTTTAAAATATCAATGTTTGCTAAATTTGAGAAATCATATACAAGGGAAATAGAGAGAGAGAAAGAAAGCAATAAAGTCTGGCTATGGTTAACAAAATGCGTATTTTCAAAATTGGAATTCTTCGTGCACAAAACATATAATGCTACATTCGTCAACACATTCAAGAAAGGAAAAATAAAATGGTTTCCAATAGTTCGATTTAAAGTTATCAAATCAGGATGTAGAACCAAAGCATATAAATGCATGAACAACTTGATACATCATGCTAAAACTGGGACATGTTAAGATGATAAAAAGAATAGAGTAAAATGTTTAACCTAAAGTAGCTTCGATATTAATTGGAACTGAGAGGGGCACAGTGACTAGTAAAAAGTAGCTCCAAGTAAGACGCAATTCACACGACCTAGTCCAACAGCGATTGACCAAGTTCAGCACAGTATCAAATACCCAACGGAAAATATTGGGAAAAGCATGTAAATCTGTATCTTAATTCTTACGACAATAAACGAGCCCGAAAGACTAGAAAATTTATCGCCACAAACCCAACCTTGCATTTACAATTTCAATTTTATGCTCCCAGGTACGTTGGAAAAGTTTTTCATAACTATCACAACATAGATTTAGTTGGAATGTAAACCAGTTGAAGTTGTTATAAGTTAAATCTATCAGCTCCAACTAACAAAAAAAGTTGACAGAAGCATTTTGCAGAAAAGAAAATGGCTCATGTAGGATGATGAGCAGATACATGTAAATGCCTGAATAAAAATGCGTACAATTAGAAAAAGGTGGCAACCCAAATTATAAGAAAACCTTTAAAAAAGGAAAATAAAACAAAATGAATAAACATGCCTATGAAAATTTTATATTCAACGGAACATCTAGCTTTCTACACATCAGAACAGTAAACTAACCTTCTTTAGTTCCACTTTAGGAGGTGGAGGCTCCTGATAGAAATTTGGCATTGGAGTTGCTTTGAAGTTCAAACTCTTCCTAAACATCTTAATTTCAGCTTCTTGAGTTTCCTGGAAGAAAATTGGTATATATATCATTATGATAAGAAAGAAGCAGTTCAGGACGATATGCAACTGCATTTACAAAATAACACCTTGGACTTGGCCTGCAAGTTGCTCTTTTCTTCTTCCCTTGCCTGAATCTTTTCCTCAAGTTTGGTGTAGAACTGTACAACATAATTGTGAGGGCTTAAAGAAATAAAATAACAGTGCTGAAACAACCAACAACGTAAAACCTCATACATATAATATAAAGCACCAACCTCTTTCCTTTTTTCAGCTCGTTCATCACACTTGAAACTGAAACCGTATTTTGGTAGAGTACCAAACTTACAGGGATTGGCATCAGCTTCCGTGGGGCTTCAATGAAGCAATAAGGATAAACATAAATGTCAATAAAAATAGAAAGAACGAGAGTGCTCAAATTGCACCCCTTTTCAACCCATAGTCTCAGACAGAAAGTAATAACAAAAAGTTCAAACCAAAAAGGATACCAGGACTCTGTGTCTCCTTCAGCTTTATCAAGAGGCTCTTTCTTCAGAGGCTTCAGTTTGGGTTTCTCACTGTAATACAAAACAAAACAGTTGAGATTAAGCAGGAGAAAATATCTGTCATCATCTAGCACACAAAGTTTAATTTCAGGAGATAATAAATAGATGAATGGCGGCCACTAAGCACTTCCCTTTGGTTGGATAACAAATGAATACCAAAGAGTGAAGGATGCATTAAAAAAGAAAAGGAAAAGAAATTCAAACATAAGCACAAGTAGCACGTACACAGGGCCTTCAGAGAAGGCTACATCAGTTCTTTCAGAATGCTGTCAGAAGCAGAGAGAGGAAAATCAATTATCAGAAAGATATGAACAATGTTTTAAAAAATACCAATGGAAACTGCAAATAAAAAGAGACCAATAACACCCCCAACTCTAACCTTGGCTGCATTGACTTGTCTTTCATTACAAGATCGATTTTTCAGAGGCTGTTTCGGATGTGAATTTGTAGTAATAGATCTTCCATTTGAAGCTGTCAACCTCGCCTCTACACTATTTCCATCTTTACTTTTCTTCATTGAAGCTGAAGAAGCAATTTTGGGGCGAGAAGACTTCTCATTCTTGGTCTTGCATTGAACCTTCTGAGATTCGCATTGCTTCACATCCACATTATCTTTTAGTTCCCCTTCCTATGAATGCAGGCACGCGGATGAACATGAAATCAGACAAATGGCAAATGGTAATTCATTAAAGCACTCGGATAAAATGTTAAGGCCTTCTACCTTAGAATCAATCAATCCATTGTTTCCAATTAAGTCATTCAACCCTTCTCTAGCTTCCCCAGTTGCTCCATTGTTATCCCTTCCATTCTGCAAACAATTCTCAACAGTTTCCACAACATTTGCATTAACATCATTCGAAACACTGCTGTCGTCTCCAGCCACCCGAAGTTGCGGATAAACACCACTTCGATGGGCAACCTCAAGCCCACCAGCAGAGAAGAGATTATCCGAATCCATCACACACTGAAATAGCAATAAAAGCAAACAAAAGTGTGAGCCTAATAACAAACAATGGAAAATGGTATTAATATACAACATTTTAAACTAATTAAAATTCTCAAACCCTAAAAACAATTATAAAATGTATATAAAATGCTTACGACTTTTCATTGGTTTATTTCTATCCTCGTTCATCTCTTACAACTTCAAAAGGACAAACAAGATGAAATTTAGGTTTTATAGCATTTTTAGCAGCTATATATAAATTTGAAGCGGGTAATGAGCAAAAGAAGCACTAAATTAGATCTTATATTTGCAGGCAAACAGTAAGCAAAAATCGAATTCAAAATATAACGAATTGCTTTAATTAAGAAAACTGAATTAAATCACTGAAAAACGGAATAAAATTAAATACCTGAAGTAGAGTAAAGCTTTTACTCCAAAGAGTACAGAGATCTTCAACGCCACCAAACAACTAACGCATTTCACTTCACCCTGATCTACAATTCACCAAAAATCAAATACGAAAATCCATCGGTATTCTCAGGAACCAAACAAACAAAAACTAGAAGAAAACTGTTGCTTCTCTTTCTTTCTTTCTTACCTCGTAAAGCGTGCGTGAAATCAAATCTCCATAAATCCAAGCCGAAGCTTAACGACAGAATTAGTGAAGAAAATCGAAAGGATCTGAGGAAGAAAAAACGAAGACAGTGAGATAAACAGCGAAGATTAGAGGATCTATGGCCCAATACAGGAAGAATCTTCAACGAGATTTAAATAAAATGAAATTATTTGAAATTTGAAGCTTTCTTCTTTTCTTTGGGTTTGAAAGGTCTTTTGTACCAGAGGCTTTCAAATCCATAACTCCCATTCAAACGAAAACGACGGATTATTTAATATTAATATAATATAAACACAAGGTAAATGCGTTAATATATTAAAATTTATATATTTTGGAAAATTTGGTGAATATTGTACTTGAAAAAAAATTCTAATCTACTGCATTTATTAGATTATTTTTAAATTTATTGTACTTACTACCGTAGTATTTAAGTCGAATTTCTTTCAATCCGACTTTAAACAATTTTTAGTAAAAAATTAAAATTTGTCACGCCTACCACTTTGTCTTGCCAATCTGCATTCAAAGTTATTGTAGAAAAGACGAAATGTAAGCTTAATGTCTTTAATTTTTTAGTAAAAACAAAAATATTGTTCAAAGTCCAATTGAAAGTTGATAGGTTCGATGCACTCCAACCGATTGTGCCAAGAGGGTTAAATTTGTTTTCCAAATGAATTGGATAAAACTAAAAAAGTTGACAAAATTGCACGATGATTCTTGAATTGTTCGACTAACCAACAAGATTTACATTCACTACTTTAACACACCACTAAGGATTTTTTAATTTCACTGCGACAAATTTTTCTCTTTTTACAGGTTCAAGAAATTACCTTTATAATCATGTCTTTTTAATGGCTAAAAAAATCACTATAGTTTTTCTTTAAGCTGAACTAGAATCTCTCTCTTTTACAAGATAATTGTGTAAATAAAGACACCTCATAAGGTTGAAGCTCGTAAAAGAAATGAAAAAAAAAATCACTATAGTTTACAAGATTGAAGCTCATAAGAGTGTAAAGAATAACAACACATAAAACGCCCTCTATACATTATATACAAGAAAATTTAAAAAATAAAACTCAAAAGTTAATTTCTCTTGATCATGAAGCTTCAATATATTCTCTAACTATTTTCAAGTGTCCTAAGTCTTCTTTTAAAAGTGTAGAATGAGATACTAGTCGTTTATGATCGTTGGGATAGTTTAGAACCGTTGGTGACTTTATTTACAGCGTTAAATGCAATTTGGTGCAGGGTGTATTAGTACAAGAACATCGGAGTATCAGCACCTGCCTCAAAATAGAAATAGTCGTTGGACAATTTTATACTGAGTATCACTACACGATACATGCGTATTGGTACAGACCATTTCGTATTGCTACGGTCTAAGACATATCGATACCTATTTTGGCTACTGAAAATTAAGATTTTAGGAAAAATAAAAAAGCGTATCAATACAAGTAGAACGTGTATCAATACAGCTGACAGGGTATCAATACTTGGAAAATAATATCGATACTTACAACATGTTTTTGACACTTTCGGTATTTCGAAAGCATTTAAACATGTAAAAAAAATTTAAAAAACTTTTGAACATATTTTTCAAGTTAATGGACTTTTAAAATATTTTTACAAATTAGTTTAAGTTTAAAAATATTTTTCATTTAAATTATATCAAAATTAAATATATGAACAAAAGTAATCCAACTGTAATAGATTTAAAAATAATCTAACAATTTTTTCCAAGTACATCCACTGAATTTCACCCAAAGTAAATGCAATTAATATATTAAAATTTATATATTTTAGAAAATTTTAAAAAGTACAATAATCAGATTTTTTTAAAATGGAGTGTTACACAGGCTCATTATAAGTATCAATTCAATTTATTTCATTTATAATGTTAAGATTCGAACATATAATCTTGTTTAAAAGATATAATATTTTATGTCACCAAATTAATTAATAGTTAATAAATTAACGATACTTATTAATGTATTTTTTAGGTAGTGCACCCAGTGATAATCTTTACATTTTAGAGATTTTATATATTCGATTATCCTATCGATTCGTTTAAGTAGAAAATCAAGTTGAATTACAACCCATATCAAGAGACAAGCTCTTAAAATATTAATATTTAATCGTGACAAAGGACGATGCCAGTGCCCATAATAAATCTTTGAAACTGGCGGGACTTTTTTGTTTTCAAATTTATTCAAACTAAAATCGTAAAATTAATTAAATATAGTTTTTTATTTTGACAATAGTATTGTTTTCTTTAAAACCATGAGTATCAAATTTATTGGTTGATAATCTATATCGAGTATTGTAGAAATTCTTTACAGGGACGACACTCCCAACTCAATTTACTCTGATCATAACGTTATGATTCAAATTTTTAACTTTAAAAATTTGTGAAATGACGTGTTTTTTATCATCATTTGTCAGTAAATTAACTTGCGTCTTTTTTTAACCCTCTAAGTGATCTCAATTAAAATGGAAAGTTATTATTTTTAAAAGACTCAAATTTAAACAGCTTATCTACAATGATTTTTTTGTTTAACTATCGGTATCTAACCCATTGATCAACTAATTTAGATTAAGTACTACAGAGACTCATTATAGGGGCCACTCTCCCAACGTAATTTTTCGAACAATGACATCTGAATTTTAACTCGACTCGAAAAAATCAAATTATTCAACTAGACTCGATGCAAAAAAAAAACTCAACTCGTAATTTTGTGAACTTGACATAGAATTTTCTAAAGTACGAGCGAAATCAAAAATAATAATTTAGAGATTATTTTTTAATTGATACAAGATTTTATTAAGTATTTAAATTCAATTTTGAGGGTAAGGTTTAATTCAGTTAAT
Organism: Hibiscus trionum; assembly: GCA_030270665.1. Lineage (NCBI taxonomy): Eukaryota > Viridiplantae > Streptophyta > Magnoliopsida > Malvales > Malvaceae > Hibiscus > Hibiscus trionum. The sequence goes on from BSYR01000022.1 coordinate 39,794,658, forward strand.
GTCTTAACTTATAGAAATCTAAATGACAATGTACAGAAAATGACATGGGATGAGATTGTAATTTGGGTAATTTTTTTATCGTAAAAAATTTTACACAAACTTTTAGATTTACTCTTTCAAAAAAAATATAAATCTTTAACCCTAAATTTTAAGCCGCAATTTCTACAAATTATATGTATTGAATAATTTTTCTTGTAATTTAAATTTGATAATATTAGACAAAATACGATACAAAAGAATAACTAAAATGTGACTAGTATTTTTTAACTACTAGTTTTTTGATAGGGATTGTGAGGCGGGTTTTTGACCGTCCGAACTCGACCCAAAAATTTAAAGTTTCAACCCGACCAGACTCGAGCTTAATATATATATATATATATATATATATATTATCTCCAACCCGATATAATAAAAGTATAATCCGATTCCGACCCGACCCTAGAACTTTAATAAAAAGCCTCGATTAAACCCGTCCCACACCAAAAAATTAATAAAAATATTAAATACAATAATATATATATATATATATATATATGTATATATATATATTTATAAACCGGGTCGGGCGGAAATTTTCACCATAAACCCAAACCCGACCCAAAAATCGAAAATTCAAAAAAAAATTGATCCTATCAGATCGGGTCAGAATACGCCATATTTAGTTTTTTTTTGCCATCCCTAGTTTTCGACCTATTGGACGACTCATCCGGATCAAGTTTTGTATAAGTCCATTATAAGCACGACCTCTCAACTCAGTTTTTTTCATTCACAACATCAAAATTTGAACTTATAAACTTGTTTAAGGGACCTAACACCTCATCCAGCTGGACCAATTAATTGTTGGTAAAATATGTTTAGTACTTTAAAAATATGATACGAACTGCAAGTAAGGAATAAAGAAAAACCCGATTATAAGAAAAAAAGAAAGAAAGAAAAAAATAAAGAGAAAGAAGTTCGAGGATGTCTGCAATGCATCAACCATGGCATAGATTCTGTCTTTAAGAATGTTTGATATCGTTGATTGGTTGTCAAGAAAATAACCCAGAAAAGTGTTTCCCACGAAAATAATATACCAATAATTCTAAGGGAAAACTACACTAGTGGTACCCAAACTATTACCGTTTTCCTATTTTGGTCCTTAAACTATGTTTTTCGGCAAAATCGTCCATTCTGTTACATAGTTCTCCTGTTTTGGTCCCCCGACGTTAAATAACTAACTGTTTTGCTGACGTGACATTTTTTAAATATTTTTTAATCATTTCTCTCCCATCTTAAAAAATGTCACGTCAGCAAAACCGTTAGCTATTTAACGCCGAGGACCAAAACAGGAGAACTATGTAACAGAAGGGACGATTTTGCCGAAAAATATAGTTTGGGGACCAAAATAGGAAAATGGTAATAGTTTGGGGACCACCGGTGTAGTTTTCCCTAATTCTAACTACAAAAAGGAAAAGAAAAGAAAACTATTCACATTAGCCTCGAAAATTGCCCCCCCCCCCCCCCCTTTTTCCAATTTGAGTTTTGAATTTAAATTCCGTTAAAGACTATAATATGTTGTGAGATCTAAGTTTAGAGATAAGTTAGAGAATATTGTCAAATTCAAGACATATGTGGAGAAAAAAAAATAGGGATTAAATTGGAATAAATATCAAATATATGAATTAAATGTTGATTTATCCCCGAAATAAAAAATGTATTGGCCACTGGATTTAACTTTTAAGGGTGTTCGGAGGATTGCTTCATCTTTATCGATATTAAACACTTAACTGAGTTAATGTTATGAATTATTTGAATAATAATTTAATCCAGAAAATATGAAAATTTATTTTGTAAAATATTAATTATCCTTTAAATTGGGGTATTTTAGTACTTTCACAACTGAATTGGCGTTTGACTCGTGATACCAACTCATCCAATCACCTTTTTTTATTAAATAGATTTTTCCTTTTTACATTCTAAATGACAAATATCAAGATTTGAACCCATACAAGATGAGACAACATGACAAATGTCAGCTAGTCACTTTATAATATAGAAAATAACTATGCCTAATTAAAATAGAGAGGTTAAAACCGAATTTCACCAACTAGAGGGACTAAGACCATAATTAGACCTTGATATATCAAACAGTTGCTAAATAAGGGAGGGACTAAAATCATTTGATATTTGATTTTCAGTTCTTCAGCAAACATTTCCTTCTCTTTTGTTGTTAATCATCATCTTTCTCAGCTATCCACAGATATCGAGCATATGATGCAAGGACATGGCTGCCATTAACAATCATAAGGTTCCATTAAAAACAAGATACTAAAATTTGTTCGAAACTTCAAATTGTTCTGATTAAGTTCTCAAAGTATCAATATCGTACCAATCATGCCATTTTGTAAGTCTTTTTGATCAGTCAGATACGGTTTTAAAATCAGATCATGTGTTTCTAATATGCTTCATGTCAGATCGTCTAAACTGATTAATAGGATAATGAAACTTTGAGGACTCAATCAAAACAATGTTTGAGACCTATCTAGAAATTGCGATATAGTTTAGGGACTTATTATGGAATTAATCTGATAAAAAGAAGAGGATGAAAAAGTGAATAATACCAATTGATTGGAGAAGCCTCTAAGTCCTTAACAACTCGGTCAAAATAGTATTAATATCGTATCAATCATGTCATTCTATCAATCTTTTGATCCGACGAGTTAAAAAAATATACATGAAGACATTTTTTTAATACATCAGATTCATGTTTAAAATCATATCATGTGTTTTTAATATGCTTCATGCTGGATCGTCTAAACTGATCATAGAACCCGATTAATAGGATAGTGAAACTTCAGGGACTCAATTGAAACATTATTTGGGACCAATATAGAAATTGTGATATAGTGTGGGGATTTATTATGGAATTAACCCGATAAAAAGAAGAGGGATTGAAAAGTGAATAATACCAATTGTTTGGAGAAGCCTTAACAGCTCGATCAAAATAAGATTGGGCAAGAGCTTCATCGCCATGGTTAACCCATATCAGATCTCCATACATGGAAAGGATTTCGCCGTCGTCTGGCTTCACCACCGCCGCTTTCCGGCAATATTCTTCAGCTTTCAGAGGGTCACCCTGCACCTCTTTCAAGAACTTAGCGTAGTTTGTGAGAAGAAGAGTCTCTCCGGGGTAAGTTCTGATCATTCCCCGGTAATACTCATCTATTCTCTGTTTCCCTTGACTCCAATCTCCAAACCTATCCATTCCGCCGCCGTGATCGCCGTCACCGTGAAGGGAGACTGGTTGGAAGGTGACATCATCATCTTCTTCTTCTTCCTTGACGGAGTATTTAATAGACCTCATGGGGCTGAGCTTATGCTTGCTGGGAATGGCGAAATGCCTCGTCATGTTGCCATCGGACGACGTTCGTTGGATCTTGTTGATCGGCGACGGTGTCAGGGAAACGTTCTTTGATGGGATTCGGTGAGCGGAGTCGACAGGCGGCGGCTTCTGAGGGACGGACGATTTGAGGATGGGTGACGATGAGCTTCGGAGAAGCATTGTCTCTGGGAAAACTTTTTCCGGTGAGGGTTTTCTCAGAGAAGGAAGAAACGAAAGGAAAATGAAGATTGTTTCTGTTTTGAATCGTAGGGTTGACGAAAGGAGACGACAGACGGCTACAATTTCGCAGATTTTTTTATCGTATCTAGCTACTTTAATTAGAGCGAATGTAAATATATATTTAATGGTAGTGGACATGTGTAAATATCATTATATACGAGTAAGTAATGGATATGTGATGGATTGAAGACTTTATTCATTCATATCTGCTCGCCTCACCTTGCACGTGAATTTTAGACTATTGTAAATTTAAAGATAAGTTTACGATCTGTTCTGTAAACTATAAGATTCTAAAAAACAAAATTCGTCTGTTTGTTTTTTGTGTCCTTTATATGTTCCACCTAGAGGTGATAACGAGCCGAGCCCGAGCCTAGTCAGGCTCATTATCACCCCTAGTTCCACCAATGATTTTATGCCACATGCATTATAATTATTTTTGTTTTATTGATAATATATGTTGCATAAAATCATGGCATAATGTCAAAAAATGCCCCTAACGTTTGACTGAATAGTCATTTTGACACTTATTCTTTTTTTAAAACAATTTAACCCTTAACGTTTTATTTTGAAGACATTCTCAACGGAAATGTATGCTCTTTCGACGAGCGTTACACCGACGGAGTTTTCGTATTTGATGGTGAAAATGATGGTAGAGATAAGTGTCCGCAGTATATGTGGAAACGCTGGTTCCAAACAAGTCCACGCCCATCTTTCTCTATCAGTCTGGTCCTTGCAACCCTTGCTTTGTCCAAACCAACCTTTGCATATATTTTGGAATCAGTAATCTGTAGCACAATTTGCACATGTTATCAAGAAGGTTTCATAGAGTTAAGGGTGTTTTTTAGGGTAAACTATATATTTAGTACCTAATTTATTATTGTATTTCTGTTTTAGTACCTCATTTTTTTAGTAAAATGGTACTTAAAATGTACACGCTCTTTTTAATTAGGATAACAACAATTTTAGTCCTAGAATTTACACATTTTCTATCAAGTTGGTCTAAACTATCAATTTAATCATTATTTTTAATATGGGTTTTATTTTGATGCACAAGCTGTGTAAATTTTTTTTACACAACCCTTTTATAAAATTTAAAATTTAAATCACAAACCCTAGCAACCTAAAACTTAAACCCTAAGTCCTAAACCTTAAATTCTAAATTCTAACCATAAACCTTAAATTATATACCCTACATACTAAACCCCTAAACCCTAACCTAAAATCTTAAACCCTAAACCCTAAAATTAAAGGGCTTGTGTAAACTTTAGTTTACACAAGCTTGTGCATCAAAGTATTTTCCTTTTAATATTTGTAGTTTTAACTCCAAAACTGGGGAAAAGAGAGCTATGGTTTCGGGAAAAAAGAAAGAAAAAGAGGGAAATTTGTTGTTTTAACTTTTAACCCAAATATTTAAGATGATTAAATTGATAGAGTTTGGACCAAATTGATTGAAATGTGTAAATTTTGAGACTAAAACTGTTATTATCCCATTAAAAATGAGCCACGTCATCAACTCCGTTAATTTTTAACGTTCAAAGTACTAAAACAGAACAAAACATAACGTTAGCTACCATTTTACTAAAGAAAAATGAGTAGAATACTAAAACAAAAACAAGATAATAGGTTAAATACTAAATATGTAGTTTACCCCTTTCTTAGATAATTAGCAATAGATGATTATTTCAATATATCGGTAGTGAAATTCTTTTTCCACAAATGAAGTTTTAATACTATCCGGAAAACTTTGACAACATAGTTTGAGGGCTTACTTAACATTTTTCTTTAAAAAAATTGAATGCTTTAATTTAAAATTAAAAAAAGGATTTTAACTAAAATTTTCAAAAAATAAAAATAAAACTTAGTGAGAACTTTTAAAAATTTTAGGACACTTAATTAAAAATATTTAAAAACATAACAAGATTTTTTAAAATTTCAAATGTTCCAGATTAAATTTTTTCCAAAATTTAAAGGACTAAATATTAATTTTCTAAAAAAAATTGGGGGACCAAGCTCTCTTTGGCCATTGCGATCCATCCCTAAATACTATCATTCCTATTCAATAAACTCTGACCCCTAAAGTTTAAACTTTAAATCTAAAACCTTAAATCATGATCTCTAAAACTTAAACCTCTAAATTGAACGCATGCTTTTAGTTAAAAATTTCACCACCAATGCATAAAATAATATTCCTTGATAATATTAAAAAATAGAAAGATAAATTATCCTAAACTAAAATATAGGGACTAAGTATGAAATTTTAATATAATTGAGAGAGCAGAAATGAAAGAAAATTGAGATTGTAACATTATATGCTTTGAATTTATGGAAAAGTGTTTATTTATTTCTTTTATATATAAGGAGAAATTCACTTACAAAACACTTTCATAACTCTTTTTATATTACTAATTTAATAATTCGTATTACTTATTTCATAAATATAAATTTATGTTTTATATCAATCAAGAATATTATCTTTATTGGTATATATTTAATGGTTTAAAGTTCTTTTATCAAATAACTAGCCCCTAAACTTGACACGTTTGGTCAAATTGACCATTAAAATATTTTGGGATCAAATTAACCCCTAAACTTATAAGTTATTATAAATAGTTCTGGAACTAAATTGATCAAAATTGTTGAGTTTCAGGTCAAATTTGACACAAAAAATTGAAGGTCCAATTCGACTAAATTTGTCAAATTCAGAGGTTAATTTAACTCGGAAAAACTCTAGAGGCCAATTCGACCAAATTTACCAAGATCATAGACCATTTTATGTTTCATTGTCTTGCTCAAACGGCTTTAATTTTAGAAATTTGTTCTTTTTTTAGTTAATCTCCTCAAAAGGTTCTACCTACTCAATAATTTTATACTCTTAGTTCTAGTAAAGTTGTCACGCTTTGATATTTAATGATTAAATTTTAAATTTTACCGTTATAAATGAATCGATTCGAATTGAAATAGTCGTTTCTATATAAATCTCTATAATATCTAATTTAAAATAATTTATTTAAATTAATCAAATTATGTCAGCTATAAAAAAGTACACATAAAGAATAACATTAAAATTTCAATTACAATTAAACTAATTAAATCAATCAATCGATAAAATCCAATTTGTTTTCAAAGCTAATAATCAAATGTGTTTAGGGACATCTTGATTATCAGATTCCATCAAAATAGAACTCGCCCTCATGCGCATGGCACACTCCAACCCCTCCAACACAGTCCAAAATTCCGCTTTCAAAGTCGAACAACTTCTTAGAAATTTTGAGAACCCAACAATCCAGTTTCTATTAGCATCACGGATAACCCCACCACACGACGCACTACCATCTAATACATTACAAGCACCATCAACATTTAGTTTCCAAACATGCATCGAAGGAGGGGACCATTTAACATGTCTCCGAGAGCTGAAATGTACACCTCCCGGCCGAGTTGTTGCAACCGTACTTGCACGGGCGGATTCCATAGCTAGCCGGTGGCTGTCATTAAGCACCGACCTTCCCTCATTCGTCTCCGGGTCAAAAATCCGCCTATTACGAGCACCCCATAGATTTCAAATTAAAGCACCAAACAACAATGGCCAGTGTTCATCGAAAATTCCAAAGACCTTCGGCTGCACTAGATTAAGTCGAATCCAATCATCCAACGGCATCGAAAAAAACTCCGCTTGCTTATCCATAAGAATCAACCCACTCCAAACTGTCGCTGCACAAGGGCAAGCTCGAAAGATATGGTCAATATCCTCGATGTTGGCGCCACAAGCAACACAACTAGTCGAATCCGTGAGATGTCTGCGACCGCGCTCCACGTTCGTTAAAATTTATTATCAAAACAAACTTCAAAATTTTTTGCTAAGGGGAAGGACAATATTTTAGGGATTGAAACAAAGTTTTTTGTGTGTCATATAACATGATAATCTCGTCTCTAAGTTTAGATATTATTGGAAAATTGAGTTTGCTTAAGATAACTAGTTAGGTTACGGGAAGAATATAATTTTCAAAAATTTCCCCTCCGTTTTTAGTGTCATAATTCAAAAAAATAAAATTTAAACCATAATTTTAACTCATAACCTTAAACTCTAATTTTTTATTAACTTTGGGTTATATATATATATATATATATAGAAACACCAAATGGACAGGGCATTTCTGTTTTTTTTTAGTGTTTCAATTGTTTAATTTTTTTTTTGAAATTTATATATATATTGATCCTGAAAGAAAATCGGTAACACAGACCTCGTTAAAAAACCTCCCTACACCTATATGGAGGAAAAAGAGTGTCACGTGAAACTGATCTGATACACGCAAGTTCGACAACAAAATCAACAACAAACATTTCCACAGTCGGCAGAAGCTTGGCTCACCAAGCTTATACTGCATACAGAGCTAACCTGGCAATTCACAGAGGATGGCCACCTTGTCGTGCTTCCACAACAGTGACGAGCCGTTACCCAAAGCCCGTTTTGCTAGCCTATCAGCCATCTGATTTGCTTGCCTAGGGACCCCACTGATTGACCACTTGAAGCTAACCCCCATACTGTGACATTCGCGAACCAGCTCCATGAAGACGCTGGGAGTTGTCATAGGATTTTGCAGCCATTCCACACAAAGTGAGCAATCTGTCTCCGGCACCAGCTCGCATGGACGATTAAGATCAAGATCTTTATAATTTTTTAAGGCCTCCCTTAGAGCCAGTAATTGGAATACATGCGTTTCTTGTATATCAAAATAGAAAATAGAAATAAAGCAACAACACGTTAATGAATTTCTTTTAAAAGATTCAACCTTTCCTTCTTATCAATGTCAATCTAACTCAATTATCAATTTTTTTTTGAAACACGAATTGATTTTATTGAGGTAATTAATCGGACACTACGTCGAGCCTCATTAAAAAACTTTCCTAATCCTAGTTGGAGGAAAAAGAGTGCATCGACATAATGTGAGTACATCCAAAATTCCATTGGAAAGACATCAAACGTTAGCATCACTTGATATATACCAAAACAAAAACCAGGTGGATACCAATTATTCTGACGCAAACGATGAGTAGTGGCCGATGCTGGTCTTTGGCTCCGCGTCTTCAGTCATGTTCGCAACATCGGCCAAACTTCGACGGCCTCAACTTACTTCGACAAACAATTCTTTCGTGCGGTTAATACCTTTCTTTGCTAAATCATCAGCAAAGCAATTCATTTCTCTTGGCGCCAAGTGTGTTCTCCACTTGAAACCTTTGCTGCAACTGAAACACGCTTCAATCAAATCTTTGAAATTCTCAGGAGCCTTCTGGGGGTTATCAATCCATTCTACTGCCAATTTGCTGTCACTTTCTAATATAAGTGTATGTGATTTGCACCATTTGGATTTGCTAAAAAAGTTCAGGGCTTCCATGATTGCCCTTAGCTCTGCCGAAGTTGCATCAGCTTTTCCTATGGATTTGGAAAAGTACATAAGCAACTTCGATTCATTGTTTCTCAGACAGCCTCCAATACCTGCATTTTCGTAGTTTCGGCTGACCGCTCCATCCGTGTTGAACTTGAGTTCCCCTTCTCCAATTGCCAACCAGTCGCGCGGGGTGTGACTAATTGCATCACAGAGTATAAGGCTGAAATTAGAGGGATTATTGATTAATAATTGAACGGAGATCAACTCGTCCGGCCACTTAGCTTTTGTCCACCAGCACAATCTTGTCAAACAACTATCGAACAAGTTGTCTACTTCTACCTTCGAACCCTTGAAAATCGATTCATTTCTTTGTAACCAAATGGTCCAAATGAAAGCAGGGAAGCTTAATTGCCAAATCTTGTCGTTGATACTTGTCTTTTGCATTGTATGCCACTGAAGAATCAATTCTCTGAAATTAGATGGAATGATGAAGTGGACGTTCCATAGACTCCACCATTTTTGCCACAACCTCCAAATTAAAGCACAATGGCAGAAAAGGTGAGAAACTGTTTCAGGTTCTTTACTGCAAAACGGACAGGCAAGATGTTGATTTTGGATACTGCCTCTTTTAGCCAATTCAACCCTGGTAGGAATTCTTCTGTGTGCAGATTTCCATATAAACGCTTCGACATTAGGGGGGCTGCTTTGACCCAAACTAATTTCCAAAAGTCATCCCTAATCATCATGTCTCCAATCGCAGCACTGCAGAAGGATTTTACACTAAATATGCCATTCGAATTAGCTTTCCATCTCACGTTATCTGAAATATCTTGACATAATTTGCCACTGCTAATAAGATCAAAGAAAGCTTCCCGAACCTCATTTTCCCAGTCAAAAGTTCTTCTTCTAAATTCAATCTTCCACAACCAAATCCCATCTTCAAAATGTCCAAACTCGGCGATGACACCTGATTTGTTCACAGCAAGCGCATACATTCGTGGGAAAAGCTCCTTCAGCGGGGTATTACCTATCCAGGTTTCAGACCAGAACTTTATACGCTTCCCATTTCCGACACTAAAATGGATGTTCCTTGAAAAAACACTGTCTTTGTTGGTTAGAGGGCGTATAATTCCTCTCCACACCCACGACTTGTTTGTTGTCTTGAGATTCTCGGGTAGCATCGAACTAGAATCTTGTTCATATAAGGCAGCCACAAATTTACGCCACAACGCATTTGGTTCAGAACCGTATCTCCAGAGCCATTTGCTTCTTAAAGCTTCACTCATGTTGTCAAAATCCATGAGGCCTAATCCCCCAGCTTCTTTAGGTAGGCATAGTGTTTCCCATTTGATCCAGTGGATCGATCTTTTTTCCAGCGAGCCCCATAAAAAGTTTACTATTAATTTTGATAACTTCAAACTTACAGAGTTGGGCATGGGAAATAGTGATATGAAATACAGCGGTAAACTTGATAGTACGGATTTTATGAGAGTTATGCGGCCTCCGAAAGATAACAGTTTAGTTTTCCACCCTGCAAATTTTGACTTGAACTTCTCCACAATAGGGTCCCAAATTGCAGCAAAGTTTTTCAAGTTCCCCAGCGGTAAACCAAGGTAGGAACTAGGAAGTTTCTCGCTTTTGCAGTGTAGCAGAGATGCCCATCTATCAACTTTTGATTGTTCTACGTTTAGCCCTATCAGCTTGGACTTGCGCAGATTTAGTGATAATCCTGAGACTAGCTCGAATCCTCTCAGTATACGGATACAATTCCTGATTTGAGTTTCACTTTTCCCACAAAACACCAACAAATCATCAGCGAATTGGAGGTGGGAGATCTCGATAGAACTATCCTGACATTTGAAACCACAAAGGAACCCTTTAGCGACAGCTTCACGGAAGAGAGAGCTGAGGACCTCGGCAACTAGGTTGAAGAGCAGTGGAGATAACGGACAGCCTTGTCTTAATCCTCGCGAGATGTGGAAAATTCTTGTAGGGGAACCGTTGATTAAGACTGACATTTTAGCAGTAGAGATGCACAACTTTATCCAAGAACACCGGTCGTGAAAACTTTAGTTTCTACAAGCAGATTAGTATAGGGATTTAGGATTTTAGCTTGAGATTTAGAGGTTAGGAGTTTAAATTGTAAGGTTTATGGTTAGAATTTAGGGTTTAATGTTTAGAGTTTAAGATTTAATATCTAGGGGCTTAAGATTAGGGATTTCAATTTTAAATTTTAGCCATAGATTAGACATGCTTGTGTAAAAAAATTTACACCACCTGTGTATGCAATAATTGTCCTTAGACTTAATGGGTAAATAGTATCAGCTCCTTATGGAAATCATCATCAAGTGATCTAAGTATTATAGACTTAAAAGATCAATCTTTTTTCACGAGGTATCTATATTTCTGTACTGAACAAATAGGAGTTAAAATTTTAAAATCCTACTAACAAAAAAAGAAATTTATATTTTTGTCTTGGAGCCTAGAACAAAATTATTTTCGAGGGTCGAGTCTCAAAGTCAAAACTTACTAACACACGAGTACACACCAAAAGGATCTTAAAACTAAAATCATCATCAAATGTTCTAAGTATTATAGACTCAAATGATCAATCTTTTTCACGAGGTATCGATCCTTCTATACCGAACAAATGGGAGTTAAAATTTTAAGATTCTACTAACAAAAAAAAAAATCGATATTATTGTCTTGGAGCCTGAAATAGAATTATTTTCGAGCGTTGAGTCTCAAAGTCAAAACTTAACTTTTTAACACACGAGTACACGCACCAAAAGATCTTAAAACTAAAATCAATATCAAGTGTTCTAAATATTATAGACTCAAAGGATCAATCTTTTTTAAAAGGTATCAATCCTTTTATACCGAACAAATGGGAGTTAGAATTTTAAGATCCTACTAACAAAAAAAATCGATATTTTTATCTTGGAGCCTGGAATAGAATCATTTTCGAGTGTTGAATCTCAAAGTCAAAACTTAACTTGCTAACACGCGAGTACACAACAAAGGATCTTAAAACTAAAATCAACATTAAGTGTTCTGAGTATTATAGACTCAAAGGATCAATCTTTTTCAAGAGGTATCGATCCTTCTATACCGAACAAATAGGAGTTAAAATTTTAAGATCCTACTAACAAAAAAAAAGAAATCGATATTTTTGTCTTGGAGCCTAAAATAGAATCATTTTTGAGCGTTGAGTTTCAAAGTCAAAACTTAACTTGCTAACACGCGAGTATACACCAAAGGATCTTAAAACTAAAATCAACATCAAGTGTTCTAAGTATTATAGACTCAAAGGATCAATCTTTTTAAGAGGTATCGATCGTTCTATACCGAACAAATGGGAGTTAAAATTCTAAGATCCTACTAACAAAAAAAAAAAGAAATCGATATTTTTGTCTTGGAGCCTGAAACATAATCATTTTCGAGCGTCGAGTTTAAAAGTCAAAACTTAACTTGCTAACACACGAGTACACACCAAAATGTCTCTAGTTTTATTCAAACAAAAATCCTCTACCTTTTTGGTGTCTATTTGTATGCTCCAACACTAAAAAATCAAAGTCTAAACTCTAACCCTAAAATTTAAATCCTAAACTCCAAACCCAAAAATATATCCTACACTCAATATTCTAAACCTTAATCTTAAGCCCTAACTCTAAATCCTAAACATGTTTTTTTAATGTTGAGACATGAATAAAAGCAAAAAAAGAAAGAGACTATTTCTACTTGTTTTATTCGGATGAAAATCGTCTGCCCCAAACTATGCCTCTTTTAGTGTCCCCACTTTTAAAATGTGGGTTTAGGGTTTAAAGTTAGGGGTTGTTGTTAGGATTTAGGGAAATAGAGGTAGGGTATATTTTTTAGAGTTTAGAAATTAAGGTTTAGGATGTGTGATTAGGGTTAGGGTTTATAATTTAATTTTTAAGTGTTTTTTTGTGTGGGATATGGTTAGGGGTAGAGAATTTTTGTTCGCTTTATTCTAGTATCATATAAAGTCATTCAACAACATATTTAGGCATTCTTAAAAGGATAGAAAAACTCTGCCCCTTTTTGGTGCCCCTACTTATGCTCTCATGCTTAAAATTAGGTTTAGGGTTTTAGGTTAGGGGTTGTGGTTAGGGTTTAAGAAATTTAGGGTAGGGTGTATTTTTTAGGGTATAGGGTGTATGGTTTAAGATTTAAAATTATGACTTAAAAATTCAATTTTATAGTGTTTTTTAGTATTGGAGTATAAGTGCTTAAGTAGGGGCACTGAAAAGTGGCACATGTTTTTTATCTTCTTAAAATACATTAAAACATCATTTTTGGCAATAATAAAAGAAGATATCACTCGATCATGCTATTGAGAACCAAAACATCAAACTTATTCAAAACAAGAAGCATTTTAGAGATTGGAAGTATGCTATCTCAATCTCCAACAAAGAATGAAGCTCCAAGCTAAGCCTAAACACTTTTTTCCCCTTAGCTTGAGAAGACTGTTCAATTTTTCATTATATGTTAAGGGTAATTTGGTTATTTCTTCAACTGAATATACGTCGAATGCTCCCCTACCGATGCATTTTTACGTCTCACAGCTTCGGCAGATCGTTTAGTCCCGTTCAACTTCGGCACAAGAGTACTCAATCAGTGAGCTATTATTCACATGAACTTTTATGAGCTATGTTAATGTACATAATAAATGCAACTTGAGAGCATCAAGACCAAATGTTCATGATTGTAACTATTCTAAGTTCTAACAAGGTTTAAGATTGTTGTGTTGGTTGCATAAGCAGGGGATTTTGTTCTAAAGAATGTTGTTTAAGGACGTTAATTCTTAATTAATGTCCAGCTTTGCACAATCATGGCATTCAAACTACATGATGCGGATGAAACAGAATACAAGGGAAGCTTATATCAGCTCCAGCAATGCATTCTGCCACTTGGCATTCTTCCTACGTTTTCAATCATTTCAGTGGAGTCCACAGCTGCAAGAATGGAGCAAACCAAGTCCTAATCACATGAAAAAACAGGTTTCCCGGCCAAAGTGTTCATGTTTTTCTTGATGTTTTCTGGTATATTTGGACCAATAAGTGATGAAACTGGTCTGCAACTTGCCATATTACAAGGATTCCTTGTGATATATAATGAGGTATTTGGTGATATCTTACCAAGTATTCTCTGTCATTCCTTTTCCTCCCCTACACACATAATCATTCGTATTTCGTTATGGCCTCAGTCACTCTCGAGGAGCTCCACGCGTATCACGCCATCGATCGATCGATATTCTCTCGAATGGTAATAAATCTTAGGAGGGATCCAGCTGAATCTATGTTGGTTATGGCCATGTGGTTTTGGCTCGAAGAGACAGGTTATCCCAACATAGTCGCGAAAATCGTGAACGTGTCGGATCCTGTCTTGGGAGCACTGGCCGGTGAAGCGGTTATGTGTTTGAATTGTCTCGGATCGAAGAATTCCACCATTGCACCCAATGGCATTTTGCCCCTTACTACAAGAATCATGGAGAAAGATATTTCTCTGCATATGTTCCATCAGAACAGGTTCAGCACAATCAATGGGATCAAAAATTTCATGACCACCGTCTGTTCTCGGATTTTCACCGATATCTTGCAACATGTGATGGGGAGCACATCACATCCCAATCAGCCTCTTGTCATCCCTGGTTTCCCTCACTCCTTATTCGGTAGTGTCACAATAGTGCCAAGGGCCATGGACCATGACTTCCCTATAGGTGGCTTGTGGGGATGGCACCCTTCCAACAACTTTACCGAGGACGACAGGACCTTGTTTCTGACCTTCTCCCGGGGCTTTCCGGTTACAGAAGAAGAAATAAGGGAACTCTTCACTAGGATACGCGGTGTCTGTGTTGACAGTGTACATATGCAGGAAAATGTGTCCAGCGGTGAACAACCTTTATTTGCTAAGATGGTTCTACGTTCCGTCACCAATGTTGATCAAATACTGAATGGGAGACACATAGCCAAGTTCCGGATCAACGGAAAACACATATGGGCACGGAAGTATGAGCGTAGAGAGTAGATGAACCGAGGAAGGGTGGTGGTAGAATTGATATGGTAGCTGTGTGATGTAGGGAACCTGTTTGTTAGGAAACTTACAGCCTTTAGTACTTAAAAATCTTCCTTGTATGCATTGTTTCATTAATATTTGCCAACTATGTATTGTTTTATGGGAATCAAAACTCAACTTTGTTATGTACCTTTACATTAGCATCCATCAAACTTCGAATCTTACCGATTTCTATCAGTTAGCAAAATATGTTCGGTATCGATTGATTTCGACATTTCATCAACCTCTATACTTAACAGCTGAAATATGACCATAGATCTGATATTTGCAGTGACAATTATTCAGCAGGGTAGCCTGTGCAGCCTTCCTTTCTTGTTTGAGGGAGAAAAAATTTAAAAATGCGTTTGCCGGGAGTCGAACCCGGGTCTATTGCTTGGAAGGCAATTATCCTAACCGTTGGACTACAAACGCTTGATGGCTTTCTATTAAAAATTATTTTATTACATTATTTATTGTATTTATTGTCACGGATGTCATACTCCATCTCGACTTCATGTTAAAATACGCTTTATTCTCCGTCTTAAAATCTACATCGACATCTCTCGACACATATAGTTTCGGATTTTTTTTCCTAATTTTTTTTAGCACAATTAGGGGTGATAATGTGTCTGACCAGCTCGCGAGTTACTTGAGTTTGACTTGAGTTCGGATTCAGCTCGAGACCTTAATAAGCCAAATTGAGCTGATTAAGACCGGCTCAAAAAACTCGTGAATAGGTTCGGAATAATTATATATATTATATATATATGCTACATATGCACTAAAAGTAATTTGTTTAGCAAAAGAAAAATAAGAAAATAAAATAAGAAAATTTTACTAAAAGTAAATTAACTAAAATAAATTGGGTATTTTTCTTAATTAGTTGGTTGTTTGATTTTGTATTTTCTTTGATTATGTGTTTGTATTGTAAGAATATTTCTTGGTTATTTGGATTAATCTAATTGTTTACCACTTTTTCTCATTTTTCTTTGTTACAGTGTTGATTATGAAAAGGGCTTATAACGAGGCCCCATATTTTATAGAAAAATTATCTATTTCAAGCTAAGCCCGACAAGCTCCGAGCCGAGCTTAATAGTATTGCTTCCAAGCCGAGTTTGAGCTTAAAATTCCGAGCTCAACGAGCTTCGAGCCCGAGCCAAGCTCAATAACACTGTTTCGTCAAAGAAAAAAAACTCAACTTAAAAAATTTATATAAATAGATAGATAAATAAATAGAAATATATATATATATATAGGGTTTTATTTTGATGCACAAGCTGTGTAAAATTTTTTTACACAACCCTTTTATAAAATTTAAAATTTAAATCACAAACCCTAGCAACCTAAAACCTAAACCCTAAGCCCTAAACCCTAAACTCTAAATTCTAACCATAAACCTTAAATTATATACCCTACATACTAAACCCCTAAACCCTAACCTAAAATCTTAAACCCTAAACCATAAAATTAAAGGGCTTGTGTAAACTAAAATTTACACAAGCTTGTGCATCAAAGTATTTTCCATATATATATATATATATTCTATACACAAGTGGTGGAAAACTGAAAGTTTCCACAAACGCCTTAATTTTAGGGTATAGGGAGTTAGTTTTAAGTATAGGGTTTAGGGGTTTAGGTGTAGGGGGTTAGAATTTAGGGATAGTTATTTCAATTTAATGTTTAGGGTTATAATTTAGGGTTTATAGGTTAAAACCTAAACCCTCACCATATTACCCTAAAAACTAAACCCTAAACTATAAACTCTAAATTATAACCCCAAACCTTAAATTGAAATAAATATCCCTAAATTCTAAACCCATAAACCATATACCCTAAACTAACTCCCTATTTTAGGGCGCTTGTGGAAACTTTCAGTTTTCATCGTCAGTGTATAGGATATTAATCCATATATATATATTGAAGTTTTTTTTGGCCGCTGCTTTATTCCCCAAAAGAAAATCAAGGAATCTCAAACTAGGGCATAATGGCAACACCTTATCATGCCCCCATTGATTTGCTTCTTGTATGAACCAAATGTTTGTTTGATTTCTTTTACACACAAGTGGACATGCTAGATTCTCTATGTGTTATCATAATGTGCACATGCTATGCAAACCCAAATTTTGTATAACATTAAATCAGTGTAAAATTAATTCTGATAAATGTTAAGATTGCAAAATCTAATCGATAAATATGTGTTTATTTTGGGTTCTATTTAAGATGGAAAAAAATGAGATAACATGGTTTTCTTACACTTAAGCTCTGTTCAGCATTGTTGGGTGGACGCCGTTAGACATTTAGTAAAAGTTGAATTTTTTAGTTGTGGAAAAACGTCCATTTAGACGTTAAATTAGATGGACAAACGCTCGTTTAATGTTAAACTAGTGGTTGTTTGACATTGTTTCTCCGTTCGGCGCTCCAACGCATGTTGGAGAAGCATTGTTGAATGGAGCTTTAGACTCTTCAATATTAACAATTGGTTATATAAGTACGGGTGAGCAAAACTTGATTCTACTAGAAAATTTTAAATTATTCAATTTGACTTGATGAAAATACTCGACTCGTCTTGGGTCGAAAAAAATTCAAATAAAATTTGAGTTTATAAATTTAAAAATTTGGGTAACTCAAAATTTTTAGTAATTATTAGACTAATTTTGAAGTTCGAGTAGAGTCTCTCAATTCTACGTGACATATATATATATATATATATATATCAATTACATATGAAAAAATATGAATATATATATGTGTATTGTATATTATTATAGAAAATTGTTTGAATTGGAACCAATTAGTATAATATCATTATAAATATTTACAATTAAATTTAAATATAAACTCGAACAATTCAACTCGAAAATTTTTCAAATAAACTTTAAGTTACAAAATAAGAGTCTTGAACTCGATTAACTCAAAAATTTTGACTAGACTGGATCGAATGTTCACCCATCTATGAAGTATTACCCAAATAATATAACCTCCATTCCTAAGCTAAACGGAAAGCTGTGAGCTGAACCTCCTACTTTGAGAGTTATAAAAACAAACTGCCCTGTCTCACGGAATCTTTCCTCTTCACACAAAAATTAAGTCTAAGTTGGACATTTTTATTCCATTTTTTTTAAGTTGAACTTAATTTTTTTTTTTAAATAAAGGTCTAAGTTGAAACTTTTAAAAATTTAAAGTATTTAATATATATATATATATATATATAGTTAAAATTTGTGGGGTCAAATTATTTTTTTCAGAGTATATTGTATTTTTTCTTGAAAGAATGCTCCTCACTGTTTAGATTTACGAATAAACATGTCCAAATTTCTTAAATCTAAAAAAATTCCCAAACCTCTAAAAATAATAGATTTTGTGTTTAATTTCATAAATTTTAAAGAGTTTCAGAACAAATTTAAACCGATAAAATGGTGAAAGACAATGATACAAATTGATCGGTGTTTAAGATGTCTGAAAAAAATCACCGGAAAATAACAGTTTCGGACGACAACTAAAAACTGATAAATAAAACTTGATCTCGATGGAGATGACA
Source organism: Hibiscus trionum (assembly GCA_030270665.1). Taxonomy (NCBI): domain Eukaryota; kingdom Viridiplantae; phylum Streptophyta; class Magnoliopsida; order Malvales; family Malvaceae; genus Hibiscus; species Hibiscus trionum. Next base: position 39,813,262 of record BSYR01000022.1, read on the forward strand.
AGGTGGAATTAAAATTTATTCTTTTAACTTCTACATACACATATCATGATCAAACTGCCTCACCATCCAACTCTTAACAATTTAACAACTCATTAGACATAAAATTTTAATTTCAAAAAATAAAAATTATATTCGTTCAAGTTTTGATTCATGAACATGGAATGTTAAAAAGGAAATTGCTTATAAAGCACAATAAAGGATGATAATGAGAGAAATGAAACATTCAAATTAAAATTGAAAATTTACCAAAAATAAAACTGAAAGCAGCCAAGATAAATATCTCTGTACAGCACGTTTTCTAGTTTTTAACCCTAAATAAATGGATGTCATTTTCGTAATTAATCAAGATATGATAATAATTTAAAAATATTTTGGGATAAAAATCATAAAAATGGTAGGTAATTTAAATGTTGAAATAAAAAAAAAATTAAATTCGATTCCTTTTACGTACTAAACTTGTGCAACAAGAAACCACTTGTACAGTACCAATTCACTTCAGTGCGTTCCTCCCCCCTTCGATTTATAAGCGTCTGTTTCACACGCGCCACATTGGACACTCAAACTTCGTTTTAAACCTTCAACACTGAAAGTTAAGACTTTGAAAGAAAAAAGCTCAAATCTTTATCATGGAATTCAAATTCAGAGGTGTTGACGATCAGCCACCGTCAAACTCCGTCCCTTCATCGTCGTCCGGTTTCAATCCACCGTCGTCGGATCAGATATTCCGACCTAACTCTAACGTCGAGTTGGAGAAGTTGCAGATTAGAGAGGAGATAGTCGCGATGGAAATCGCGCGTCGGAGAGCCCTAGAGGCCGAGGTGAGGAGGGAGATGGCGGCCGAATTGGAGATGGCGGCCATGCATCGAGTTAGGGGAACGGCTTTATCTTACGAACAAAGCCTCACAATGCTCCTCGACCCTAGGCTTCCTCTCGTGCCTCACTTTCATAGCCTCAACAGCTTTCGGCCTGAGGCGCATTTCAGCTTGTTTCCACCGCCTCCTCAACCGACATTGCTGCCGCCGCCGATCGTGTTGCCTCCACCGATGCCACAGGTTTTGGAGTCTAAGGTTAAGGATGCTTCGGAGGAGATGAAGAATAGGCTGATTAAACTGGTGAGCCCTTCAATTAGTATATACTCAATAAAGTATTTCATCGTCAGAAAGTAATTGTTTTTTTTTCTATTAATTCCAAGTTTCAAATTTTATATCCACACTAGTTTGTCATGTAAGATTCTTATGCACAATGACCGTAAAGGCATGAACCCTTTTGAATTCATGTATGGGACACATTGCTTCCATAGATCAATCGGGAAGGTATTTTTCCAAGATTGCTGTAGCTGCTTTTAGGTATTTAAATTGCGGTTGCCGCTGCATTTTCTGTTCGCATTACGTTTATCGTGGTTGTGGACACGACGGATGTTATTGTGGCCACTGCGGGTAATGCGGTTTCGGACGGTGCCTATATACCGGCCGCTATTTAAATCCCTGGCTGCTTTTACTCGGTGTGTTATAGACATCTATTGCATTTTTCCTAGAGTACAATAGACCGATGATGAATTTTCTGTTCCATTAGCAACAGCTTTTTCATGGCATGTTACAGTAATGTTGGGGCTCATTGCTCAGCATTGTTGTGAGAGGAGTTTTATGTGCCCATTACAAGTGAATAAGTGTTGTTATTCCTTCAAGAAGGTTATCTTCTGTTTTGTAGGAAACATTTATGCTTCCCTTCTGTCGAATTATCCGGCATCATGTACTAATGATTGACAGCTCCATACTTCATTTTGTTTTGGATTTGTCCATGCATTGAATGTATGCTTCTGCGTGCTTTATTTATCATTTTCTTTGGGATCTCAATGCAAGGTCACCTGGTCTCGGTATTCTGTTGTCTGCTTCAAAAGTTTCTCATGACAGTGGAGAAACCAAGGCAATACACCTGTTTAATGTTTCATGTTAGAACTGCTAGATCTAGATAGTGGAAGAAATGACATTGTTTGTTTTTAGCTTTGGTTTGGGATGATGTCATTTTAATACTGTTAGAATTTCAAGTAGAGATGATAATTGAATCCATCTAAAGTTGATTGGATTTAGTTTATGTTGATGTGTGCAAACTCATTGATTTACTTTCTTCATTACCATGGATTTATACGTATCTTGGTTTCTATGTGTGCGCTCCTAACTTTCTTTAGTTGAAAAGGTCGATGGTAAAGCGATTGACCCTTGTTTAATGGATTAGCATCACAACTTTCTGGTTACGGTTTCTTCTTTTGTGTACCATATGCAGCCTAAGCCTGATCCTAATCGTGTTGTTGGAGCAAAGTGGAAAACACCGCCTCCAGCAGGAACCACTGAACTGCCTCAGCCGTCAATTAGCTCGAAGGTGAAACAAAATGACGAGTGGAGTTGTGCCGTTTGTCAGATCAGCGCCACAAGTGAGGAAGCTTTGGCTGGTCACCTTGGAGGTAATAAGCACAAGGCTAATGAAGCAAGGCAGAAAGCTCGGGAAATGGAGAAGAATTCCAATACCGTAACACTGCCAAAGAAACTAAAACAGTCGGATGAGAAATCGGAGGATAATGGAAAGATGAAGACTGAAAAGGATGAGCAACTGATTAAGAGAGAGGGGAAGGAAGAAGGCTTTATGGAAAAGAAAATTGCAGATTCCCTTGAGAAGAAACATGCACCAACAGCGATGGACGAGGTGGAAAAGAAATCTGCAGATTCCCTGGAGAAGAAACATGCACAAACTGTGATGGATGCGGGGGAGATGACACCGAAAATTAGGAAAAAGAAGGGAATTAAGCTTCGGTGTGAAATCTGTTCAGTTGATCTGAATTCTGAGGTGGCAAGGGAAATTCATAAAAAAGGGAGGAAGCACAAGGCTCGACTCCTGAAATTTGGCAAAAGCAATGCAGCTGCCCTTGCTACCCCCATCACTGATACCGTCGCCGAGCAGGCAACATCTAACGATGCTCAGATGCCAAATGTCGCTGATGTGGTTTCTGATGAAGCAAAGGTAATGGATGTTCCAATGGCTGAGAAGTTATAAACCATCACCTACTGTAAAATCGACTGTTAAAACCGAACAGGAAACATACTCTACACACATGTTGGGAGCTCCCCAAATTGCACTCTGTATCTCATTACCATCTGAATCTTCTAATTAGATGTTGGCATTTTAGCTGAAACCCAAAATGTACCCCAGATTTATTAACTGATCAAATGCCAAGGGTTTAGAGTAAAATTGCCATTAGTTTAACCTTGCTCCATCATTATCTGATCCTGGAGGGTGCATGAATTGATACTCAACCTAACATTAAAGCTCTCTTTTGTGACATTTGAACTAACTTCACCATGCACTTGGGCGCCATTTGTGTTTGCATTTGTTTCAGGGCCTCGGTTTCGGACCCACCGAAACACTCGAATATTGAGAGTTTGTGGTCACATTTTAATCGAAAGTGACAACAACTTCCAGCCTACTCCAAATACCCATTTCAACTACAATGATGGAACAGCCGGCACTTCCATTGCTTAGCAAAATGTAAACTATGGAGCTAAGCACCAAAGTTTGGTAATCTATCAACAACCATTCACGCCACATAATTGCAGGTAAGCAATTTTATACATGCCAACTATATGTTTTCTTTACAAAAAAAAAAGGAAAGGAAAAGAACATATAGCAATTAAAAGAGAGGAAAGTAGGCAAGCTAAACTTAGTCCTCAATCCCTCCATCTAAGCACTTCTATTACAAGAGATTCTTAAACCCTCAATGCCACCTGATCTTGCCATGAGATCTTTCTTTTCCTGACTCTGCTCGGTCCATTTCCGGTGTTCCTGCAGGCTGATATTTTAATATCATGGTGCTGCTCGTCACTTGCAATTCGGATTGAACTTTTCTTGAATTCCTCTATCCTCATTGAATTGTCCATGGCCTGCAGTTCTTCCTCCTCTCTCTGCAATGGAAGATAATTGAGACCACCTTAGCTTGTTGTAAAAGATTATAGCATGGGAATCGTAACAAAAATAACTTGTCATAGTTAGAAGAAGTAGATTACCGAAATCTGGTTCAAATCAAAAACCGGTGTCATGGTTCGAGTAGTAGCCTCCTTCCCACTGTAAAGCCTTTCTTTCTGGTTTAAATCGAGAATCAGTGAAGAACTTGGTAAAACAACTTCCTTCCCACTGATTTTTTTGTGCTTCCTCTGGTTTAGGTCAAACATCTGAGAATGATGAATGTAAGTGGTTTCCTTTTCATTATAAGTCTTTCCCTTTCGGTTCAGATCAAACCCCGTAGCCAGGCGTCGCAAACTATGCTCCTTTCCGGTTGATTTTTTTTCCTTCACATTTGATTTACTTCTAACAACTGCATTCTGTGGCTGCACAAAGTTCCGGCCGGGTACCGTGTTCAAAGATCGGTTTTGCATCAAGAACTTGTGCCTCCGTTTCAAAAACCTAAGAACAAAAATCACAATCAGAACTCCGAAACCGAAATATCTCTATATCGATAATTGTGATTCTAAAGCCTATATGAATCATAAATTGTAATGGAGGAACAAGAACATACCGAACTTCGGCCAACAGGGTTAATTTTCGCTCTTTCATCATCTGCAATCTCTTTCTCATGGCTTCTGTTTCCTGGAAAAACAAAACAAACCACATATTCTACCATCAATTTTACCACCAAACATAGCAATGAATTGAAAAACAATCAACAATTTTATCATCAAACATACATCAATGGATCAAGAGGGAACAAGAGAAGATCAAAACAATCAACACGCCATCTTCTTATTCTCAGACCAATCTTACAGATTCAAGAAACAAGAACACAAACAAAGAAAACCCCAAAACATAAACAGAAAGATCTGATAAAATCTGACAAATCCAACACCAAATCTAATTAATCTGGGGAAAAAAGTTACCTTGTGCAAGTCTTCAAAGTCTTGCATAAGGCTCTGGTGCCTGAACCTTGCCCTTTGGTCCTCATACACACCATATGGAGAATACTCCATAGCAGCAACAACCCCTTTCATCTTCTTCATGTTTTCAGATCAAAAGGCCAAAACAAAGAAAAATGAGGAAAAGAGGGAAAAGGAGAGAAAAAGGAAGAGTCTTTGATGCAAAAGGAAGGAGAGAGATATGAGGAAAGAAATAACAAAAGGGAACGTGAATAAGGAAAAGAGAGAGAGATAGGAAGGTTCTGGTTTTGCTGTTTAGTCTGTGAACAACTCTGACCGAGACAAAGAGAAAAACCCAACGAAGCCCACATAATAACTCGGTGAAAAAACATGTTTTCTTCTTTTTCAAAGAGTCGAGAGACAGTGATGAAAGATTGAATTTTTTTTTCTCTTTGGTTGCAGAAAGGGTATTTCGGGTACAAACGTTTTTAGATTAGTTTTCTTCCTAAAGGTGGGTTTTTTGGTTGGATGACATTTGAAGACATTCCCCCCATCTCCTCCTCTTTGGTTTCTTTCTTGTTTTTCTTCTTACATAAGCTTTTTTTTGTCCATTCCACCTAGGTATTACTCCTCCAAGAAAAAGAGAGAAAAGGGTAAAGGTAAAGCCTTTGAGCTGGGAAAAAAAGCAGCAAAGGGTTTTTTTTTCCTGGTGTTTTCAGCTGTTTTGAGAGGTTACCACTTACAACCAATGCAGAAAGAGATGATTTTTATTTCACATTATTCAAGTCCCCGTTGTTTGTAAATTTCCCAACACGCCCTTCCATTTGTTTTTTCAAGGACTGCTTCAATTTCAACCCAGAGACTCCCTTTTATCTAACAAGTTATCATAGTTTGGACTCATTCATAGCATATTAATGGTGGTGTACCACATTGAATAGTGATGGTGAAACCAGCAGAATTCTTCTGTTTAGAGAGACCCCTTTGAATAGCTTAAAAAGAAAGCTGAAATGATGGTGTTGAAGATTTGGAAATGATTGAAAAAGAAGAAGAAAAGATACAAAGCACATGTATTATTTAAGCATACGACTGTATTATTACTATTATTATTATTAGGGTAATTAGCACATGCCCAAAGTTTACACAAGCGTCTTAGTTTTAAGATTTAGGGTTTTTCGTTTGGATAAATATTTTATACACAAGCGGTGGAAACTGAAAGTTTCCATAAGCATCTTAGTTTTAGGGTATAGGGAGTTAGTTTAAGGTATAGGGGTTTAGGTGTGAGATTTAAAATTTAGGGATAGTTGTTTCAATTTAAGGTTTAGGGTTAAAATTTAGGGTTTATAGGTTATAACCTAAATCATCGTCATATTACCCTAAAAACTAAACCCTAACCTATAAACACTAAATTATAACCCTAAACGTTAAATTGAAACAACTATCCCTAAATTCTAAACCCCTACACATAAACCCTCTAAACCCTATACCCTAAACTAACTCCCTATACCCTAAAACTAAGGCACTTGTGGAAACTTTCAGTTTCCACCGCCAGTGTATAGGATATTAATCCTTTTCATTTAGGGTGTAAGATTTAGGAGTTTAAGTATAGTATTTTTGAATTTAGGGGTTGTTGATAGAATTTTGGGTTTAGGGTTAAAATTTAAGATTTATAAGTTAAAACCTAAATCCCTAACCACATTACCCTAAAACCTAAACCTAACTTTAAATTCTAATCCTAAACCCTAAATTCTAATCATGACCCTAAATTCTAAACCCTTACCCTAAAACTCATAAACTCTAAACCTTAAACTAAAACCCTAAAGCTAACATTGAGGTGCTTGTAGAAACTTTTTGTTTCTATTATTATTATTAGTTTTCAGAGAAGACAGCCTTGTTTTGCCTATCTCTTTGTTATCTGATATGGATATGTGACTGTGAAATTGAACAAATTTCCATATAATCCTTTCATTTGGCAAACTTAAATATATAGGGTTAATTGCAGTATACGTCCTCACGAGTTTGTGATTTTTTTAAAACCAGTTTGAGAGTATGCCTTTAGTCTGCAGTTCCAAAACCCAGATGTACATGTGAAAGTGAAAACAATGGCCTGGAATTATGTCAAAAGGTTTAGTAGTGGAGGACCAAAAAGGTTGGGAAAAGAAAAAACATGTACTTTATGGTGCTCTAATTGTTTGCTTTCTTTTTTTTTTTTTGATTAAAAAGAGAACTCGCTACATTCTCGTGCCTCGTTAAAAAACCTCCCTAAGCCTAATTGGAGGAAAAAGAGTGCACTCGAATGTAGCTACATATGAACCACACAAATCCACGCCACAACCGGCGAATCAACACATCATTCCACATTTGCCCCAGTCCCTCCGGATTACACCATCCTGTGCATCCAATCGTTGGCCAACCATCGTCGCAAATCTTCTGGTTCAACAGTTAACAATTCCTCAGCAAGGTCGCCGTCCATCGATTTCGCCGCAATCCTATCGGCCACAGTGTTTGCCGAACGATCAATGTGTCTCACCACAACTTCCCAATTCCCCCGCAATCTTTCTTTGATGTCCGAAAGCAGCGCATTCTCTTTATTAGACGTCTCCCTACCTTGCACCATCCGAACTGCCTCGGCACAATCCGATTCAATGACAACCTTATCAATCCCAAACTCCCGAGCATAACCAAGTCATTCTTTAATTGCCCATAATTCAGCCGTGACAATGTCACACCGTCCTAAAAAACGATGAAAACCGACCAACCATTCGCCTTGGTCGCCTCGGATAGCCCCCCCTATCGTTGCCAAACCGTTGGAAATGTTCCTTGCCGCATCAACATTCACCTTTACCCAACCCGGTTCCGGTGGCACCCAACGCATCACCACACCCTCCGACCGAGCCGGGTTCAACACAACTCTACTACGCTCCTCACGGCCATCCAAAATGAGCTGAGCAAACCGACGCGCCTCCTCGACAAAATCAGCCTTCTCAACCCACTCACAATCAAATAATCTACTATTCCTCCGCGACCACAACTTCCAACACACTACCGCGAACAACACCTTCCAACTGTCATCCCCACACACACCTTTCCCGGTTATGTTTGCATGAATCCAGCTCTCACAAGATTGTGTCCAAAAGTCACCCCAATCATCCGGACTGCGCAGCTGTAACCAAACGCGACTAGCATGTGTACAATCACGCAGAACATGCAGTACACTCTCAACATCCCTCCCACACCAATCACAGCAATTGTTGGATGCCATATGTCGTCTTACACGTTCCTCATTTGTAAAGAGCGTCCCTTTGAAGGCAAGCCAAAGGAAGGATCGAATCCTTTGCGGTACCGGACAACGCCACAAGCATTTCCACACAATGTTCGGTTCCTCAGACTGTTGGCTGAGAGATTTATACGCAGATCGAACTGAAAAGAGAAAATTCGCCTCCCCCTTCCAACCAAGCCGATCCGGACCAAGCATATCCGAAGGCGGAATAAAGGTTAAAATTCTAAGGACACAATCCTCAGGAAGAAGTAACCTTAACAAATCCACATCCCACCTACCTACGCTATTGACCATCGCGGCAACACCACAAGAAGATGGTGTCGATGAATCCAAAGAAAATGACGCCAAAGGACCCAACTCCGGAATCCACACATCATACCAAAAATCAACAGACCTGCCATCACGAACAATCCAAACCACACCCTGTCTAACCGCCTCCCAAACCCGGCTAATGCCCGCCCACAAGCGAGAGCAATTATGCCGATGAATACTAGAAGGTAAGGTATCCTGCCACCTATATTTTGCCCGCAAAATTCTGACCCACAACTTATCAGTATCTTGCAAAAGCTGAAAACCCAGCTTCATAAGAAAAGCAAAATTCACATTTTCCAGATTCCGAAAACCCAAACCACCATAGTCGATCGGCTTCTGCATCTCCTCCCAACGAACCAAGTGCATACTTCTATGTTCCGATGTACTACCCCACACAAAAGAACGTATCAGTTTTTCAATGTCCAAGCATACATATTTAGGTAACCAGGAAGCCTGCATAGTATAGCTAGGAATGGCTTGGAGAACAGACTTCGCTAACGTGACCCTTCCTGCAAAGGATAATGAACGAGCTGGCCAAGATGCAAGGTGACTTTTCACGTTATTCACAAGATACTCATAAGTCGCCGTAGTTACTCTAGAATGCAAAAGAGGAATTCCTAGGTATTTACCCAGATTACTCACCTCAGAAAAACCCAAACCATCCGAAATGACTCTCCGTAAGGCACTATCAGTATTCTTAGAGAAAAAAATATGGGTCTTAGCAGCACTAACCTTGTGTCCGGACGATGCACAGAACTCGTTCAGCACATGACTAATAACATCCATCTGAGAGACTGACGCTTCCGAAAACAGAATCACATCATCAGCAAAAAACAAATGCGATAAACCAGGGCCATTTCGACTTAATCTAACCTCGGCCCAGTTCCCCTGATTAACCTGTAGATTGATCAGTTGTGATAAACGCTCCATACAAAGAACAAAAATGTATGGCGAAAGAGGATCACCCTGCCTGATACCCCTAGACGGGTAAAAATGCTCAGTTAGCTCACCATTCCACATAACATGCGAAGAGACGGACGTAACGCAGTCCATGATTAACCGACATAGGCCTTGGGGTAAACCCAAATCACTAAGCGTATCCGCAATAAAATTCCAATCTAACCTGTCATACGCTTTTTCCAAATCGATCATAATCGCCATCCAACCCACACGCCCTTTCTTTTTGCACATAGAGTGGATTGCTTCCTGCGCCACAACAACATTATCCATAATACATCGCCCCGGTACAAAACTAACTTGGTTGTGCGAAATCCAGCTCGGGAGGAAAGGCTTCAGCCTATTCACAATACACTTCGATAACACCTTGTAAATAACTGGGCACAAGCTGATAGGACGAAACTGACTAAAAGACTCAGGCACCTGAACCTTAGGCAACAACACAATGACTGTTCGATTAAACTCATGCGGTACGGGATTTCCATGAAAACAATTACGTACAAAATCAACAACTTGCGGCCCCACAATATCCCAATTTTGCTGATAAAACATCGCGTGAATACCATCAATTCCTGGCGCCTTCAACGGGTCCATAGAAAAGACGGCAGCACGGACCTCCGCCGCATCAATATCCTTCTCCAGCAACACCTTTTCCCCGCTAGAGATAGTGCAAAAAAGACCCCTATGCTCCCAATCCGCAAGAGATCCCGCCTCCTTAGAAAACAAACGCTGGAAAAAACGTACCACACCAACTTTCATCAGCTCAACATTATCACACCAATTCCCATCCTCAAGCTTCATCATAGTATGGAGCTTGCGTCTCTGCCGTTGTTTTGTAGCATGATGGTAATACTTTGTGTTTCTATCACCATCTTTGAGCCATTGACTACGAGAGCGCTGAAACCACAACAATTCCTCCTGCTTCATCACAATATCAAGGTCCTTCTTCAACTCAAACTCCAAATCATGAAGGCTAACATTAGCAGAAAATTCCGCCGCTTCCTCAATCCCTTTAATACGCGCCAACAACTTCTTTTTCCGACGACCAATGTGTCCAAAATTTTCACGATTCCAATATGAAGCACTATTATGAAAATTCACCAAATTCGATTCAATCGATCCATTGGCATTCCAGCAATGGGATAAAACCAAGTTGGCAATTTCCACCATTGATGACACTTTGTGGTGCTTATTATTACTGTTTACAAATCAGAATTTAGCATTGGTTGTTGATTTTGGTGGGAAATGAGAAGAGAGCATATGAAGTTGGGTTGTATAGAAAGTTTGACCACAGAAAGTGAATACAATTAGGGGTGTTCAATCGGTCGTTTACGAACAACTCAAAATTCATTAACCGAAATTTATTTCTTTTAACCATTAACTGAATCAAAATTTTTTCAAAAATTTTTAACTGAACCGAAAAGTTCGGTTAATTTGGTCGGTTTTCAAATTAACCGAAATTTATTATAAAATTTTGGATAAATTACACAAAGGGTCACTAAACTATGTTAAAAATGATCTTTTTAGCCACTGAACTTTCAAAAATTATAAAACAACCATTAAACTTATCGGACTATTACAAAATGATCATTGACTCATTGCACTTTATAAAATATTGAAAAGTTTAATGACCATTTTATAATATATCAAAAAATTTAATGATCATTTTATAATTTTAGTGACAAAATAAATACATGTAATATTTAATATATAATAATTTCGATTAATTACCAAATTAACTGATTTTAAACCGAAGTAATCGATAACCGAAGTTTGAAAAAAAAATTAACTGTTAACCGACTATACCTAAAATTAACTGGTCGATTAACCAGGAAAATTTTAGTTTGGTCGGTTAATTTAGTTAAAACCAAACTCTAAAAACCCCTGAATACAATAGTAGATTTCAATATTTCATAGGCTTTGTAACTTTCAACTGGACCATGACTATGGGGGCTTGAACTTGTGAAGTAGCTGCCTTTTGTTGAATGTTGAATGCATTAGTTTGAACCAAAAAAACCTATGGTGAATTGATTGACCAAATCCATGCTAGTAAGTACATAACTTGTACCATTCTTCATCACCACAAAGGGAGAATAAAATGGTAGGGTAACTAGCTGAGATCATGGAATGGAACCAGGACTGAAATTTAAATTTGAAACGAATAGAGTTTTGAAAAGTAATTAAATTATAAAAATTAAGTTATGGTTTAGTTTCACTAATTTTAAAATTAGAAGGTCTTAAAAATAATTAAACCAAAAAATGAGAAGTCACATTTTAATTTTATTAATTTATTATAATAGGGTCTTAAAAAAATAATAAACCAGAAAAAATTTAAGAGGAGCAAAGACTTAATTGTAATAGTTTTAAAACTATTACTGGCCTAAAATATAATTAAACCAGTCAAAGTTAAGGTGTAATTGCCCCTCACACCTTCCATGTAGATTCGTCCTGTTTGAGATGAAGACCTATACTATGCAAAATCCCTCTCTATCCAAGAATAAGAGGATATTAAACATTTAAACGTGTTCAATCTCACGTTTACTATAGATTATACCAACGATAATGTCAACCGAATTATACTCAGTATTCCTTGAATTTTTTCCGACTATTTATTGTTAGTCTAGTTCATTACATTTTCTTACATGTTACATTAATAATAATATTAACCGAATAAAACTCAATCGATAAAAAAATAAAGTATTAAATTGGCTTTTGGGCCTTTTCAAGTTGGGTTTAAGTTATGTAACACCTATGAATCACTTTGGAACAAAATTAGGCCTGAGAAAATCAAACCTACAAACAAAAGAAAGAAAGAAAATATCCACCTTATCTTCTTCTGAAATCTTTGTTGATTTTGTCTGTAGAAAAAAAAGTCTGAAATTTTTATCGGTGAAGAGAACCTTCAAAGGAAATGGCTTCGTCCAGTATTGTGACTGCTCAAATATCTAATCAACTTGGAACCGTTGATTGGAAGAAGCAAAGCCCTTCACTCTCTCATGGTAACTCTCTCTCTCTGTTTGGTTGCTGAGAAAATAGAGGATCAGAATAAACCATGATAAAAGTTTTGATTTTGATTTATGGGTTTGTTCTAGTGATTTATTTTTATAAGAAATGGAGTCTTAGCATGGCTGGAACTTACTATTGGATCCAATTTAAATCATTTTAATAAAAAAAGGTTTGAACTTTCATTTCCCCATTTTAATTTTTACCAAGTTACATAGAATTTGCAGTCGGGTGTTTATCTTCATCAATTGTTCCTAATTTATGATGTTAAATAGTGGATTATAAAATGCTCAAAATAGGGTGGAAATAATGAATTGTAATTTGTTTCTCCACTGATGGTTTTCAGGTAGCTTCAATTTAAATAAAAATCTAGCTGGTAAGCAGTTTATATCACTGTCGGCTCCTACGAAATCCGGGCGGAGCTATAAATCTCTACGCGTTAATGGTCTGTTCGGAGGAAAAAAGGAAAATGGTGAAAAGGGTGATGATGCACCTTCCAAGGTAAGTTATATTCGAAAACACTGCATGTTAATTTCGGCCATTATTTACAAATGGCTGCATTAATATCTGACATTGAGAAGCTTGCATTCGGATTCCGAATTATAAAAGACAATAGCCTCTTTAGCATTGCTATAGTCCGATCCATGCTTATACTGTTGTGACCTTTTTAATATAACTAATGTCCATTTGTAAACTAGTAGCTAATGCTAGTTGTGTTTGGTCCCAGCCTTGTCTATAATTGAATATGATGCTTCAAATTATGCTTTAGGTGTTTGTTAGCACTCAGTTTCAATGACCTTCTGATTTTCTTTTTTTAATTGTTATGCGTATTTTACTTATTACTGCTAGTTATTTATGCGAAACAAATTGCTAGCATTTGATTTTGGTAGTTGGGTAGATCGATGGGGTTAACCATACACGGTCTTTGCTTTGTCATATTTTATGCCTTAAGATAAGCTATATTTGCAGTCCGTGTTCATCGGATGCTTGTTTTATCCATGGTAAAGAATTAAAGATAATGAGATATAAGCCACTTTTGTATCCGTGTGAGAAACATATTCAATGAGGCTGTCTGCAAAATCAAGGGAGTCTAACTCAATTTTTTCCCTTTTTTTTTCTTTTATCAAACATACTTATATGCATTGTCATTCATAGTCGTACTTGATAGTTAGAAGACTGCGCCATGGTTGACTCTCTTCCTCCTTTGAGACTAATGCTTCTCTCCTACTAATTTGATTTTAGGCAGGAATTCTCGGAAACATGCAAAATCTCTACGAGACGGTGAAGAAAGCACAAATGGTTGTCCAGGTTGAGGCCGTGCGAGTGCAAAAAGAACTTGCAGCGTAGGGATCTTTTATTTTACCTACTATTAATTTTACTATCTTAAACTTTTAATTTCTTTCTGTGTTTGAGTTTCATTTTTTTTCCTTTCATTTTGTAATGCAGAGCAGAGTTCGATGGATACTGTGAAGGTGAGCTGATAAAGGTATGCTATTTCAGTTCTCTTTCTATCCCTCTAGTTCGATATAAGATGCCTTACATGAAGGATAGTTCCGTTTCAGTTTCCCAAAGAACTGTTGCTACTTTATATCTCAAGTGATCCTATGATGTATCTCTCTATTATATTCTCTTTTCAGGCAACATTATCTGGAAATCAGCAACCCATACGCATAGAGATTACCGAGGCAGCAATGGATTTGGGTGCAGAAGTGAGTATGATTATGAAACTACTTTCCCGAAAGATTACTCGAGATTACTCCTCTCTATAACAGTTACGCCTTGGGTTCTTTTTGTTTTCAAAATCCTTCCAAGGAATGGTTCAGGGAAGAAACCGCTTTGAACTTCCACTTGTTTAGTCAGGTCCCAATACTGGGCCATCTTGGGCTGTGATTATAACCATTGAGAAGAATTTAGAAGCTGTTGTGCGTTGTTTTGCTTGATTCCGATATCAAGTTGCTAACGTTTTATACTTAATTCTTGCAGAAGCTATCGCTTTTAGTTAATGAAGCATACAAGGATGCACACCAAAAAAGTGTCCAGGTGATTATCTCATGTCTCTCATAATTACTAGACAGTCTTTTATGGAATCATTTTGCCGATGGTTTTCTTTTTGCCATTCTCTCAGGCAATGAAGGAAAGAATGAGTGACCTCGCACAAAGCTTAGGAATGCCACAAGGTCTCAGTGAGGGATTAAAACAACAATAATCTCTCGACCGGCACACGAATGGAGCTTGTGAGGGGTGCGAAGCAAAGGTGATCTCTTGACTGGCGCCTGGATTAGCTTTGATTTTTGCGTACAAACTAATGGTAGAAATGCTCGTTTTGTACTTCTTTACTGTGAATTCACATTGTGATTCTCGTTTCCCGATCGAACTCGCACACTGTTCTAAACTGCCTTGATGTTACATAAGTTATTATTTCTATTTAGACTTGAATTCAGTTCCTTTCAATGTCCTGTTTCACACCCCCTTCCGCGGATTACCCGAAAGCAGGAACAACTGTATCCCGAGAGAAGTTGCATTCAAGATAATCTATTTTCCAGGTATTGTAGCATCTAGATTGTTTACAAAGGGAGTAGACAATGTTGCTTTGAAATGACAATGCAAGTGAAATTTTCTTTGCTACAATCTAAGTTTCTAGGCAACCAAACATTGTTAAGACCATTTTTCTCATTGTTCATGGTGAAATGCAGAACATATCAAGAGCTTGTGCTCGACATCGTCAACCGGAGTATAAATTAACAAATATAATTCAGTCTTTCAAGTAAAAGCCACAACCAAAACTCAAATGAATCATTCCTAAACCCTAATCACACATAAACAATGGAACTTCATTTAGACTTTGGCAATTTTTCCCCTTTCAAGAAGGACCTGAAAAGAATGAAAGCTCTCCTGGGTTGAAACATTGGAACTTCATGGCCAGCTCCTCTCACTGTTGCAAAAGTTAGCCCTTCATAAACTTCAGTCCATCCTCCAACCTAACACATTTCCAGAAATGCAAAATGGGAATATTTTTAGGAGAAAAAAAAGGGTTTTGTGAATTAAATGTGTTGGTGTGAGATTTCATTACCTGATTGCCAGAATACCATGGGTACCATGGAGTTTTGATATGGAGATTGAGATGGCTAAGGGAAAACCTGGTGGCTGTCACTGGTACAACTGAATCTGTGTCTCCACTGCATCAACAACCACAGTAATTAAGCTCATTAAATTCTGTCAGTTTTTTTAGTTATGGGGTGGGGTGAAAAGTAAAAACAATCAGTTCTGCAACAACAGATTAAAACCATGCAGTAAAAACAACCCTGTATGAACCTCATCAATTGCAGTCAAACACCCAACCTTTAAAGCCCTAATTTCCTAACAGTAAACAAGTGCCTATTGTATTTATCACACCTAGGACAACCGTAATAGTGGCGGCACTGCATATCCTATTATACATGTCTCTCGGGAAGAATGTAATTGACTGTTGCAAATCATTCATATGATTTGACTTGTTTTAGAAAACTCACCTGAAAACCCATATTCTTAGCCCTGCTGCAATCAGCTCTTTGTATATTGGTAGCATTGAATTTTCAGAATCCTTCCAGTTTTGTATAAGAACATCACTGTCCAATGACAAAAAAACCATTTCACAATGAAAAATTGAGAACAAAGAGTTCAAGATAATTGGTAAACTACTTGGGAAAATACCTGCAAGCAGTCCATTTATAAGGAATTCCAGTAGTATTTGCATGCATAGCCTTTTGCACATCTGGTCTATTATAGTATTTCTCGGCATAGTTTTCGGTACACGGATCGTAACCCGAGATCCGTCGATGCAAGAGGGTATTTTTTAGCCTTATCTGTCGTGCTGAATTGTTTGTTAACGCCAGGCAAGATGGAGTATAAATGCTGTATTGATCGATGTCGCCGAACTCGTGGTTAATGGCGTAACTTACAGCATCATCACATTTTGTAGAGCTTTTCTCTGCTGTGAAATTGCAGTATTTCATGATGGATTTGTAAGTTTTATCTGATATCAAGGAATGGCTCCACCAATATGTAACAGTTCCAATGTTGTCATAGTAATTGTCTGTCACAGCATTTCCTACCTGAATATGATCAAACAATTTTGAAGCTCTTTGATTGATTGTTTCCGATAAATCATGTATATGTTCGATTTACGTACCATAAATCCTTTAAGATTGATGATTGGATTCGAATGAGCTTTATTATAATCATGGATTCTCTTGGCCAACTGGGGAACATAATGCCCTGTTCAAACATTGACAAAAACTTGTATAACAAGCTAACTAAAATGATCGAAAAACACGTTCGCGACCGTTACTTACCTGCATAACTTTCTCCGGCAATGTAAAATTCCCGGTGCTTGTAGGCCGGAAATCTCGACATCCATCTGATGAGAAATATAAGTGCATCCTGAGCTGTGTCATAAACAAATTACTACCATTAAGATTAAGATGATCTATACACATAATGATGGTTAGCTGCAAAACCGAAAACATTTGAAATACCTGTTCGATTGTCACCGGAGTCTTTAAGATCGGAGCTTGTATTCGTGTAGGAGAATCCAACTCCAGCAGGTGATTCCAGGAACAGAATGTTTGCTTCTGCAAACCATGAAGAAATCGAATTTCGAATTCGTTTCATCAACGTTATTACAACTTGACACCAGTTTCATACGATATTGAGTTCGACACACTACCCTCGAATTCGAACATGGATATAAACACACACTAATTACCTTTATTCCATGAATATTTGTTAAGATAAAGGGATGAACCAGTTTTAGTAATCCGAAACGGTCCGATTTCCTCTGATGCTCCATATGCAACAGATGAACAACCAGGTCCTGTGCACAGTGAGCCAAGGACAAGTTCAGAAACATCAAACCATGGTGTTTTATTACAATATGGAAAATCAAATCCTCATTATTCACAAGAACCTTTTTACATTTGACTTTCACAACACATGGGAAAACATGAAAACAGATGTGACCTTGGAAATGAGAGGGTTCAATGGTCAAAAAAACATAATGGAAAATTGCATGATTTGATGCAAGAAAGCAAAGCAACATCAAAGAGTGGTCCTGTTTCAGTCTCCACCATGTAAAACGTGACGCCTTCTATTCTTTGTCAAGCTAAGCTAAACAACTTGCAGTAGGGTCAACCTTGGTGCATGGTGGAGCAGAAACTGCAGAAATTTGGGGCTGTCAAGGACCAATGAAATGACCATCATTAGGTTTTACTACAGTTATTAGCTTTAGACTTTTGATCAGCATTTTCCCCCCAGAATTTGTATCTGAATTCAGAGTCTTGGTTTTAGGATATAGGGAGTTAGTTTAGGGTATAGGGTTTAGGGGTTTAGGTGTAGGGGTTTAGAATTTAGGGATAGTTGTTTCAATTTAAGGTTTAGGGTTATAATTTAGACCCTAAACCCTAAACCCTAAATTCTAAACCCCTACACCTAAACCCCTAAACCCTATACCCTAAACTAACTCCCTATATCCTAAAACTAAGGCGCTTGTGGAAACTTTCAGTTTCCACCGCCAGTGTATAAGATATTAATCCATTATATAATGCACTGGCGGGGTAATTTTTTTGTTTCTACAAGTATCCTAAGTTTAGGAGTTAGAGATCCAATTTAGGGTTTATAGTTTAAGGATTTAGGTTTATGTACTTAGGGATTGTTGTTTGAATTTAGAGTTTAGGGTTATAATTTAGAGTTTATATGTTAAAATCTGAATTCATAACATATTACTCTAAAATCTAAACCTTAAATTCTAATCTTGAGCGCTAAATTCAAACCACAATCCTTATATTCTAAACCCATAAAACTTAAACCTTAAACCAAATTTCTAACTCTTAAATTAGAACATTTGTGGAAATAAAAAATTTACACAGTTAGTACATGTGATATTTTCTCATGTATGTATATTATGTACACATCTTCTCATTTTTTTCATCTTTTCAGAAGAAAAAAAAAACATTTAATGGTGTCTCTGGAGCAACCTGAGAAGGAACACCTACCTTCTTTGCTCTTAATAAAATAGCTAAGCTAACAGGTTTCTTCTCAGATGTCAGCTTCTGTTATTAATATGCTAGATAGGGAGTAGGGACCATATTATTATATTTTCTCGGCCTTAGTTTAATGAAATTAAATGAAGATTACAGTATATGGGTTAATTTCACTGAACATCCCCAAACTCTAAATCAGTTCTTAAGTTTTAAAAAGTTCTAATTAAATCGTTAAAGTATCGGTATTATATCAATCAAATCATTTTATATCGCATGAACAACTTATATCTGACTTGATAAGAAGATCCGAATTTTCCAAGCAACAAAATTATTTACAATTTGATCCATGTGTTTTAAGTACACTCCATGTTGGATTTGAGCTTGCATTTAAGGTTAATAGATTATAGAGGTACTTAGTGAGTGAATTAGGAAGTTTTTGGACTAATTTAAGATTGAATGCATAGTTTCAAGGACTTATGGTGGAATTAACCCATTGGAATCAGAACAGCTCGTGCAACCCCACATCATCATCACCTTGTTGACAGAATGCGCGTGCTTCAAAGAAACAAAAAGGAACTGTAGGAGAAATGGAGGGCACCTTTTTTGTTGCAGAAACATGGAAATTTTGGACCGGGAAAAAGCCGGTTCACTTCTGTGGTAGCTTTATCAGATACAAACGAATCGAATGACAAAGTGACAAATGAGATTCAACAGAGGGGAAAAGCTTTTCTTCTTGTGGGAATTAGCAGGCATGAACGTCAGTTTGTAGAAGGAATAAAGATTAAGAACCCTACAAAGTATGCAGACACAGAAAGATGACGAGTCCCCACACATGCGGACGGAGACGAACGCAGAATTTTATGTTAGGGTGTGAATTTTTATATTTAAAAAAAATTATACGCGAATTTGAAAATTTCAAGAGTACGAGACTAGATGATCAGGCTTCCTGTGGGGGTGTTTCAGTCTTGGTTTTCCTTCTGGATTTGATTATATACAACTGATGAACAGGCTTAGATGGTGCATTTTAGCCCTGGTTAAGGGGGTGCTTGCTAATTTGTTCTTTAATATAAGATCACCGCGTTTTGTGAATCGTTAGAAAGGTTAAATGGATGACTAAGATAAACAATAAGTTAGGTGAAGATTATCATTTAAAAGAAAGAAAAAAAAGTAATAAATTAATCTCAACCATCCATTTCACTCATTCAACTATCCACAAAACGTATAAAACTATAAGTTTTACGTTCTATACTGTACATGCAGATTGCAGACTCATGTAATGTAACCACAAGAGGCAAAAATGAAGGAAAACACAACTGACCTCCATTGAGCCAAAGCACTAGAGGTTTCATCTCAGGAGCCTTAGTGGCTTCCGTGAGCCAGTAAAAGAGAGCTCGGCCATGTTCCTCGTCGACAACAACGTGTCCCGAAAACTGCGAAAACGCCACCGGCGGTTGCCCCGGAAGCGACGTAATTCGATCCAGTAGTTGTTGTTTCGGCACGGCACCACCATCAATGCCGTCGACAAGTAAAGCTAATAAGAAGACAAGAAAGCCTTTGCTTTGCAAGTACTTTGCTGCTGCTGCTGCTGCCATTTTGGAAAATGAAGCCTATAGGTAAAAGTTCACAGGAAAGATAGTAATCTCATCAGAGAAGAGAAGAGATACATATAAATGGAAGTGTAGGGCTAAAGCAATAGACTTATATTATATATGGTGAATGATCTGTGCATTACTCACAGCAGCATTGCAGGCTAGGCAGCTGTGTGTGTGTGGACCTCTCTCGAGAATCAGATGAGAGAGAGAGGGGTTAGGTGCCCTACAAGAGGGCAATTTGAAAGGTTGGGTCAGAAATTTGGTTACAAAACCCTTCATAAATGCATCCATCTCTTGCCATACTGTAAATTGTAAATATAGGTAGTAAGTAGTAACCCCAACAGAAAGGCATGCATTAACCTAGAAATTCGTTATTCTTTTTAGTGTTTCTATTTATATTCTCACTCTAAAATATTAGATTTAGAGATTAAGATTAAAGTTTAGGGTTAGAGTTATAGTTTAAGATTATGGTTTAGGAAATTATGGGTATAGAATTTATGATTTAGAATTTAAAGTTATGATTTAAAATTTGATTTTTCTATATCAGGCATAGAAAGGACACCGAAAAAGGGCAGGAGATTTTTTTGTCCTGCATTAACTCCCAATAAATTCATTACAATAATAATGTTAACCAACAGGACAGACTCATGACTGAATATTAGGAGGGGTCAAAATATACATTTTTTTTTAAAATACAAAGAATTATTAAGTATTTAAACTCAAAAGTCAAGAGATGTGACTTAATTTGTATGATATTTAAACTTATAGAGATCCAAAATTGTTATTAGACCAAAAACAATTAAGGACACATGTCACCCTTCTTTAGTTCAACTCATTTTTGATTAAATATTTAATTATAAGTCTTTGTTTTTTTAATTTAAATACTTACTGTTTTTTTTTTACAAAAATTAAATTACTATTAGATCAAAACTTATCAGGTATTGAAGATTTATAACATGAGCTTTCGCCCCTTTATGCCCTTAAGGCACTTTGTCTCTATTCAACGAGAAATTATATTATAGGCTCTGGTCGCCACATCATCCGTAGTCTAAACCAATAAAAAGCATCTATTTCATTATTTTTTTCATGTCATCTTTTTTATATGAATTACAAGTGTCTTTTGTCTATCTATTTTTTAACTAAGAACTTTAACTGAATTTTATTAATAGAAAAGAAAAATTATAAAGTATAACACACTCTAAACTATGAATATTCATGAAGATAAAAAAATCAGAAAAATCAAAGAACATAAAAGATAAAGGTAAACACATTCTTTCCTATAAAAACTTGTTCCGTCTTCCAAATAAAATTTCAGCAAAAATAAACTTTAACCAAAAAGCTTCATGTATCAAGCATTCTTTTCGCTGCGAGTTCTTGGCACATTGGCAAATTACCACAAGGAGTTTAAAAAAATAACAGACCACCGATTATCTTGTGACTTGAAACGCTCGATACTACTTGTTATCTGAACGTTAAATTGCCCTAACATCACACAATACATTACAAAGACAGACAAATCCTGTAAAAAAAAGCAAACAAATAAATTAAAAAAAGAATCAAAAAAGTATATGTAAAACGACTTCTGACAAAGTAAAATAGAAAAAACGAAACTAAAAAGAAACAAACAATTCTTTATTAAAAGAGAATGATATTATTTATATACAACTAGTATAAACACTAGAAATTAGTCGGCGATATAAAAGCTGCTTTCAGAGACGATTCTGATAAAAAAAAATTAAAGAAGATTTTTCTAAAGTAACCACCTCTTCATCTATCTATTTTAACTATTTAAGTAGAGACAAATCACGTTCACTCGTGATCTTGTATGACTATAAAAATAATAAAGTTTAAGCTAGAATAACTCTTTACCAATTGATCCAAATGTTTTATTAAATAATTTTAATTAGTATAAAAAAAAGTTCAGACTGTCTAGCTACCTAATCCAATTAATGGAGGTAGACGTGTGAACTTTGGTTTTGAATTAGTTTTTGGTGTATTATCAGCCATATTTAAATGCATTAATTTGTTATATAAAACATTTCTCTATACAAGATATTAATATGATTTAAATTTTATGATAAAAAATATGATTTAACTTTACCGATTATCAATTGGTTTAGTAAGATAAAACATTAATTATTTTAGACAAGTCGATAGTTCAAATCTTAATGTTATTGAATGATTAGAGATGGAGTCGGAATCAAACTCAGGGAGACAAAGTATGATTAAAAATAACACTTGAGGACAAAATTTAAATAAATTGAAATTGGAGGTCCAGATAGATAAATATCACAACTAATATTAATAATGTTTATATATACAAACCAGGGACAACCCCGCCACCTACATACATCCGTCCCTAAAAGAGTCGTTTTCATATTAAATTTAAAAAAAATCAAGTTTCAATAGATTTTCAATTAAAATTCCGACTCACGTCGAATTCGGGTCGAACTTGTATCCCTCATTCAAAAAAAACCCAAAACGTTTTCTTCTAATTAGAATTCTAATTTTTTATAAGGCTTTAATAACATTTCAGCTATTCTTATTAGATACTTTCAATTGTTATAAGATTTATATATTTTAAAAAATAAAATAAAGAGTTATAGAATTATTCTATATGGATCAAGTTGGAGTCAAAGATAATTTTTTGATCAGAGTCGAACTCAAGTATCAAAATTGTAAAAAAATAATGAATTCGAAACAAAATCAACACAAAACATAAAAATCAAATCAATATCGATGTTCTGTCCCGTCCCGTTACCATCTCTACTTGAAACAACTTAACAAAAATGTTGTATTGACCGCAAAATCCAAGCAGTAAAGCAATGGAATGATCTGTGTATAAATCTCAGCCTTTTGGTGGTCCAGAATGTGACAATTCAAAGGGCTACCTTTGAATTGGTACAAATTCAACTCTAATACTACAAGCCTGTAAAATAAAAATAAATTAGTAAAAATATAAAATCCCAAAGGACAAGTCATTATCAGCTCTTTTAATTTTTTTTATAAATAATTGTATCTGATTTATTGACCGACTAATTCAGCACAAGTACTGTAGAAATTTATAATGGAGCGACCCTCATAACTCGATTTGCTTCATTCATAATACAAAAATTAAAACCCTTAACCTTACTGAGAAATTTAAAGTTTTATCCCACTAGACTAACTAGATTATTCGATTCTTATTATTCTTACAATTGGAGTGATATGGGAGGTTTGGTCCAACTTTCCAATTATTTGTTGCATCTTCCTTAACATCCCACATTAATTTTTCAATGCAAGTTGTTAAACTCTTTCATATTATAATCTTCTAACCCACCAAACTTTGCCTAATTTATCATTTGGCTTAAATATTCTCGAACTTTGATGTTAAATATTAGTTTAAATTTAATGCGAAGGTAAGTCTTTATGTGTCAAATGTGTTTAAATTTGATCTATATGTTCATATGTTCTAAAATTTAACATATAAGATAACAACTACATGATATGACTTGATTCATACAATATTGAACTTTAAGGATTCAACTATAATCTCTTAAAATTTAAGCATTTTAAGATTAATTTAAAATTTAAGGACTTGAGTGAAAAAACGGATGATGTTCATCTTAAGAGACTTGAGTTCAATCGCAATGTCCGTAAGGTTTGCGTGCTTTGTCAAAAATTAAAAATATATATAAACAGATACTACCTTATCACCTTTAGACTATTAAAAAAATTATTTTCCATTTAACCAACTATTTATTTTATTTGTATTAGAAGTATTTAATAAAGTATCCACTTAAAAATCAAAGACATATTTCTTTTAATAAGGAATCAAAGATATATTGCGGGTGTCGACAATGATTAATAGTGGACTTAAATCTTAATAATCAAATATGTAGTGTAATAACAAATAATATTATTTATTTTATCAATAAATAAATAATGAACTTACTTATCATTATAAAAAGGGTAAATTACACTAAATATCACCAAACTTTTAGGCATGCATATATTATACCACTAAATTAAAAATTGATATTATTTTAGCACTAAACTTTAGCTTAGGCTTCAATTATACCACTGAGCCGTTAAAATATCTTCACGTTATCACGCGTGGACCATTAAGATTCGTCAACGGCATAAATTTTAATGGTCCAGTGGTATAACAAAAACCTAAACTAGAGTTAAGTACTAAAATATTATTAATTTTTAATTTAATAATATAATTAATACTAAACATAAAACTTAGTTGTATTATGTAATTTTCCTAATAAAAATGTATACAAATGAAATTGTCTTAATCATTACTTTTTCGAAAAGCAGTTGACCTTTGATAACTACATTTCCATGGTCTAAAACAGAGATAAATTAATAAGATAATCAAATAAATGTCAACTAGAGAGATGATGTCAAAATAAAATTAAAAAAATATATAAAAGCAGAAAAAACATTCATCATTTTTATTAAAAAAAATTTATTAAAATAATAAAGCACAAAACTGAATACGTAAAGAAAAACTAAATAGAAGGGGAAAAGGAAGATAATAAAAAATTATGATAAAATATGGATAACAGTAATCCTTTGACCAAAGGATGTGAATTATTCTCCAAAATAGCTAAAGAAAAAATTACTCAGATTTATTAATTGATTGAATTGTCAGAAATGTTTATATTGATCTTATTTATATGGATCCAAATCTCGAAATTTATTTTATTAGTGTAATACCATATATTGACCAATTGCATGTTATGATTATTGGAAATTTGGAATATGGGTTTGACCATATATCGGTCTAAACTAATCTTATATATTATATATAGGTTGGTTCTGCCCATGATTTTCGACATGTTCCCTCCACTCTCTCTCTCACACACAAGATTAAGATCCGTTTACATAGTGTAATTTTTTTAAATTTTATACACTTTTTGAATCGTTGAATAGGTAAAATAGATAGCTAAAATTAACAATAGTATATGTGAAGATTATCACTTAGAAAAAAAAGTAAGAAGTTAATCTCAGCCATCCATTTCATCCAACAAACGTGTAAAACTAAGACACTTGTGAAAACTTTTCGTTTTCAACGCCAGACCGGTGCATGGAATATATATGTATATATATATATGTATGGTTTTAGTCCTTTTCATCGGGTTAAATGTTAAATTTAATGTCAACAATTTTAGAGTAAGTGGTTAAACGCTCATCGTTGACACCTTATTCTCTCCTTAGATTGTGGGTTCTAGACCTATTAGGAGCAAATTTTCCCTTTCTCTCCCCCTAGGAAGGAATTGTTCAAAAAAATGTTACCTAGGACGAGGGGAGGGGAAATTTGCTCTTAATGGTCTAGAACCCACAACATATAGGAGAGGGAATGTGTCAACTGAGAGTTTTTAACTACTTGTTCTAGAGGTTGTTGACAAAAAAATATTAAATTTAATCTCTCAACGACCAATTGATTTAATGAAATCAAGCACTAATTTTTTTCAACCAGATTAGTATTTTGAATTTTGACGTTGTAAATCGAACAAATTAAATTAAAAATATTGTTCCTATAATAAATGTCTGCAATACTTGATTTTGATTAGTCAGCCAATAAAATAAATTGAATATTGGATCATGACGAATATAAACATAGTGGCTTCTCCAATACTTAATTCGTTTTTGGATGTCATGCATTACCTCACCATGTCACATAATAAGTTAAACAACAACGTATCTTAAAAGAACGTGGGTTGGGAGAGTTTGGCTATGGATCCTTAATGACAACATCTTGTATTAATGTTCATGTGCAGATAAGATCTATGTACAACCATATACATGTTCATGGATTCGAATCATACACAGAGACGAACATATGATTTTTTTTAAAAATATTTATATTAAAACATTAGGGATACAAAATTAAATCATCAATAAAAATACAAAAAAATTAATTTATACAATAACTTAAAATTTTTAAATATGATCATATTCAACGTTATGAACGGACACAAGACTGTATATTAATTGTTAGGGGTTGAACTTATACAATTTTAAAGGGACGAAAGTATATTTTCAATTGACAGTACATAAAAAATTAAAATCATATACGAATTTTAAACTTGCAGGAATAATTTCCCCAGCCCCTCGGTTCATCCCAGCTCAATACATACCTAATTATATATAATAATAAGTAGAAGAGAGAAATCCCGTCGGCTACGGCACCGCCGTTTGAGCCCTATATGTCGCCTAAATAAAATCATCCATATGAATGTAACTTTTCGTCCACTCCCACATTTATGAAGCCAGCATGTCATATACAATCAGATCACATTGAAAGATTAATTTATAAGAGACGATTATTTTAATTTAATTTTTATAATTATTAATATTTATTAATTAACCGGTTAATTTAGTTTGAGATTGTATAAGTTTATTATAGAAGCGATTCTCTCAAACCAGTTTATTCTATTTATAATGTCAGAATTTATATTTTTGACTTTATTTTAAAAATCTTACTATCTTATTTTGCTAAATTAAATAGTAATGTAAGGTTACGTGAACAATCATGTCAACAAAAATAATGTAACATTTACAATAAAATACGTGTGAACTACCTCGCAAACTATTATAAGGTAGTGCTTTGAAGAATTTAACGATTCAGTTAACATTTTACATTAAATACAAATTAATTTGACTAAAAAGAGATTGTACGAACCAACGTGGTTGGTTCAAGTGGTAAGTACCTTGCATCACTTTAGCAGGTTTCGAGTTCGAGGACTTATGTATGCAGAAAATTTTAGCTAGAAAATTTACCCGCCAGGTTAAGTGTGCAATGTGAACTGGTCTAGATTAGTCAGGGCAAAGCCTTAGAAACTAAGGGTGAGAGTTCGATCGAGTCAAGTAAAAAAAATTTTGAGTTATTCGAGTTGGCGCGTCATATTTTACAACTCAAATTTTATTTGAAATTTTTTCAATTTGAGTCGAGTTTTCGTGTTCCTATACAATGTTAATTGTAATTATTTATCATGTTATAGTATAATTTGATTCTAATTTAAACGACTTTCTATAATCATGCAAAATATGCATATATATTTCTTCATATTTTTCATATGTGCATATATTTCTTCATATTTTTTATATCGATATATATATTAGAAAAATCAAGGGACTCAACTTAAACTTAAAAATCAATCCACTAATTACTAAAAATTTCGAGTTATTCAAATGTTTATTTTACAACTCAAAACTTTATTTGAAATTTTTTCGAGTCGAATTTTTCGTCTCGAGTCGAGTCGAGCTGAGTTTTGCTCACCCTTACTAGAAATCGAGAGGACAAGTGGAAAAAAAAGAAAATGTAAAATAAATTTCATTTAAAAAAGAATTAGAAATCAAATTAATAAATATCGTAGAAGTTAAAAGCTAAATTTGTCGTCATGCTTTTTTTGTAATATTTAAAGTCGAAATGTAATTTTACATCCTTTTACTATTTGTATTATGTTTGATCATTACTATTCGAATTCAATTTCAAATTAAACAAATTATTCTTCCGATATTCTTTCTGAACTTAGTATTCAATAAGTTGTTTTAAAATAAAATTTTAAAATGTAAAGTATGTAATGGATTTTGATTTCTGAATCAAAATATGTTATATACAAAAATAAAACATATTAGATAATAAATATTTATTACAAGTTAAAAATTAGAATATCTAGATGTTTTCATGAATATTTTTTTTTCTATACATACTTCTGAGAGTTATGTTTAAAATTTATTAAATTTTAATAATTAATGGTTATTTTCTCTCTCTTTTCAATAGAATACTCATAAAAAATATTTTATTATTCTAAAAATAAACATCAAATCATAAACCTTAAATCCTAAACTATTAACCCTAAATTATAAACCTTAACCCTAAACACACACTAAATTATAAACTATAAACACTAAATCATAACGCTCAAGGCTATGTATAGCAAAATATGCATTAATTATAAGAATCTAATAGTTTTTAAACATAGCTCTCAGGTCTGCGTATAGCAAAACCCATGAAAAAATATGAATTCGTATTATTCATTATTATCTTATAAAAATTATAGCCAACAAAATAAAATATAAATATTTAACGAATGGTCTAATAGGATAAGGATTAAGGTGTTAGCTTCTTTAAAGGCTTAAATAATTTTAAAGGTTCGAATCTAAGCTGTGAATAGAACAATTGAGTTATTAAGATCGTCTATATAGTATTATAGATAAAATATTCTATGCACTGACGGTGAAAATTTTATTTTTTACGAGTGGGTCCAGTTTAAGATTTAAAGTTAAGAATTTCGATTTTAATTTTTAAGTTAAATTAAATATGCTTGTGCAATATTTTTTTCCACTGCCGATGCATGAAATAATAACACAATATAATTGCTACACACTTAACAAGAAACTTATCAAATCACATACTCTCTTTAAAAAGCTCCTCCTCTCTTCTTTCTAAAAGCTCTAGCATAAATCCTAGATTTTATTTTTTCGGGCGTTCAGTCGCTCATCCCATCCACTCTCTTGTTATTATTATTATTTTTTTCCTTCCACCTATCGTATCTACGAAATGACTCTTTATTTTTTCTATTTTTACCTTTGTGATTTCGACGATCGTAAATCTCATTCGAGGCCTTACTATGAGGAGGAGAACCGTCGTCTTTTAACCCTAGTTGTGCTAGATTTTCTCTCCATATTTTTTTCGGCGGCTATATTTGTTTTTGTCTCGTTTTTATGATGGTTCATATTAATTGATTTCTACTTCTTCTATCATTTTAACGTTATTGTTTAAATCTCTGACCCAATTTTATCTTCTCGTCTATCGCCCTTCGTAACTTCAAATCTTGACGTATTAATCAAATGTACTTGCTCAAAAATAACAATTATTATAAACCTCTACGATGCTAAATCTAATATGAGGATCAATTAAGTGACAAATAAATTAAACTAGGCCTCTATTATTATGGGTCCTCGTTACGGACCCTGGGGAATAATAATTTTACGGCCACTTTTAAACAGACTACAGCCCAACACGTGTCATTGCCTTTTAAAAGGACCAGTTGGCCTGGGGATTGTTGATAACAAAAATTCCACCGGGGCCCAATTATGTAGTTTGTACTTTGTACATCAATTTGGATAGGATTAATTGTAAAATCACCCCTGAATTATGGTCTATGTTAGCTTTCATCCCTAAATTATTTTTGACTTCATTTTTACCCCAACATTTTCCATCGTTTCCACTTCCACTCACTGTTTTTTCGTCAAGATGATGATGTGGTACTCTGAGAGAAGGCCACGCAACACATTCTGATAGTACCACGTGGCAATAACTTAAAAAAAATAAAAATATTTTTAAAAGTAATATAAAAATTTTCAAAAAATGTTTGATAATTTTTAGATTTTTTTAAAAATAAAAAAATCTAATAAAATATTAAAAAATCAAATATTTTTTAAAAATATTTTATTTGACTAATATATAAACTAAAAGTAACTCAAAATGCTCTCTGGTAATGCTTAGCCATAATATTTTAGATACCAAAAATTAAAAAGTCACATACTTCGAAGGACTATTTACATAGTAAACCATTTGGACATTCTGAATCTGAATTGCAAAATAGAAAAAAAATTTGTTCAATATTTAATTGATCAATAAATCAGATACGGATAGTTATATTATATTTTTAATAATTTTAAAATTTATAAAAAGACAATTTAAATTCTCAAGCCAATGAATTCGAGTTTAAGTGACAAAACTTCCATTTAGATCTTGAAAGTAAAGATAAGGCATGGAGATGGAGTCCTCGTCAGCCCGCAATTTTATCTTGTTTCCAATCTTCTCGTCTTATGCTTTTTCAAACGCAGCGTTTCATTACTTTAAGATTTTATAATAATACTATTTTATTTGTTTTGTAATATTAATTATTTAGAAATATAAAGAGTAATAAGAATGTTGCATTTTAAATAATTATATATATATATATATATATATATTTAATAGTCTAAAGGTGATTACAAGGTAGTATCTATCCGTTCATTCATATTTTTAACTCTTTGACAATGCATATATATTTTGTAAACAACGTGATTTGAACTCGTGTCTCATAAGATGAACATCATTCACTTTTTCACTATATACTTGTTGGGTTCTTAAATAATTTTGTAACATAATTAAATTTTAAATATTTTGTGTATTGTTTATAACAATATTACAATTAACTAACTAAATTATAACATTTAAAAGTTAACTTATTTATTATTCAAAAAAATTAACTTTTTTATAAATGACCACATAATTAAATGACTTAATATATTTTACCTTATTTTTAATTGAGTAATTCATAGAATTATCACTTCTTAGCATAAAAATAACAGTATAAAACCTGCACACTGCACTTTCAACAGCCTCACATTTTAAACATAAATTATAAAGCAAACATGCATATTACTGACAAAAAAAATAATGTTCTGAAACCGTACAATAATAAATATTTTTGATCAAATCGGATTCTATTTTAATTACATTCCAAAATTCTATGTTTTATTTAATCAAAATTATTTATTAGAAAGGCCTATATATTGCCCCAACATAAACATTTCCCCAATTTTGTTATTTTCTTTCCTTTTTTTCCCTTTTTCTTTTTAATTAACCTTCTTTTTTTTCTCTAGGTTTTGTTATATTTCGAAGGAAAAATCAGGTAATTTTCCTTGTTTCGGTTTATACAATTTTCATCTTTGATTTGTTAGCATGGAGGTTTTGATTTGATTATGATTCCTGATCTATTCAACAGCTCTCAAATTTGAACCTCTGTTTCGTTTTGTTTGGTATCTGAGAAAATTGTAGATTTAAGCTTGGATTTTTAATTGAGGATCTTGAATTTTTCTCCTTTTGTTTATTTATATATTACACTGATGATAGGAATATAAAAAAATTTAAAAGGATCTCATCTTATCTGAATGAGTAATTATCAAAATCCATGCTTTCGTGATTATATTATTGAAATTTGAAACGTTTTCCATGGTGTTCTATCTAATATGTGAAATTTTCTAAAGGATAGGGAAAATGACAGATAGATTTGAAAATTTTTGTTGAATGATTTCTTTGTTGCACAACTGTGTGGTTTTATATTGCACGGGTGCATGAATTTTGAGTTTTGATTTGATTGTATTTGCAGGAGATTTGTTGAAATCAAAAGATGTTAGAACAGTTGCTGATATTTACAAGGGGAGGATTAATCCTCTGGACGTGTAGAGAGCTTGGGAATGCTCTTAAAGGGTCACCAATTGACACCTTGATCCGATCTTGTCTTTTGGAGGAACGCTCTGGTGCAGCATCATATAACTATGATGCTCCGGGCGCTTCTTATACCCTCAAGTGGACCTTCCATAATGAGCTTGGCCTTGTATTTGTCGCTGTGTATCAGCGGATTCTCCATCTTTTGTATGTGGATGATCTTCTTGCGCTGGTTAGGCGTGAGTTTTCTGAGATTTACGATCCAAAAAGGACGGTCTATAATGATTTTGATGAAACTTTTAGGCAGCTTAGAATGGAAGCAGAAGCTAGGGCTGAGGAGCTTAAGAAATCGAAACCGATGGTTAAGCCTGCCAATAACGTTAAGAAGCAAGGGCAAGCTCAGAAAGTTGGTTTTGATAAAGGAAGTAAGAAGGAGGGTAACTTGGCTGCTGATGGTGGAGATGATGGTAAAGGGAAGGGTCGTAAATTGGAGAATGGGAACTCCAATGGTAATAATTTTGAGATTGAAGAACCTAGGATGACAGCTGTTGTAAATGGTAAAGAAAATACTAGCTCCAATGTTAGTGCTTTTGATGTAAGTAAGCTTCAGAAGAAAACTAAAAGTGGAAAGAAAACTGACACTGTAGTTAACAAGGGTTCCAAGGTGGACCCTAAGAAAAAGGTTACCAAGAAGAATAGAGTTTGGGATGATGCTCCTCCAGAGACAAAATTGGACTTCACTGACCCAGTGGATGGAAATGGAAATGAGAATATAGAGGTTGTTGCAGCAAGTCAAGGTGAAAGTATGATGGACATGGAAGAGATTATTAGCAGTGATAGTGAAGGTGAAGAAGAATACGATGAGCAGAAGGATAGCAAGCCTGAAGCTAAGAAAAAGGGTTGGTTTTCCTCTATGTTCCAGAGGTAATTTATTGATGTAGTTCCTTCATATATATTGTAATTCTGTTCTTGGATATATTTGTTACATTTTCATGATGAGTCAAACTGCACTTTTATTCCCCTGATTCATTGTGAAATAATGATTCATAGCTTGTGTTTATTGTGTTCAGATGTTCATCATAAGGCATGTCCTCATCATTTTTTATTTAGTTTTTTATACAGCCTTACGAATAGAACTGCAAATGTTTGCTTTTTGAGTCGGCCACGTTAATATTGCCATATGTGGATTTATATTAAACAGGGAAACATGGCTTTAGAGGTATAAGATTTCTTATGCTAGACATTTAAACAGTGTAATATTTTAGATTTCATTTGCTTGTACCATTACCTTTTCTCCAGCCTCAGAGTTTTGTAGCTTTCTGTTTCCCCTTCTTAGGGTGACTCTTATTGTGCTTACTTTAAGTGGCAGACAGAACTATATGCTCCTGCACATGTTTCATTCGGTCTGTTAGTGGAAGCTTTTATCATACCATTGGTGTATTTACTATCCAATTACATCATTTATTCATTTTCTACTTTCTTGTGCTCAGCATTGCTGGAAAGGCAAATTTGGAGAAGGAAGATCTGGAACCAGCTTTGAAGGCTCTGAAGGATAGGCTTATGACCAAGAATGTGGTATGTTTTCTGCTAACTTAACGTATTTGTTTTCTTATGTATTAGTACCTGTTGATATACATAGAGCTGCGTAGTTATATGTGGCATATACAGGCTGAGGAGATAGCAGAGAAGCTTTGTGAATCAGTAGCTGCAAGTCTTGAAGGGAAAAAACTGGCCTCATTCACAAGGGTCTCATCAACAGTGCAGGTCCACAAACTTTCAATCTTACTATGTGAACTCTCAATTTATCTTTTTCTGTTTTCCTGGCTTTTTAATTTGTTTAAATTTGTTTGACTATGGTAATTGTGACTGCAGGCTGCAATGGAAGAAGCCCTTGTTCGTATTTTAACTCCTCGGCGCTCCATTGACATACTGAGGGATGTGAATGCTGCCAAGGAACAGAGGAAGCCCTATGTTGTTGTTTTTGTTGGTGTTAATGGAGTTGGGAAATCAACAAATCTTGCCAAGGTTGAGCTGATTTAAATATATCTAGAATTTTGCTGTGGGATATGCCTTCTGGTCTGGGTGGTTAACCATAAATGTCACTTTGCAGGTCGCATATTGGCTTCTGCAGCACAATGTTAGTGTTATGATGGCTGCTTGTGATACATTCCGGTCTGGAGCTGTTGAGCAATTGAGAACACATGCACGTAGACTCCAGGTATTGCATCAATCATAAATGTTTTACTTTTGACATACATGGCCCCATTATGTTTGAAGGTGGTTTGCTTCATATGTAACGAGTATTATTGTATAGCTACTCTTATATTGATTGTTACTTGTTGCCCTTGCCAGATTCCTATATTTGAGAAAGGGTATGAAAAAGATCCTGCAATTGTAGCAAAGGAAGCAATTCAGGAGGCCACTCGTAATGGTTCAGATGTTGTTCTCGTTGATACTGCTGGTCGTATGCAGGTATCTTCTGACCAGTTAATTTATTTGTTTGTAGACTTCATACTTCGTCTACACCTTCTTGCGTTCTTTGTTCACCCTTCTTATTGTTTTCAGAAGCCTGAAAATAAGAAGTAAATGGCTCTATGGGCCTTTATAGTGGTATGACTTCTGTAATGGGAAAGTGGAAATCAATACATTATTTACTGTGAAATTGAATGGAAGAAGCTAGTGGATTTCTGAATAACTCATTCAAAACAGGTTGCTTAGTGTGTATGTAATTAGAAATGAATTTCGACTGCAAGAACTAGGAAATGGACCAACCAAATTAGTTTTGCTAAAGGCCACGACTGAGAGATTTACTTTGAAAAGTACTTAAATGCAAGCCATGCTATATTGGTTTTCTTGTGGCCATTGTAATGATACAATTCTATGCTGATCAGGATAATGAACCATTAATGAGGGCCCTCTCGAAGCTTATATACCTCAATAATCCAGATCTTGTCTTATTTGTCGGAGAGGCACTAGTTGGGAATGATGCTGTTGATCAGTTATCAAAATTCAATCAGGTTAGCATTCATATTTAAGTATCGTCTATTGTATCAAAACCATTTACTGTACCCCTGCTTATGTTGCTCAATCCGTGAGTACGTTTTGGATGCGAGTCTGTGTCCAAGATGGGTATATGCTCAATGTTTTCCCTTATATTTGGAGAATCATGCCCCCATTTCATGTCCAAACAGATGCCGGACACAAGTACTTCCGAATAAATAAATAGTTGGATCAACATAGACTTGTACAAAGTAAATCCATGTTATGAAGCTGTTGCCTATTCTTCTTGCAGAAATTGGCTGACCTCTCCACTTCTTCTAATCCGAGATTGATAGATGGGATTTTGCTTACCAAGTTTGATACCATTGATGATAAGGTAAAACGAGTTTGAAATTTGCGAAGGTTTTGATATTTTACTTAGGTTTGGGGTATCACATTGCCATTTTTTCCAACTGAATTCGGTGTAGGTCGGGGCAGCGTTGTCAATGGTCTACATATCGGGAGCACCAGTCATGTTCGTTGGGTGTGGCCAGTCGTATACGGACCTGAAGAAGCTTAACGTCAAGTCGATCGTCAAGACACTGCTGAAATGAGTTGGAATGCTTGTTCTAAAAAACCCAGATTTCATTTGCAATGTTCAACTTCTTTTATGACTTTTGACTGTGATTGTGTGTTTACTGTAATGGAGGTGCATCAGTCCCTTGCGACTCTACATTTGTTTTATGTTAGATTCTTAAAATTATTCGAGTCCGGAGTCTCACTTCTCATGTCTGTTTTTTAATCTCGGAGTTGAATAAATTATTCAGTTTAAACATTGTTAAAGCAAGACAGGGAAAGAAATTTATTAGCACAGATGAAGTAGCTACATAGATTTCACTAAGAGGAGTTCTTTAGAACCCATTCCACCAAAGTCGGGATGCCGAATCCGGTCGCCACGCGCTTCTTGTCATTCCAAACAGGGCCGCCCATGTCGATGTGCATCCACTGTACTTTTTCATCGACAAACTGCGAAAACATTGTTCAACAATCAAATTCCACAAGCTTTTACATTGAATAGATTGGAAAGTACATGTGGTACATGTTGAGAGTGTATAAAGATCGGCATGCCTGTTTCAAGAACAAAGCGGCAGTGATAGCGCCACCTTGACGACCGCCGGTATTGACCATATCAGCAATTCCCGATTTCATCGACTCCCAATAGCTTCCTTCTAGAGGCATCCTCCAAAATTTCTCGCCACTGACCTCCGAAGCTTCGAATACCTCCTTTGCTAGATCGTCACTAGGCGTGAAGACACCTTAAGGTTCCAATGAATAATATATGGGGGGTGAGATTTTTGTTTCTACAACCTCAACTGTCATGCAGAAATTTTTTCAAAACTCCATTTTTAGTGCATTTAGAATCATATGTTGTCCATGTACCTGCAATTGAGGGTCCTAGGGCAACTATACAAGCTCCGGTTAGTGTCGCGAGGTCAACTACCTGCAGAAATATTAACATTGTCTTAAAATGTAACTCTGATCTTTCATACGAATAAGCAAGTTACAATTGTCGCCACAAATTTACAATGCGCGGCGTTCGGATTTACCTTGTCAACACCCTGGTTGCAAGCATATACCAGAGCATCTGCAAGTGTAAGCCTGCCTTCGGCATCAGTGTTATTAACCTGCAATCAGTAGTATTTATAAATGTCACAGCACCATATAGTTTACCTATACCTTACTTTTTTTCTTTTTTCTTGACTCGAAACCAAAGTATACCTCGATTGTCTTTCCATTTGAAGCTGTGATAATATCTCCTGGTCTCATACCCGTTCCGCTTATCATGTTTTCACAAGACGCAACGATAAAATGAACCTGCGGTATTAGGATATGTTTACTAGGTGACCAGAGGTGGAGTGGAACAACAGTAATATGAGAGCAACCAAATGACTCACCTCAACCCCAGGAGGTTTGATTTGCCCAAGGGCTTTTGCTGCACCGAGAACTGCCGCGGAACCTCCCA
Source organism: Hibiscus trionum (assembly GCA_030270665.1). NCBI lineage: Eukaryota > Viridiplantae > Streptophyta > Magnoliopsida > Malvales > Malvaceae > Hibiscus > Hibiscus trionum. The sequence continues at coordinate 39,849,535 of BSYR01000022.1, forward strand.
TGTCGGTTTTCATGATGTCAATCGAGCAACCAGATCCAGTCTTGATATTGTAGCCACCACTATAACATTTAAAACTAACATTCAAAGCCTATCCATGTTATATGCTCAATCTTTTTGAAGTTTTTCCATATTTTGGAGGAACATACCCTCAAAACCATGTTCAAAGTGTCGAACACGGGTGCCGGGAAATAAAGAGTCGGAGTAACATATCATGAAATTACCTGTCAAAGGTTAATCCTTTTCCAACTAATGCTAACTTGGCTTTGATAGATCCATTTGGAGGTTTGTAATACAAATGGATGAAATGGGGAGGATTTGCAGATGCAGCAGCAACTCCCAGATAAGATCCCATCTTCAACTCCTTGCACTGCTCTGCGGTCAAGATGTTTGCAGATAGAACATCGCTGTACAAGGAAGCGATTTTCGAAGCCTCCGCTGCTAGTGCGGCTGCATCATTATAAGGCAAATTATAGCTGTATCATTGCCAATTAGAAAGGGTTGTTGACAAAAGGCGAAAACAATGCTCATACGAACCAGGGGTAAGTACATTTGCTGGTGAATTCACTAGCTCTCTTCCAAATATTATAGCGGAAGAAACATCCTCGGCATACTTGAGCTTCTTCTCCAATTCTGGTCCAATTCCAAGACCAAGAATATCCACAGATTTGAGCTGTGGTTTCTTCGACTCGGACTTGTATCTCTTATCTTCGTGTATTCCCAGCACTGTCCCTTTGAGAATGCAAACATTCAACCAAGATCAATCTTGACAATAAGTGTACATTTATCATATGATACTAAGAAATCAAACGAGCATTACCGGATGCTATTGCGGAAGCAGCACTGAGCTTTGACTCATTTGAGAGGCCCTCTGAAGAGGCAAGGACAACAGCCACACTATTGGCTTGCACATTCTTTGCAGCTGCAGCAACAGCTTCACCGAGCCCGCGAAAAGAAGCCGGAGATGAAGCTGACTTTCCAAGACCAATCAAACCAACCCTTTTGGAGCCAAGGCCAGGAAGTCTAAGAACCGTCGACTGGCCAACTTTCCCTGTGAAATCCTCCTCAGAAGAAGCCTCAGCTAACAGACCACCCAACAAGCCATCTAATTTTTTCAAAACCGAGTTTCGAAACTCGGAGTTTTCATCCTTTGCCATGTCATTCTCAATGACCCCAACCGCAAGAATGTCCCCTTTCCATTCTGCCACATCGATCTCCCTTGCAGAAAAAGATATCTTTTCCAGGATTCCATCATTTTTCACAAGAAGACAACATCCATATCCATTTCAGTAACATATTAAGACCATAAGAGAATCCAATCCAATGACATGGAAATTAAGAAATCAAATATTAAGAACCGTTTGAAGAATCAATCCACAACCAAAGGCCAGTTCTTTATAAACAACCCCATCCTCCCAAATACCAACAAGTTCACTTTTTTTTAGAAATATGCATTATTCACACAAGCAAAAGATCAAACACTTTGAACCCAAAACTCATTCTAATCCTAAAAATGCAATCAACAAAGAAACAAAAGTAAAGGAGTCACCTTGGGGTGTTGGATGCTGGCTGGCTGGGTAAGGCCAAGAGTGTGAGCCACTGCCATGAACTTGGCTCTTGGAGAACACAAAGGAGCAACTGCAAACGAAAAATGTGACCCAAAGTGAAGACCTTTAACTTCAACGTGACCGAAAACGCAACCGTAATTTAAATATACGATGACAACTATATTTTCAAAGTAGAGAGTGCATGTATTTGTGATGAACCCTTCGGAAAGTAAACAAAAGAAGTGATGGGTGCATTGACATCATCGCCAGCAGTTCTGTTTAGTTGCTTGGATTAGCTTAAATAACAACAAATGCTTGCTCAGCTTTGTTCGGTTTTATCTTTTAGTAATACTTATTTTACTTTCTAAATGTATTATAGATTTTAAAAACTTTCAAAATAAAATAATAATAATAGTAATATATGATCTATGAAGTATGGATATTATTGTTAAGTCTTAATATTAAAATAAGTGTTTAAATTATCTTATTTTTTTTAAGTGTTTAAATTTTTTGTCTCTTTTAGGTGTCCAATTATTATTTTCCCTTTTTGAGGTTATTTTAGACACCTATTTTGACTCAAAAACGCTATAATTCGAATCATGACCTTGCTTAAGTGATTTAATATCTCATCTCACTAGACCAACTATACATAATATCTAAAAGAAAGGTAACCTTTTTATTTAAGGGTAAAGTATATTAGTAGTCATTAAACTATGAAAAAAATATCATTTTAACTACTGAACTTTCAATAATGGTCATTAAAGTTATCCAATTGTTACAAAATAATCATTAAATCTATCAAACTATTACAAAATAATCATTGAATATTATCATATTGTTACAAAATGGTCACATTAATTAATTGGTACACTATTTTATAACGTTTGGTTATCATTTATAACAATTCAAAAATTTAATGACTATTTTATAACTTTTAAAAGGTTAATGACCAAATTGATCATTTCATCATTATTTAGTGACTGTTGATGTACTTTTCCTTTTGTTTTGTAAATGGTGAAGGTCTAAAAATTTGACATGATCATTTTCATTTAATCCTGTTCAGTCCAACACAAATATTTATTCTGACATTTAATTTTTAAATTATATAAAAATTAATATAAAAATTTCTTTAATTTTGAATAGTTAAAAAATAATTTAAAATTTCAGGTCTACTATGAATAAAGAATTCGAAAACTAGGGTCGGGTGGGTGGTTGTGACTGTGTCAGTGAATAAGACTAAAATAGAGTATTACAATTTTATTTTAATATTATTTTACTTGAACTGAAAAATCATTAAAATATTTATACTTGAAAGAGTAATTATCATACTTTTATAAATTTTTTAATGAAAATTAAAAAACACTATTCCAAAATAAAAAAAAACATTCTTATAATAATAATGTTAATTACTCTTTCAAGTCATTAAAATATTTATGCTTTAAAGAGTAATTAACATTATTATTTGTTAAAATAATTTTTACAAGTACATATTCGGTGTAAAATATGTTTTTTCACTTGTATTGTGCATGCGACATAATCAAATGTTTTTAAGTGTTTGATTAAGGCTTCTTTTATCATTGTTATGGTAAACGGTCGTCGGCGAAAAACACATGTCGGCTAAAAGTTGAATTTTTAAGATGTCACCAAACGTTCGTTTAGACGTTAAAATTGGTGGACAAACGCCCGTTAAAAATCAAACCAATAGTCATTTAACGAAAAAATGAAGGTAAATAGGAGTTAAGAGCCTAATAGCAACAAAAAACGGGGCCTAAATTTAGTGGATGGAAATCATTTGCCCCCAAAGTATGCCCCCACTTTAAAATATTGGGTTTAGGGTTTGGGGTTTAGGGTTTAAGGTTGGGGCTTAGGGTTAGGGTATAGGGAATTAGAGGTAGGGTGTATTTTTTTAAGGTTTAGGATTTGGGGTTTAGGATATGAAAATTAGGGTTATGGGCCAAAATTTAATTTTTAAGTATTTTTAGGCAGGGGCATAGAAGAAGGCATTGTTAGGGCCAGGAGATTTTTACCCAAATTTAGTTTGGAGTCACTTAATTTAACGACACAAAAATAAGTACAAAAGTACGCAAAAATTAAAGTATAAATGAAAAGTAATCATAAGACTATAATATTGATTTTCTTCATTAAAATGAACTGGAGTTTTCTAGCATGCGGCCGCCTAATATAAGGTTAATATACGGCGTTATCGGAAACATCATAAAATATACCAGAAACATCATAAGGTATACCGGATATGTTGATTTCGAAAGTATCCATACTTTTGGATATGTTGATTTCGAAAGTATCCATACTTTTTCGAAAGTATCCATGTTTCCGGTATACCTTATGATGTTTCCAGTATACATTTATGATGTTTCCGGTAACGCCGTATATTAGCCTTATATTAGGCGGCCGCATGCTAGAACTACCCAAATGAACTTATTTATAATAAATTCTATTAGTTTTAAAAGTTATTTTTAAATATAATTATTTTGATAAAATTTAATTTTAAAACTATTTTTTTTCACTCATGAGTGAGTGTGATAAAATTCTAATCACATTAATTTAGTTGTGTAATTTTTTTAGTATTCTTAATCTTAACGAAGTCTCGTGATAATATTTAATTTGTGTTCTAACTAGGGGTGAGAATTGTCGGGTACCCGATTTATCCGGGTACCTCAAATATCGGCCCGTATCTTGGTCCACTTCATTCGGGTACCCGAAACACTTGAGTACTCGAGTAATCGAGTACTGGGTACCCGCCATTTTTTTTTTAATTTTATAAAAAATATAAATACCTAATAAAAGTTTGAATTATGTATTCCCGACATAGAGTTTAATATTCGAATTATCAAACCCAAACAACATTAAAATTCATAATTTAATTAGTTACCCATCTATTTTTTAATTAAAAATAATATATATTATAATTTATAAGTAATTAAAATTAAATATATATATATATATATATAAGGGTTTTATTTTGATGCACAAGCTGTGTAATTTTTTTTTACACAATCCTTTTATAAAATTTAAAATCTAAATCACAAACCCTAGCAACCTAAACCCTAAACCCTAAGCCCTAAACTCTAAACTCTAAATTCTAACCATAAACCTTAAATTATATACCCTACGTACTAAACCCCTAAACCCTAACATAAAACCCTAAACCCTAAAATTAAAGGGCTTGTGTAAACTAAAGTTTACACGGCTTGTGCATCAAAGTATTTTCTTATATATAATCGGGTAGTCGGGTACCCGACTAGAATCGATTTTTTGGCCCAGGCCCGACTCGAGTACCCGGGATAAATACCGGGCCGGGTACCCGACCCGAAAAAATCGGGTATTTACCCATCTAATTTAATCTGGGTATTTGGGTCGGGTCAATCAGGTCGGGTAATTTTGCCCACCCCTAGTTCTAACACCTGATAAACTCACGGGTAATTATTTGATGCATAGTGTATTTTTTCTACAAACAGACTTCTAAAGTTGTCAAGTGTCTGTTTTAGGGCCCTAAACTCTAATTTTTAATTTTTAAATCCTAAACTTTAAACTATAAAATTTATTCTTAATCCTTAAAACTTAACCTTTAACACTAAAACTTACTCCTAAACCATAATTTCTAATTATAAATCCTAAAAATTATACACTCGTGAAAACCAAGTTTTCCACCCAATACAAAAAAATGTTTACCCTAAACTCAAACGGTCTGCTCAAATAACATCTGATAATTAGATCCATAAAGTAATAACATATAATAAATCGACCTAACCCGAGACTAATAATTTCATAAATAAACCAAATGTTAACCTTCACTTTTCTCTCTCTTCCTGTCATTGGTTCTTTGCTTCTCTTTATAAATGATAGATATAGTAATGTAGAGAGTGAAGTTCACTTCTCACAGATCGAACCCCTTTTGTTTAATTTATCTTCAAGTCTCATCGAGTTTTCACCCTCACTTTCTCGCATTTTCTCGGGGGAAAGAAAGTATGGAATTGCCTGCAAATGTGTCAACTTTTTTCTCAAGAGAGAGAGTGGAAACGACACAGTTCCAATAACAAATACTGCAACAGCTTTTTCTTTTGAGGTAATAATAGCTCTCTTTTCTCTCTCTCTCTCGTTTTCCACAATGCAGAATGGAATCTCTGTTTTTCGAGGCTAAATTTGAATGCTTTAAATGAATATACAGCGCGATCCCATTTTTTCCTTTTTGTTTTTTTTTTCTGAACTGTAAAGCTTGAACCTTTAGCTTCTGCTTCATTTTGTTTAACTTTGGTTTGGGTATTGGTTTTTAGGGTTTTTGAGCTCATTTTTTTAAGACTTTGAGGACAAGGGAGATTGGGGTTTTAAGGGTTTTTCCAAGGAGTTGTTTGGATGGAAATGAGAGATAGATATGGGGTCTTTTGGGGATTTGGGTGATTCTTAGAGTGGTAGAGTTGTAAATTTAAGTAAGTTTTGTGGGGGGTGAAGCTGAGATCTGCTTTGGGAGCTTTGGAGATACTGTTTGAATCTGTGCACTCTGGAAGTACAAAATTTCTATGCAATTCTTGGTGTTAAAAGGGTTTTTCAAATTGGTTTAGGCTTTGTGTTTATGATGAATGTGATGATTATACTGAATTTTATTAGTGGATTTTGATAATTTTGTGGATTGGATTGTCAAAAGTTGAGGGACTGGACTAAACAAGGAGCTGGTAAAGTGGGACTGGTTTCAGGTTGAAAAACATCTGAGATCTTGATAATTAGTGGAGAGACATCTTCATCTATGTCCGGTGCTCCGAGATTGAGGTCGATGAATGTGGCAGACTCCGAGTCAAGGCCCGTACTGGGACCTGCAGGAAACAAGGCAGGTTCATTGAGTGGAAGAAAACCAGTTTCAAAGCCTTTGAGAAAGGTTGAAAAGTCTACGGTTGAGGTCGCTGTAGCAGAGGAGAAAAAAGCCCTTCCATCATCTACTGTTAGTTCACTTTCTCCAAAGACGCATTCCGCTAGCGTTTCTTCCATGCTTCGTCGGCATGAGCAGTTGTTACAATCTAATTTGTCGCTAAATGCTTCATGTTCATCGGATGCTTCCACGGATTCATTTCATAGTAGAGCATCCACTGGCAGGTTAATCCGGTCATATAGTGTAGGAAGTAGGAGGAAGCCGTACGCATCAAAGCCAAGAAGTGTTGTTTCCGACGGTGGTTTGGATTCGCCACCCGATAATTCACATCAGAAGAAGAGATGTGCTTGGGTGACACCAAATACAGGTATATGCGACTTAACCCGATTCAATTGTGTATCTATGAGAACATTTTCTTCCTATGCTGCTTTCAACTGCATTATTAGCCACAGAAGCTTGCTAAGTTAAATACATGATATTTATAAGTTTTGCGCATTTATGAGACAGTACATATATGGTATTTATGCAAATTAGTTACACATTTAGAGGTTCAGGCGTTATATTCGAATTGAAAGACTGTATATCAGACTATCTCATTTTGTTTTGAGTTAAAACTTCAAGTCATCAATGAGTTGTTCTATGACATTTACCAGAGGAAGGCATTTGATCATGCTTTCTGCTGACTTCGTTTTGATTTTGGGATCAGTTCCGAGTTATGCTGCCTTCCACGATGAAGAGTGGGGAGTTCCTGTACATGATGACAAGTATGTTATCTCAATACTGGCTGTATCTGGTTACTGATTAAACTAACTAGCTCTCCGGTAAAATAAATTGCAGTCGCTGAATAGTTTGGTTGATATTATTTTCCACGTGCAGGGAATTGTTCGAGCTGCTTGTACTTTCAGGTGCATTGTCCGAACTTACTTGGCCTGCTATCCTAAGCAAAAGACAGATATTTAGGTATTGTTCCCGCAGAATCTCCGTCTTACCTCCACCGAATATGCATACTTACTTCTGAAGTGTCTTTTATGCAGGGAAGTTTTTATGGAGTTTGATCCTGTTGCTGTATCAAAGCTAAATGAGAAGAAGTTAGTAGCACCTGGTAGCTTGGCAAGTTCCTTGTTATCAGAACTAAAGCTGCGGGCTATTGTCGAGAATGCACGCCAAATATCTAAGGTAGATTCTCATTCTACTTTTCACCATTTTTCGACCTTGCCTTTGAGCCGCATATTGGAACATGACAAAAGTTTGCTCTACTGAAGTTGTTTTACATAGTGGAAGCTTTGATATTTTAGTTTACCTTGTAGGATAATAGCACACTTCTGGTCGTGTACACGACTTCTGGGCGTGTTTTCAACCGGTATTCCTGATGTATGATTCATTGAATTGATGGTTATATTGTTCTCTATTGTCTACAATTAACAATTTGATCACATTATTTGAATTATTTCATGAGGAAGCTTATTGTTCATATCATTTAATTACTTCTCATCATTAACCACTCTCATTAGCGAAGTACCATATTTGCACTCTCCATGGTGACTTTGATTATCATTGAAACTAACTTTTTGCAGGTTTTGATGATGCCAGGTTATAAATGAGTTTGGGTCATTCGACGAGTATATTTGGAGTTTCGTGAACCACAAGCCTATAGTTAGCCGATTCAGATATCCTCGCCAGGTTCCGGTTAAAACTCCAAAAGCAGATGTCATAAGCAAAGATCTAGTAAGAAGAGGTTTCCGAAGCGTGGGGCCGACGGTAATCTACTCATTCATGCAAGTGGCTGGAATAACAAACGACCATCTCACAAGTTGTTTCAGATTCCAGGAGTGTATAACAGCAGCAGAAGGAAAAGAAGAGAATGGGATTAAAGATGGGCACGAAGAGAAAAAAGCCGATAACAGGATCGGATCAGAACTATCGATAGCTATCGACGAATTGAGTTTCTCCTCGGAATGATGTTGGCTGATGGCTAAATCATCCGTTTTACCACGTTGACCAACAACACTACTCTTTACTCTTTGGGTAGTAATGAAAGATGGTTTGTGTTGTAAAATTTCCATGAAATACTCATGCATCTATGAATTTTTCTAGATTGTAGATTCCTAAAGAGTAAATCAAAATTTCTACTAAACTAGTGAAGACATGAATGTGCCTGTGAGTCATTCTTCAAAAATGATTATACAACTAAGTGAGACCAAAAATGCTCAATGGCTTCAATCTTGTGCGAGCTCGAATCTCGACATTTATATTGAGAATTCGAATATCGCTCTATTGTAACGAAATTGATTGTATTGTTGAAAAGGTAATTAGAGACCATCTTTTATAATGCTAGAAAGTGTAAACCAGCAGCATCAAGAGCTGTGTAGGCTTCAGAAAACCAGACTTGCTATTAAATTTTGGATTTATATTTAATACACAAACGGTAAAAATAAAAAGTTTTCACAAATGTCTTGATTTTAAGGTTTAGAGATTAAGTGTTGTAATTAGAATTTAGGGTTATAATTTAAGATTTAGAGGTAAGGATTTAGAGTTTAGTGTAATATAGTTAGGGATTTAGGTTTTAACATATAAACCCATAAATTCTAACCATAATCCATCAATTTTAAACATTAAACTTAAACTCCTGACCTTTAACCCTAAGATCTAACCTTAAACCCTAAAACTAAACTAAGGGGTTTGTAAAAACTTCTTATTTTTACGTTCTGTATATTAAATAATGGATTAATATCCTATACACTGGCGGTGGAAACTGAAAGTTTCCACAAGCGTCTTAGTTTTAGGGTATATGAAGTTAGTTTAGGGTATATAATTTAAGGGTTTAGAATTTAGGGATAGTTGTTTCAATTTAAGGTTTAGGGTTATAATTTAGGGTTTATAGGTTAGGGTTTAGTTTTTAGAGTAATATGGCGAGGATTTAGGTTTTAAACTATAAACCCTAAACCTTAAATTGAAACAACTATCCTTAAATTCTAACCCCATGCACCTAAACCCTTAAATCCTAACCCTTAAACCCTAAACTAACTCTCTATAGCCTAAAACTAAAGCGATTGTGAAAACTTTCAGTTTCCACCGCCTGTGTATAGAATATTTATCCTTAAATAATTACCTATAAATCTACGGCAGTAATGGTTTAGATGCAAATTCTTGGAGTGTCCTAAGGGACAAGGGGAGGGCTCTTGTCTTGTTTTGTAGGACACCAATATTACCAATGATGCAAGGTAATTATGGTTCCTTCTTTTATTGGAATAATAATGTCTTGATGGATGCTTGTCTGAAAAAGCCTATAAAAACTCCAACCTGTAAAGCTTTGCCTTTGGTCTGCAACCAGTAGATGCTTTTCTACCATAATTGAAGTCTCTCTCTCAACCATTAAAACAAGAAGGCAATGATTCATAGCAACATCATCGAGCATAACATTCTACGATAAAGACAACCGCCTTCCGAAATCCGAACTGAGCATTTAAATGTCGTTACCCGTCGAACTTGCATGGTTGTACTCTTAACCAAATCTATATTGTTTCCACTATTATAATAACCTTGTTCCAAACAGATTGAGAGAGAATACAACAGAAAATATACAGCCTCACCAGAAACTAGAGCAATAAAGTAGGACAAATCAAACCTGACCAATGGCCATTTCAATAATATATAGATAAAGACATGACTGATGTTGACAACAGAAAAAAGTCCCAATAAGTTCAGCATGGTTTGATTTCGAATCCGATACTCAGAAGCGTTCTAGCCGATTCCATTGCCTTTTCACCTCCAAGTTCTACAGCCTCACCAGTCAATTCACCTTCTGTACCCACTGACCACTTGGTTGATGTAGCTTGCTTTTGTGCTCCATCAGCTACTGTAAGTTGCAAGTTGTTCATAGAAGCAGGAGCAGCAGCAGCAACAAGAGGAGCACTTGAAGGGCCATGTCGCTTCTTTGGTACAGGCATGTCATGGTCATGAACACCTTTATATGTTATAACGACGGCATTTATATTATCTACAGCTGTTTCAATATGCTTACGAACAGGACATCCGGCAGAAGTGCATCTATAGTAGTTCCTAGGAAACATTATCAACTAAAAGATCAGAATAAAACCAAAAGAATGAATACGAATTCAAGGAACTAACAATTTTGTTTAAGAATGAGCTAGTATACTACCAAATTGGTCATCCTCGAAAGAACAGTCTCATAGCCTCATTCGAAGCATCATAATGGTTTGGGAGAGATGTTTAGACAAATATAGCACAACATTGCAAAATAAAATGAACCTACATGGCTTTGCAAAGCACACTAAAAGCACTAAGTAAATCATTACCAAAAGCAAGGACAGACCACTGGAACTTTTTAGTATTAATTGTCATCAAAATCCATGGTGCAAATGAATGGTAAAGTTAATACAGTAAACCTTGTGGGTCCCATACAACAGATGTGAAAGAAGTAACCACCCTTACAAAGCATAACAATGATAAGTACAAGTAGACCGAGCAGCAAAATATGCCTGAACAGTCGCACGCATTTAGCAATGGTTTAAAGGAAAAAACAATAAAACCTTTATTAAAATGATACTGAGAAGGGAACTAGCACCTGGGATTAGAATTTCCTTTCACCATTTTCTGTCCATATTTTCGCCATCTGTATCCATCGGCAGAGATTCCTACATCACCAGCTGCATGCACCACCAGTTTAGGTTTTTTCCCAGTTTTTAAAACAGAACCAGAACAAACTGCATCCCCTTTCTTCCTTCTGGATATCAAGAAAATGAGAAACTATCAAAACTGGGTTAGCATAAAGGCTTTTCCATTAATAATATACACTAGACATATGTCATGGAGGAGGAAAAAGGCAAAGATAAATTCATGGAAAAGCTTGCCTTTTATTTGGCTCAGCTTCACCCAAAATCTCTTCCTTCATTTGCATGTCACCATTCCCATCACAGCCACTTGAACACTGTTGTTTTCTTTCTGGATTTACAGTTGTTTCTGGTAAAGATTCTTTAGAAGATGTAGAAGGATCGGAATCATTAGGCATTCTGCCAGGCTGTTCTGTGACAAGATTCCTTGAAACAGGAACAGGAGATGATAAAACCTTACTTTCCCTTGTAAAGTTGCTTTTCCGTGGTGGTTCATGACTATGTATGCCTTTATTAACAATCTCTATTATATGGCCTGTGTGATCAGAGCATTCTATCTTTTTAACCAGACAATTGGAGAATGTGCATTTGTAATAGCTTCGAGAACCTTTCGGACTCTTCACTTGCTTCTGACCATATTTACGCCAATTGTAACCATCAGACACTGGTGTCTTCACATTGGGAACAAAGGGTACCACTTTAAGATTAGAAGGGCTTTGCTGGTTTGCTTCTGGAAGGGATGCGCTATTAACCTTCTGATCTGAATGACTTTGTTTCGGAGAAGTTGGTGACGGTTCTGGCACAACAGATAATTGGAGCAAATTTTGGTTTGGAGAAGTTGGTGAAGGTTCTGGCACAACAGATGATTGGAGCAAATTTTGTTTTGGAGAAGTTGGTGAATCTTCTGGCACAACAGATAATTGGAGCAGATTTTGTTTCGGAGATTCTGCATCCTGGAAAGCCAAATTAGGCACTTCCTGGTGGGCTATCTTAACTTGCTCCTAAAGAATATTAAGCAAAGAACTCAATGAAAGAACAATTCAATCACAGAAAAAGTTAATTGTACACATGTCCTTTCTCATTTATATTATTTTTTAAGTTTGTTTTCTCTAGGAGAAAAAGAAGTGACAAGATATGCAGGTCCTACGGGAATTGATGACCACATGGATCTTCCCCATCATTCTGATGGTTTAGAACTCAGTAACTCGCTCAATGCTCTAACTCGAAGAACAACATATATCATCACCAAAAGATTAAGTCAACAAAATTTGAAGTTATAACTGGCAAAGCATTGACAAGGCTGACTGAATATTTGGGTAAATGATTTTCACATCCTTTAGCCATATATTTAACATGAAAGTTGATAAAGCTTTATCCTTTAGCATTCACTATTATATCAAAAATAAATTCGACACTTGAATTCATGCACAAGACCCTCAAATTTGCAACAACAAAAAAAGATAAAAATCCTTAGTAGATTAGGTCTTAATTGGCTTCTAAATACGAAAACTTCGACAAACAAGAAACACACTTGACAGTTGACTTGACATGAGAAACTACCACATGCACATATCCTATTATTCAATTCTAATGAACCAAAGGTGTGCGTGAGTTCATGTGAATACATATCCATTTAGGGAGGTGTGATGTTTAATCTTGCAAATTCCAAGGACCTTAACTCATTCATTTCCCACAAGACCTTGTTGGCTATTCAGTGCAACACAAAGAACATTTACTTAAACAGAGAAACAGTGCCGCCCTCAGCACATTATTTCAAGTGCAAAGTACATTATTTAATAATATATTTGAGATTTCAAGGCAAAGATAGCGTAAAAGGAAAAACCTTCAAGGCAACAAAGTCGTCGATCCCTACACCATCCATAGACAAAATCTAATTTTAGCTTCATATTAAAAAAATAGAATTCCCCAAAACAGTGTCACGAAATCCGTATGATAGTCAATACCAATAAGGAACCAAATTCCTCATCGAAAAACACAAAGAAAAAGTGTAAAGTTCAAACAAACAGATCAAAAGTAAGAACGATAAAAACATCATAATCGCAAATTTTCAAAAAATAAGAAATATAAACGAAAGTCTAAAAATGAACAGAGCAGTTAAAGAGTAAACTCCAAACCTCAGATTCAGCTACTCCTTTCGATTCCGAAGTAGAATTCTCCTGCAACCCTGAGAGATCACCGCGCAGCGAGTTTTCCATTAAATAAATAGGGGGGAAATGAACGGAATTCTTCAATAATAAAAAAAATCCTTACCCTCACGACGATCATCATTCGTTAGGGTTTCCAATTGCGACTCTTTCAACTCAGCATCACTCGACGGCGCCACTCCAGCCTTGTCCGACTCGTTAACTCGACTCACTCCTTCCTCTTCATCCTCCTCTCCTTCCGAATCGTCGTTTTGCTTTTCCTCGTGTCGTTTCATCAGCTGCGCTTCGGTCTCAGTCCCGGTCTCATCCGCCATGCCTCCCGATTTTCCCTCAAAAGGGAACTGCGGGTGTCGTTTTAATGATATTTATAAGGCGAAACGGTATCGGAATCAGATTTGGAGAGAGAGAAATGCAAAGGGGGTTTGCTTTAAAGAGAGAGAAAGAGAGAGGGGTATAAGTGTCTTTCTTTGACTTGAATTGACTCGTCTTTACTTTCCCAGGTGGTTTCTCTGTGTAACCGATACTACCGTTGATTCCTCCGTTACTTCAGCTTGCCCTTGATTTTGTTGACCATTGACTCTTTCTCTTTCATCCCGCTGCCCGGCCCCACTTTTCATTTTTCGAATGCTGTATTTTAGGTCTAATGCCGATTTTAGTCCTTTTACTATTCCGGAATTCTATTTAATTCATCATAAAGGGAGAGCAAAACTCTATTCGAAATTTTTTTAAATAAAGTTTGAGTTTTAAAACTGACTCGAATAACTCAGAATTTTTAGTATCTATTGAATCAATTTTTAAATTCGAGTCAAGTACTTAAACTCTGCCTGATATATATGAGTGTGCATATTAAACTGTAACTGTTAACTGATATAATTGTTATATTTTACAGGTTAATTAACTGAAATGTTAAGGCTAAATGATTTCGGACTTTTCGGTTAAATGAATCGCTAAAACTTATGGTCAATGGTTATGTTAACCGTTATTAAATTATTTATACATATATTTTGTTCACAAGATTGGCTATGTCAATCTTGATGCCTCTTATAATATAATATTTATCAGAGAGACAATTTCATTATTCTCAAAAGAATCAGTGAACACGCGAACAAAAATGTAATACATTGCAGGTTAACATGTAATCGAACCATTAAAAACGGCTAACCGCTAAATGTTAAAATGGTTAACCGTTTCTTAACGGTTAGGTTACGATTAGCAAAATTCAATAATCTCTATAACAGTTAACGAGTTTGTAACCCCCTCGTCCCGGTCTGACCGGATGACCGGTCCGAGTAGGCTACACGGGGAAAACCGAAGCGAAACCCGTTAAGGTTCCCCCTCGGTTAGCAACCCTAGAAAATTTCTTTTATATATCTTGTCTAAATGCGTTACAATGTCCTATGTGAAACACGTCAGCGGAAAACAAGGCAATACAAAAACAATCATCCAAGACATCACCTTTAAAACAGCCCATTTTCTGCTATTAAGCAGGCCGTATCGATACACTTGTCAAGGGTATCGATACGCCTTGACCAAAGTCAACACTCAAGGGTCAACACAGGAAGACCGTATCGATACAGCCCTTGAGCGTATCGATACGCCCTTCCCAGTCAACATCTCGTGGTCAACGAGATAAACTCGTACCGATACACTAACACACCGTACCGATACGGTAATAACTCACCAAAATCTCAGGATTCCAGTGAGCAAAAACCGTATCGATACACCCCCGTGTATCGATACGCCCAGCCAAACTTGAGTCCTGGAGGCAATAGCGTATCGATACGGCCCTTAGGCGTACCGATACGCCATGCACTGCAAAACTCCCAAACTCAGCAAAAACATGCAAGACTCGAACCTAGATGCAATTTAAGACTTCCCTAGACCCAAACAAGCATTCATACAACATTTATTAACCATGATCTAGTCATACAAGGCACCCAACAAGAATAAACAACATTCATCAAGGAAATCATACATTGAGCAAAAGGTAGCATATAAACACTCAAGGGTTCATGCTTCAACAACCATACACATAAGTATCTACAAAAGGTACTTGGCCAACAAACATGGTAAGCAAATTAGACATGGTTACAATCCAAACTTGGCATCGACGAGCCAATCAAAAACAACATAATTAAGGAGTCTAAACATGCTCCCAAACAATCAAACAATAGCACAAATCAACAACACATATCCCATTGCTTGACTATTACAATCTACAATTTAAAGTTCATACTTGAGCTAACCAAAGCGACACTTGGAGGCCTTTCCTTGCCCTTGCCACCCTCAAGCTATTGATCTGCATTGTCGAACAAAAGAGAGCGTAAGCATAAAAGCTTAGTGAGGGTAAGCTCATAAAACAAACCTTCGACAATGCAGGGTCCAAGCACGAGCTATTTCCAAGATGAAATGCATGATCTTACCTCCGATCCGTAAAAGTCAAAATGAACATGATGCATGAACATATAATCAACATTATGTCATGCTCAACATCTCATAGGCTCAACTTACCACGATACATAATTCAAAGCATTAACCACATCATATACCAATTCGTAAAGGGCATCACATTTCGTATCATATAAGCATATATGTATAATCTCATATTGGTATACACATACAACCTCATATTGGCACCTAGCTATGACTCGAATACGCGGATAACCCGTTGGAACGCATTTCCAACAACAACTTTACCTCGGTGGGATTACACTCATCACCGGTCCTTGCATGGGCGGGATTCCACTCATCACCACATGCCCTACGGATGGGATTCCACTCATCATCACGTAGAATATATATAAATTTCCGGTGGAATATTACATCACCGTACTCCTCCTTGGTGCCTTAACGCCACCAAGGCCACGTACGTGTTGACTCAATTTGTGTGCACACTCATCCTAATGATCGATCATTGTACCCAAGCATACTAGTGCCAATATTAATCAAATTCCACAACCTTTCACAATATCAATTCAACATAACTTCCATGTTTAGCACGTACTCACCATAATCACTATCATGCACGATTCATAAACCAAACCACATACATATATCAACGCATCGTATCAAGTCTCAACAACATGCATATAACAATGCATTAAGCCATGCCCCAACATACATGTATATCACATTATACAATATCATCATAACACAAATCATCATGAGGCATAACATCAATTAAAAAGTTCAACCAATGTCTCTAACTAAAGCTTAGGATTAGGCTACCACCCTAATCCTAACTCTAGGTGGGTCTACCAAGCCCAACCTAGTCCACATGCTTGAACCAACCACTTAAAAACCAATTTTGAAAACATTAACCACTCACCTCTACCTCCAAGCTCAACTACCAAGCAAACATCACCTTCAAGTTTCCGGATTTCTTCCCGATGCTTCGTCGACCCAAGTTCTTGCTTCTAAACAACCTCAATACAATTCAAACAATCTCAAATCAGCCCAACATCAAAAGACCAACCCGGAACACAATTCAATCACAATTTACAAGGTTGCAAGCTATGAACAATCTCATTTTTAGCAAACTCGGGCAGCCCCAAAACCACTTCCAAAATCCATGTTTCCAACATCCTTTGCACCCACAAATGATCCCAAATCAACCCCTAACCATAGTACTATCAATACCCTATCAAAATCCACCTAGAACAACCACCAAAACTCACCCAAAACCCTCCAAAAATTCCATTTTTACCCAATTTCGGAAATTGCTCAAAATCATTCAAAATTCACATATGTTGTACCATTTGGCTCCTATATTCCATAACTAACCATATTAAATCAAAATATCAAGTTTAGCTACACAAAGTCATCATTTTTAATCAAATCTTTTGAAAACCCCAAATTCAAAACTTCAATGAAAATGAAAACAAATGGTACTTTTAAAGAGAGGGAGTTGAGGAGAGGTCAAAAATGATGTTACCTTTCGAAAATGAGTTGAAGTGGATGAGCTTTTTGATGGAATAGTGATGAAGGGAAGAGAGCTCTTGTTTCACGTTGAAAATGGAGGAGGAAGAGAGTGAATAGTGTTTATTTTGGGGAAAGGGGGATTTAAATTGAAAGATGGGTAAATTACCAAAAGGCCATTAATGAATGGCTATCCCCTTTCTTCATTAAAAGCTCTTCCATTTGCAATTTAATCAATTTGGTCCCATTTCAAATATTTATTTTTGAAACCCGGAACGTAAAGGATTATTTTAATTATAACCCGAGCCCAAATAATATTAAAATATTATTTTTACCCGACCCCTAAACCCGGGTGTTACAAAGTTGTTTAGGCTAAACCATACAATTGACCTACCATGAACACATGAACACCTTATTGACATATGTATATCACATGTAAAAATGGAGAAATATATATATATATATATATATATATATATATATATATATATATATATATATATTGTTATAGAAAATTATTTAAATTTGAACCAATTAGTACTATAACATTATAAATATTAACAAATAAATTTAATTTTTATCATTTAGGTGACAATGTAATTTTTTCTTAAGAGTGTTGAAGAGGTTAATTTTTTCACTCAAAGTTTTTTACTCGACTTGACTCGATCGAATGTTCACTCCCTATATACAATCAACGGTGAAGCTATGATTTTTTCTTAAGAGTGTTGAAGAGGTTAATATGAAACTTTTTCGTTGGTTCGATTATAATTTTATGATTTTTAAATGTATTAAATTTAATTTTTATCATTTAGGTGACAATGTAATTTTCCCATTTTCTAAACATAAGATCTTTAAACATTAAAAGGGTTAAACTAAGATTTAGCCATTTTAAAGGGGCTGACCTCTGCTAACTCCTCGTATTTTTTTTTATCAAAAAAGTAATATGAAATCAAATCAACTGAGTTTAATAATAATAAAATTTCATGTCATCTGAATGCTTAAAATTATTAAAAAGAATTTCACTTCATCGTTTTAATAATGTTATTAATTTGAATACACTAATAACATTATTAAAGTAGGAGACTATCACAAATTATCCAAAAAAAAGTAGGAGACTAATCTATGTCAAATTAAATAGAGATTAAAATCTAGTAATTTTAATATAGTCAAGGGACTAAATCCAGAATTAGACGTGGAATTTATTTGGATTCTTATTCCCCGACACCAGAAATTAATGTGTCACAAAATCGGGGGGTCTATTAACGCTCCACGTGAATTTCTTAGTGATGAGACAAATTGTAATTATTACAAAAAAAAAAACTTAAAATTTATACGATGTTCTTTTCGAATGTTTTAAGTCTTTTTAATAATACAATTATACATTACTTGTGGACATTTTATATTGGCTTATATATCATATTAGTACCTAAAGTATATCATTTTTTTTTATTTTGATACTTAAAATATTTTTTGGTCAAAATAAGTACCTAAAGTATTTTATTTTTGTTAAATTCGTTACCTAAAGTATACTTTTTGGTCAAAATAGATACTTAAAGTGTTTTTTTTCGTCAGAGTAAGTACCTAAAGTATATTTTTTTGGTCAAAATAAGTATGTAAAGTATATTTTTTTTGTTAAAATAGGCACATAATATATTTTTTAATTAGGGTAATTATTCTATACACAATCGCTTATAGAAACTTTTTTATACAAGTGCCTTAGTTTTAGAGGTTAGAGACTCCATTTAGGGTTTAAAGTTTATGGGTTTAAGTGTAGTAGTTTTGAATTTAGAGGTTGTTGATAGAATTTTGGGTTTAGGGTTAAAATTTAAGGTTTTTAGGTTAAAACCTAAATCCCTATCCAGATTACCCTAGAACCTAAATCTTAACTCTAAACCTTAAATTCTAACCCTAAATCCTAAATTCTAACCATGAACCCTAAATTCTAAACTCCAACACTAAAACCACTAAACTCTAAACCCTAAACCCTAAATTAAGGCGCTTGTAGAAACAAAAAAAGTTTCCACATTCAGTGTATATGATAATAATCCAATTAACTAATGTCATATGACAATTTTTAGGAACCTATAAAAAAATATGTATACTTTAAGTACCTATTTTGACCTAAAAATAGTTTAGATACCTATTTTGACCAAAAAATATACTTTGGATACTTACTTTGACAGAAAATACTTTAGGTACCTATTTTGCCTAGAAGTTTTACTTTATGTACCTAGTTTAACCAAAAAGTATACTTTAGGTACCAAAATGAAAAATTTGGTATACTTTAGGTACTAATATGATATATAAGCCTTTTATATTAAATAAATATATTTGATATTAAGGTAAACTACGTATTTGGTGTCTCAATTTTCTTGTGTTTTTATTTTGATCACTTAATTATTGTTTTTGATAAAATCGTATCTAACATTACTTTTTTAATTATTTTTTATAAACATTAACGACGATGTTGACATGATATTTTTAATTATTTTTAATTTCTACGTCATTTTCTTTTTCATCTTGAACAACCCATTGATATTTTTAATGATTTTATTCCACCAACAAGGTAATTACAAAATATTAGAAAAATGTAACACTAGGTTCAATTTTACTAAAAATTATAATTATATGACAATAAGTGGATAAAAAATAAGTAATTTACCCTTAATATTATCATATTTAATTATTTTAAATAACAAGTTTGGACTAATCTTATCATTCATGTATTAGTATTTATGAAATTATTAGGTCAAAAAAAACTCTTTCTGTAATTTTATTGTATTTTCTCTTGATTCAACAAAATTAGTGGTTATTATTAGATCAAAAAATAAAGTATTAATTCTTCATAAAACGAGGCTAAAATGTTTAAATAAATGTGTAACATCCGTGTTTTGGGGTTAGGAGTTAGTCGGGTTAATTGGTTCGAGTTGGTAAAATTTATTTGTAATCAAATTGACCTTAGTATGAGCAAATTGAGTTTAGAAAGAAAGGGAGGGATCATTTTGGTAATTAAACCAAAATAAAAATAAACACCACCTTATATCATCTTTTCTTCTTCATCTTTCTTCTTCACCGTTCATAAACACCCCAAATTCTCTCAAACCCTCATTACTATTTCCTTTGATTTCTTCCTCAATTCAAGGGCGTTTTTGAAGGTAATTACATATTCGAACTCTCCTCTTCATCCTCTACGTTTACATAGTTTTATATTTCGAAACTACCCACTTTTGTGATTTTCAAGTTTAATGAAAATCTGAGTTTTTATTGAGTTTTTCAATTGATTTTGAATTATTGAGATGGGTTTTGAGTTAGTCACCTTAAAATACACATAATATGTTAAAATGAGTAATTTTGGATGAAAATCCGAAATGGGTATTTATGGCCATTTTTGAATAGTCTAAAACTTGAATTTTGGTGAGTTTTAGAGTTAGGTTGAAAGGCTGATGATATATGTATGTGAGGAAAGTGTTTTGGGACCATTTAGATGTCATTTGGATGTTCGAAAATGGTATTTTCTGCTGGGTAAAATATGAGTACGAAAATGAGGAGTTTGAAAGAGTTCTTGGCTTGAAATGTTGAGCTTAATGTTTGAATTATGTTCCGGGTTAGTTTCGATGACAAGTTATTGATTTTGGATATTTTGTTGGTGTTTGAGATTGATTAGAATCAAGTTTGGGCATTGGTGAAGCATCGGAAGTGAATCCGGAAAATTGAAGGTTGTTGCTTGCTTGGTCTTGAGCTTGGAAGCTTAGGTGAGTGGTTAAATGTTTTAAGTGGTTTTAAAATGGTTGGTTCGAGTATACGGACTAGGTCGGGCTTGGTAGACCCACCTAGAGTTGGGATTAGTGTGGTAGCCTAATCCTAAACTTGATCTAAAGCCTTTGGATGAACTTAAATGTATGAATGCTTATGTATATTGTATTATACATGTGTTGAGGCATGATTGGTATTGCATAAAGCATGCATGGAAATGTGGTTGGTGTATGACGGTGATGTCATGTTGAGTACATGCTATGCATGGAAATGGTGTATGACGGTGATGTCATGTTGAGTACATGCTATGCATGGAAATGGTGTATGACGGTGATGTCATGTTGAGTACATGCTATGCATGGAAATGGTGTATGACGGTGAGGTCATGATGAGTACATGCTAGGCATGGAAATGTGGGTTGTGGCTGTTTATATTGAGGAAGTTAGAGCTTGGAGAGCATGACATTTACAGTATAAATTGTTCATGCATCTTATATTGTGGCTCTTGTAAATTCTTGATATGTTTGTGTGATGCTTTGGTTAGATTGTGCTCGGACCCTGCAGTGTTGAGGTTTGTTTTTAGAGCTTACCCTCACTAAGCATTATTGCTTACGCTCTCTTTGTTCAACATTGCAGATCCTTAGTCCGTGGGTTGCTCGCGCAAGTGGAAGGCTCCAAGTGTGGTTTTGGACTTGAGTTTATCAAGTATGGTTTTTAAATGTTAGACATGTAATAGTTTGAGCAATGGGACATGTATGGCTTTGATGAGTAGTTGTTGATTGTTAGAAGCATGTTTAAACGACCTTGATGCCTTGTTTGTGTGTGGCTTGTGTTGCCTTGATGAATGTTAACTCATGCTTAAATGACTCTCTTGACTTTAATAGGTGTTCTTGTATGTGTTTGTTGAAATTTAGAGTCTTGCAAAACAGGGCGTATTGATACACTAAAGTGGTGTATCAATACACTCTTTCATAAATGGTAGATTTTTGGTCAGGCGTATCGATACACTAGGTGTATCGATACGGTCCCAACTCTCTGTTTTTTTGATGAGTGATGCAGTGTGGGTCGTATCGATACGGTGAAATAGAGTATCGATACGGTTTGACCTAGTTGACCAATAGTGTATCGATACACTCAATAGTGTATCGATACACTGTAGCTGTATTGATACACTCAATAGTGTATCGATACACTGTAGCTGTATTGATACACTCAATAGTGTATCGATACACTGTAGCTGTATTGATACACTCAATAGTGTATCGATACACTGTAGCTGTATTGATACACTCAATAGTGTATCGATACACTGTAGCTGTATTGATACACTCAATAGTGTATCGATACACTGTAGCTGTATTGATACACTCAATAGTGTATCGATACACTGTAGCTGTATTGATACACTCAATAGTGTATCGATACACTGTAGCTGTATTGATACACTAGAGAGCTGTATTGATACGGCCTGCTTAGAAAGGATAAATGGGTTGTTTTAATGTGCAGATTTGGTGGGTCGTTGTTTTATCGTTCGTGTTTCCGCTGGCGTGTTTCACTTAGGACTTAATAATGCATTTAAACAAGATTAATTAATGAAAAAAAAATAGGGTTGCTAACTGAGGGGGAACCTTAACGGGTTTCGCTTCAGTTTTCCCCGTGTGACTCACTCGGACCGGTCATCCGACCAGACCGGGACGAGGGGGTTACAAAATGTCTAATCTTTTTAAAATTGCTTATATATAGGGTTTAATCTTTCAAAACGGTCGAATAAGGCTCTTAATGTTTTTAAGTTTACTCAAATAAGTGCCTAACTTTATAAAAAAAAGTCGAGTAAAGGCCTAATATTTATGAGTTTGCTCAAATAAGAGCCTAACTTTATAAAAAAAAGTCGAGTAAAGGCCTAATATTTATGAGTTTGCTCAAATAAAGATATGTAGTCGTGGTGGCTTAAAGCTTTATCGTACAAAAAATAACTTTTTCCTTTATTTATAAATTATGATTTTTATTTTAAATTTTTCCTTAAACTTTTGAACTTTCTGATTTCATCTCAAAAAAATACTCTCATTTTAAACTGGTCTTCAAACTTTGAACATTTCAATTTTATTTCTAAATTATCGTTATGACATGTCATATTATTTACATGATACACATAAGTGTTTACATGACAGCTAACAATTTTTATAAAGTTTTTATTAACACGAGATATAATTAGCATATACTGATAATTTGAAGATGAAATTATAATATTCAAAAGTATGATGACTAATTTAAATTGAGGTTCATAGTTTGAAAATGATATTGGATCATCAAAAGTTGAGCCAATTTAAAACAAGGAACATAGTTTGAAGATAAAACATGACCCCCTAAATCTTTAAATCATCCCGAATAAACCATACCGA
This sequence comes from Hibiscus trionum, assembly GCA_030270665.1. NCBI lineage: Eukaryota > Viridiplantae > Streptophyta > Magnoliopsida > Malvales > Malvaceae > Hibiscus > Hibiscus trionum. The sequence goes on from BSYR01000022.1 coordinate 39,872,823, forward strand.
CCAAGTTCGCTTGCAAGAATTCAAAGTCCACGATAAAGCCATAACTGAATTCGATTCCACTGTGCTTTAGACACGCAGATAGAATCAACAAACATCTACTTGCCCAAAATTCAGCTGTATGACCATCTGAAACTCATAATGGACCCGAATTCGATTCGACCCGATGTGCTCCGTTTTACATCGTTTGAATTTTTTTTTTTGAATTTCGGGTTCGGAAGGAGACGAGATAAGTTTTAGAAAGAATTGAGTTGAGACTGGTCAGGCTCGGATTTAGGATAAAAATTCCTCGCCCGCCCTGTCTCGACCCGATATATATTTATTTAATAATTTATTATTTTTTCAACGCAGGTCGAGTTTAGTTAAATTTTTTTTGTTAAAATTTACGAACCAGGTCGAGGTCGAGTTATACTTTTATTATGTAAGATCGAGTCGGATTGAGTATAAAATATATTAAACTCAATACGAATTTGGGACATGTTAAAACTTTTAAATTTTGAATTAGGGTCGGGATGACAAAAAAAACCCATCCCATCTTCTCAGTTCTCACCATCCTTATTTATATAATTAAGTGACATGGAGTATAATTTATCAATAAAAATATAATTTTGGATATGAAAATAAAAAATATTAATAAAATAATATGAGACTAGGAATGTCAGAGACAATATCATGAGAATAACAATTTAGTAAATGTTTCCAGAATATAAGAACTCTCCCGGTGAAAAAAATCTTTAAAATAAAACCCTAAATTAAAAAAATAAAATAAAATTTAAATGTACTACACGTCTTTAAATTATGACATTTATTTTAAATTGACCTCTAAAATTTTAAATGTTAAAGTTTCATTCTCAAATTATATCTTTCATTTTAAATTGGCCCCTAAACTTTTGAATGTTATATTCTTATCCCCAAATTATGTTAGTCCCCAATTTTTTGAATATTTTAATTTCATCTTCAAACTATTGTTTATACCACATCATATTATTACATAATACACATAAGTGTTTCATGACAGTTAACAATTTTTATAATGGTTTTATTAACATATGTTATGATTAGTATATACTGGTAATTTGGGGATGAAATTAAAATGTTCAAAAAGCAATTTTGAATGAAGGTCATAGTTTGAGGATGTAATTAGAATGATTAAAAATTTAGGGTCCAATTTAAAATAGAGATCATAGTTTAGGAACGTGTGGTGCAATTAACTCGAAAAATAATAACATATTTGAGATCCAATTAATCCAAACCCTAATTCAATATCCAAATTGTAAATTTAATATAGCCCAAGCCCACATCAATCCAAAAAAAATAAAATCTATTCACATGATTGGGCCTTAATCGTATAGCATCATATAATTTCCCAGGGAATGTTAGGTTTTGTTCAATTAATACCAGAATATAGGGCTGGAAACGGCGGTTTTCGGTTGTAACCGAAATTATTACGTTGTCTATAATATTTAAACTTTGTAACCGAAACTCTTATCAATTAGGTAATATTTTAAGTCGTAACCGAAATTAGTCCGTTGCCACGCAAATAACGTACAAAAACATGTTAGTTCTCACGATAAGCATACCTGTTATTTGAAACTACTAAGTTCATGCACGTGGATTGTTTCACGCTTTTGAATGATTGAACATGAATTCCATGTCCGTGGGAAAACTATATCTACCCGACATGCTCCTGAAGCTAAGATAGAGTTGTTGGTGGACATTATCTAGGCTCGGGTTTGGTTCAGTTCGGTTAGTTTTTAATTACTTATGATGGATTTTAGGAGAGGGTATTTGATAGAGTGAGTCAAAAAAATTTGAGCTTGTTGAGTTGATGAATTATATGTTATCATTTAAATTTTATTTGAAAATTTAAAACCGATTTGTTTGAGTTTCTGTACAAATTTAATATGACTCTCCTACTATTATAAATGTCATGTCTTAGTATAAAATCATCAACACTATAACAAATCTAGTTGATAAATAGAATTTTTTTAAGGTGTTAGCGATTTGTACTAAGGAATAACATTAATAATAGTCTCAGGTGGTAATTAATAAAGGGACAAAAACCAGAATTTGACATATAAATTATAGCATACATAGCTTTATTTTAGTTACATTTGAGAAGTTTGTTGGTTGTTTCAGTTTCATTCAAAGAAAACGTGGGGCTTGAAAAGGGTCATACAATATTTTCATCGATTGATAGACTAAATTGATGGGAAGAAACAATTTTCAAGAACTACAATAAGAGGACCAAATTGAATAAAATAAAAATTTGAGAAATTAAATTACAAAAGGAGAGAATTTATTTTTAAAAGAGGAACTAGAGTTACATAAGTATCCTACAATAATTGACGAGCATGTAGTTCAAATTTGGTCAAAATAAACTAAAATGAATGAGGAATTGAATAAACCAATTGGTTCCATTGGTACCTTCAATCTCTAGTAATCTCACATCGATGAAAATACATTGCAAGTGAATTTTAAATGTGTCGTTAAATAAATCAGATAAATTTATTCTTTTCATAAAAGTTTTTTAATCTCTTTGAACTCAATTTACTAACAAATACTTGCTCTTGCATACTTTTAAAATATTTTAAATATTTTTTATTTTCATAATTTTATAATTATTACATGGGTGAATATTTAATGCACTACAAGTGCAAAAAATATTCACACAAGCATGCCTATTTTCAAGCAAAGATCTAAAACTTTAACCCCTAAATTCTAACTGTGAACCTTCAATTCTAAACCCTATCACCTAAACTACTAACCTTTAAACCCTAAATTAAAACTCCAAACCCCTAAATAACACCGCTTGTGAAAACATTATTTTCCACAAGCATGCATATTTTCTCTTTAAAAACTAAAATCTAAATCCATAACCCTAAAATCTAAAATTCTCCGTAAACTCTAAACACTAAACTAAATCTCTAACCCCTAAAACAGGAATCACTGTGTAGTCGTGTATCGGTTAAATTTTCATAAATAAAAAAGCTTAATTTGGTGTAAATTTTCCATGTGGCTCATAAATAAGAAAGAACAATGGTGTTTAGATCCTAATCAGCACACCCCCACACAACAATGCTTATCAAGTGTTGAATTGAGCAACCAAATCACATCTTATCAACAAGAGATGTTGGTCAAGTTTCCTTACAAACATTCCACTTGTCTGTCACAGTTTTCTCCAAGCACCTTTCAAATGTTGTCGCATTGCAATCAAGGCAAAACAGTCCTTGTTTCCTGGAGATTTTGTTTACTTCATCGAATCTTAGCCTCATAAATATTGTTTTAAAAGCATCCAATTTCAAAGGGGGAATTCAAGTTCATCAAGAAACATATCTGGAATTAATGAGTCATCATGAAATTCCAATGCAAAAAAAAAAAAAAAAAAAAAAATCCAGTGATTTTGCTGTCTGTCTCTTGCTGATAAAGACTGTGACCTATTGGATACTAACAAGTATAACTCCATTTGATGATTTTTTTAATAGTCATCGGTATTTGATTCATTGGCTGATTATTTCTAGTTGGATATTGGAAGACTCGTTATGGAAGTGATTCTTCTAATTTAGTTTACTTTATTCACAATGTCAATATTCGAATTTTTGACATTACTTAAGGGGTTTAGCGTTAATATTTGATTCATTGGCTGATTGTTTCGAGTCGGGTGTTGTAATACCATTATGAAAGTGATCTTTCCAACTTAGTTTACTCTATTCACAAGGTCAATATTCGAATCTATGGTCTTTCTTTTTATAATTTTTGGTATTCGATTCATTGGTTGACTATTTCGGGTCGGGTATTGTAAAGACTCATTATGGAAGTGATATTTCTAACCGAGTTTACTCGATCTACAACACCAATATTTAAATCTCTAACCTTATTTAAAGAACTGAGTTTACTCTATCCACGTTCTTTAAACTTTTAAAAAAATTAAACGTTGGTCACAAGTTTTAAAGTTAAAAAAATTCAACTGGTGGCTTTTTCCTTCTAAGTCTACCTCCGACGAGCGACGACGACCTTAGTGATCATTTTGTTGCATTTGTTCGTATTCCTCAATGACACAGTTTTTTTTTGTCTTGTGGCATGATTTTTATCTATATTTATAGCAATCTGACGTTCGTGTAGTGATCATCACAACGTACACTCTGATCATGGAAGGTCTGTGTCTGATATGGGTTGATTCTCTCTTTGGTAGTTTGTCGATGCAATCAAAACCGTTAGCGAAACAAAATGCGAGATTGATTTTCTCGATCTCCAATCATACATCAATATAACGTCTAGTTGGAAGAGAAAAAGAGATTTTCATGATGATTGTTAGTTTTTCTATAGAAGATGAATGACGTATTCAAGAGAATGTTCAATTTTTTTTCTTTACACTTTTCGGGATTACATGTTTTCAGTACAGACTTTTTTGGTAGACTTAGCCCAATATTATTTTTTATGATTTGAGTATGTTATATTTGGAACAAGTGATTAAGCCTCATGTTGACATCCCCTCCCCGTCTTGGGTTCAATATCCAGCAAGAGCATTTCCCTTTTCTTCTCCCGTTGACATCCCCCAAGAGAAGAGAAGCGAGAAATACTCTAGCTGGATATTGAACTTAAAACATAAGGAGAAAAAGAGATTAGCGCAAAGTTTAATCACTTGCTGTAACAATTGTCGACAAAAAATTAATATTATACACCTAAAATGTGTTTTTGTAACATATAATGTAATGTCCAAACTTCATGTCACGTCTTAGCCTCCCATACTTTTGTCGTGTAGGAAAATTCAGGTGTTAATTAATCGAAATTAATTAAAAATGGAATAATTTACGTTGAATTTGTGTTTTCCTTTAAAAAAAACATTTATGCATTTGAAGTCCAATGCGTCGTCTAACACATAAGAAACATACTCGTGCTTAATTACGTATGCAAAGCACAAGGAAACAAAGAAAGACTTCCATGAAAAACTTCTCTAATTTTATATATAAAAAAAGATTGTTAGTATTGTAACTTGTTTCCCAAAACAATAATTTATGTCTATTTTGTTTTTGTTAGCGATTATAATTGATCTGATCGATTGGGAGTCGATAACCTTTTAACTTATATACTAAAATATTTAGAGTTTATAATTCGAATTTTGATTCATTTCGTCCAAAAATTTTACACCGACACCTGCTTGGTTCGTCCATGCAGTACGAACATTGTTCCACATTCAATAATCATTATAATTTTCGTTATCCTATCACAGAAATAAGTGTGGTTCTAAAGTTTACGAGGCTCTGTATAACTTATTAAACGATATTTTTTAATTTATAATCCTAAAAGTATATAAAGTTTTTTCAAAGATATTTTTATCTTAGTAAAAAATATATTTTGAAGCACTCTTTAAAGTGATTTTTTTAAGTTGTTTTATGATTAAAAGCCTTTAATAGGTAGGGTTATGTGCATGAGAGAATTTACACTAAATGTACGAGAGTGAGGTTACAATAATTGTAATTAGATGGATTTTGCTCGATTTTATAAGGTCATTTTTTTTCTGATGTTTGAGTTTGAGTCGAATTTTGTGAAGGATAAAATTAAGATTCATTGTGCTCAAACCGTTAAACTAATCTGTAACACCCCGGTTTAGGGGTTGGGTGAAAAATAATAATTTAATATTATTTCCGGGTCCGGTTTTATAAATTAAAATAATCTTTGGGCCTCGTATTTTCAAACAAATGTTTTTTTTATGTTGGTCTTATGCTAAATCAAGCCCTAAATGTCATGGATGTCATGATATTGGAATTTTCCCTCTTCATTAAGGGTAAATGGGTCTTTTAGGTTAAAACAAAAGAATTAAAACTATCAAAAACTCACTCATCTTCTTCCTACCTCCATCAAACCCACGTCAAAAACCCCTCCCCCTTTAGGAGCACTATTCCATTCCATAACTCACCCATTCTTGAAGATTTTTCAAAGGTAAGGTCGTTTTTGACTTGCTCTCATCATCCCCTACGAGTACATACCTTTATTTTCTAGAAAACTCATGATTTTAGCAATTTGGGTGTTTCGAAATTTTGAGTAAAAATGTCATTTTTATCATCCTTAACTTAGGTTTTCGATTTATAAATGTTATATAAGTTGTTTTGAGTCCCAAGGGACCAATGGGTATGATTTTTATGAAGTTTTGGGGTGTTTCCCGGAATGGGGTTTTGGGGAGGTTTTAAGTTGAGTTTTGGGAGTATTTTAGGTGAATATAAGAGGGCTGATGGTTAAGCTATATGTAAGTATTGTTTTGAAGGCTTTAGGGAGTAATTTGAAGGTTGAAATCAATGGTTTTAAGTGGTGCTTAAGGGTTGCTCGGATTTTGGAATTTTGAGCTTGTTTTCAATGAAAAAATTGATGTCTTGTGCTTGGTATGTAATCCGGGTTGATTATTTTGGGATATGGACTGATTTGGGATTGTTTACTTGGTGTTGGAATGACTAGAAACGAGAATTTTGGTGGGAGAAGCTTCGGGGACAAATCCGGGGATTTCGGAGTCTTGAGCTTGGTCTTCGATCTTCTCTTGGGTAGCAACGGTGAGTGGAATTATTGGTTTTTACATTGTGCTTGATATGGATTCTTTTGGGGTTTGGGTGGAACCTTGAGAGGTCACCTAAACCCGTGTGTAAGCCTCTCTACTCTCATGTTGTTGTGATATGTTGATTGTGTACACGTTGTGATCATTGAATGTATTTTAAGTTGTTAATGTTGTAGTCGTGTTGAGTTCGTGCCTCACGTGATGGTGGTCTAAACTACGGTGATGTGTAGTCCCACCGGTAGTGACTAGTAGGGTAGTACTTTGATGTGTAGTCCCATTGGAAATCCACTAGTCGAAACGGTAATGTGTAGTCCCACCGTGCGTGTATGTTGGTTGTGCTTGTGCAAACCATGTGTTGTGGTTGAGATAGACCCTTATGCATCCATTGCTTTCTTGCATATAAATCGTGTTTTGGAAAACTGCATGTTGTGAATTGTAGAGCCTCCCTCACTAAGCTAGTTGGCTTATGCTCTTTTTGTTTCCAACGTGCAGATCGCTAGAGTTCGGGAGGCGAGCGGGCGAGGGAGGAGCTTTTGGAGTTCTCAAGCAAGTTTATGTATGGTTTGCTTTGTAATAATGCCTAGACAATGGGGTATAGAGTTTTAGGAGTTGGGGTCAAACTCCTTAGGGGGTTATGTTTGAGCATGTTAAACTCATGTTGTGTTATGCTTTTGCTTCTTGGATTGTGACCTATGATTCTCATGTCGTTTAATTGCACGTGCCTATATGTTGTTAGCCTATGTATGCCTTATGCTTGACTACCTTGTGTAAGATGCCTTGTGCTTGCTAAGTATGCTTCTTTTTGTGGAATTGCATGAAATCTTGATTTGTATGTTTTCGTTAGATTAAATGCCTCCCATGTTAAGTCCCGATTGTGATTTGATGTATGTATGGTGGTATGTGCTTAGGAGTGTCCGAAAGTGCATCTAGAATCGTATGTGAGGTTACCAAGTTCGGATTTGAGGAATTGCAGAGCAGGGGTATCGATACGGTTAGACCCGTATCGATACCGCTTTCTTGTTTCAGGCCTCGTGTTTCGATACGCGAGGGGGCGTATCGATACCTTTTTGGTCACTGGAGCTACTGTCCATTTCGGTATCGATACGGGCCTTTGGCGTATCGATACGGTCACCTTAGCGTTGACCGTGAGAAGTCAACCGTTGGGGAGGGTATCGATACACTCCTTGGGCGTATCGATACGGTCTCCACGGGTTGACTCTGACCTTTTGACCTAGCCAAGGTGTATCGATACACCCCTTAAGTGTATCGATACCGCCTGTAGATAAGTTTAAAATTGGGCTGTTAAATGTTGTTTGGGTTCGTTTGAATGTCTCGTGTATGTTGTTCCGCTGTTTGATCACTTAGGACTTTAATACTCCTCTAGACAAGATTAAAATGAAAGAAAAAAAAAAGGGTTGCTAACCGAAGGGGAGCCTCAACGGGTTTCACTTCGGTTTTCCCCGTGTAGCCCATTCGGACCGGTCATCCGGCCAGACCGGGACGAAGGGTTACATAATCGTCGGTCCGAGTGTAGTGCATAGTTCATTGTCATTAATTCGAGCAAATTTTAAGCTGTGAGTGAAAATTGAATAGCGAATATCAAATGAACTTGTCGTGAAATTAATATAATAATTGATGCATAACCAAATTAACGACCTCTTCGTATTTCAATTAATTTCGATGACCAATTTGTGATCTAATCAAAGAATGTATTTTTTGTTGTCCTTCCAGTTTTCGAGAGCTTTGTCCTGACTAATCTAGATTAACCTACGTCGCACACATGGTTTAATTTGGTGAGTAAGTCTCCCAACGAGAATTTTCTGCATACACAAGATCTCAAACTCGAAACTTACTTAAGTGGTATCAAGATGCTTACCACTTAGACCAATACGTTAATAATCAAAGAATGTATTTAGTTCCCTACATAATTATTGGTGTCTCTTAGTTCTTCACTTAAGCCTCTTTTCTATTAAAAAAATGATGGTCCAATTATAATATTAATCAATAGAAACGTATACGACTATATAAAACTATAAAGTAATGTCTCTTAGTGTAAGTGAATATAAATACATACATATACGTGTATATATATACGTGTATATAGATTGTGAAAGATAAAAACAAAGAAGCCAATAGTTAGTTTGTGGTTGGGTTTTGGAAAACCTGTGGACGGACGAACCCAGTTGGATAAATATTGTGAGCTTTATACATACCGACACAGTCACAATTATTGTTGGATAACAAATCTCACGTCATCTTCTTCCTCTTGTCTTAACTTTTGTACTAAATCGAACTTATCAGGTGGTCTCATCGAAAAAATAAATGTTGTTCATCGTAAGAGATTCGAGTTCAACTACAATGTCTGCAAAATATATATTTTGTCAAAAAGTTTAAAAATGGTGTGCAGCAAATTTATTACACACTTTACATCTTTGATATCAAACGCTGCTATATATCTTGACATGTTGTAACGTTTTCTACACACAAACGTCACGAACTGTTGTAGCGCTGGTTTTAACGATACTTCTTGCTGTACTTATTTAAGTGTCGGGAAAGTTTTTAACGGCGCTTTAAAATGTTATATAGAGTTAAAAAACACTGCTAAAAACTTATTTTGTTGTTGTGTATGTATACGTATCTCCTCAACTATTTTTAGATTCATGAATTTCAGTTTACAGAACTTATATATTGTAGCAGACTTGATTCGATGTATTAAAATTCGTGCCTTCCAAATTCCAATGTAAAACTCTTAAGGAAAAAAATATGAAAAATGCATTTTTTAGAAAAATTCTAAAAAAATGTTTGATATACGTATTACATAAATTTTAGTTTATATAAATTTATTTATTTAGAATTCAATTTAATAATTTAAGATTTAGAATTAAATGTTAAAAATAAGATTTTAGAGTTAGAGAGTTATATTTTAAATTCTATAGTTAAAAAAGATACTCAAATTATTTAATGGAGAACTTAAAATAAAGTTACGAGGGGGAAATTATATAAAAGATTATCAAATTGCACATGTAAAATTTTGATACACGTGCCGTGTAAAATAAATTTGACACAAGTTTACATATTTACATTATAAAACTCAAAATTTAATTTCTAACTCTAACTCTTAAAAAATAAACCGTAGACTTTAAATTCTAAATACTAAACTTAAATTTTAAACCATAAACCCCAAATTCATAAATTTTAAAGCCTAAATTAAATCTCTAACCACTAAAACTAAAAGCCAAAAGGCTTGTGTAAACTTTATGTATCGATTTTTTTTCCTCAATTTACATAAATTATTATAACTTTTAATGACTGTAATTAAATAAGATATTATTCAATGTGTAATATTTTATAAAACTGCATAAATATTTCATTACGTAAATATATTATAAAATTATAGAGTAATAACTTACTTGATTTAATAATACTTTGCTCTAGAAAAACGTAATTTGATAATATTTTATATAATTACTTGCTTTTCTATAATATTATTTTAAGTTATTCTCAATCAGTTAAAAGGATTTTTTTATAGAACTTCTTTATTGATGTGTTAAAATTATCAAACCTGTTTTTTATTAAAGAATATTATGATTTTTAATAAGTTCAATCTCAATCAATCTAAAAGAACCATAAACAATCTAAATCTATTATTTCAAAAAAATCAATCTAAATCTCTTATTTAATAAATTAAAATTATATTTAAATTTAAGTATAAATTATACTAATATATTTATTTTTAGTCTAAAAAATAAAACCAATGTCTTATTCTTAACATAAATGATTGATACAAAGAAGTCAAATCCTTAACAAAAATCCTTAAATTTGGTATTATACATATATAGTACATGATCCATTTGTCAATTAATCCGAATAGGAACAAGAATCCTCAGCCTTATTTTTGGTGCCACACTAAAAAAGTTTAATTCTAAACTTTAAGCTTAAATTTTAAACCTTAAAATACACATACCCTCAATTCCTTAAACCATACTCATAAACCCTAAACTCTAAACATATTTTTTTAGTGCGAGCATAAATAAGGACACCAAAAGGTCAGGTAAAGAATTTCTATGCTATGAATAGATACAGTAGAGACTCATTATGGACAGGGACGAAGTTAGAATTAAAAGTTAAACGAGGGACAAACATAAATATTTAAAAGGTGGTGGGCAAATTTACATTAATCCATTTTTTTGATTTTTTATATATAAAAAAGTAAAAATATTAGGGTTGGGGAATGACCCCCTCCCACCCCCTTAGTACCTCCGTCACAAAATATAGGAGCATTCGTTTCAATTCGATTTATTTCATTCACAACATTAAAATTCGAACTTCTAATTTTACTTAAAAAATCAATGTTTTATCTCACTAGACCAAACATAATATTATATAAATTATATTTAAATATTGATATTTGATGCATAACTCTATATAATTTATCCCATCAATAGTATAGCATTAGCAAATACTATATTTTATAATTCTATAATTCATATCTCAATAAACTGGTTTATAACTATTAGTTCAAAGGTTGAAACAGAAAATTTTAAAGACATAAACTTTGGGTAAACAACACCATTGATCACAAAATTATTCTTACTTTTTTGTTTAGTCACCAAACTATTATTTTCTGGTAAAATCGTCACTAACGTTATATTTTTTCTTCTTATTTTGCTCACTAATGTTATTTTTTTCCTGTTTTGATCACCAAACTATTGGTTTTTCCGTAATTTTTTTTAACGACAAGTGACCAAAATAGAAAAACAAATGTAACGTTAGTGACGATTTTACCAAAAATAATAGTTTAATGATCAAAACAGGAAAATAAAAATAATTTAATGACCTAATGATGTTATTTACCCTAAATTTTTTGTGAGACTTGAATTGGGACCCAAATCTTATGAATCAGACAACCTGACCCAGAAACAACCGGTCAGCATACGTTCCCTTCTTTGCTTGTCTTTCTTATTCTTCTTTTAAGCCCCCAATTTTAACATTCCAAGACCAACATGAACTTGGAATGCGGTGGGCGTGGCCGTCAAAACTCTTAAACATAAATCACGTTACTTTAAAATTAATTTTATACAAAATTAATTCTATAAAATCACGTTGATTTAAAATCAATTCTATCACCACAAAATCAAACACACTAAGTCAATTGAATGTGTAAATTAGATTTTTTATTGGTTTAGTTAGATTGATTTAAACTTTTTAAATCAAACATGTTACATGTTAACTAATTTAGATTATAGTAATTAATTAAATCGGTTCAATAAGATAACTAATTAAACTGACCAAATAAATCGAATGCTCTCTCCTATCCAACTTCGATTGAAACTCAGTTAATTTTTATCATAACATCACTAAACAGTACATTACCAACTTCCCAATGTAAAATACAATTTGTTGTTTTAGGATGAAACTGGAACACTCAAAAATTTGGGGGCCAATTTAAATAAAGGTCATGGTTTGAGGATGAAATTAGAGTGTAAAAGTTTGAGGATCAATTTATAATGAAAAATATAATTTGAGGACGTGTGGTGCAACTAACTCTTTTTATAATAACATCACTAAACAGTTCATTAGCATTTAGTAGCTTCCCAATGTAAAATATAAATTGTTGTTTTATTTTTTTTCTAATCAATGTATAAAGTATTTGAATATGATAATATATGAGTTTATTTATTTTAAAGAAATATATTATTAAAATTTAGTTTTATGACATTTTAACAAAACTTAATTATATATGTTATGTGGCGAATATTCCTCCTTCATTGAATTTAAATAAATAGTAAGTCTCATCATGTATACATATTCTTGAACATTTTTATTTGTATTTAATTTGATGGTAAAGATAATGATTAAATTATGATAAAGTCAGTTTATCAATATGTTATTATTGTTATATATTTTTCTGTTAGTGTCAAATGTTAATGTTTTTTATCGTCTACTGTGATAATATTGTTTATATCTATTTTTTTCGAGTTGTTTGTTTGGATTTTTTAACTCTTTTTGTCATGGTTCTATTTCAGTAGGGTTGAGTAACAAAATCAATAATCGACCTGAACTGTTGTGTTTAGACGATTTATGGTTCACAAGTTTGTAAATTATGATTACTTGAATCAAACGGAATTTAATTTATAATTAATTTTAATTATCCTATCATGTAAAAAAAGTATTTTATACTTAAACAATATAGATGAACTGTTTTTATTTACTACTTGAAAATTTATTTTTTAAGAAATGTTTATGAAAAAAGGCTTTAAAACTTATCAATTAATGTTTAAAAGTTCATAAAATAAAGTTCATTTGTCAAAAATAAGATAAAAAATTTCAAAATCTAAAAATATAAAAAACCTAAAGCGGTGGACTATTAAAAAAACTTTCTGAGTTGAATCTAATCGAGCTGCATATAAAATAAAAATAAAAATAAAATTTTAATCAATTGATTAAAGAGTCGTCTTTATATTAAGTATTTACATTTAATTGATAAATATAAATAATTATAAAAGATAATAACGCATTAATTATAAATCTTTAAATATCAGTTCATTCAAAAAAATCACAATATTGATATTTTTCGTAAGATAAGTATATTAATATTTACAGCTAAGAATGATAAAAATAAAACTTAATTATACTTATCCCAAACAAAAAAAAAATACTTATTTGGAATTTTTGGTAATATCTAAATAGATGGCATTTACACCTAAGAATGATGAAATCAAATATAACCCCATTAATTAAGGATTTTTTCCCTTTTATTCCAATTCTAATTTACACGATATAACATTTAAAATTAATCTGATACATAAAATATGATAATATTATATTTAATGAAAAAAAACCTTATTTTTTTATAGTTTTATTCGACTCGATGAAATTAATTTATGTTAAATTGTTAAACGGATAAGTGTAACTTAATATATATATTTTGAAATAATAATAATAAAATAAGAATTTTAATGTTGTATAAGTAGGGCACTGAAACAAGCAAAGAGAAAGGCAAAATCTCTTGATATTTTAGAAATAGAGAGAAAACAAAAAGTTGCCAGGGAATGCAGAAATATGAAAAGGTCACCGTTGAAAAGGCCTGAGCACTGCCGGCACGGCAAACGCTCCGTCCGCCGCCGGGATAGCCACCGTAAATACGTCGAAGACGGGTGAATATTCCTTTTTTTTTTCTTTCAAAAAAACACATTCCTGCTTTCAGTCTTCTCTTTGTCTTCTTCTTCTTTGAGTTGTATTTCTTGGACAAAAATGGCGGAAATGGCTACTGAAAGAGATAACCCTTTTTTGCTGCACGGAAAATACGAGCTCGGCCGTATGTTGGGTTACGGAACGTTCGCCAAAGTCTACCATGCACGGAACGTTCAGACAGGGAGGAGCGTCGCCATGAAAGTCGTCGGAAAAGAGAAGGTAATCAGAGCCGGGATGATGGAGCAGATAAAGCGAGAAATCTCCGTCATGAAAATGGTGAAGCACCCTAACATAGTCGAATTACTGGAAGTTATGGCGAGCAAAACCAAGATCTACTTCGCCATGGAACTAGTCCGCGGCGGAGAACTCTTCTCCAAAGTCGCCAAGGGCCGCCTGGAGGAAGACACGGCGAGGGTTTACTTCCAACAGTTGATTTCCGCCGTCGATTTCTGCCACAGCCGCGGCGTTTACCACCGCGATCTGAAGCCGGAGAATCTCTTGCTAGACGAAGATGGTAACCTCAAAGTTACGGATTTCGGTCTCAGTGCTTTTACCGAACACCTGAAACAAGACGGATTATTACACACGAGTTGTGGAACACCGGCGTATGTCGCCCCCGATGTTATCGGGAAGAAAGGATACGACGGTTCGAAAGCCGACATTTGGTCTTGCGGCGTCATACTTTATGTTCTCCTCGCCGGATTCTTACCATTTCAAGACGATAATTTGATCAACATGTATAGGAAGATCTACAGAGGAGATTTCAAGTGTCCGCCGTGGTTTTCGCCTGAAGCTCGTCGGCTAATCACTAAGCTTCTCGACCCGAACCCGAAAACCCGAATCACCATCAAGAAGATCATGGACTCATCCTGGTTCAAAAAATCAACCCCCAAGGTTGTTAAATCCAAGGAAGAGTTCGAATTCGAATCTTTCAACGGCGACAGATTACCGAACCCCGAGACGTTAAACGCCTTCCACATCATTTCTTTGTCGGAGGGGTTCGATCTGTCGCCGTTGTTTGAAGAGAAAAAGAGAGAAGAGAAACAAGAGCTGAGATTCGCGACAACGAAGCGGGCGAGCAGCGTGATATCGAGACTGGAGGAGGTGGCCAAGTCGGTGAAGTTCAGCGTCAAGAAGAGCGAGTCGAGGGTGAGGTTGCAGTGTAAGGAATGCGGGAGGAAAGGGAAATTGGCGGTGGCTGCTGATATATTCGCGGTGACGCCGTCGTTGCTGGTGGTGGAAGTTAAGAAAGACAACGGCGATACACTCGAGTACAACCAGTTCTGCAGTAAAGAGCTCCGGCCGGCGCTTAAAGACATCGTCTGGACGTCGGCCGCCGAGAACTCGACACCCGCTTGATTTGTCTGCAGTAAAACTAGGAGTTTGTGCCGACTGTCTTACTTTTCCATCTTTCTCAATTAGGTTAAATATTTGGATTAGTAATAATAATAAAATTAAATTTTAATTTTTTATATAATTTTTAATATTTAATTTATTGATTGATCATCTAAATCAAATATCTTAAAAAAATATTTACTTTGTAAAACTCTAAAATCAATTTTACACAAATTCAATTTAATTCAATTTTTAAAATTACGATGATCCATATCCAAACACACAAAGTTTAAATCAATCTTCAAATTTTAAAATATTCTAATTAAATTTATATTATAATTTAGAATAAAAAATAACTTTATTAAATTTTGTGACATTGTATTTCTTTTTATATTCGGTATTTTAAAAAAAAAGGATGTGCCATATAAGCTGATATTTAATACTCAAATAGATGACTAGATTGATAAAAGGACCTAATTAAAATATTTAATTTAAAAATTAATTAAAATATTTTAAATTTTGAGACCAACACTTATATTAGCTTTGAAACCAATGAAATTAAACTATGACCCTAACTTTTCTGATTAATTATTCTTTAAGCTACGTTTCTTTTTTATTTCACAATTAAACTTTCAATGTCTGCTAGTTATTCATTTCTGTATTTTTTTTATACTTCACACTATTTTACTTGATATATTACATATGTATATTAATAATCAATATTCGATCTTAGCTTTGTCCCTGCAACTTTAGAGGTAAATACAACTGAAAACTGGGGAAACACAAACAACTTCATGGAAACAGATACATTATTGACAAGTAAACTAGACTCTCCATCTTCTCTCGAATATATTCGTGTCAGATACATATAAAGACGAGTACAAGTAATATCGTTCAACTATATGAATGCAAAAAAATTTCGAGCATACTCGTATCCGACTCTTACTCGGAACCTAGGTGAAATAGTCTAGGCATACTCCTGAACTTATGGATCATCCCATTACAAATGTCCTTGGCAAAACCATAACCAACATAGGACATTCAACATCATATAACCTCATCTTTAGCGCATTCGATTCCGAATCATATTTCGAGCCTTCTGGGGGCATCTTTTATCTGCAGGTTTGAAAAGCTTGAAAGTACATTATTTCCCCAGAAACATAAGAACCCTTTGTACGATACTCGAAATAGCATTGACAACATATAAGTTCTACTTCCGAATTAAAAGAATAGACATAGAGTTATGGTTTGAAACCAACACAAATGTAAGTTGACTAAAATTTAAAGCAAAATATTCGAGAACAAGAAGGATTCATTTCATTCCCTACAAGGAGAGACAACGGAAATGTCGAGTTATGGTTTAAATCCAACAAAAACACTACAGCAAAACCTGTTTTAGCGACTATATCTTTGTCGATAATTTAATCAAATGTTCATTAAAAAACACCCATGATAGTGGATTTAGAGACTACTGCATAAAAATCACAAGAAGAAAAGGAGGCTGTGACAGAAGTACCTAAAGTGACTGAAATTCTAGATATCTTTCCCTGCTCGAATTCTGACCACCTTGGCTTGTGAAAATACCGCCGATTACTTCGTCTAAAGTATACTTTAGACAGTGTTGCCGCGACTGTTCCTTACCGTTTTAGTAACTTCAAAGAAGACTTCATTTTCAATACCTCGCATACTACATGAACTCCTTTTGGTGGCATATTGATACATGGCAATTGCTTTCTTTTGCTTTCTCCTACAAATTGTAAAGATAACAATAAATTATAAAACACACATTCGAGTTTATAACATTAAGTTGAAAATAATAATAAAGAATTCATGCCACAATTTGTTCGATACTTTCATTTAAAAACGATCCATCTTTCTTGGTAAGGGTAACTTGCAAAAATTTAAACCTTCCAATTTTTTTTCAGCTTTCCCACAGAATAATATAAATCAATATAAGGCATATTTAACTCAACCTTACACCAGCTACCTGAAGGAAAACATACCTTTTCATTGGAACTTCCAGCAAAGCATTTCGAACCATTCGTGTGATCCTACCTTTATAGTTTTCTATTACAAATCCAAACATACCTATGTTGATTGTTAAATCTAACGATTTTTCTATTAGGCACACCGTCGTCTAGCCACTTAGGAAGTAGTTCTGAGTGGTATACTTCTTCACAACGATCATCTACAAAACAAGTTGTTCGGTTAGTAAAAGACATGAAAGGTCTGCAAGCATAGGTGGTCAAAATTCAAGCAAAGAGAGAAGACGCTTGAAGATATCAGATCTAGCAACGGTTCTTCTTGAAGAAACAAAGAAATGTCGCTAATGTCAAACACCTAGCGGCATTCCACTAAAAAATGCCACTATATCATTGTCAATAACAACGCTTTTCAATGAACAAATGCCACCAAATTCATCAAACACCGCTAAAAGTGGCCGAGGAAAAAGGAATTGTGCCACTTTAGCGGCATTTTTTTTGGTAAAACACTACTAAATGAAATACTAAAGACTAAAGAGGTGTTTAAGGAATGGCATCGTAGTTATAGTAAACACTGCCACTATAGCAGCGGTTACAAATGTCACTAAACAATGTGAAATAAAAACTAAAAACGCCACTAAAAGCAAGTTTTGTTACAAAATAAAACTAAACAAACTTTTTTTAAGCATAATGTTGAATTAGCAATATTACATATCATCTCTCTAGCATTCTCACATATTGAAAGTATAATATACTTGCAACAAATTAAACTTGGCTTACTTTCAACCATTTATGCATCGATCTCAGGCACTTTTACTAAATTTTATCAACTTCTTCCCTATTTCAAACACTAAATTTACAAATCGAATGACAATTTCAAGATCTAAACATATATGTATGAGAAATGATCATTCATTTATAAAGTTCCAACCAAAAGTCACATCTTAGCATGATCATCAGTATGCTCCCTTCATTCGATTCTCCATAAATTATGTACTTATTATATCTAAATTATGAAATTACTAAGTAAAACATTGCAACAGCATATGCAGTAAATGTAGGCAACAAATTACCAAACAACAAAGTGCCACTCGAATCGAACTCAATGAACCCAAAGTAGGTGATGTTACCAAAACTCCCGACCCGGCTTCGTCAATAACGAACAAAGCATTGATCATCACTAAACAGTGAGCTCAAAAGGTTATTAGTATGCATGCTCAAACAGCTATATTACAAGCATCTCCTTATAATGAAGGTCGATCAATCATCGAAATGAGAGAATTTTTCAAAAACCACAACACGGTTTAAGTGAATTCACGAAATGCTACCGTGACACATACATATTATTCCCACTAAATTCTATGCTAAATCAATTCATGGTCCTGATTTGTGATTATTCATCTTCTTTTACCAACAGCCAGTGTTAAACCATTAGTATAGCCGAAATCGAATCAGTGTATAGCCTCAAAATTCTCCTTTCCCAACATAGAGAAAGGCATCATTGTGTAGATTAACTACCAATCTCTCAATTAATCACATAAAATCTGGAGAGAGAAAAAAAAATCAAAGAGTTTCTGCAAAATGAAGACATAAACCATAACAAAAAAGAAGACAACAAAGTAAAATCGAAGCAAAATCCATAAATGATTCAACAATTTAAAGGGAATAATGCATTTATTTTTGTAGATGATAACAACAAGATGAGTGCATATGTGTTCCCAGAATTCTCAACAACAGTGAAGGAAGCAGCCAATATAACAACAGATCAAGCCCCCAATATCAAAAGCAACCAAAAATCAGAATCAAAAACACCAAAGAAGAAGAAGAAAAAAACCCAGAATCAGAACCAGATTGAAACTATGAACACAAAACAAGAGAAGGTCTTTCTTTCATTACCTTGCATGGTTTCCCAAGAACAGTACCTTCAAAGTTCAAAGGGAGATAGGACCATCAAAAGCATCAAACCATTCTTGTTAAATTTTAATACTACAAAAACGATATTCCCAAAAACAAGAGCAAAAATGGAATACTAAAAGAAAAGGCTGCCATGGGAGAGTTCGGGAGAGAACGACATGTGGAAGAGGAGAATTCAACGGCTGACAGAAGAAAATGAGCACACGGCGGGCAAAGGTGTGATCATTCATACAATCTGCCTGCGTGTGCTCACTCTCTCCTGTCAGTCCTCTCCTTTGCCATATAAAAGGACAGACTTTACCATTATTAGCTTGAAAGAAACTACCTGCAAACAAAGAAAAAGGAACCCAGAAATATGAATAAAAACTGAAACTTTAGCACAAACCCAAAACCCATCATCAGTCTTTGTTCCTTTGAGAGACTCAAGCAGACAGATCTGGAAAAATCTTGATGGCAGTGTGAATGGGAGTAGAGTAGGTCAAAAAAGTTAGGGTTTTTTTTTTTCTCTGTAATTATGAACCCAACCCCAATGACCCACCAAAATCATGTTCATTGCATTTCTTTCGAAAACCATCCCATCCAGGCATCCATCCCCTGATTGATATATATGAACTCAGAAAAGTCATCTTTATAAAGTTTTTTTTTTTCTTCTGAACCAACTTGTCTAAGTGGTTCGAACACCAACAGCTGCGGCAGGGTGATTGAGCATAAATTGTCAAATAGTATATTCGGAACAGATACTACTTGTAATCACCTTAGCTTTAAAAAAAATAAAGTTCCTTTTTCATCAGACTTTATAAAGTTGGTGTTTTTTTTATCAAATATAAAGTTGGTGTTTAATAGAATAATTATTGCGGGTTAAATTATACTTATATTTTATTAAGTATATAGGACAGCTAAATTTATTAGAAAATAAAAAAAAAATATGTTAAATTAAAAAAGTAAACTCATTTTCAGGAAATTTCAACCACAGGATGAGATGAAATATGGTGAAAAAAATAAAAATAAAAAATTTGTTTTTATACACCTACATGCTTAAGGATTGAAGTAGGGGTCGTAAGCGAAACCAATAATCTTGTAAACTGTTTCGTAAAATAAATGTGACTGCGTTCACGAAAGAACTACTGAAAAATTATTGACAACCGAAAAATAGTGCCGAACGTCGTAAAAAAAACTTTACGAATATAAATATTAAGATTTACTACAAAAGTAGACGAAACTATACTACAAGAAAGAAAAAAAGTGCCTCACAACAAAGGAGCAATGTACCACAAGACAGACGACTAATATTAAAGTCGGTGTTGTCGTTAGTCAATAGATAAAAATTCTTTGCCCTTTTTCGGTGTCCCTATATATGCCCTAACACTAAAAAAATTAAAAAAATTAAATTTCAAGCCCTAACTCTAAATTTTAAATCCTAAACCCTACATCATGTACCGTAAAAATGCACTAAAATTGCACTTTATTTTAAATTTCTTAAACCCTAATCATTAACCCTAACTTTAAATTTTAAACTTAATTTTAAGTACGAAGACATAAGTAGAGAGATCGAAAAAAGAAAGAGGATGTCCATCCTCAATCAATCTAAAAAACGAAAACGAGCATCTTTAGAGAGAAAACAAATGAGGCTCGGGATTATGCTTATATTTTGATTTAATTATTTTTATAATGATCGGTTTAATTTATTGATAAATTTATCACTCAACTTTTATTGTGTTTCTGTTTGGTCAACAAACTTTAAAAAATTACTAATTTTACCACCCAACTTTCAAATCTCATTCTTTTGCCACTCAAATGCAAAGTTTCTAGCTTCGTTTTAATTTTTGGTAAACTACACAATTGGCACTTGATTATAAACAATTTCTATCTTGATCACCTAAAATAAAAAATTTGCACAAGTCACCAAACACAAGTTTCGTTCTTATTTTAGTCCCTTATGGTTATTATTTTAGTCCCATATGGATATGGTTATTTAAGTACTTTTATTTTTAATTAATTTTAAGTACATTTATCTTTTGTTAACATCACGGAAAAATATTAATTATTGTATGTAGTTATCTTTTTACTTAATATTTTTCCATGTCATGATTTAGTAGTCCTTAACCTAATGTTTTCTACACAATTAAAGTGATTAATTTGAACCTTAACTTAAAATCTTTTATGTTTTAGTTTTACCTAAACAATTATATTGTCAGCTATTTAAAAAACATACGATTTAGATACTTTGGAGCAATGGTTAAGTGGGTGGGGTGTTTTTACAGGGGTCATGAGTTTGAATCTGATCAAATCTTACATCTAAATCTTGTTTTTGTTTTTTCAACCACCTCGACGGTGACACGTGCTATCATTGTATCATTACACATTTCTCTAACGGAAATTAACCATAAGTGACTAAAATAAATATGGAACTTAAGTTTGGTGGCTTGTTTGTAATTTTTATTTAAAGTTGATTGGTCGAAATATGAACACAATAAAAAGTCTAGTGACTAAATGCAGAATTTACCCTGAACTTATTTTATTTATATTTATTTCGGCCTTGTTTTGGCTTGTCAGCCTTTTTGTCCGGGTCTGCTATTGAGATAAGAACAAAAGTACAGAAACAGACGGATTTACTACGTGTCAGTTTCTTATTGGATGTAAACAAAAAAGGACACGTGGGAGGTAATGAATGGAATATGATTACTTGTAGTCGGGCCATGCGTTTAATCATAATTGGGGTCTATTTTGTCAGTGATGTGAATATACTAATTAATTACGGTATAATAAATTAATTTACGGTTAAAAACGACATAATTGAAATGTTTGAAATTACGGAACCTAAAATATTACCTGTGTAATTGAAATAGATTTATAATATAAAAATTAGTTTGCGATTTTTAAATGATTAAGAAGTAAAAGGGAGATAGGGTGAATGAGAGGGTTAGTGCCGTTGAACATTGAGTTTCGAACCAGCTTTTAGCTGCCAACGAAAAAGTTGTGCTGAACGACTCAAAAATTACGTTTTTCAATCAATTTTTTGTATTTAATTTGGTCTCCAAACTAAACTTTTAGAAACGTTAAAATTTTTAACATTTTTCCAAATCACATTTCTTACTGCTTTCACCTAAAATCTCGTTTTAAAATCATTCTTGAACGAAACTTTAGTGTTGATTTGTTGCAAAGGTGTTGAATGAGTTGTCCTTTGCATGGATTAATTAATTTGTCTAATCTCATCATTTGTTTAATGATTTGGTAATTAATTACTTACTATACATTTAACACATCCCAAGAAAAGATAGTTTAAGTGTACCTTTAGCTCTAGAATTTGTACCATCCTCCCACATCAATTCCTTCGGCTCTAAAATCAAAAGAAGATATAATTAATCTAATTACTTTTTATATAAAAATTAGATGATAATATGACACAATTTCATAATGTCATGTTGTCACTAATTTAATGTTGTCACAAAAAATTAATATATCGAACTTAAAACATATTATTGCAAACCATTAAACTTAAAACATATATATCAAACCTAATAAATGGTCCTAATAAAAAAAATAAAGGCTAAAAGTGTTATTTATCTATTTTTAAAATTTTAATAAATTTTTAGCTTAAATATTAAATGAGTTATCAAAGTTTTGATTAAAATGAATTATGCCCATGAACTCTGCAAAAAATTAATTATGCCCTCGAATCCGGTTTAAAAAATCAGTTCAACTCATTTGCCACGTCATCATCACACACGCACTGCCATGTTAGCATCATGGACCGCCACATCAGCATAGTTGACTGCAACGTTAACACCGTTAACTGCCACGTCATCATCAGTCGAAATTTAACCTCTTTTAACCGCACTTTAAACATGTCTTACTCAGACTCACCCAACAATTTGCCACCACCACAAACTCTCAGAGCCACTCTCACAAACAAGTGGCATGCATGCCTAGTGGGTTGGGGGTTGTGTTTGCAGATTGATGTCAGATGATGGTGAGTAGCACAAACAAGTGGCATGCATCGTGATGGGTGGGAGGTCGGATATTTTCAAGCCCCCTAGCGAAATTAAATAAATGAGCTGGTATAAAACGAAAGTTTATTTTATTATTTTGAACAATTAATTTAATATTTTATTTATAAATTATTTTTTATTATTTTATTTAAAAATATCTGAAATATAAGTAAAATAATTTAAAATAACAACTAACTAATAAAAATACCATTTGATAGTTATTAAAGTTGTAAAAATAAAAAGTGAAACTCAGAGCAGACGTTCGTGTTACTTCCCATCCGAAACAATTATGCTGATATTTCAGTAGTGGAGTTTTTTTTTTTGAAATTACAAAATTTTGAAAATTTTTAAAAAATTGTTTTAAATTTTTAATTTAAAAAAAATAAAATAAATGTGTCACCTGTCAATCATTGATTGGTTAACAGTTTTTTAACACCTCTTAACCCGCAGATACCTAAAATTGCAACAATGTAAACTTTAAGCACCTAAAATTATAACGATATAAACTTATTTTCCATTTAAGCATTTTTAAAAATCAACAATAATTGTATTGCCACATCA
This sequence comes from Hibiscus trionum, assembly GCA_030270665.1. Classification (NCBI taxonomy): domain Eukaryota; kingdom Viridiplantae; phylum Streptophyta; class Magnoliopsida; order Malvales; family Malvaceae; genus Hibiscus; species Hibiscus trionum. The sequence continues at coordinate 39,896,339 of BSYR01000022.1, forward strand.
TCAAAACTGATATGTCATTATCATATTAGAGGACACTAGTTTATTAAAAAAATGAGATGAATATGTTAACTCAGATTGTTAATTGTCTGACGATGGGGTGCTTGACATGAAAAAAGGTGATTGGTGATAACGACTTTGTTAGTCAACAATAATTAAAAGACGAGAACGATGCAACTCGAAAAATTCAAGAATTAAATTGATGAAATTAAAAACGAGAAGCAATTACAAGTGCTATATATATTAGTTAGGATACGTTGACACACTACAAAATTTAAAAAATTTACATTTTTTTAAATAATTGAATTAACTGAGATTAAATATAGGCAATGAAAATACTTTTACCAAAAAATTAAATTCTTTAATTTAATAGTTTCTATTCTTAATCATTAAAATTAGTCCAACGTTTTTTTATATATCTTCCAAATAATATATTATATTATATTTATATTCAATATACTGACAATGAAAATTAAAATTTTTCACAAGCACCTTAATTTTATTGTTGGGTAAAGTTCACAAATGATCACTAAACTTTGTTAATAAAATAAAACGGTAACTAAACTTTTAAATGTTACGAAATAAAAATTAAAGTTTGTGTTTTGAAACAAAATGGTAACTAAAACGTTAAATCACATTAACCTCTAACGGCAAGCTGACTTTGTCTGCTACACCCCCATCTCTTTTTTCACCTTATATTTAAAACACAATAAACCTCTTTCCCACGCCATATTTAAAAAATAACATAGAAAGAGGTTTATTATTTTTTAAATATGAAGTGAAAAAGGGTGAAGACGTGACAGATACAGTCAGTTTTCGTTAGGAGTTAACGAGGTCTAACGTCTTCGTTACCATTCTGTTCAAAATATAAACTTTAATTACCATTTTGTAATAGTTGAAAGTTTGATTACTGTTTTATTTTTTTAACAAAGTTCAGTGACCATTTGTGAACTTTACCCTTTATTGTTTAAAAAGTTAGTTTAGTGGTTGAAATTTAAGGATAGTTTACAGAACTCAACAAGTGCCCTAGTAAAAAAACGGATGATGTTCATCCTAGGAGACACGGGGACAAATCGCTTTGTCTACAAAGTGTGTGCGTATTGTCAAAATGTTAAAAATATACGAACAAATATTATATTATAATCACCTTTAAACTATTTTGGTGTGTTTCGATAATAACAAGTGTCATTGGTGGTCAGAAAAATTACATTAACTCTCTCTTAGTCCAATACAACGTGTGGGACTATATAGCCCATAGCCTGTTATGTAACAGATTCAATTTAATAACGAATCCAACAAACAGTTTTTTGAATTTTAAATTTTATTAGTTTTATTTTTGTATAATTTCTTAATAAATTTCATAAAAAATTGGAAATTCTCAACCTTTAGTAATTTTTAATGATTCCTAAAAGCTTAAATACGAATTTTATACTTAGTAAAACTATACGAAGATTTGAAAACTCATAAGATGTGAAATTAAATAATATAAATATTTGAGATTTGAAATTTTTAGGGGTGCAACAGTCCCGACATCGGATATCTTCAAGCCCTCATAATTTTGAATGTCCTCCATTGCCTGCATCATGTTTGTTCTTTTGCTCATCAGCTCATTCTAAACCTTTCCCTTCTTCAACCATGCTCATTTCTCTCTTTCTCTCATCCTTATTCACAAAACATGATAATATGCCACTAATCTCTAACATACATACATACATACATGTATGTATGTATATGTATTCCCTGATTGGAAATACTAACCAATGGTGTAAGATGGGGTTGGCAAATTGATGACAGTGCTCTTGATCTTTGTCATCATGTTAATGCTGTTGGCAACTCCCTGTGAGCCGATTCCACTATCTTTCAAACCCTGTTAACAAAGCTTGTTGTTTAAGTTTCATGAAGATGATCCATGTTTGTGGTGTAGATTTTATTTACCTGAAACGGGAAATGATCCGGTCCACGAGCCGGTGCGGAATTAATCTGAACCGTTCCGGTCTCCATTGCATCACTAATCAATATTGCTTTGTTCACATCCTTGGTGAATACACTTCCCTGCAATGTTGCATGCATTTGTCAAAGTTGTTATAGAGATGATATTGGAAATTTTGATGATTTTTGTTATGTGTATGTATAAGTATATGCCTGCAGTCCAAAGTTGCTAGCATTGCAATGGTGGATTCCTTCTTCAATGGAGTTGATCCTTATGATCGGCAAAACCGGGCCAAACGGTTCCTCCCACGCAATCCTCATATCGGGGCGAACATTGTCTAACAACAATGGCCATATAAGATTGCCATCTCTCTTGTAATCCTGACAGAATGTAGCCCCTTTCTCTTTGGCATCCTTTACCAGTCCTTCAATGAAATTTGCGGATGATTCCGATACAACCGGTGTTATATCGCAGTCATCCTCCGGTGGTCCAACCGTTAACTTTGCTATTTTTGCCTTCACTTTTTCGACTAGAGCATCAGCAACAGATTCCATCACCAAGACAACTTTAACAGCAGTGCATCTTTGGCCGCTGTAAGAAAATCCTCCTTTGATTATGTTTGATGCAACCAAATCTAAGTCGGCGTCTTCGAGTACGATACATGCATCTTTTCCTCCCAATTCCATTTGAAGAGGGATCATTCCGGCCTTTTTCGAGATAGCAATACCGGTGTCTCCACCAGTGAAGCTGAGCAAAAGGAGATTGCAACAAGTTACTAATGGATGATTAATGGGAAGCTAATGGTGTCCCTAAGGCCTAAAGTCGAATCGGATTTTACCTGATACAGTTAACTCCAGGATGCATAGTGAGGAAATCACCGATCTCGGAGCCTTTCCCGGTCACACAGCTAATGAGCCCTTTGGGAAAGCCGGCCAAGTGAAAACAGTGCACCATATGAAGAGCAGAAACAGCACCCTGCAGGAAGAACCATCACTTTCGAATTAAGTCGATTTCTTTCAAACTTATGCTATATCAGCTTGCTGTTTTTGTCAAATACCTGTGTAGGTGGCTTGAGTACCAGCGAGTTTCCGGCGATTAATGCCGGTGCGATCTTCGAAACAGCGAGGTTGACAGGGTAATTGAATGGTGGAATGGCTAGAATCACTCCAAGTGGAATCTGCAGTTTCAATTTTCAAATGCAACTTCCAATCATAAACTACATCAACACTAGAAAGTAACATATAACATATAACAGATGACACTTTACCTTAGAAGTGAGGCAATATTTGGTTCTTTCATTGCCCGGAAAACTATCAGACACCAAGAATTTGCCTTCTCCGAGAATCCGAACACCCTCTTCAGCAGTGTAGGAAACCAGATCACCAGACCTTACAACCTTAATGAAATCAAATGAAAAAAAAAACCAGTTGTCTTAAGCTGATTTTGTTCATAAGACAAAAGCTAGAACAAACTTTTCACATACCTCAGTAACAGCATCTTTGGCTGGTTTTGCAATTTCTTTAACCAGACACTCAGCAATTGGTGCTTTATGTTCCTTTAAGATGGCTGCAGCCTTGTGAAGTAGCTCGGCTCGCTTCCATAGCGGTGTCTTGGCCCATGATTTCTGTGCTGCTTTTGCTGATTCCATGGCCTTGTTCACTTCTTCTTGTGTACAAGCTATTTTTCAAGCACCATAAACACATAACTTCATAATCATACATACATACATACATACATACATACATACATACATACCTTGAACCTTGTACTGAGTTTTTCTTGTAGTTGGATTGATAATAGCAACAGTTTTTCCTGAAGAAGATTTCTTCCATTCTCCATCAGCATAGTACATGTAAACATCTCCATCCAATATCTCTGCAAACACTCCGGTTCCGGCCATTATGGAAATCAGAAAAGAGAGGGTTAGAGTGAAGAGTGAGTCACTGAGTGTCTGGTCTGAGTTTGATGCTAAGACTCAACTCGTGTATGCATACATATATATAGGGAGGAGGTGAGCCACTCCTTGCTCTGGTTGCAGCTACCACACAAAAGAGTTTAAAAAGTTTAGGTGGTTCATATTGTGCCAAGTTATATGAGTAAAGCCTTTCATTATTATCCTCTGGTTAAGAGCAAAATTAGAGTTTAGACACTGAAGATGGATAAAATTCGTCTGTCACTTTTCGGTGCCCCTACATATGGCCCAACACTAAAAAACGTTATAAAATAAAATTTTAAGCCCTAATCCTAAATTCTAAATTCTAAACCTAAAACCTTAAACCCTAAAGTTAATTTTGAGCATGGGGCATATGTAGGGACACCGAAAAGAGGTAGAGAATTTTCATCCCACTGAAGATAATGGTCGTGAGTCGTGACTCGTGACAAATTTAGCTAGGGTGGTAAAATTATCTGAACTCGCCTTTACATGACCCGTTCTGACTCAAACGGGTTGATAGAACAAGTTTTTTTTTAAGATTGAGTCGAGGTCGAGGCAAGTTCGGGTTTAGGATGAAAACTTTCCTCCCATCAGATTTTTAATTAAATATATATTTATCATATTTTTATGTAGTATAATTAATATTTTGTTAAGTTTTTTCGGGTCAGACAAATTTAATCAAATTTTTTGTTAAAATTTTAAGAGCTAAATCATGTTTCTTTTATGTCCAATCGGTTAAGATACATTAAATTTCAGGGCAGGATGGGATCATATTATGATTCTTAAATTTTAAATTAGAGTCGGAACGGCTAAAAACTTGTCTCATTGCTTTCAACAATTATATCTTCTATCAATTTGACTCTATTTTTTTCCCTTAAATTATTTTTAAGTCATTAAATTTTCATGAAACTAATATGTCATCCCCACATATTTCATTATTGATGTGACATAGTCTGACGTCATCAAATAATTTTAAAATTATAAAAAAATAACTTAAAAATAATTTATTACAGAACATTGTAAGATGATGCAGGTTGTTATGCCAACAAAATAGTGTTACATTAGCCTTGTAAAATTTTAACGGCCAAATCGTCATTTTTATTAAAATCACGCCAATTCAGCTTTAAAATGAACCGTCGAATTAATAAATGATAAATATTTTATACACAGCGGTAGAAACTAAAAGTTTTCACAAGCGCCTTAGTTTTAGAGTAGTTTAGGGGTTTAGGTGTAACGGGTTAGAATTTAAAGATAGTTGTTTCAATTTAAGGTTTAGGGTTATAATTTAGAGTTTATAGGTTAAAACCTAAATCCTCACCATATTACCCTAAAAATTAAACCCTAAATTATAACCTTAAACCTTAAATTGAAACAACTATCCCTAAATTTTAAACCCTAAACCCTAAACCCTAAACCCTAAGATTATAACCCTAAACCTAAACCCTAAACCCCTACACCATTGATAAAATGTGTAAATAGGGAAGGCTAAAATTGATATTATGCCAAAAATTAGTAAGCATTTGCACCTATAGAATGTAACCTAATATAGTCTGGTTTTCTGCTGATGCAAAGCTATCAGAAACATAAAATTCTTGTTTCTTGTCTGCAATTTGCAAATGATTTTCATATTTTTTTTTTCAGTTCCTTCCCAATTGCATGGTTGCTTACTTAACAGTCTTATCTTGACATGTGAAACCTGCATGAACATGACATCAACAAAACAGATTTAAAGTTGGTCGGTTTATCCTTATGGAATGGGCATATCATTTACCAGAAAACTGTTATCCTCACCATTGCCATACCTTTATATCATCCTGCATAAACTGCTGTGCCACTCCCCACTGCTCGGACTTTTCATTTTTCATGAAATATACATGTCCGACACTTGATTATTTGTATATAGCCATACCCGTGTCCGACACTTACATTTGAGTCCGAGTAACATGAGAGTTCAACGGCGATTCAAACATGGATTTCATCATAGGAAGAGTGGTTGGGTGGTGTGGTGGAACAGCTTAAGATGCATAGGTTTTTCCATCCATGGACCACAAGAGCAGAGCTGACCATGCTAATAAAGCCAATTGAACCCCTAATCCATTCATATGGATGGACCAGACCTCATTCCTCCATCCTATTTATAAAGATAAAAAGCCCATCAAGTGTAGTTTAGGGCCAATTCATCGAGAAATTATTAGATGGACCCGACTTACCACGTTATCCATGGCCTCAGCCAATAAGATCCATCAATCTCAAAGACTCCTAATTGGCTGAGACCATGAATGATGAGGTGAGCCGGTTACATCTAACAATTTTTCCAATTCATGTATAACTATTGTTCAATTACCAAGTTGCTACTTGCCAGATGGAATGCACCAACTATTCAAATATTTCAATACTAAATTGCTTTGTGGCAACGACCATCTGCCACACTAGACCCTAAACCCTAAATCCGAAACCCTAAATCTTATGTTATTTTTCTCGACTCGGACTTGATGCATACCTAGACATGAATATAAGGATGTAATCTTTACCTTGCTGCATCAAAATCCAAAATCCAAATAGGTAACTAGGCCTTAGTTCCCATTGAAAATCCAATGGTTTGCCATGTACTCGCCAAGAACATTTTAACATTATGATCAGCGGCAGCGCATAGTGCCTTAACCAGTTTGAGGCAATCTGGCTGATCACACAGTCACCGACTTCCAATCGCCTTGGCAGCATGCTGTGAGCCCACCATGAGCTACTGCCTCAGGTTGGGCAACCGCAACTTCCTGTCTGCAGAAGCAATAGGCAAGAACAGGGCAAAAATACATGCAGACCAAAGAAAAAAGGAATCTAACAGCAATGGGATGTTTCAAAGAAACAAAATGAAAATTCTAGCTCCAACTACAATGCAAGAACAAATTCCCGGCATTCCTAACAAGTCTGGATCAACAGAAATTTCAGACAACTAGGCAAATCAGCTTAAATAGAACACAATGCAATCTAAATTAGCAACACCAAATACCATAACAGCTTCTTCCAACACTAAAGCAACTTGATGTTATAAGGAGATACTAAGGGGGCCATAGGCACAGCTTTTCCACGAGCTTTTGGCTGCTGAACGGAGAGATTGTGCGAACGATCAAGGAGAGCGCTTCAAATGGGTGTTTTTGCACCTGATTTGGTTCCAAACGGGGTTCTCACCCAAACCGCCGTTTGAAAAGCTGTGCCGAACAAGCCTAAAACAGCCAGATCAAATTCAAAAGAAACATCACAGATGTTCTACAATATATTGCCTTGAACCTTTACAAAACATGGTCTTGAAGTTTGAACCTTTACAAAAATGGTCTTGAAGTTTGAACCTTTACCCAGATCAAATTCCAACTTGTTTCAAAATATTGACTGAAGAATTCATTTAACCATATACTACACAAGTATTTTTCCTAATCCACAAATCACGCAAGGTTCATTGAATAAATCACAATTGAGCCACTTACCGAGTCTTTGCTCATTCGGGTCGACTTTATCGGGTTTCTAAACAGCGTACATCTTGAGAGGTTCCAGTGGCTTTACCATCGCCGCCGCAGGCAGAGGAGCGAGGAAGAAAAAGTAAAAATAAGAGGTGATTTGGGGATTCAGGAGAAGGGTGAAATCGGAGAGTTGGGAAGCTTATGGCGGTGACGAACGCCGACGTTCATAAACGGCGCGAAATTGTCGACAGAGGGAAAAAGATGAAAACGGTACTGTTTAGAAGCAAAAGTACAAATATTTTGCTTTCATTGAGAGTCGAACTCAAGACCTCCCGCTTACTAAACGGGTGCTCTAACCAACTGAGCTATGAAAGCTTCGCTGATGCATTTTAAATAATTGTTTTAAAATCTCATATTTTTGAGTTGTCGAATTCCTATTGTTCATAAACATTAACCCTTCAACTTATATTGTGGGTTTGACCTGTATGATCCATCTACTATTTTACTGTTGTTAAAGATATGTGAATTATATATAAAAATATCTCTTAAATAAATAATATTTTTCTAATATGAGTTTCTATATTAAATCCATTGATCGATTTATAATGTTTTATCTTACTAAACTAACTGATTTGTGTTTAAATAAATAATGTTTGTTCATTTTTGGGATCAAATTGTTCACCATATTTTTTTACTTCTCTTCCCAGAGAAAATAATATAAAAAATCTCAACATCCGTATTGTGTTGTCAAACTAATCATATTTCCTGTTGAGCATGTGAACGTATTAAGTGCAATCATAAGTTTGTAATTTTCTAATTTAATCATTGAGTTTAAAAATATATACTTTATTTATATTTAATGTTCAATAGAATTTAAAATAAAAAATTAAAATTATTAAATTTTTATCTCAATCCCAATTTTAAATCTCAAAACCCTAATCTCAATCACTCAACCCTCAACTTTTAACCACCTCACTTTTACCATCCTATCCTCAAAACTTTCCCTAAGGATGTAAATAAATCGTTTAAATAAATAAGATTGTATTTGTGTTTATTTATTTAATTTTGAAGGTGTTCATGCTCGTTTATTTAGTGTTTTGAGAACATGTTCATTTAGTGTTTGCGAGCACTCTCTTTACGCCATTAGTTCTTAAACTCTTTAAGCTTCACAGTTTGAATGATAATGTGCATTGGGTGACTTTTCATAGCGGTTACGACTTCGAGTATTTGCTTAAGTTGCTTACATGCAAGAATCTGCCCGAGACACAAAAAAATGCTGGTGTATTATATGGTCTTAGTATTGAGAACGGACAGAATACTCCCCAATAATTTTAAAAAAAATTCTTTAGTTTTAGGGTTTAGGGGCTTAGTTTAGGGTGTATGGACAAAATCTATATATTATTATGTTATGTTAAATGCGTTGTAATTTGTTTATCATTTTGTTTGATCATTATGAAATAAGGAAAATAAAAAAATAGAATGTGTCATGCTATTTTGATTTATATAAAACTTGAAAATTATGTCTTTCTTCGGTTAAAATTTTGATATTTAGCTTGCGTAAAATTTATTTATAAAATTTTAATCTTAAGTTTTTAACTCTAAACCATATTTTCTAAATTCTAAACTATAAACTAAATTTTTAATCCCTAAAATTAAAAGGCTTGTATAAACTAGAGTTTATAGTATTGAAAATTGTTACTTTTTCTTTTTCAAATTATATCATATTTTTATACTTAATATATTATTATAATTTTTTAAATAATAAAAATTAAATTGATAAAAAATTTAAATAATAAAGATTAAATTGATAAAATTTTTAAATAAAAGTCAAACGTATTGGATTGATTTGATACTTACCATTTTTATAAATTTACAAAAAATAATTAAGTGACTTAAATAAAAATACAAAAATTTATGAGATACAAAACAGGAAATTGACACTATATTATATATTTCATTCATCATAGTAAATCAAACAAAACCCTTTTTCCCTAACTCTTGTTTTCTTTGCTCCGCCCCGCCGCCTCTTCTCCCTCTTTACACCCACGTTCTCAAGCCTTTATCTTCTCCGCCTCCGCCTCCGCCTCAGCCTTGTACAACCACCCATGTCCACCGTCCGATCGTCTTCACTCCTAATTGGTTGGCAACCATTTCCATCCACCATGAATGCTGTTGGTAGACCTGATCAGATGCTGACCCCTTGGGAATGGTTGCGAACCAGTTGGAGTGGAGAGGATCGGTGCTTGTGTCCGACCCAGAGTTATGCCGGCCAGTTGTTTTGGCTTGGTGCTGTGGGTAATATTACGAGAGATTTAAGTTTGAACTTATAAACCCTAATTTCTAACCTTACCCTAAACTCTAAAACTAAGATACTTGTGAAAAAATTTCTACCACCAATATGTGAAATAATTATCCTTACATTAATCATTCTTAAATATATAGAGGAGAATTATGCTATTATCTCAAGTCTAATCAAAAAATTAATAATCCGTAAATCTCTAAAACTAAGATGCTTATGAAAAATTTCTACCACCAATATGTGAAATAATTATCGTTACATTAATCATATGAGGGGAGATTTAAATTTGAATTTGTAAACCTTAAGTTCTAACCCGTAAATCTTACCCTAAACTCTAAAACTAAGATGCTTATGAAAAAGTTTCTACCACCAATATGTGAAATAATTATCCTTACATTAATCATTCTTAAATATATAGAGGAGAATTATGCTATTATCTCAAGTCTGATAGAAAATTTTTTAACATAAACTTAAATCTAACTTAATTTTACGACTCAAACTTGAATTTTAGAAATGAATCCGACCCTACACGATCGAGTCATAACTCATCATGTTTGGATAATTTAATCACCCTTAAATGTGAATATATATTTTAAATAATTACTATGATTAGTATCAGATATATTCGTACGAAAAAAGAGAAATTTTCTATTTGATATTTTAGTTAAAAATTTAGAAAATAATTAGTATGGGGAAAGGGCAAAAAAGGAGAAATGGGTGATGAAGACAGCCATTGATTCTCAGCTCCTTGAAAAAAAAAACAATAAAAATAAGCAAAAAGGGTCATTTGGTTGCAATATTTTCTAGGCCTCCCTCCGTTCATTTGCAGGAACACAGTTGCAGCACTCACCCGTTTAGATCGGATCCCATTTCACCTTAAAAAACACACAAAACAAAACAAAGAAGTGTGTTTTTTTTTTCTTGGTCGGTCTGGTTTGAAATGGGGAATGTAACGTCGAACGTGGCTGCAAGGTTTGCATTCTTCCCGCCAGACCCGCCGACGTACGAGGTGATCAAGGACGGAGATGGGAGCCTGGTCCTGCAAGGTGTAACACCCGACAAGAACATGCATGTTCACATGCTCGACACCAAAGGTGGTAATAAAATCATTGCCACCTTTTGGAAACACCCCGTCGCTCGTCTGACCCTCTTGTATTCCCACGGCAACGCCGCCGACTTAGGCCAGATGCACGAGCTCTTCGTCGAGCTCCGATCCCATCTTCGTGTCAATATCATGAGGCATGCATGCGTACATACGTACATACACCCGAATCCATGCATTTTTTGCCATGTTTTATGAAATGCTTGACATTTTGGTTTTTTGGTTTTTGGTTTTGCAGTTATGATTATTCGGGATATGGAGGATCTTCAGGCAAGGTAAAGGAATCCTTTTAAGTTTTAAGGTTGTCTGGTTACATTGTTATTAACATGGTTTAACACGAAATGTTTGTTGATTTGTTGTGAAATTGCGATATAGCCGTCTGAAATCAACACATATCATGACATAGAGGCAGTGTACAATTGTTTAAAGAAAGAATATGGGATCAAGCAGGAGGATTTGATCGTGTATGGCCAATCTGTCGGAAGTGGACCGACTCTGCATTTAGCCTCCCGGTTAAAGAAACTAGGCGGCGTCGTTCTTCACAGCGCCATCCTTTCCGGCCTTCGGGTCTTGTATCCGGTCAAGATGACATTCTGGTTCGACATATTCAAAGTAAGTTCCGTTGTAAAACATTATTGTGAAAGTCCAAACCCAAACTCCCCTGTCGTTTCGTGTTCGAATTCGATTGAAAGCTCTTTCTGATCGTATTTGCAGAACATCGATAAAATTCGACATGTCAACTGTCCGGTTCTGGTTATTCATGTAAGTAACATTCATGTCTTTGTCCAATGGTACCAATGGTTCATACATTGTGTTGATTTCGTCGATAATCGCTTTCGCAGGGGACGGATGACGACATTGTGGATTTGTCTCATGGGAAGAGGTTGTGGGAACTTGCCAAGGAAAAATATGATCCTTTATGGGTGGAGGGTGGTGGCCATTGCAACCTGGAAACCTTTCCGGAATACATTCGGCATCTACGCAAATTCATACAGGCGATGGAGAAGCTCTCGATCACGAAACCGACTAAACAGCTCGAGTCTACCCCTAGCATTGCAGAATCTAACCACTGCAAATGCCTGAGATTCAAGACGAAGCAATCAAAGAAGGAATCATGAGTCGGAACACATGTATATTGGATTTGCTTTGCTTGCCTCACCCGCATTGAGTGGCAGCCGGTGCTCGATCTGTTTCTGAGATTTATAAATTGATAGGAATCATAGACATGTAGTCTCTGTTTGATTCGGATCCGGTTCGAACGATCGGGTTTCTTGAGGTTCGATCATAAAATATGTATGCTTCTTGATCTAGAATTTCATGTATAATATTACAAAGTTGATTCTATGTAAAAACCGGAAGGGAATGTACATGGACTAAGGTTACCCATTGATTGTGTTTGATGGCATGAATCTTGCCTTGATGCATAAGTTATTGAATCCAGCCCAATTCTGATGATTAACTTTATTAGCTGAAACCACAAATGACGTACGAGAGATAAAGCAGACATACCAAATACGAATATGTGGTCGAAAAAACATTATCCGACTCGACCTGTTCCGTTGCCATACCTATGCACACTAGATTTCCCACATTCATTCCATTGGCAGGAAACCTATGTAAATATTGCTAGAATGTTTCTAGCCCTAGGATATATTTGAATGAACTACACACAGACAGTTTATTCCCCTTCCCAACCCATTTGTCGGGCTCTTTGCTCCCACAATGTCGTAACTTTCCTCTCCCGGATTAGCGAGGCCTCAGCTCGTTCTCTTGCTCCCTCACATGTTTCGGTGGCTGCGATACATTTTTCCGCCTCCTTTTGGTACTGGGAAGCCACCCTTTTTGCCTCACCAAAGGTGATGTTCATATGACGGGAATGCTCTTCGGCAACAGCCTCCTGCAACTTCAACTCCTCTGTTAGAAGGTCCACAAATTGCTTCTCCATCTCTTGTTTGAGATCAGGGTCATTGCTTCCACAATCTGTGACGTCGTAGTTCATACCAGGCATACATGATTTTGGTTCATCGGATGAACGGACAAAGTACACGTTAGGAAAGAAGGCAACGATTTGATATAGATTAAAAAGTTAAATATGAAGAAATAAGTCGCAAGTTAACCGATTTAAGCTGATAAAATAAACTCTAACCTGTGACCGAGAGATTGGTCAATCCTGCAAAAGAACAAAAGCACAAAAAGGATATATGAGTAATTCACCGAGATAACTAAAGTTTCGAGTAGCAAACACATGAACACTAGACTCTAACTTTTACAACCATTGCTGCTGAAGCTAGCAGAAACACGAAAGAAATAAATCAACAACGTAAATGCATAAGAAGCTGCAGATTCGGCATGATAGATCATCATCACAAGGTAATATAGTCCAAACACAAGAGAAGAGCCTAATGTCAGATGTGAAAGAAACAAAGTTTATCAATTTACATGCAGCTAACTAATTTAACAAGCTGTGATATGATATACCAATAGTCATTCCAGAAATGAAAAAACAATTTCACCGTCCTCAATGTAAAACCCGGACAGATTGTAGTTTATATCTCCCTACAGACTGAGAAGGACCAAAATCACTAGACAAAGGGAACTGACTCTTTTCTATGGCATGTTATTGCCTGATTAGTATCATCACCTAACTCAACATACTTCCCGGCATACAAATCAGAAACGGACATAGAAATAGGCAATTTTCCTACAGGTAATATTAGCAGAGTTATTGTGCACATAGAAATGAACATAGTGTTTGGGTGAGGAGATTGGAGACTCGTATCCAACGTGTAAGACATTGTCCGCTTTGACCTGAAACACTTTTCTATTACATGGTTAGTACGCCTAAAATCCCGAAAGGCCATCACCTAACTCGACATACTTCCTGGCATACAAATCAGAAATGGACAACTTTCCTTCAAGTATTATTAACAGAGTGACTGTGCACATATAAACGGACATAGTGTTCGAGTGTGGAGACTCGTATCCATCGTGTAAGATATCATCAGCTTCGACCCGAAACCCCTTACAATTTTGTCCCACAAGAGCTTCCTGAAGTGGAATTGGGTTCCATACTCAATATACGATTAAAACAAGCACAAATCTGAATTCAAATTTGGGTTTACTTTCATATCAACAGCCAAGCAGAGACATTAGCAGCAGCAGCAGATCAAAACCCCAAATTGAAGAAACATGAAATTCACAAAGAACAACAAACAAATCAAAACCCAAAGCTCAGAATTCAAAATTAGCAACAAAAAGCAGATCAAAACTTCAAATTTCTCAAATGGGTATTCCTTAACTAAATCAAAAACAAATTCTAACAACAACCCAGAATCAAAACAGAGAAAAAAAAAAGGAAAATACCAGGAGAAATCTTGAGAAGGGAAAGAGGAGGAGGACAATCACAGATGCAAGGAGGACAAGAGGATTTGGAATCACCCAAATTGAGAGTTTTCTTGAATCTCCAGTAAAGAGCAGGTCCACAAACTGCAAGTGCAGAAACCACAGCAAATGTAACTAGGCATAGCCTCAAGCAAGTCCCAGATCGCCTTGGCATCGTTTTCGATCGATCTGTTAACTTTGTTTTCTCTGGGTTTCTGTTTTATAGTGTTGATGGAATAGTGAGATCTAACCAGGGATGCATTGATTGACGGTGAAGGGCGCCGTCACAAAGGAAGGAGAAAAGTCGGGGTAAAAGTTGTATGTAGGCGCCGGCCTAACAAAATGCAAGGGTTGAAATTCTTCTCGGGCAGCGGTAAAACATTGGATAAGAACTGCAAAATCAGCCAATGTTTCGGTATAGATATACTCGAGTCGATTAAAAAAAATCGAATTAGTCGAGTTGACGAGTACTATTTTATAAGTTAAATTTTATTTAAAATTTCTTCAAGTCAAGTTAGTCGTATATGATATATATAATATCAGTTAGAATTAGGAGCTCGTTTCGAATTTAGAAACCAATCTACTAATTACCAAAACTTAAATTATTTGAATTTTTCATTTTATAACTTAAACTTTATTTGAATTGTCAAGTTAAGTTAAAAAGTACGGGTGTTCAAATTTAATTGTAAATATTTTTATAATGTTTTGGTTCTCATAAGTTTCAATTTAGAATCTCGATTATATTCAACAGCGAAAGGAATACAAAGGACCGGTACCTTTTACAATAGAAATACAGTACTGAACAAAACAACAAAAATATAAAGGTGTGAAAGACGTTGAACATACCAAACCTAACATTGTCAGAAGAAATCTTCTGAAATAAAAATTCAGAAAAACTATACTTTGCCTAGAGTGCTTTTTGAATATAACAAAAATTCTTCCGCTACTTGATCTTGGCATGTCGGCACAACCACCAAAGAGAATCATAACATGTATAGAATGACCTCCTTCGTTGAAAAGCGCTCGTTGATACTCGTCACTCGAACGCGTAACTGTCAAAAGACAGACTACTGTTATGAAGACAAACAAGAACTGTTAAAAAGCAAACGAAAGAACTGCCACCAAGTAGACAAAAAACTGTCATAAAAGCAGATTTGAATAAAAATTCGAAAAAGTAAACGAAAAAGAAGAAACAAACTTGAAAAAACGAAACATTCATAGAAAAAGATGAATTTTATTTATGTACAGAACCAGCAGAACGGCCAAAGGCCGCCGCCGGTAAAGAAAAACGATGAAGAAGAAGAACTTGAAAAATTTTATAACCGCCTCAGAGAAAATGAAGAAGTGAAAAAGTGGAGAAATTTTTAAAACTAATGTCCATAAGTTTCAATTTAAGTTTTCTATAACCATATACAATAGATATATATTTTTTAAGTTTTTTTATGTGTGATATATATAATATCAATTAGAATTGAGGAGCTCGTTTCGAACTTGAAAACTGATCTACTAATTACTAAAACTTGAGTTATTCGAATTTTTATTTTATTCATTTTATAACTCAAACTTTATTTGAATTTTTTTTCTAGTCGATTCGAGTTTATGAAATAACAAGTCAAATTTTGTACACCGAATCGAATAATTCGATTTTTTCGAGTCGAGTTTAACACACCCCTACTTTCCCTCCCAAATCAATAATGTTCGCTCTTATTTTTAGTTCCATCAATTTAGCACTTGAACTAACCAATCCTTTTTAATTTCAATAATTTAATTTGAGTAGTTATCTAAAATCAATAATATTCCCTCCTATTTTTAATTCTATCAATTTAACCTTTTTAACTCTTTACAACAATTAATCTTACCCTTTGATTATCATTAACTGAGTTGTTATTGCCACTCATCTTTTGTGATGTCATTCACTCTATTGTTAAATAATTAACATGTTCACATGCCATTTTTAAAAATAAATTAATGGTATCCAATAAAACGATGGAATATGTCGGACAATTAATGTGAAAGCAAATAACGACCACATGAACAAAATTTAACGACTTTGTTAATCAACGACTATGAAAGAATGAAATTGATGTAATTCAGAAGCCCGAGGACTAAAATAAAAAACTTAAAAACGAAAACAACATTGTTAATTATGGAAGCCAATGGAGGCTAACTTGATGGAATTAAAGAAAGGAAAGATAATATTATAATCAATCAGAGTAACATTTTAGATTAAAACCCACCGCAATATAATATTTTCGGTTATAATTCGAATTCCTTACCCTTTGCATCCAAAAGAAACATGCCCAGAATAGTGAATTTTCTCAAATAAACCAAATTAACAAATAGTAGCAGTTGCCCATCGGCCATCACAGCATAGCTGCCTTTCTCTACAAGCTTTACAGTATGCTACAGCATTGATTGTTTCTCTTGGCCTGATTGTAAAACATCTGTTTCAATAAACCAAAATAGGTTTGATGTTAGCAAAAGCATGTTGTTGTTCAATCCAATTCAGATGACACGATTTTAATAAGATGTGTAGTAAACACGACCGTGATGAGTGAAACTCGACTCGACTATAAAAAATTCACCCATCCGCAATCAATACGGTGGTTGGTTCTTCAGTAGGTGCCCGGTGGTAGCTTTTAGAGTTACATCTGGGATATCTATACTAATATTCTAACACGTATCGATCCGAAGATTTGTTTCCGGAGGTGAAAATGGTGTTTGCTGTCCTCCGGGGCCACCTTTCCGGATGGATAAAATAAACAGGACTCGCATATGCAAACTGGATAATGCCATATATAGGATTATATTGTGTAGCACATGTACCTGAGATGCTGCACTCAGATCTGAACTCTTCTCAACTAAACTGTCCAGCTTCTCACCTCGTGCAAGCACACTATCAATAGTTTTATGCTGCATCAAAGCCACTTTCAACATTTCTAAAAGTTGCATTTCAAATGGCAAAACTCTACAGAAATTATGACATGTGAAGAGAATACAATGAAAGAAATCAGCACAACTAAAACAGGCCGGCTATTTAGCATAAATTCCTTTATAATCTTCAAGCTGAGAACTTGGAAATAAAATGGAGATATGGCACTTGTTAAGGTCTTGATGTGCACACCCATGTCAAACCATATGCAAACATTGATCTTTGGAAATTATATCATTGTATCAAAACTTTATAGACAAAATTACTAGTTTGCTATTTATGAACAAATCTTTCTTCTGAATCAAATATGGATAGTCAACAAAAAAAAATCATCATTTTTTCCACAAAAATAGAAAGATACTTACAAGGATGATTTTAGTCTCATCCAACTCCCTCTGAATTTTCAATAATTTATCAGCCTCGGCAGGGTCCTGAAAATAAATTGTGAGATTAATTTGAAAAGCACAATTATACATCCCATATTAGAACACAGCAGAAAGAATGAGAAAGAAAACAGACACCTGAAACTTGGTCAAAGCCTCATCCAAATAGGGCCAAGTTTGAGTGCTATCAGCTTGTGCAGCTCTCCATGATTCCCCAAAACTTTTTTGATATTCATCTAGCACCTGCCAAACATTACCATCTGAAATTTCCCAAAGCACCCACAGTGGATCCAATCCAACCTCACAAACATATTTCACAACACCAAAAAACACACATTAAAAACAAAAACTATGCATACAAAACGTGATGAATGTGATCGACAATCGACATACTCTTGACATCATCTTAATGTAACAGAAACTCTATCCAGCTATCTACAAATCAAAAAGGAAAACCATATCTAACATATATGGTGGCAAGCAGCAAGCATAAACATAAGTTACCAGTGAAAACCAATCAAAAGGTAATAGTATTTTAAGGAAACTTTTAACCATTATTGACAGTTTCTATATATTTCTTGAATCACAAACAATGTTAAAAAGGAGCAAGAATCCAGTCCAATAAATTTAAGAGTAGAGCTTGCCAATATAGTTCCACCTGAAACAAACAATCTGGTTAAGCCTGAAACAAACAATCCGATAGCTAAGTAATCGAATCTATAAAGATATATTCATGTAAACAATCATACTTATCATGACACAGGGAAGATTAGAGTTACATTACCTGGTTGAGAAGCGAAAAAGCACTTCGGACGGGATAGTGACCATCCATAAATCCAATTGCACAAAGTCCATTTCTGTTGTAAGAATGTACCATGTACTCTACATCAAAATCACCAAACAAAAATTAATAAATAACCATAATTTCTCATAGTCCTAAATTAGAAATGAAATCCACACAAAAAATCAAGATCACCTTCGTGCAATCTAAATCAAGAAATCTTTATTGATCTTGAAATCTAAATTTTTGAAAAGATTTTTTTAAAAATGGCAATGTAATGCAAGATAATACACAAAAGATCCAAAGACGGTGTTATTGATCTAATTGCCGGAGACATTAACAATCAACGAAACAAATAACGCATGAAATTAAGGGAAAAAAAGACCTTCGTGCTGGACGGACTGGCGCTGGCCGGAAGGGGTTCGTTTGGCGACGGTTCGAGAGACGAAGACGATGAACTCCCTAATGCTTGACCTTTGGAAGTAACCGAAATGGGTAACATCGGAAGCGTTGGCTAGAATTACCGGATCGGATCCTTCCGGTTGGCATTTCAATACCAATAACGACGTGATCTTCATCTTTCCTTGTAGCAATGCCAAATTCTATTTCTTTATCTTTCTCTCTGCAAAATAAAAATACAAATCGTTTTCTTTGTTTGGATTCGTAAGAAATGAAAGTGGGGGCCTTTTCTTTCCAGGATTCTTGGAAATTTATAAAAATGCGAAGTCTGTCTAAGCGGAGCCGGGTCAGAAAATCGAATTTCTCGACTCAAAAATACTAGACTAACCCGATTCGAATCATAATTTCATATATTCAATTCGAATAAATTTTACATATGGTTTGAGTTATAAAATAAAAGTTCGAATAACTAGAATTTTTTAATAATTAGTTGATCAATTTTCAAGCTCAAGTCGAGTCTATCAACTATGCTCGATATATATATAGAGAGAGTCGTTTAAACGGAAACCAAACATAATATTATAAATGCTTACAATTAAACTCGAACAGAAACTCGAACAACTCGACTTGATTAGAATTTTATAAGCAAGACTCAAAAAACGCCAATTTTATTACTCGTTTTTTTTACCCGATTCAACTCAATCGAATGCTCACCCCTAAAACAGAGGAAGCAACAGGTATTTAGCAAAAAAATAGAGTTCCAATTTGTTCAATTAAAATCATGATTAAATTTAAAATAAATTTAAAATATTTGATATGTATTTTAATGGAATAAAAAATAATTGTGACAATTTTTTTTAAAAAAATATGATTTTATAATTAAAATTTTATAAAACTAGTGAAATGATAAAAAAGTTATTGTTGTCTAAACATATTTTAAGAAGTTTCATTTCTATTTGTGTTAGTATTTTTTTTTTAAATTAAGAAGGCATACAAACAGGTTTAGGACACGTTTGATTTTATTTTTAATAAAATATATTTGTAGAGGGAAAAATAGATGTATTTAAACATGAAACACACAGAAATTGCTCCCTCCACAATTAAATTATTTAAAGAGCGATTACTTTTTCGTTATATTAAATAGTATTTAATGGATTCAAATTAATTGAATTGATTTTGTATATACCTTAGATTAAGTCAGAATACAAATTAATTACATTAATTATCTCTAACACGTTTTTTTATATGCAACATGCTTCATTTTGCGATTAATTTAAACTTTAACTTAAACTAAAACTTATGCAAAATTAATGTAATTAATTTAAATTTCAATATAAAAACTTTACGGATTTAGTGTTATTTAAAAATGATTTAAGGGGTAACTTTTTTTCCTTATAGTAATCCTAAACCAGTAATTTCTTCATTCTTTTTAATTTTTGTAAATTAGTCTTTGTAGTTATCCAAAATCAACAATGTTACCACTAATTTTTAATTTTATAATTTAGCTCTCGAATTTTTCGAATTATATCAATTTTATCTTTTGATAGTTGTGTTGATTAATAAGATGATTATCATTAGTCATCCTTTGCCATTTCAAGCATTCTATTGTAAAATAATTATAAGTGACTTGAGTTAGCACGTCTACTTGTCATTTTCTTTACTAAATTAATATCATCCAATAATATGATAACATGTAAATTTTGATGATGTGAAAGTAGAGTTAGCGCGGATTTAAAAATATAATTTAAAGTAAATAATTAATTTTAAAACTCTTCGTTCGTCACGTCATCAAAACTAACATGTCATCATCGACACAACAAAATAACTTGTGATAACGACTAATGTGGCAAGAGATGACAACTACATATGCAAAATTTAATTGCTTAGTTAGTCAGCGATGATCAAAGGCACATGATTAATGTAATTCAGGGAGTGTGACGGGTAAATTGATGATGAGGACAACATTGTTGATTTAAAAAGACTACGAAGGCTAAATTGATAAAATTAAAAATATGGTAAAATTATTGGTTTGAGATTACTACATTAATAAAAGGAAAATTCTACAACAGACGTCGAACATTGTTGAACACCACTAATTATGAACATCGTTGAACACTATTAAATTGATTAATAAAGATTAAAAATTTTAAGGACTCATCATACAATTATAAATTATGTAAAATAAAATTTCACTTAAATTATTTTTCATATATACATTTTAATTTTTTTAAATAATTAGATCAAATACAAACCATAATCAATTTCTAAATTAAAAAACTTTAAATCTTTTTCTCCAAATTAGAACCTTAATTCCTAAATTAATACCCTCGAATTTCTTAATTAGGAAGAACTAATCCTAAATTAATACTCTTATCTCACTTTGTATTTTAAGCACTCCTTTCCAACTCTTTCAATATCATCGAATTCGAATACCCTTAATCCTAATCCTTCTCTATTATTTGTTCATTTATTTATTTATTTATTATTATTATTATTATTATTGTTGTTGTTGTTGTTGTTGTTGTTGCTGCTGCTTCAACAATGGCGAAAGTTGATGTGGGGGAATTTGGGAAAGAAAAATTAGGGATTTTTTCGTACTATGGAGAATTTAGGGTTCTAATCTGGGGAAAAGATTTAAGATTTTTAATTTAGGGATTAAATATGGTTGGTATTTGATCTAATTATTTAAAAAAATTAAAAATATAATATATATATAATAGTTTAATTGAAATTTTATTTTAAATAATTTATAATTGTATGTTGAGTCCTTGAGATTTTTAATCTTTATTAATTAATTTAATGGTGTTTAACGGTGTTCAGCGTTAGTGATATTCAGCCATGTTCAACGCACGTGGTAGACTCATTGTAAGGTTACACAATGAGCTTAAGAGAGACATGAAAGAGAACCAGAAAACCAACTTATTATTAATGAAGAAATGCTTGAATATTTATACACAGAGGAGGAAATTCTAACTAGGGTTTAACACACATTAACAGAAACCTTAACCATAATACTAATGCTAACAATAATCCTAACAACCCTAACAGCTCTCGTACACCTCAGCATACAGCTCAACATACAACGGTCATATGCAAACACAGCTAACATACTTCATATCTTCTTCTTTTTTTTGAAAGCTTATCAGGTAACATCCTTCCCGTCCTCGTATTTCGTTGTTTTGAAGTCGTAGTTCATCAGCAGAGAAAACCTTAAGTTGTTGGCGAAGCTTAACAAAAAATGCAGCAGACAATGGCTTGGTTAACACATCTTCAACTTGATCTATAGCTGGAACGTAGTTTATGTGAAATGATCCATCTATAATTTTTTCCCTAACAAAGCTCAAATCAAGCTCAACATGCTTGAGCTTTGCGTGGTGAACAGGATTGGCTGAGTGAGCTATTGCACTGGTATTGTCACACCAAATGGCTGGTGCAGAAGTTAGGGACACTCCAAGTTCAGTTAGCAGAGACTTGATCCACATAATTTCACACATAGCATTTGCTATTCTTCGAAACTCAGTTTCAGTGGAAGATCTTGATACAACACCCTGCTTCTTAGAACTCCACGCAACTAAATTTTCACTCAGAAAAACACAATAGCCTGCAGTAGATCTTCTATCATCAGAATTTGATCCCCAATCCGAGTTAAAATTTCATCCTTAACAAAATTACCCCTTTTAAGTCTTTAAAAAAATACATTCTCAAACATGTAATGAATGTAACGATTGGATGTAATGGTTAAGTAGTTCAGGTTTTTTTGACCTGAGTTTAAATTTCAGTCCCAATCATCCAAACTTAGAGTCTTCTATTTTTTTAACCAATTAATGACACGTGTTACTAATATTTACCCTTGAGTGACTAAAATGAAAATGAAAACAAAACCTAACTTTGACTACTTGTTTGCAAATAAAATAATTTTGGTGACTAAAATAAAATAATTGATAGTTAAGTGACCACTAACATAGTTTCCCCTAAATAAAACATAAAGCAAAGAATTGATGAAGGCAGCAGGAGTTTCAAAATAATAAATTTTGATCCAGCACTTAATGTTGAATTTTTTTTTGTCTTAATAACATTGCCATTGTCTTAGACAGTTTCTTCCATAGTTTTTGTGAGACTTTATAGGAACTGTTCCTTTTTACACATCTAATTAGTGAACGTTCAAGTGAGTTTTTCCTTTCTTTTCTTTTCACTTTGATAATGTATCTATCTCGGATACGATTTTTGGTATAACCATCGATATTTTCTTAGTTTACTCCATTCGGGATTTGAAGCCTGGCCTTTCTTAAGAGATTAAACCTCTTATCTCATTAGATCAACTGGTAGTCGGTAATGACAAATATGATTCTGAGTTAAATCTTCGAGTACGAAAATTTCTTATTTGTTATGGATTAACTGATGATATGGTTATGGAATTTGCAGTTTATTTTGAGGCAAAATGAAAAGGATTTTGCTTTTGTTTGCCCTAATGGTCCATTCATCTTTAGCCAAAAACCAGCTTCAACAATCCCAGCCTCAGGCTCCTACCAAGCAATGGCAAACATTAAGCGGTAACATAAAGTTCAACTTGTCATTTATCTGATTTCCGGGTCAAATTGATATTTTAGTTTCTCTACCATGTTTAAATATGGGACTAAATCCCATATTTGAACGTAGTAGAGGGACCAAAACCATAATTTGACCTTTTTCGCTCGATTTTAAGACAAACTTTTCTTTTGTCCCCAGGTGAACCTCCACTTGTAATAGCTCGAGGTGGATTCTCAGGGCTTTTCCCTGAATCTAGCATATATGCAAATGACATTGTCAATCAATTAAACCATACAAAAATGGCATTATCCTGCAATCTTCAGCTGACAAAAGATGGCATCGGCATATGTTTGTCCGATATCAGGCTCGATAATTCGACGAACATACGAACAGTTTTCCCAAATGATTCCAACACATACAATGTTAATGGACATCAAGTTCAGGGTTGGTTTGCTGTGGATTTCACTTCTGATGTAATGTTAAAGAATGTCACATGTAAGTCTCGAATTTCGAAGCCAAGGAGTTCATAGATTTTGATTTGGACTTACCAAACTTCAGCTTTGTCATTTCTTTTTATTCCCTTGCAGTGGTGCAAAGCATACCGACTAGGACAAATGTGTTCGATGATCGACTGCCGGTATCTACCGTAGAGGATGTTGCCGGAGTTAAACCTCCGGTGTTTTGGTTGAATGTTCAGGTTTCGTGTCGTTTTTAGTTTCTGCAAATAAGATTATGCTCATCAACTAAAAGTCTAAAATGGCTTCTCTTTTGCAGTATGATGTTTTCTATACAGAACATAATCTTAGTGTATCGATGTATCTCGAAAAGGAGAGAAGATTTATGGGCATAAATTTCATTTCATCTCCCGAGATCGGTTTCTTGATAAGAATGAATGGGAAGGTTAACAAAGCCGAGACAAAGCTCGTTTTCGTGTTCCTTGATCCCGAAGTAATTGAACCGACGACCAAACAGAAGTACAGAGAGATCCTAAACGATCTTTCTGCCATCAAGCTGTTTGTATCCGGGATTCTTGTCCCGAAAGAATACATATGGCCTGTTGATGCAAACAAGTATTTGGCAAATCCTACAACTCTTGTGGCTGATGCTCACAAGCTTGGCCTGCAAGTATATGCTTCTGGTTTTGCAAATGATATGCCAGCAAGTTACAATTATAGTTATGATCCAACAAATGAGTACTTACAGTTTATTGATAATCCCGATTTTTCTGTCGACGGATTGCTTACGGATTTCTCCCCTACAGCATCGACCGCCATTGGTATGCTTATTAACTCCTGCATTGCTGTGGCATTTTTCGGTTATCGTCACATTTCCTTTGAATATATCAAACAATTATAGCATGAATATAAGCCTGCATACCCGGTGTATTTGAGGTTTCGAGTAACCCTTCCAAATGGTCTTTTTTGCAGCATGCTTTGCAAGGGATGAAACCACCATACTCAAGAAAGGTAACTGCTAAGTTTACTAGTGCTACTCGAAGAATATATATATATATATATATATACGCACACACATATATATACATGTATATAATGTTTACATGTGATTTTGTGCTTTTTATAGGGAAAGCTTTGATAATAAGTCACAATGGAGCAAGTGGGATGTTTCCTGGTTGCACTGATCTCGCCTACGAACAAGCAGCGAATGACGGAGCTGACATAATAGATTGCTCGGTCCAAATGTCGAAAGATGGAGTAGCTTTCTGTTTAGATTCAGCAGATCTAACAAGGGTTACTACCGCGATGCCTGCCTTCATGTCTCGCTCTTCCTCCGTTCCTGAAGTTCAAAAGAACAGGGGGATTTTTTCATTTGATCTTACGTGGAGCGAGATCCAGACCTTGAAGCGTAAGCTTCTCGAACACGTTTGCTACATACAGTCCTACAAGTTATGTCTCTACAATCTTTCATGATCCCCACTATATCTTTCTTCAGCTCAAATGGAAAGCCCTTTTGATCAAACAGATGGTTTCCAGAGGAACCCTGAAGCTAAAAACAAGGGTAAATTCATGACACTGGTTGAGTTTTTGGATTTTGCTAGGGAGAATGCAATTTCTGGAATTTTGATCAACATAGAAGTAAGAGTTCCGATTCGAACTTTGAATTTTGTACTTATTTGTAGCAATTATTCTAACTTTCATTCTTTATCATTGTGACAAAATCCTAACACTGATGATGGCTCTCCAGAATGCAGCTTACCTCGCATCGAAAAAGGGTCTTGACATCGTAGGTTCAATCACCAAAGCCTTGAGTGATGCAACCTTCGACGAACAACGAACTCAGCAAGTCTTAATCCAATCGGATGACAGTTCCGTGCTGTCCAAGTTTCAAGGTGTCCCAGCTTACAAAAGATTGTTACATATTGCAAAGCCGATAGGCGATGCTCCTGAACGGACAGTAAACGAAATCAAGAAGTTTGCTGACGGAGTTGTCGTCCCAAAGTCTTCTCTGATTTCACTTGAAAATGGCTTTACCAAGGCTCAAACAAAAGTTCTTGAGGAAATGCGCGCTGCAAAGATCTCAGTTTACGTCTATGTTTTGAGAAATGAATTTGTTGCACTTCCATTCGATTACTTCGCAGATCCAACGAGGGAGCTCGCTACTTATGTTGCAGCACTGGAAGTTGACGGGGTTATCACCGAGTTCCCTGCAACAGCCAGCAGATATATGAGTGAGTGCTAACCAAAAGATTCTATTATATGCAAGCAGTGTAAAATATGGTACAAATTTTGGTTATAATGCTGCAGGGAGCCCATGTGTGGTCTTACCTGCGGAACCTGGTGCACTGCTAAAGCAAGCCTCTTCCGGGGCATTGGTGCTGCCACCAGCGAATCCTCCCAACCCGCCGCTTCAGGTTGCAGATGTTGTTGACCCTCCACTACCGGCAGTCACCGATATATCATCATCTACAGCTTCATCGGGTTCCTCACGTGTACCTGCAACTTCTTTAAGTGGCATGGCAATTACTGCCAACTTTGGTCTTTGTCTAGCAGTAATTATGGCTTCTAATTTCTTGTCTTCTTATCATTCGAGTTGTTAAATTATAATTTCAACCACAAAATTCAATTTCTTTTACTCATTTAGCATCACATTAGCAGTGAAATACACCAATTGATCTCAAAAACTGTTTCCGACCACGATGCTAAACATGCTTAAATCGAATGCCATTTACAAGGATTGTTGAAGAGAAGCTCCCCTGCTGAGGTAACAAAGTAGGTGACCTGCAATAGAAGGATTCGAAAGTTGCAGGCAAGAAAAAGGAGAAGATTTTAGACATCCAATGCCTAATACCAATATTTATGGATGCATCTGAAGTTCAAAATGAACCCGAGCACTTACCATCTCCAGCGAGTTGAGCCTATGGAGAAGAAATCCATCAGTCATCTCTCTGAGAAACAACAACAAGAAGAAAGTTGGTTTCAAATTAGTATTCGAAATAGAAAACAGATTGACATGAGGTTTCCAAGAATATAACTCACTTTGTAGCTTGGTATCTTTCATTAGCAGAGTCTGAAAGGGATTTCTGTTTAGTCAAACCCGGGTTACCTATATAAGCAACGCTGCCTCGAAGGGCATAGCTTGTGCAACCTTGCTGGCTTAGGTAAACATTCTATAAACAAGCACAATACTATGAGTCAGTCTAAGCATCAAGATTACCGGTAATGTTGATTACGAATACGAAGAAGTCTCACCACTCCAAACTTCACAAATATACGGTGTAGAGGCTCGTTAATCAGCTTTGCAACCGACTGTTCCCCGTCCTCGTCACATGGAACCAATGGATGGAATCCAACTACTATCCGCCTGAATTAATAGATCATAAAACCAATGTATACGAATACAAGGAAGTCTCACAACTCAAAGAGAAAGCTTGTGTGCAAAAGCAGTACAGGTCAAGAAAATACAAGATTTCTTGCTTGAAACAAAAGGAACTTAGCTGAGACTATGTTTCAGTTTCGGAACTTTACTATTATCATGGAGATCAGAAATGAGAAACCTTGTCAAATCCAAGTGAACTAAACCAGTGCAAGACTAAACTATGACCAACCAACAAGATATTGTCTTGTTTACCAGCTACTAATGGTTGCTTTTAGTTTCCTTGTAAGCCAATTCGACAAACCGTCCCTCGTGCCACTTGACGGTCCCACAAGTGCTGTGTCCTTACAGTTTCATAATGAGCCCGAATTAGAGGAAAGAAGAAAGATTATGAACACAAATAATTATGCTCATAAGTACACATACTCTGCTCTAACATGTATGGCCCCTCACCATGGTAATATCCCGATAGCCGATCTATAAGGTCTAAAACCAAGAACTATGATAGAAAGGTAGCTTAAACAACTAACAGAACATAACTCCCACCAACCTCGATATTCCATACGTGCAGTCAAGTAAGAACAAATTTAAATGCTGAATTCGACAACAAGTATCCACCTGCAGTGAAGTGGTATTCAAACCGACGATATCTAACATTCTCCCACCAGGTAGTTTGATCTGCTGGAGAAAGCAACCAAGTCCATCACGTTTAGAACCTCCAGTTGTATACCTGCAAGCAGCATTATGCATGCAAACATGTCATTATCTTTGTAATAAAGACATTGCAGCACATATAACAACTCCGTAAGCCAAAGAGTGGCCATAGTATTAAATTACGGCCGCAACATGTCTGCATCTGCAACAACTGCAATTTAATTTAGTACTATGCCAAAGACACACACACCAAAACACCACTCCCCTTGAGGGTGTCTGAATTCTGACAGAGAAACTAACCAGTTTGAGAAGATGGGTGTGTTGTTGAAGTGGTCTGAAGCCTCCTCGGACGCTGGGGATGGTTGTAACTTGTAAAGCAAGTTTTGAGGGTGGCCCAAGTTGATAACTACGTAGAGAGCAAAGCAAAGAGATAGCTGAATGGTTAGAGTAGGAAGCCAAGAGGAAGAGGAAGAGGATGATCTCTCCATTTCTGGCTCTGCAAAAACTGTTTCTTTGTTTGATTGATTGAGAGATCTATGAACCATCTCCAAGATCCGACATTATTGATATTGAGAACCTTGTCACATGGCGTCATTATCCTCGCACCACAAGTCTAGACAAAGAAACTCTAGAGCTTATCACTTATTAGGGTGAAATTGTTTTGTTACCATGAAAATATAATATACTTTTATAAAAGCATGATATTTGATATTGACCGACTAATTTAGATTGAGTTTTAGGCCAATTATAAAAAACGATCCTCTCTAGAGGTGGCAATTGAATCATTCAGATCGAGTCCAGGTCCGGTTATTCGGGCCAAGTTGATTTTCAGATCGAGATGTTTTCGGTTTAAGTTCGGGTCGGGTCTGATTCGGATTTAGTTCAGTGTCGGGTCAATATTGAATCTTTTGTTTCTGAAAAATAGTTTGATACACAAGCCTTTCAATTTTAGGTTTAAAAATTTAGGTTAGGGTTTAGAGGTTAGGTGTTTAGGGTGTAGGCTATAAAATTTGTGATTTATGATTATAATTTAGAGGTTAGGGTTTAGGTTTAAGAGGGTTAGCGTTACAAATTAGATTTTAGATTTTATAGTTTAATATGAATGATTTTGTAATTTTTTTACACAGCTTATGTATCAAAATATAACCCTTTATTTTTTAGTCAGGTCATTACTAAAGGTGGTTGTTAATTAATAATATAATACAAAAAGAGAATAAAACATACACATTTGAGCAAAGTAAATTCTCTTCCAGTTATTTTCGGTTCGTGTTGCTTTTGATTCGATTTGCTTGATGGACCAGGTTGATTTCGATACAATTTAGTTCGGGTTAGATTTAAACCATCATGTTCATGTCCATATCTGGTCTTGGGTCGAATAAGCCGATTGGAGTCACGAATCAAATCTGGCAGGTCTAATCCTCTCAACTCAATTTTCTCTATTCACAATGTCAGAATTTGAACTTTTTAACCTTATTTAATAGACCTAACACATCCTTGTTGGTACTATAAATTGCACAAATTCTACAATGAAGTTAAAAAAATTACATCAAGGGATCAAATATGTTTAAAGATCAATATTCTCTGATGATTTATAGATAGAAAGTGTACATTTGTGAAAATCATGACAAAATATTCATAAAAACCTAATCATCCGTGGGTATACAAAATAAAGGTGGCAGACTTCCATATATGCCACCACTCTCCAAGCATCTTCCATCATCTACTTGCTGGTTAGCACAAACTTTCCTTCAAACAACTCAAACCTGGAAGGCAAGAAAACAAGTTCCTGCCCTGATGCCACCCATTCTGAGCAATACATCTCAAACAGACACTAAATATGTGCCACCATTTATGACTAGTTCAATATCACATTCTCTAGTATATACAAACAGTGTCGAGGGGGCAAAAAGTACATGGCGGCAGCGTGATACGAACGTAATAATGATACATGTGTATCCCGAGAACTCTTATGGCAGGACCATTGGTGTCTGATAATTTATGACCTTGCAACACAGCAAAAATGTGGGTTTACTTATTCCACTACTACTTGCTGATCCACCTTCGTTTTCGGGCTGGTCTCTCTGGTTTAATCTCGGTATCTGCAGGAGCTTCGTTCTTGGCTGAAGGCAGTGCCTCGCTCTCCATCTTCTTTATTGCCACGGCATCTTTTTCCTTAGGCATCGGAAGTTTGAACCTCTCGCTTCGCTTCTTCAGCTTCTCAACGGTGTCAAGATGTCGATCCTCTGATGGCCCTGTATCAGCATCCTTGATCTCTGGCTCACCGGCATTTTTATTGTCAGACAAAGGGTGGTGGTTCTCAGCAGGCTCAACTGAAGTACCGGATTCTTGTATAGTTTTGTTAGATTCTGAAGCTTCCACATTATTAATCTTCTCGATCTCCTTGAACTTTGAGGAAGCTGATGACTTACTGTTGATACTGTAATCCTTCTCCTTATGGCTTGTCCAACGTTCCAATTTGGAGCGCCCCCGTTTTGACTCTTGCTGTTCATCATCTGAAGAAGCATCTTCTCTGTGTTTTCTGGAAGATTTATACTGAACTGGGTTCTCATTCTTCTCATCACTTTTCAAGCCCTAGCCAAGGTAAAAGGTAACAGTAATAATGACACAAAACAATTACACCGGTTATAAAAAATAAAAAACAATGTTAATAGATGAGTCATGCATGCAGCATGGCAATTCCATCATTTAACTAAGAAAGGATGCCATAGTTAACAACTTACTAAAATTTCAATTTATGATGCAAAGGAAAAATCTATGAACCAAAGGGCTAATTATAGGTGTTAAGCTCAAATCCAACTTTGCTTCATGTTCAATCTAGATCATTGGTAAATTACCATTTTCTTTCAAAAGTGAAGCCTTTAAATATTAAAATGAAATGTTAAAATAAGAGTAAATTTTACAAAGATTTACGGTGGAATACTTCCCCAATCCCTTACCACAATCCAAACAAAGCCTTAATGCAAATAAATACAACATTAAACTCAAAGCCAAACAGCAGGACCACAGAATTCAATTAGCAAGATTTAATAACAAAGACAATGACAGCAAAATGCCATGGTAAAGAAAAGTTGTTAATCAGTGACAGAAAAATTCATATACAAGGTGCCACGCTTTGTAAATAGCAGTAAATTATACACATTGCTTGCTGAAACTGCTACCCAAACCGATTGCATGAACAGAGATACAGATGGAATGGTGTGTTCTTGTTGGAGCAATATAGAAAGGGAAAGGTCCACAATTTAAAAAATAGGGGGAGGGGGGCACTGCTCACATAAATGGTACCTACCTTAATGACAAATCATAATCCTTGCAAAAAGATTCATGAGTTGAGTGGTTTTAAATTACTCGATCTAAAGGTAAAGTGTCACGGACACAAGAATTATGCAACTAACAAGCACAGTTCTCCAAACTGTAAACAGATATATGAATGCATGTGTGTAAATTTAATTAAAGATTTTTAAAGACATCATGATCAAGTAATTAAAACCAGAATCTCTAATTTTGAAGAAACTGCGTCAACTTCAATAGAAGATTTCTTTATATAAGTATGCACGTGTATTGGCTCATTTCAAGCAAACTGCTGTGTTATTTTTCTCCTTATGACTAAAGAAACATCATGTCCTAGAGTCTACGAAACATACCGTTTCATTGTAGTGACCACTTAAATCTTCTTGATTTCTCTTGGCAGAACCCAAACTGATTGGATCTCCACCTACAGATTCTCTATTTTTCCTAGTGTTTTCTTTCTGTTTCTTCTCATGCCCCCTTTGGCTATCTGAAGCATTGACAGCATGCTCACTCCGGGTGCTTGTCCTTTCCTGCCTGGATTTTCTCTCATCATTGCTAAATTGATGTCCTCGTGCATACGAATCTTCGCGCCCTCTATGGCGTGAGAAATTTTCATCATCATTCCGATCCCTTCTTTTCATCTGTTCACTGTGGCGTACTGTCTCTTTGAGTTGGTATTCCTTTTCTGAAACTTTATGTTCATCCTTTGTCCTGGAGCGGCCAACCCATGCTTTGTCTTCTGAACCGCGTCCACTCCTTGCAGTGCCTCGTCCTTCTTCTCTCTCCCGTTTCGATAAACTTTCTTCATGGGATTGCTTTGGTCTATGCCATTCATCTCTCTCCCGATGCTTCTCAACCCTCTCTCTGTTCAACCAAACCTCATCTTTGTCCCGAACGGATTGATGATCAAAATTGTCTCTAATTCTTTGTTGCTCAGCTCTCTTACGTGGGTCTAAAGTTTCATCCCTATCTCGCTTTCTGCGACTGCTGCTGGATTCTCTGTTGCCATGCAAGATCAACTCTTTGTCTGCAATATCCCTCCTCAGATACTCCTCATCTTTCCTCCTTTTGCTGTGGTAATCATCTGCTGTTTCATATCTACTCTTCAAATTATCATCTCTTTCCCTATGTCTAGGGTTGACATCCTTATCATGATGAACTTTATAAGTGCCATTATCCAACTGTTTTCTAGGTGGATTATCATCTCTGTCACTCCTCTCACTTTCACGAACCTTAGCCCTGTTCCTAGAGCCCATTTCATCATCCCGCTCTCTCTTCCTTAAGTCCTCAGTTCTACTTTTTCTGCTATAAAAATCATCTTCTCTCTGTTGCCATGCAATATCAAGATTATCACTCTCCCTTCGCCGATCAAAACCCTCCATTTTGAGGTGCAAATTATGTGACGAGCCAGCATCAAAGTCTCTAAGAGGATAAGAACCTTCTCTTGCTTTACCTACAATCTGGCTTCTTTCAATCTCACGCCTTGCATCACGATCTTTCCGCCATAAATTCTGATCATGCTCATCAAGATGCTTCTTGACATTCGGAATTCGAGAAGAACGTCCACCTTGAACAACTTCATCATCAGCACCGTCTCGCCACTTCTGATAATCTCTGCTGCTTCCAGATCTTGCTTCACTATTTTCACTAATTCTTGCAGCCATAGAATCCTCACCACCTTCAAATCCTTGAAGCTTCCGTTGCTCTTCTTGAGAACTTATTTTTTCATTAAGTGGACTCTCATCATTATGGGTATCATTTATCAGCACATCCTTTTCTCTAACAGGGCTTCTATCAGCCAACTCAGGCTTATCATCAACATCACCCTTGTGATCCACACTTACTTCCCTGGCATCTCGAACCAGGACAGGAGATTTAGGATCCATGCTTTCAACAGATTCTTCCCCATGAGAATGGGTATCACTGAATTTATCTCGTTTACCTCGAATAGGTGTCATGTGAGGGGATCTCTCACGTGCTCTTCCCTTTCTATGCCTGCATGAAGAAGAGGGTTAGTGGCACTTATTCATGCATTTGCAGTATTACCACCTAAAATAACAAGCTAAGGCTTCAAACTAATGAAAAACATAAAAGTAACCAATGATAATGAAGAAATCCATGCTCAAAGTTACAAGCAGCCTTTCAAACCAACTTCTCTCTCTCACTTCCAAAGTATGAAATGGATTATGAAAGCATGGAATTCATCTATAAATTAACTCTTCAGCAAACAAAAAAGAGTTGATAAAAACAGCATCTTTATTAAAGAAAACAAACTAAAATGAATTCATCTATGAATTAATTTCCCATGACAGCACAACAATCTAGAAAGTTACACATCTGCTTAAAGAAAACAAACTATAATGAAAACTGCCACCGCTAAAAATAAGTCAAATGCATAAGCATCTCTATTAGTTACTTGAACATACGGTGTACAAGTAACATGGGACAATTTTGATCACTCAATGATAATAAGGAACTACTACCAACTCCATTAGTTTTCACTATGGCCATCTTGATTCACATTTACTTTTCCCTTCCCTTCAGATAAATAAAAAACCACCTCATCATCATTTTGTATTACTCCCAACAAGTTCATTCCTAGCTTCTCAGGGCACACAAAAGCAGGTTTAGTCGTATTTAACAATTAATATAGTAATAAATACATCCATTTCACTATAATGAAAAATCAGATTATCCCAACTGCATCTTGCTTAGATTTTTCCACATAAAAGATGTAAATGGAGAAGTAAACAAATTAGAATTTAAAACAACAGAACCATAAGTAATCAAATGTAGGGTCATGTTTGGGGAGGACAAATTCTTCAGCATGCTCCGTATAGCATCATAGAATAACAGAATATAGATGATATCAGATGATACGATTAAGCCAAAAGAGACGACAATAAATCAATTAAAGATTGGTACCTCTCATCACGAGGGTTGCCAAAGTTCCCATTATGATACATAGGACTCTGACTCCTAGATCCAGGACCATAAGTATGTGATGCTTCTGCAGAGAAGGGCAAAATCCCATCACCTTCACTCACATCAGTCCGAGCCGAACTCATTGCCCTTTCAACTAGGTCCCTCTTTCGACTACTATAAGCATTTGGAAAACCATTAACATATTCAGTATCTTCATGCGCGATATCATTTTCAGATGCAAGATCTCCTTTAAGATCCTCCCTTGGCAGATCATTTTCTGTTCTGTCTTCAACAGCATTCCCTGTGGAGGAATCATCATCTAGAGTGTCCTGACAAACAATCTGTTTACACAAATAAGAGTTAAAACAATTTTGCATAAGCAGCAGATAGATACTAAATAAGACTTGAGCTAAGTGCAACACGGTTTCACTGCAAACCTCAATAATTGCATCTGAATCACGGATACGAGGCGGTCGAGTATCAATGGAGGGGAGACGTTCCCCAGAACCTCCCTCAACCTGTATTGCTCTCCCAGTTGGCTGGTACAGTTAATAAAAAATAATGTTATCGAACAGATAATACATGGAATAGTTCATTGCACTTGTAGTAAGATAGTTAATATTGGACAGCAATGAAAGAGAAGATACAGGCTCGGATCAAGCACATATCAGAAGAGCCAAGAGTACAAGATAAGAATTTACAGAGAAAATAGAAGTATGGTTGAAGAATCTACATCTAAAAGATGATTTTATAATTATAATGTATGTACTGTAAAGCCGGTAACTGAAGCTTACTAGAGGTGGTCGCATGCGGGCAGTTCCTTTTGTCAAATCATTTTGTCCACCATTTGAATTTGAAAAATTAGCAGCACCAGCGGGAATCTCTTGTCCGGTTGCTGCTGCCAATTCTGGAGGCAAATCTGGATCATAGTCCTAGAAGAAACCAAGACAATTATACATAACTGTTGAAGGTTCTTTCAAAAGAAAAAAGAAAGAAAAACTGTTGAAGGGAAACATTTTCAGATATGCATAAGCTAGCACCTAATTACCTGCTCTGTTCGCCCACTTTCATAAACGCGAATTTTGCTTTGCATGGTTGTCTCCAAGCGACGTTGTTCCTACAAGATTTGATTTTAACATTCAACCTTCCAAGATCTTAGCTAACACAAGAATGAAATAAGGAATCAATTAAGTTAATAATTACCAGTTGTTTGCAATAATCTTTCCAGCTCTCCTCATTCAGACCAAAGTTGAAGAAGTCTGAAAGATCAACACCGGGATATTTCCATGGCTTTTCCTCAAAACTATCAATGTCCACTTCAAATATTGTCCTGGATTCACATAAGGATAAATTAAAATCAGGAAAAAATAAATGAAGAAATTAAGAGTTCGCACATGATAATTGAAAAATGGAACACGACAAATTATGACAGAAACCAAAAGTCGTCTTGCAATAAGCAATTTGTCTCCATATTCAGCTTCTACGAGCCAAAATTAAATGAATTTAGTATATCATGCACAAAATTCACACTATCAACTAATGATAAATAATTACATTATTATAGAAAAATGGGCAATTACTTGTGAGAAGGAAGAGTGAAATCCAATCCACCACCAAAACCTCGCCCCATATTGTTACCCCAACCAGGCATTCCAAAACTAGGATTGAAACCCTTTTGCATGGAAGGACCAGCTTTCAGTCCAGGTGGTCTCCAATCACCTCTACCCCGACCAACCATAGCACCCATGACTGGACGAACCTGAGCTGGTGTACCTCCAGGACCACCTGCAGTAGCTCCAGGCATTGATGCTGCACCAGGTCTTACATACTGCATGAAGCCCAAAATCAGAAACCAAAGTGAGAAAAACAGCATAAGCTCATAATAGAAGAAATAGGATGTTTATCCAACAATGCAGTTTTTTTGTTCAGCTATAAAAATTACAATATACAACATATGATCAGAACCTTGATATAGATGCAATAAACTGTCCATTTGATAACACAATCAAGACTAAGGCCAACAGTAGCACCATATAACCAAACGCAAATTTTAATGTAAAAGAGTGCTAAATCGAAATCTTTTTATAGCCCGCACGAAGCATGCACAAAGACAATATACAAATCAGAAAGAAAAAAAAAAGGACACATACACGTGCAACACCACCAAATTAACTTAATCTCTATGACCAATGACGAAGGTTAGGTAAACCAAATTAACTGTTATTTGAAAATGGTTTGGAACAAGCATGAAGGGAAGAGCTTTCATCAAAGGTTCACAGTTGATCGAGCTTACATTTCAAGAAACATAAACATTGTGCCTTTAACTATAATGTTTCAATAGTTACATCTCTTTTACCAATAGATTGTTTGCACTTTTTCTTTGCAGAAGCATCTAGATTTGCTTTTGAACAAAAAGTATTCGACTTAAAATAACAAATAGTTCTGAACATAATTGTTCATTTTCAACAGCTACAACCGAAAACAATTGGGGGAGACACATGAAATATCAACAGATGTATCTTTACATATTATGCCACCAAATGCATGAACTGTAGTTGTGGTTGTAGTATTGAAACATTGAAACCATTAACTAATGTGCCCCAGAACATTCAAAAATCAAAATTTATGTCGAAAACTTTTTTAAGTTGTCTGATAAAGGTTGTAGTATTGCTGAACCAAATCGTCCTTTCTTACAGGTTAGTGTTGCATTAGTCAACAGTTCAAGGAAACTTGGATCAATAAGTGAGATTTTAAGTGAAGCAATCTTCAGGTTAATATAGATACACAATGATTTCTAATTGCAACGTATGATCTTCAACAAATAGCTAAGCAAAAAACATCAAAAATATAACTTTTATTTATCATTCGTTCTGTACAAAGTTTGCACACCAATAACTAAAGTGAACTTCTAATCATTCATCAAAAGGTTGGGGCATATGACAAACAAAACCCGCAACTTTTGTCTAAACATCTCTATATCGTTTAATTCAACAACAGCAACAACATGATAACACACTGACCTTAAACTGAGAATGAAACGGATGGAAACCATGACTGCTGTACCCAATTTTGGGCACAAGCACGCTCCCTCCTCCGCTGCCAGCAGTGCCAACCTTCCCTACTTCACCCCCTTCTTTCCCTTCCCCATCCACCGCCTGCCCTCCTCCTTCACCCAAATCCTGTTCCTCCATCCCTTGGTTAGCATCTCCATCAGCCACTATCACAAGAGGGTCCCCATCTTCGTCGTCGTCGTCATCTTCCCCCATCATTCCTCCTCTTTCCATAGCCATCGGGCCGTGGTTGTTGTCGTTCAACACTATCTGTAGATCATCTTCACTGTCACTATCCCAATCATCCCCTTCTCCTCCTCCTCCTTCTTCCACTTGGCCGCCGTTGCCTCTAATTCTGTTATCGGTACCGTCACCATTCCTCCCAGAATCTCCCTGGGGAACGGATTCAGTTAAACCCGGAATTATCGGGTCATCCGAGCCAGAACCCCCAATTGCTTTACTACCCCCCTCTTCAATATCAAAAATAACATCATTCACATCAGCAGGTTCTTGTTTAGAATCCAAAACCATCGGTTCCGGAGCTGAATCATCGCGGTTAGGGATCGAACCCAGAGTTGCTGTTACAGCAGCGGGAGGATGAAACTTAAAGGGCGCTAGGGTTTGAGCATCGGGGATTGGACGCGGCGCTCTGAGGAGATTATCGTCGCCGTCTTGTGATTGGAGATTGGAATCAAACGGATGGTGGAGATGGGGGGCTGTAGAAGGCTGAGACGGAGACGGAGGCGGAGCAGAGGCTGAGAAAGGCTTGTGAACGTCGGAGTAAAGATCTCCGAACTCGTCGTCGTCTTCCATGGGAATTCCTTGAAAGAAAGAAAGAAAGAAATGGCGAGACGGGGAAAAGCAAAGAGAAAGAGAGTTAGGGGAAAGGGTTTTTATTAGTCCAGGAGGAGGTAGGGTGAACAAATATATACTCCGTTACACAAATTATTTTATGAAATGGAAACAAAAATTTTAATTTTAGGGTTTAAATATTTTTTTTTTTAAAATGTTCATAAACTTATAATTTAGGGTTTAGAGTGAGAGTTTAAAAAGTATAAATTAAAATTTAGAGTTTAGCGTAATATGGTTAAGTATTTACGTTTTAACATATGAACTTTAAATTTTAAGCATAGATTCTAACAGCCCTAAATTTAAACCCCTAAACTTAAACCCTAAACCCCAACTAAAATTCTTAAATCCTACAAACCAAAGTATTTATAAAAACATTTTGTTTCAATTGTCTATATATGGAATAATTATTTGTTATTTTATTAGTTTTTTATAATAAACCTATTAATCAGTTAATTCAGATTAAAATAGTGTAAAAGTCTATTATAATAAGACACATGATAAATCCTAAATCTCAATTGTTAAAGGTTACATTTGGATCACTTAATTATGGACAATGTTACATTTGGGTCACCCTTCATATTTTAAAAAATATATCATATATATCATTTTGTGTATTAGATTAATTAATGATTTCAAATGAAGTATTCTAATGTTAACAATGGTATATAAGTGATTTGGAAGAAAAAATAACTAAATCAATGTACCTTTTTAAATATAAAGGGTGACTCAAATGTAATCTTACCCATAATTGAGTGACCCAAATGTAACATTTAATAATTGGGTGACCTAAATGTAACATTACCCATAATTGAGTGATCCAAAAGTAACCTTACCCATAATTAAGTGACTTAAATGTAAATTTTAATAATTAAGTGACCCAAATGTAACTTTACCCATAATTGAGTGACCTCCATTATAGTTTACCAAAAGTATTATACCAAAAAAACAAATGTACTAATCTGTCAAAATTTATGTAAAATAAATTATTAACGTAAAAATATTTTTGTTTTGAATAAACACTAAACTTCATTAAGATAATGACAAAAAGTACAAGATAAGTATACTCCTAAAAATAAACGTAAAAGAGCAAAGGGTATACAAACATGAATAACAAAATTAAATATTCTCATAAGATCTTCATCGGTGTTCTTTAAGTCTATCGTCATAGCGAAATCTTGGAGTGCTCACTGGTAGAGCGCTGAACAAAAAGAGGGGGAAACGTCTTGGTTAACCCCATAAACAACCAATCCATGCAAAATCGTGCGGTAAGATTCAACTGTAGCATTCACCATGTTGAAGACTTCTTTAATATCAACATGCCATAGAGGCAGACAAAGAAATTGCCAAGCGGCCGACAAAGGTAAAAAAAAAAAAACAAAAGGAGGAAAGCAAAGAAATAAAAGAGAACAAAACAAACAATAAAATAAATCACCGCCGACGGTCAAAGCCGCCACCATTAGCTTGAAAAAACTCAAAAACTACTTATAAACTCTCAAGAGAAAATAAGCGTTGCAGAGAAAATGTGAGAGTGGAGAAAATGTGAAAAAAATACATAAAAAATAATACATGAAAAAAATAATGAGAGCATAAAAATGCCTATTTTTTTAAATCAAATCAACATATTAAATTTTATAAAAATATTACGAATCAAAACATGACATGAATATAAATTATTTTTAAAATAAATTATAATAATACACTAATTATACAAAACACGATAAAACATCAAAAAACATAATTAGCAAATTCTATATAAAAACATAAATGGAATTACACCTTTTTTTCTATTTTTCTAACTTCATATTTATCAAACAAAATGATAAACAAATTACAAAACATTTAGCACAACATAATACTATATTTATCCACAACCTCCAATTTTTTTTACCTTTACATTATATAATAAATCTAAATGTATTATGTGATACTTAAAAATTGTCACCACTTTTTTAAAAAAAATTATATTTTATCTCTTTCGAGTTAGAATTTTGGCTCAATCCCTAACAAAGAAATAGGATAAAAGTTCACAACCTCAAAAAAAGGAAAGTCTATAATATTTAAAGTAGACTAATCACATTGATTAATCATTGTACTTGAAATTGTCAAAGAACAAAAATTAATCCATAAATAATAAAAAAATACAAGTAAAGGGTTAAAATCCCAATCAAACAACTCGAAAAATATAAAAGATATAGGCCCTGTTTGGCAATTAGCGGATAGCTGATAGCTGATAGCGGATTACATTAGTTGATAGCTGATAGCTGATTGCATTAGCTGATTTGACTAGCGGATTGTATTAGCTGATTGTATAAAAGTGTTTGGTAAAGTTAACTGATAGCTAATAGCTGTTTGATTATTTAAACAAGCAAAATGACATATAAGGACATGATTATATTTAGTACTTGTTTGAATAATTTATCAGTTATTAATATTTTGTATCTAATAAATATTAATTAGGTTTGTAAAAATTATTTTTAATATAAATTTCCTAAACATATTTGAAAGATTTATATATTAATTTATTATTTATATAATTATTAAATTTTTTATATGCACATATAAATATGTGATAATAAAAAAATAGAATTAACTTACAAATGTCACCATATAAATTAGTAGTAACAACAAATAAGTCCAATATTTAATATGTTATTATTTATATTAAAAATATTATTATTTATTTAGGTTATTTAGAAACTTTTGGTAATTATTAAGGGTAAAAGAGTCATTACAACTCTAATATCAAACCTCTAATCTCAAAAAGCTCAGCTTTTTCACCCCAATCCACTCTTTCAATCCGCTATTTACCAAACATCAATATTAACGGATTTGACTAATCAAAACTCTAATTATACCTCAAACCTCTAATTTTTGCCCAAACCGCTATTTACCAAACAAGGCCATAAACAAACATCACTGTGACGGTGATGCTTAATAATAAGACTATGACAAATAAATTTATCACAACTCAAATGTGACATTTTTAGGGGTTTTGTGAGCATATAAAAACCCTAATCAATGTATAAGAGAATAAAAGCATAATATAAACTTGCTTGGGATTTTGGCTTCCAACGCCTAGTGATTCAAACGGGCAATGGCGATGTGCATCGCCTTCTTTTGTCACCAAGCCAAAACAACTCGGCGGCATAACTCTGGGTCGGACACAAGCACCGATCCTCTCCACTCCAACTGGTTCGCAACCATTCCCAAGGGGTCAGCATCTGATCAGGTCTACCAACAGCATTCATGGTGGATGGAAATGGTTGCCAACCAATTAGGAGTGAAGACTGTTGAAAGTGCAAGTGGCAGTGCAAGTGGTTTTGGCTTTCGGTGCATTATTGTCCACTTGCACAAGTGGTATAATAATACACCACTTTTGGCATGGTATAATTATTTGCAAGGTCCTTAAGTTTAAGTTATTTACAAGTTGGTCCTTGAAGCTCAACTATAAATAGCTTAGCCATTTGCCATTCCTATCATCCCAAATCATTCTAACCTCCTCTCAATACTAGAGAAATTAGAGAGTTTTCATAGAGTTGTTTTCTCCTTTTTATCAAGAGAGAATTGTCATTGTTTTCTCCTTGTTAGATTGAGAGAAGTTGTAATTCCTATTTTCTCATAGTGAAATTCTTCTACCTTTGTCCGTGGTTTTTACCCTATATTATTTAGGGGTTTTCCACGTAAAATCTGTGTCTCTTTTATCTTCATTATTATTTTCTCAAATTATCAGTTGCGTTTTTGCTCTATCCGATGATCGTATTCCGCAACAATTGGCATCAGAGCCAGATTTGGGTGCGTATATCTACTTACCGTATTCTCTGTTGGTTGCCACTGAAAAGTGGATCCTCCATCATAAGAAAGTAAGTTAGATATTACTCATTCATTGAAGGTGGTGGGCACTATTCACGTCAAAAAGGTGAAATAGTGGGAGCTATCTGAAATAGAAGCTATGGCAACGAAATTTGATATTGAAAAGTTCAATGGGAGAAATTTTTCACTGTGGAAATTGAAGATAAAGGCCATCCTAAGAAAAAACGGATGTCTAGCGGCTATCAGCGAAAGGCCGGCAGATTTTACGGATAACAAGAAATGGAATGAGATGGACGAGAATGCTATTGCAGACCTTCATTTAGCATTAGCAGATGAAGTACTATCAAGCATCGAGGAGAAGAAGACAGCCAAGGAGATTTGGGATCACCTCACAAAATTATACGAGGTCAAATCGTTGCACAATAAAATTTTCCTTAAGAGGAAATTGTACACTCTTCGGATGTCAGAATCTACTTCAGTGACAGAGCACTTAAACACGTTGAATACTCTATTTTCTCAGCTTACATCCCTAAGCTATAAAATAGAGTCACAAGAACGTGCTGAACTTCTGCTTCAAAGTCTACCTGATTCGTATGATCAACTCATCATCAACTTGACAAACAACAACCTTACAAGTGATCTAGTCTTCGATGACGTTGCAGCTGCTGTTCTGGAAGAAGAAAATCGGCGCAAGAACAAGGAAGACAGACAAGGAAATCTGCAACAAGCAGAGGCCTTAACGGTGATGAGAGGAAGATCAACAGAACGTGGCCAAAGTAGCAGTCACAATCATGGTAGATCAAAGTCAAGGAGTAAGAAGAATTTAAAGTGCTACAACTGTGGAAAGAAGGGTCACATGAAGAAGGATTGTTGGAGTTTACCTAAAAACTCCAATCCTCAAGGAAATATGGCAAACACTTCAGATGATGGAGATGCTCTCTGTTGTGAAGCAGCAATAGCCATGGAAGGCAGAAAAAGATTTGCAGACATATGGCTTATTGACTCGGGAGCCACATATCACATGACCTCAAGAAGAGAATGGTTCTATAATTATGAACCTATCTCAGGAGGATCTGTGTACAGCTGCAATGATCATGCCTTGGAGATTGCTGGCGTTGGAACCATCAAACTGAAGATGTATGACGGGACAATCAAAGTTGTTCAAGATGTGCGACACGTGAAAGGCTTGAAGAAAAACTTATTATCCTACGGATTGTTAGATAATAATGCAAGCAAGATTGAAACACAGAAAGGAATCATGAAGGTGTTCCATGGAGCGCTTGTGGTGATGAAAGGTGAAAAGATAGCGGCAAATTTGTACATGCTGAAGGGAGAGACTTTGCTAGAAGCTGAAGCCTCTGTTGCCTCATGTAGTTCAGATTCTACCATGTTATGGCATCGGAAACTTGGACACATGTCAGAACAGGGAATGAAAGTCCTTGTGGAGCAAAAGCTACTTCCGGGTTTAACAAAGGTATCACTTCCTTTGTGTGAACATTGTATTACAAGTAAGCAGCATCGATTAAAATTCAACACATCAAATTCTAGAGGCAAGGCTGTTCTAGAATTGGTTCACTCTGATGTATGGCAAGCACCGGTTACATCCCTAGGCGGAGCAAAGTATTTTGTCTCCTTCATTGATGACTACTCTAGGAGATGTTGGGTGTATCCTATCAAGAGGAAGGCAGATGTGTTTTCAACCTTCAAAGTTTTCAAAGCGCGGGTGGAACTTGATTCTGGAAATAAGATCAAGTGTTTCAGATCAGATAATGGAGGTGAATATACAAGTGATGAATTTGATGACTTTTGCAGAAAAGAAGGCATCAAAAGACAGTTCACAACAGTATACACTCCTCAACAAAATGGAGTGGCAGAGCGGATGAACAGAACTCTGTTAGAAAGAACACGAGCAATGTTGAGAGCTGCAGGGCTAGAAAAAGCTTTCTGGGCAGAAGCAGTCAATACCGCCTGTTATTTGGTGAATCGGGCTCCATCAACTGCAATTGAGTTGAAGACACCGATGGAAATGTGGACTGGTAAACCAGTTGATTATTCAAACCTCCATATATTTGGAAGTATTGTGTACGTGATGTACAATGCCCAAGAAATTTCAAAGTTGGATCCAAAATCCAGAAAATGTAAATTCTTGGGGTATGCTGATGGAGTAAAGGGGTATCGCTTGTGGGATCCCACTGCCCGCAAAGTGATTATCAGCAGGGATGTTATCTTTGTAGAAGATAAGCTACAAAGAAAAGAAGAAGATGATAGCACTGATAAAGAAAAGCCAGAGACTACACAGATACATGTTGAAAATGAGTTTGAACAGAGAGATTGTTCTGAAGCAGAACCAGAGCTCGAGGAATCAGAACCAGAGAATTCTGAAGCTCCAACAACTCGTCAATTAGATCGTGTGAGAAGACACCCCAATTGGCACTCAGATTATGTTATAGAAGGTAATGTTGTATACTGCCTTTTAACGGAGGACGGTGAGCCATCAACATTCGAGGAGGCAATGAATAACTTAGATGCTTCGCAGTGGATGGCGGCAATGCAAGAAGAAATCGAAGCCCTTCATAAAAATAATACATGGGAACTTGTGCCACTACCACAAGGAAGGAAGCCAATTGGTAACAAATGGGTCTTCAAAATCAAGAGAAATGGTGACGATCAAGTGGAGAGGTAT
Organism: Hibiscus trionum; assembly: GCA_030270665.1. Classification (NCBI taxonomy): domain Eukaryota; kingdom Viridiplantae; phylum Streptophyta; class Magnoliopsida; order Malvales; family Malvaceae; genus Hibiscus; species Hibiscus trionum. The sequence continues at coordinate 39,940,569 of BSYR01000022.1, forward strand.
CGTGCAAGACTGGTGGTCAAAGGATATGTTCAGAAAGAAGTTATTGATTTCAATGAAATCTTTTCTCCTGTGGTTCGACTAACAACGGTTCGAGTTGTCCTGGCAATGTGTGCTACATTGAATTTACATCTAGAGCAGCTAGATGTTAAAACAGCTTTTCTTCATGGAGATCTTGAAGAAGAGATTTACATGCTCCAGCCTGAAGGTTTTGAAGAAAAAGAAAAGAAGAACTTGGTTTGCAGGTTGAACAAATCTCTGTACGGTTTAAAGCAGGCGCCGAGGTGTTGGTACAAGAGATTTGACTCCTTCATCATGAGCCTTGGATACAACAGACTTAATGCAGACCCTTGTGCTTACTTCAAGAGGTTTGGTGAAAACGACTTTGTTATATTGCTGTTGTATGTAGATGACATGTTGGTTGCAGGCCCCAACAAAGATCATATTGAAGAATTAAAGGCACGACTGGCTAGGGAATTCGAAATGAAGGACTTGGGACCAGCAAACAAGATTCTAGGGATGCAAATTCACCGAGACAGAAATAGTAGGAAGATTTGGCTTTCACAAAAGAATTACTTGAAAAAGATCTTGTCACGATTCAGCATGCAAGATTGTAAGCCAATTTCTACCCCTCTTCCTATTAACTTTAAATTATCCTCCAGTATGAGTCCTAGCAGTGAAGAAGAGAGGATGGAGATGTCTCGAGTACCGTATGCATCAGCAGTGGGAAGTTTAATGTTCGCTATGATTTGTACAAGACCAGACATTGCACAAGCAGTGGGAGTGGTTAGTCGGTACATGGCGAATCCAGGCAGAGAGCATTGGAATGCTGTGAAAAGGATCCTGAGATACATCAAAGGGACCTTAAATGTTGCATTATGTTACGGGGGATCAGACTTTCTTATCAGCGGGTATGTCGATTCTGACTATGCAGGAGATTTGGATAAAAGCAAATCTACAATAGGGTATGTGTTTACAGTTGCTGGTGGAGCTGTAAGCTGGGTTTCAAAACTTCAATCGGTTGTGGCTACGTCAACAACGGAGGCAGAATATGTAGCAGCTACACAAGCCAGTAAAGAAGCAATATGGTTGAAAATGCTATTGGAGGAGCTCGGGCACAAACAAGAGAATGTCTCTTTGTTTTGTGACAGTCAGAGCGCCTTGCATCTTGCAAGGAATCCTGCTTTTCACTCAAGAACAAAACACATTCGGGTCCAATACCACTTCATTCGTGAGAAAGTGGAAGAAGGGACGATAGATATGCAGAAGATCCATACCGATGACAACATAGCAGATTTCATGACAAAAGCAATCAACACTGATAAGTTTACTTGGTGTCGATCCTCTTGTGGTCTGTTAGAGACGTAAGCAACATGAATGATACAAGGTTGAAAGAATAGAGTGAAGATATGATTGTTCCAATCAAATCTTCAAGTGGGAGATTGTTGAAAGTGCAAGTGGCAGTGCAAGTGGTTTTGGCTTTCGGTGCATTATTGTCCACTTGCACAAGTGGTATAATAATACACCACTTTTGGCATGGTATAATTATTTGCAAGGTCCTTAAGTTTAAGTTATTTACAAGTTGGTCCTTGAAGCTCAACTATAAATAGCTTAGCCATTTGCCATTCCTATCATCCCAAATCATTCTAACCTCCTCTCAATACTAGAGAAATTAGAGAGTTTTCATAGAGTTGTTTTCTCCTTTTTATCAAGAGAGAATTGTCATTGTTTTCTCCTTGTTAGATTGAGAGAAGTTGTAATTCCTATTTTCTCATAGTGAAATTCTTCTACCTTTGTCCGTGGTTTTTACCCTATATTATTTAGGGGTTTTCCACGTAAAATCTGTGTCTCTTTTATCTTCATTATTATTTTCTCAAATTATCAGTTGCGTTTTTGCTCTATCCGACGATCGTATTCCGCAACAAAGACGATCGGACGGTGGACATGGCTGGTTGTACAAGGCGGAGGCGGAGGCGGAGAAGATAAAGGCTTGAGAACGTGGGTGTAAAGAGGGAGAAGAGACGGCGGCGGGGCGGGAGAAGCAAAGAAAACAAGAGTTAGGGAAAAAGGGTTTTGTTTGATTTACTAGGATGAATGAAGTATATAATATAGTGTCAATTGCCTGTTTTGTATCTCATAATTTTTTGTATTTTTATTTAGGTCACTTATTTATTTTTTGTAAAATTAAATTATAGAAATGGTAAGTATCAAATTATCAAGTAAACAAACAAATCAAAGCTCAAAACGAAAGGTACTTTTGCCTTTTAATTCTATAGGTTTAGTGTCTCCTTTAACCAAAACAATGTGCCGTTCCTAAAATCTAGTGCATTCAAACTAAGGACTAGTTTGTTTAATATTAAAATTCATAAAAATATAAATTGTTATTAAACTAAAAAATTGGAAGAAATTTGGATTCTTCTCTCTTATTCAATTCCGGTCTTTGCATATGTCTTCTATTTTTAAGGGTTTTATGTAAAAGAAAGTTGGATTTTATCTTTTATTTATAGTACTTTTTATACATATATTGTGTAAAAAAATTACATAAGTTTGCGTATTTATTATCTAAAATTTAAATTCTTAAACTTTAAACTAAACTCTTAAACTTTAAATTAAATACTTAAACCTTAAAACAAAAGAAATTATGTAGTTTTAAAAACTACACAGCATGTTTATATAAGTTTATATCTTTTATTTAACTCGATTAGCTTTTCTTTTCTTTTTCTTTTTTTCATTTATTTTAGGGTAAACTACCTGGGTGACCACCTAACCATTGGGTCTGGCCTGTTTTGACCATCGAACTATAAAAATTTAAAATTCGACCACTCAACTATTTAATTTGATATATTTTGACCACTAGTCGTTAAAATCTAACGGAGGGGTGACGGGGATGTTAATGAAAATTTGTATAAATACATATTTAGTCCCTGCTAATTACCTATTATATCAATTTAATCCTAATTTTAACTTCATGTCTTTTATCTTCTCCATCGCCCTTTTCAAAGGGTTTCTCTCCGGTCACGAATTTGCTTTTGCTTTTGCTTTCTTGTCTTCTGTTGGTATATCCGGTGATCTGAACTCACTGAAATCCATTGCCACTAAGAAATTATGTATTTCAATCATTAGGGTTCATAGTTGGAGTCACCCTTGGGATTGTCCTGCTTGTAATCAGTTTTTGGATTGTGATGTATTTTATTTTAATTAAAATAAAATTAAAATTAAATTAAATGATTAATTTATTTAATTAAATTAAAATTAAGATTAAATTGATAGATTATATAACTAGCGAGGACCAAATGTGTAGTTATACACATTTTCATCAACAGTCACATCACTTGCCCGTTAGATTTTAACGGATGGCAGTCAAAATAGTTCTAATTAAATAGTTGGGTAAACGAATTTTGATTCTTTGTTGTTCAATAGTCAAAACAAGTCAGACTCAATAATTAGGTGATCACCTTTGAGGTTTGGTTGATCAAAAAATAATTCAAACGTCTAACTTTATTTAAAAACGTAATGTCCTATCCCATTAGGCGAACCGATGATTGATTTTTAATTTATTAATTAAAATTTTCATATAAAGTAAACCAATTTTTATTATAAAAATGAAATTACGGTTTAAAAGAAAATAAAAAGCATAATACTAAAAGTCAAATATAAATTTATGGTTTATGATTAATTATTATTATTGCATAATAAATAATGTATTATACTTTGACCAATAAATGGCTAATTTTCTATGGTTGATATTTTAACCGGCACACGCAAGTTGGTATTGTTACGTATTGGCCGTTTTTTTCAATTAATGTTTTTACACTTCAAAATATTTAATTTAGTGTACAAAATCAGACAACTATTTGTAGAACAAATGGTTAAATTCTTGGTTGATATTTTATTTTTTATGAATACATAAAAATTAAATTCTCTTTTGAAAATGTATTTTTTGTGTCGAATTTTAATGATGTATTTTTATGTAACGAGCATTGTTGAAACTTGAAACTCTAAACTAAGTATGAAATTTGGGTATTTTGTATTGTGTTTAAACTTTGTAGTATGAAGATCGTGTTTAGAATCTCGTTATTTAGGGGTTTTTTTTGAAAATTTTAACCTAATATATATCGGAGAAATAATTTCAATATTTTCAAAAAAGTAATAAACATGTGAATATTGTAATAAATTACAAGTTAACAGGTAACTGAATCAATTTTTTCTTGAGATGAAAAAATTGTATAATTAATAACAGAGTATCATACAATAAAAACGATGACATGTGCCTCGTTAAAAAGCCCCCGTAAGCTTAAATGGAGGAAAAACAATGCAACGTTGCAAAGTTATCGTGAAATAACGACCACAAACCAGCGATATTAAACAATTCACTAGCCAACAAAACTCGAAAGATTCTCAAACTCTGTTACTACTAGATCCACATCTCGATCGATCTCTTTTTTGCCAAAAAATCAGCCACAACATTACATTTTCTTGAAATAAACTGGACTTTTCAATCTAAACCAGAACCAGAACTATGATAAGAAAGCACATTTTTTTTAAATAGCAGGTAACCGAATCGTTAATACTATTAACGACTAGAAGTTAATCGTTTTTTAACAATTAAATTAGTGTTAATAAAATTCAATAACCAATATAATATTTCACCGAATATTTAAGATAAATAGTACGATTAACCGATCATTAACACCCATGGTGCTTACTAGGTTCGGTAATCATTTATTCAATGCTAATCTAAATTCAATTAAGAATGGTCCTTTCTATTTTTTTTTTGTTCAAAATGGTCCTTTCTATTTATATGTATATAAGGAGCTCCAAGTTATTCGTTATAGCATCCAAACAAGCTTCATTTGAAACTTAACAATGGCTGCCAAACTTCTCATCTTCTTGTTTTTCACCTTCCCCTTTCTTCTCCAGTTTCACTTCTCCGCCGGTCAGAATCCTGTTCGAGCTGCATACTGGGCCGCCGGCAGCGAATATCCAGTTTCCAGCATAAATTCCACCCTTTTCACTCACCTTTTCTGCGCATTCGCCGACCTTGATCCTCAAACCAACCGAGTCACGGTTGCTTCGGCGAACCAGGCCAGATTCTCCTCCTTCACTTCAACCGTCCAATCCAGAAACCCAAACGTCAAAACCCTCCTTTCAATCGGTGGTGGAAGTTCACCGCCGGCGGCTTTCGCTTCCATGGCAAGCCAAGCAAGTTCCCGGAAATCATTCATCGATTCCTCCATAAGTTTAGCTCGGTCTTACAATTTCCATGGCCTCGACCTCGATTGGGAATACCCATCGACGGCAACCGAGATGACCAACTTGGGTTCACTTCTCACTGAATGGAGAACTGCTTTGAATAACGAATCCACCGTTACTGGTAAACCAAGATTGCTTCTCTCGGCGGCGTTTTTTCGCAACTCGGATTATTATACTCTGCTTTACCCAATCACCGCCATAAGAAATAGCCTGGATTGGATCAACGTAATGGCCTATGATTTCTACGGCCCCGGATGGTCTAATGTGACCGGACCTCCGGCAGCTTTATACAATCCCGGAACTCAAGTCAGCGGGGATTATGGGATCCGATCATGGATCCGGTCAGGGATTCCGGCGAGTAAATTAGTTCTGGGCTTTCCCTTTTACGGCTATGCATGGACGCTTTTGAATGCGAACAACAATGGGTTGTTTGCACCGGCCAGTGGAGCTGCTATAACGCCGGGTGGAGACTTGGGTTACGGTCAGATCAGGGCGTTTATTGGCCAGAACGGCCCCAGTGAAGTTTACAATGCGACGGTGGTTTCGAATTATTGCTTCAAGAACACGACGTGGATCGGATATGACGATACGCAGAGCATCAAAGCCAAGGTTTCTTATGCTAAACAGAATGCGTTGCTCGGTTACTTCGCATGGCATGTTGGTGCTGATGATAATTGGACTCTCTCCCGAACAGGTCAGTGAAATTATTTGATTTTTCTTCATCCAAATTAACCTTAAATCCGAATCCAAACCCAATGATTGCCAATAAACAAAAAGATGATATTTATCTTAAAAGATACAAATTCGAATAACTTTAACAAGTATTTGTCTTATCAAAGAATTAAAAAATATAGGGTAAATTATGTCAGTTACCACACCGAATAATAGGGGTGAAGTTTATACTACTGAACTATAGGGGGTGACCTGTTTTTACCACCAACCTTTCAATTGATCCAAACTTTATTTTTCGACTCGTTTATACCACTCTGCCGTTAAATCGTTAACTCCGTGATTACATGGACGCTGCATCAAAACGACGTCGTTTTGATGCTGCTATTTTGATACTAAATGACCCAAAACGACGTAATTTTGCTAGAGAAAAATATGTGAAGTTGTGCGGATTTGAACCTAGGATAGTTTCGATGCTGCTATTTTGATACTAAATGACATAAAACGACGTCGTTTTGCTAGAGAAAAATATGTGAAGTTGTGCACTCAATGAGATTTGAACATAGGATCTTAAGCATCAAAGACAACCTCTAACCACCAAACCAACCTAATATCTTTAAATTATATCTAGCACAAATAATATATATTCCAAACTGTAGTTTGTCATATAAATAATACTATTACTTTATGTGAATAATATAAATATATTATTTCTAATATAAAAATATTCAAATATTGGTATACAAATATTAATACATAAATAATAAATAAAATGAAAATATATAATTTTTTTATATTATAAATAATATTAAATATATAAATAGATAAATATATTATTATAAAAATTAAAAGACTAATTTTCAAAACAAAAATGGTTTAAAAAATTCAAAATTCGACAAAATCTTAATCCCTAAACTCATAAACCTAACTTTAAACTATAAACTTTAAACCCTAAAATTTTATTCATAAACAAATAATATTAAAATATATAAACAAATAATATATTATTAAAAAAATTAAAAAACTGATTTAAAAAATATAAAATTTCCAAATTTTATGAAAAGACCAAAAATTCACCAAAATCTTAAAGCTTAAACCCTAAATTCATCTATTTTGGTTGCTAATGGCTTTATAGTTTTAGGGTTTAGTGGTTAGGAATAAATTAAAGATATTAGGTTGGCTTAGTGGTTAGGAGGTTGACTCTAATGCTTAAGGTCTCAAGTTCAAATCTTATTGAGTGCACAATTTAACATATTTTTCTCGAGCAAAATGACGTCGTTTTGGGCCATTTAGTATCAAAATAGCGGCACTAAAACAACGTCGTTTTGGTGTAGCGTCATCACGGAGTTAACGATTTAACGGCAGGGTGGTATAAGCGAGTCAAAAAATAAAATTTGAACCAATTGAAAGGTTGGTGGTAAAAACAGGTCATCCCCTATAGTTCAGTGGTACCTGACATAGTTTACCCAAAAACATATAAACAAATACTAAAAAATAAAATTCATCGCGTACTTAAAAATTAAATTTTAAATCTTAAATTTTAAAACAAATTCCATAAATCCTAAATTAAAACATACACAGTCTATTTATTAAAAAAAATATTTTTAATATTCGTTAGATGAGTTTCTTACCTTATTTTTTTGTGTGAATGCAGCATCGCAAACTTGGGGAGCCTAGACGTTAATTGCTGGAGATGGACTAAATACTAATTGTGGGGAATAAAATGACCCTTCGAAATTATGTTTTAATTTTGAAGGCACTAAATAAGAATGGACTGACACTTTCTAGACAAACCTTTGAAACTGGTTGCTGATTAATACTTCTAATGAAACCAGATTATGTTACACATGCGTTACATATGACCGATTAACATCTAGTGCTTTTATCTTAATAACTAATTACTAATTAACTTTTTATAACTATTATTATTTAATTTATTAGTCGATTAATTCAATCAAGTACAATTGATTTATTATAGAGACAATTCTATTTATTTAATTTATTTTATTCATAAACGTTTTACTCTATTAAATTAATTGATAATTGGTAAATTTATATTAAATAATTACTTTTATGTGCAGTCAAAAAGCTAATGTGAACTTAATTTAAATATATCTAATCTTTTAGAATATGTATAAAATTATATTCACATATCTATGATTTTAACACGTATATTTACTATATATATATATATATATATATTGTTATATTCATTATTTCTCTTCGCACAATATGTCGTCACATGCTAAGTCATTTGCTGATAATTTTCGTTACTATTTTGACCATTCTCATAGCAGAAATCGATCAAATGAACCTTAAAAATATGAAATATTAGAGTATGCCAGAATAACCTCACTAACAATTAGGGGTAGCAACGGGACGAATCGGGTACAGTTTTATATTCTCCACTCTGTCTTCAACACTTACGGGTACGATTTTGAGGAATTTCCATTAAACATTTCGGGGATTTTTTCGTCCTCATAGCCATCCCTTACGGATCTCCGCGGTTTTCGGTTAATCCTCATACCCAACAAATATAAATTAATTTATAAAATAAATATTCAACATTAAATCTCCAAGATTTATACGGGTATGGTTCGGTTATCCCTACGGTTCGGATATAGCAATCTCCGTCCTCATCCCCATTTGAGCTCCGGTTATAAAACTTCCCTCATCCACGTCCTCATGGGTAAGGATTTCGGTTATTCCCCATGCCCATCGGTTCGAATCCCCATAATTTTCGGTTATTTTCCACCCGATTGCCACCCCTACCAACAATACTACATCGCCCCTGATAAAATAGACGTCGAATTAGCTTGACACACCAACTAAGCCTATAAACTGACAGTCAGAACTATTTATTTCTGGCACTCTTATCATTTTTTTACAAAATATAAATTTGACAAGCTCGTAAAATCTCTCCCAATACATAACTATGAGGGGGAAATCATTGTCTCCTATAAAGAACATCTGGCTAACTAAGATCGAAAAACTTTTTATCTTTCTGTACATCTCGTTCTTCATAAAAAATTATCTACATAATAAATATTTATAATATTTTATTCGAATTATTTAATCAATGAATTAAATATCGATAGTTATAAAAAAAATATAGGCACCGTTTTTAGTATTATTTAAAAGGGTTTTATTTTGATGCACAAGCTGTGTAAATTTTTTTTACACAATCCTTTTATAAAATTTAAAATCTAAATCACAAACCCTAGCAACCTAAAACCTAAACCCTAAGCCCTAAACCCTAAACTCTAAACTCTAAATTCTAACCATAAACCTTAAATTATATACCCTACATACTAAACCCCTAAACCCTAACATAAAACCCTAAACCCTAAACCCTAAAATTAAAGGGCTTGTGTAAACTAAAGTTTACACAGCTTGTGCATCAAAGTATTTTCCTATTTAAAATATCAATTCTTGCACTACGTTAACGATTACTTGTATACTTGCTAATTTGATAAAATGTTAAATTCGGAATGGATTTGATTTTGGAGATTGTCTAGAGTTTTGTTGCAATACGTTACGATTACTTGCATGCTTCTTAATTTCATAAAATATTATTTACTTCAGACTTCAAAAGGATTTGGTTTATATATATAAACTATGCAACTTTATTAATAAACAAAATAAAATTAAAAAATAACTTAATAAAAGTTTTATAACATCTAAAATAACAACACCAACAAATAATAAATTAAAAAAAAATCGTTACACTAATCAGATCAGACATTTATTCTTTACACTAAATTTTCTCTTTGCATTAAAGAACATTTTTACGGTCCAATGCATGAAGGGTCCATAGGCATTTGTCAAAACACGAACTAGATGAAATCTCAAAATCGGCAACGACCTTTAACGCCTATTCTCAAAAACGAGATATGTTATAGATTACATCGGCAAACAACCCAAAAGAGCATCGAACTCTATGTGACCACTGATAAACTCGAAATAGAAACAAGTGTTGTAACGGTTACCGTACAAACACCAAAAACTTGTAAAAATTACTATAAAAACGTGTCATAAGACAGATAAGAGACGTACCACAAAAGCAAAAGAAAGCACAATAAAATGTGCAAAAAAAAATTTTAAAAAGAAAATATATAAATTACTGATAGTCAACAACCAACACAAAAACTGATGTTGTCGCAATTAAACAAAGAAACAAATATATAAAAAAAAAACAAGCAGCTGGTAGAAAGAACAATGAAAAGCAGCTAGGGTTTAAAACTCCTATGATATCGAATTATTGTCTAGAGTTCTTTTTATTCCTAAAATGTAATGTGTATTGGATATTATTGCGTGAATTAATTAAATAATTTTTTATAATATTATTTTATTTATTGATCGATTGATTCAGATCGATTATTACAAAGTCCGTTACGAGAGTGATTCTACCAACTTAATTTGTTTCATTATTAAAGTTAAAATTTGAATCATGAATGATCAAATTACCTAAATTTAACAAAGTCTTATCCGACACTATAGGGTTGATATTTTTTTAATTCGGGTTGAATTAGATCTGATTCAAGTTTAGGTTGAAAAATTTTCAGTTGGGATAGTTATATAATTCCCTTCTATATATTTAGGGATAATTACAATAGTGTTTCTCCTTATAATTTTTCAGTTATATCTCTATTTTGTCTAATAAAAATAGGGTAATTATTATAATGTACACATCTTTATATCTTTTTCAATTATTCAACAATAAAATTAAAAATATATATTTATGTCAAATCATGTCAGGGTCGAGTTTTTATCATAAAATTTATATCGAATTTGATACAAGGGTGTTGTTGAAGAAATCAACTTTCCTCGTTCATTCACGGATCTAGGATAGTAGCACGTATTTTCTCTGCAATGGAAACAAACCTAGATTTTTATATAGGTGTCAAAAATAAAGAAAATAAGAAAATAAATCAGAAATGAGAAAAAGAAGAAAATTGCCGAAATAATGAAAGGATGAAGATGATATCTTCAAACATTCAACAATAGCAGCAACGTTCTTGGTCTTGACACGACGAACTCGAAAGAACCTGCATAATCTGTTATGCAAACCCGAATCGAATCTGTTCTTCGTAGTCGATAGATGAATAAACTCCAAGGAAGAACTCGAACAATCTGTTGAACGAACCCGAACCTTATCTTGAATTTATTCGAATAAAGTACTTGGACCAGTCAATTATCTAACAATTGGGAACCCGAAGTATCAAGGAAAATAGTTCTAAAAAGAACTAAAATTGAGATAAAATCTCACAAAGTTTTTATTCATCAAATGTCTTATTTTTATTACAAATGAAATTCAGCCTATATATAATACATAGGGGAGTTGGCCGGTTATACCATATGTGGCTGTAATTAAACCTTTTGAAATATTAAAATTCAAAACAAATAAACTTCCTAATGGGCGGCTTTCATATTTGACCGTGTATTCAAAGAAGTGGTGCACCAAATATATTAAGCACATGTAAAATGTGCATGGCATTTGAATATTTAATTTCAAAGCCACAGATGTGCTTTGATTGAATTTTAAATCCACCAAGCCGCACATGTTGAAATTCGGCCACATGGTTGAATTTCAAAGCCACAAAACTGTGTGTTTTGTTTGAATTTTAATCCCACAAAGCCGCACATGTTGAAATTCGGCTACATGATTTTGTTTTGTTAATTCCACGTGATGAGCATGGTGTGGATAAAACAAAGGCTCGGCTGCACTTTGAATTGTCGAATGTTGCAGGGTCCATGCAAAATAGGGTTGGTCACACTTGGCTCCTATCAAACAAGTATATAATAATAATAATAAGTCACCATATAATAATCCAAAACTAAGCCAATATAAAAAATTACAAATCATATCAAACACACTGATTATTAATATAATATAAATATGTCACATATCAATATGCAACACATTAAAAGTCCTATCTTCCAAGGCACAAACATTATCAAATGATTCATAAATATTAGCACAAATAAGGAAAAGAGCTTCCCTGAAACGTTGCGCCCTAGATCGCGTAATTGGTCCTAACGGTAAGACCCGCGGATCGACAACATGTGCTGGTGATGATGTGCTCACATCAACTTGCAACCTTATTTATTAACTTACAAACAAATATAAACACGCCATAATTTATATCAAACTAATATAAATAATATAAGTATAAGAAATGTTACACATCAGTATGTAACAAATGAAAAAGAAAACTTCCCTGAAAGTTTAAAGTTACATCGTTGGGTGGCCTAAACGTGCTCACATCAGAATTCGAGTCAGATAAACATCGTCGAATGTCAAGTCAACTTTGGTTTTGGTAAGTCAAAAACCCGACCCTAGTCTATTCCTAATTTAAATTTATAATCTTATATAAGTAACATAGCGTCTCACCCCACCAAACTAACTGTTAATTAGTTATAAATTTATTAATTAATATTTTCATGGAAAGTTAACCCTTTTTTTCTATAAAAATGGAATAAAAATTTAAAATAAAATAAAATTGTATATACTAAAAAGTCAAATATTTTTTTATAAATTGTATTATTATTGCATAATAAATACAGTATGTAAATACTTTGACCAATAAAATGGGTGATTTTATAGGGTTGATATTTTTGACCGGCAACATAGTTGGTATTGCCACGTATTAGCCGCTTCTTCGATTAGTGTTTTTACACTCAAAATATCCAATTAAGTGGACGGCAACAGATCCAGCCACGTATGCCTATTGCAACTCTCGTGTCTTTATCCCCATTCCTAATTTATTTGCTTAATCTCGCGGGTTATCATAAAATAAAACCTACCAAATAATTCTACCCGTAGAAGTAATTTGTCAAATTCTATTGAAGGTCCCTATACTCTTCACTTTTACGTGTCAAATTGTTTAACGAAATAAAAAAAAAAAAGTTAATCTCAAAAGCGGAAATAAGCAAATTTTAGGTGTCTGGATCTTAATTTAGTTGATATTTAGTAGATATAAAATGTTCGAATGCGTTTAAGTGAATAATTTATAGTTTAGGGGTATGAGAGAATCATGGATAGCGTAGCTATTGTATCAAAAAGTGTCAATTTTTATTAATCAGTAGGTCTAGTAGAACGAGACACTAGATCCCTTAAGTAAGGTTAAATGTTCAAATCCTAATGTTGTGAATGGAGCAAATTCGGTTAGAAAAGTTATCAATAATAGACACTTACAATATATGATTTGAATCAACCAGCCAATGATTAGTTATAAGTCTTTGATTTTGATTTGTTTCACGAGTTAACCAAAATTGCAAAAATACCATTATTTTAAAGGGTAACTAATATCATTGGAATAATATTTTTTGTCTTTAAAAAATAATCAATATAATTTTTTTATTTAACCACTAATTTTCTTCAAATCGGATTACAATGTCGACCAACCTAATTTTCTTCATTCAAAATATCAATATTCGAACCTCTGAACTTACTTAAGAGACCTAACGCATCATCCCACTAGACCAACTGGTTCCTGGTATCATCAATATAATCTTTTAAGTAAAGAATAAAATACATTATTTAAAGATCAAACATGAAATTGATGGATTTATATACAAATCTTTTGAAACTCCGCCTAGTTATAATAGTGAAACTAAATCCGTGAAAAGTCCATAATACAAGGACTATATGTACAATTTGACATAAGTAGATCAACGTGCTTAGTAGGTTTCATAATCCTTTATTTAATGTTAATCTAAATTCATTTAAGCAAAGTCCTTTCTATTTAAGCTATTCGTTATAGCATTCAAAAAAGCTTCATTTGAAACTTAACAATGGCTGCCAAACTTCTCATCTTCTTGTTTTTCACCTTCCCCTTCTTTCTCCAGTTCCGCTTCTCCGCCGGCCAGAATCCTGTTCGAGCCGCATACTGGTCCGCCGGCAGTGAATATCCGGTTTCCAGCATAGATTCCACCCTTTTCACCCACCTTTTCTGCGCATTCGCCGACCTTAATCCTCAAACCAACCGAGTCACGGTTGCTCCGGCGAACCAGGCCCGATTCTCCTCCTTCACTTCAACCGTCCGATCTAGAAACCCAAACGTCAGAACCCTCCTTTCAATCGGTGGTGGAAGTTCACCGCCGGCGACTTTCGCTTCCATGGCAAGCCAAGCTAGTTCCCGGAAATCATTCATCGATTCCTCCATAAGTTTAGCTCGGTCTTACAATTTCCATGGCCTCGACCTCGATTGGGAATACCCATCGACGGCAACCGAGATGACAAACTTGGGTTCACTTCTCACTGAATGGAGAACGGCTTTGAATAACGAATCCACCGTTACTGGTAAACCGAGATTGCTTCTCTCGGCGGCGTTTTTTCGCAACTCGGATTATTATACTCTGCTTTACCCAATCACCGCCGTAAGAAACAGCCTGGATTGGATCAACGTAATGGCTTATGATTTTTACGGCCCCGGATGGTCTAGTGTAACCGGACCTCCGGCAGCTTTATACAATCCCGGAACTCAAGTCAGCGGGGATTATGGGATCCGATCGTGGATCCGGTCAGGGATTCCGGCGAATAAATTAGTTCTGGGCTTTCCCTTTTACGGCTATGCATGGCGGCTTGTGAATGCGAACAACCATGGGTTCTTTGCGCCGACTAGTGGAGCTGCTATAACGCCAGGCGGAGACTTGGGTTACGGTCAGATTCGAGCGTTTATAGCCCAGAACAACGCCGTTCAAGTTTACAACGCGACGGTAGTTTCGAATTATTGCTACGCCGGGACGACGTGGATCGGGTATGACGATACGCAGAGCATCAGAGCCAAGGTTTCTTATGCTAAACAAAATGCGTTGCTCGGTTACTTCGCATGGCATGTCGGTGCCGACGATAATTGGACTCTCTCGCGAACAGGTTAGTGATATGATTTAATTTTTCTTTATCTAAATTGTACTGTCACGTCATCAGAATTAACTTATTATTATTTTATCGAATACTATTAATTTATTAAAAAAATTAATGATGAAATGATAAAGTGTTTTATTTTGATGCACAAGCTATGTAATTTTTTTTTACACAATTATTTTATAAAATTTAAAATCTAAATCACAAACCCCAGCAACCTAAACCCTAAGCCCTAAACTCTAAATTCTAACCATAAACCTTAAATTATATACCCTACATGCTAAACCCCTAAACCCTAACATAAAACCCTAAACCCTAAAATTAAAGGGCTTGTGTAAACTAAAGTTTACACAGCTTGTGCATCAAAGTATTTTCCAATGATAAATATATTAAATGTTTTTTTAATATTTGTTGATGAATTTCTTACCTTGTTTTTTTTTTTTATGCAGCATCGCAAACTTGGGGGTCCTTGAGCGATGTAGATATGTAGAATTATGACTATATGAAATAAGATGATACTTCAAAATTATGTTTTACTTTTGAAGGCACTAAATAAGAATGGTTTGTAAGAATAAGTTTTTGGTGCATTGATAAGGTACGTTGTATTTTCAAAGAGAGAACGTGAGTTCGAACTTTGGAAACGATATTATTGGAAGAGACAGTCACGCACCCTAAATATACTCTGAATATAGACTGTAAAACGAATATGCATATTAAAAAAAATAAGAATGGTTTGTGACTTTCTAGACAAACCTTTGAAATTAGTTGCTGATTAATACTTCTAAATCTAATGAAACTAGATTATGTGACTCATGTTTTACACGTTATGATTTAACATCTACTACTATTTTAATCATAACACGTACTAATTCATGGATAATAATTTTTTTATATATCTAACATTAAAAAATTTAAAATTTAAGTTTTAATTTTAAAATTAAATTATAAACTTTAAAAATACACACTAAATTTTCTAAACCCTAAACATAAAGTATAATCTTAAATCATAAACTATAATTTTAATCTTAAATTATAAACCCAATTTTTTTAATGTTAAAACACAAATATGAGAAAAAAAATAAAATTTTTTATTTCTAAATCATTATTAATTTTTTTGATAATTTTTTTTTGAATGATTATTTAATCAACAAATGTTGGAGTAAGTGTTTAGTTGACATCTTTTGTTTCCATTCGATGTCTTGAATTTTTTAATGTTTATCCTAGATGACACGGGTTCAAATCACTTTCTCTATAAGATGTATATGTATTGTTAAATAATTAAGAATATGCATGAACATATATTTCCTTGTAATCACTTTTAGACATTAGAAAGATTCGAACTTGAGTTAAAATAAAAAAATATCCTTTATTTTCATATTTTCTATTTTCCTACAACATTTTCAATGAAAACGTTTTTTTATGTTTTTAAATTTTCACTTATTCTTTTTAAATTTTTTAAATTTTTTTTTACACTCAAACACATTTTCTTCATATTTTTTATTTTTTAAGAAAATAAAAATAGACTATATTCTTTAAAACCAAACACACCCTTAAATTTTCATGTAATCCGTATAAACATGCATCGCTCTATCCACTAAATAGG
This sequence comes from Hibiscus trionum, assembly GCA_030270665.1. NCBI lineage: Eukaryota > Viridiplantae > Streptophyta > Magnoliopsida > Malvales > Malvaceae > Hibiscus > Hibiscus trionum. The sequence continues at coordinate 39,956,960 of BSYR01000022.1, forward strand.
AAGGGTATGAATAGAAAACTTATACCTTTTGGTGTCGTTACATATGTTTTGACATTAAAAAATGAGCTCAAGTTTTAGATTTGAGTTTTACAGTTAGTGTTTACGATTTAAGGTGTATAATTTGATGTCGTCATAATAGATCAAGATGGTACTCTTTTGGTTATTATTTCAATCTTCCTGTTTTAGACCCTCAAACAAGATTTGAAGATTTGAATACACGCTCACAATAAGTGTTTTTTGTTTGCGATTAAGTTGGGGTAATTGTCTAAGTGCCTTATTGTAATATGCATTTTATGTTGTTTGTTGATAATTTTATCTTTTATCGTCGATTTTTGGTGATGTCTGGGTCTATCATTTGTTTCGAGTCTTTGGATTGAGTTTTTATCTTTTCATTGTATCATCCTGTTATGATCCCAAGACATTAATTTCTTGTTTCAATGGTTATAAGAATATGTTCAGATTAAATATTTTAACTTATTAAATTGTAAATAATCAGTTAATTTACTGAAATAAAATTAATTTTTAAAGTAAATTAAGGGTTAAATCCTTGAGATTGAAATAAATTAATTTAAAAAATTTATTTTATAATAAAACTTATGCAATGTTCGATATGAAATAATTAACTAATGAGTTATAAAAACACATTAAAAGGCAATGAAATATTTATAGAGGTCTGTGTGTTTTGGTGGTGATGTTTGATAGGCAGCTTCTTTATTTTGGACGGCGGTGGGATGAGATTTAGTGGTATCTAGTGTGATGTTAATATAGGAAATAATTAATTGTATTTAATTTATCGGTCAATTATTCTAAAAATCTATCATAAATGAAATTTTAAACAAAATTTATTTTATTTACAACATCATAATTTAGACATTATTTAAAAATATTTACACTTTATCTTACTAAACCAACATATAGTTATTAACATTTGAATTGATTTTGATAATTAACTTTTTGACATTACATCAAAGTAATTATTAATATTAGGTAAAGTTAGAGTTCATATTCTAACGTTATGAAAGAAACAGAATGAACTAAGAGAGTCGTTTTTATATTAAATCTATGATATCTAATTTGAATTAATCGACTAATGAATTAAACACCGATAATTATAAAAAGGGGTTGATATTGAATTACTTATTAGGATAAATACAATGGATAAAAATTCTCTGCCCCTTTTCGGTGCCCCTACTTATACCCAACACTAAAAAACACTACAAAATTAAATTTCAAGCTCTAACCCTAAATTCTAAATCCTAAACCCTACACTTTATACTCTAAAAAATACACCATACCCTAAATTCTCTAAACCCTAACCACAACCCCTAACATAAAATCCTAAACCCTACACTCTATACTCTAAAAATATACACCATACCTTAAATTCTCTAAACCCTAACCACAACCCTAACCTAAATTCCTAAACCCTAAACCTAATTTGAAATAAAAACATAAATAGAAGCACCGAAAAAGACAAAAATTTTCATCCAAAAACAATAACCATTCACTTGTAAAGCATGTGTTAGATAATTTCTTATTTTTTGCCTTGCAAATGAAAACATAATTTCAAAGGATCGTCTTATTCCACACTAATTTCTCCATAGGCGGTAAAGGAACTAAGCTTGAACGAACAAGACTATGTTTGTGTTCATTTGTTTATTTTTAAAAGTGTTCATATTCGGTTCGTGTTCATTTAAATTTTTAATGTTGTGTTCATGTTCATTTTTTTATTTTTAAAGGTGTTCGTGTTTGTTTGTGTAGTGTTCACGATCGTATTCGTTTAAGTGTTCATGAACGTGTTCGTTTAAGTGTTCACGAACGTGTTCGCTTAAGTGTTCACGAACGTGTTCGCTTAAGTGTTCGTTTAAGATATCCAAAATCACGGATCTATTATATACTAAATTCTAAGCTTGAGAAAATAAATTTAATTCCATATATAATTGAAAAAAAAATCAAAACAAAATAAGACAGAAACAAGATAATAATTCCATATATGTTTGTTCAAGATTTTCAATTTATTGTTTTAGAAAATATCTTTTATAATTTTTTATTTGTATAGATTTTATATAATGTTTTAATTTCTTGAATTTTAAAATTTTATTTTATTGTTCCAAGAGGGTCTCTTCCGATAGTATCAAAGCATTGGCTTTCTAAGCTAAATGGCCAATAGTTGAGAGGGAAAAGGACTGCCCCGACATTTTTTGGGACACCAAGGCTTGACAAACTTGACTTGAAATTTGAAGCGATTATTCGACACAAAACTTGATATCAATCCGAAAATGATGGCTCAAATTCGATCCGAAATCCGAAATGAACTAAACTGAACCGAAACCGACCCAAATATTAGTTGAAACGAATGATCCCGAACTGATTTTCAATCAAACTAAATAGACACGAACCGAAAGCAAACCAAAATAAAAAAAAATATTAAAAGAAATAAAGAAAGATGAGATGTAAACTACTACACAACTCACTAAATAGTCATATATGTAGGTGTAAAAAACTTATCCGATCTTAAAATCCGACTAAACTGACTTATCCAAAGGTTGAGCGCTGATATTAACACAAACCGAAATCAACCTACCCAGAAACAACAGAGCAAATACTAACAATATCAGAAATCAACCGACCCGATATGACCCAAATCATCATAGAGCCGAACCAAAATCAAACTAGACCCGAACCAAAATTGGATGTAATCAGACCCGAAATGACCCGAATCGAACGACCCGTTTGTCACCTCTAAGAATACCTCTACTTTCCCGGATTAGATATGCCTTCCGAATCCGATCTATTAGATCTTTCTGCATAGATGGAAGCGGATCATATTCAGGAATCTCAACTCTGAAATTCCCATGATCTAGTTTCAACCTGGAAAGCAAAATATATAAAAATTTCAAACATCTCAGCAGAGCAGCCCTGAAAAACAAAAAAGAGGGAGATGAACCAAAGGAAAAACCGACCATCCTTCAACACAAATCCAATAGTATGAATCTTGGGGTCCCTCAACTCAATATTTAGAGCATATAAGTCCCCATTCTGCAATTCGAGGCCGACTTAATCGAATCAAAATTATTTAAAATCACAATGATTTCTTACTTGTGAATGAGAGCGGCAACATCCAAGTAAGCTGATGTACAAACAGAAAACACACCTTCACAGATGGTGTCTGCGGCAACAAAAGAACAATACCTAGGAGATTAACCAACAAGAAAAAATGGAAATCCATACAAAATGGAAAATTAAAAACCTGAAGTTGCGCCCCATCATCGAGTTGAAAATGAAGAACTCGAGGAACCCGTACTCTACTGGAAGAGACTCCTGAAGTCTACCATACAGTAATTCGATATGTATCTGTCAACTGGCCTTGCAGCATGATATTAACCATGGCATATGATACACACACATGCATATATGAAACACCTAAAAGACATCTTTAATTATGAAAACAGCCACACTGCAAATGTGTCTTTAAAGATTTTAGCAAACCCGTTTCTACATATTTGTTAACGAAAAGAGGGTCTCGTCCGAAGTTCACACTTTCTGTTGGCCTGCTGATAAACTTGATAAACTCTCTAATCCACTTCTGCTATCTGATTTAGGCCTCTTTCTTTTATGATTCGAAAAAGAAAAGAAACCTTGGAAAACCCTCCTCTAAAATGAATATAGGACACTTATTTGACTACTTTGTTGAAAAGTTAGCTACCCTTCTTTTCAAGTCCTTTTTGTTTGGCGAATAAAGGCGTTCTTATTTGAACTGGAAGAGAAGCTGGAATTCCATTAAGAAAAGGAAACTCAGGGAAATGATGGAAGAGAACCGGATGCTTTGGAACTTTAAAAGCAAGATCTCTGCACTTAGACAAGGGATGCATAATGCGAATATAGGTTCCCACCAAGGATTTTGAAATCGCCATTGCCAATTTTTCCAGGTTACAGATAGAACGGAAAGACAACGGCTTTTCATAAAAGGCAATAGAGATGAAACTGGAGAACTTTTTGTAAACTTTTGTGCAGTTCAGCACCTCATTCTTCGTCGGAAGGACCACGAGCACCATCTGAAGAGGACATTTCCTCTTCAGAAATAAAAAATACAACTAAGTACATAGAAAAATTCGTCGAATAAAGGTTTGTGGCTTTGTAATGTATGTCCGATCTCAGTCAACCATCTCCTTCCACCATGGTCAGATATAACACCGACTGATATTTCATTCTAAGAATAACTTTGAATCACATGCTACTATTTTCACCTGACTGACATTCTCCTGAGAATCCTCCTTAAACACAGCATCCTGTAATATGAAGGTCCAGACATTGTCCCAAAATCTATATGTGTGCAGATGTCCCTTTAGCACATATAACACAGGATTGGGGTTCGAATATGAATAGCAAATCAGGTTTTGCATTGTGATTCAAGATGGCATGTTGATTTGAACAGCCTCAAAATAAGAATATAGAAGTCTTCAAAAAAAATTCTATAAACGATACACCATACAAGAAAAGCTCAACTGTAGAAGAAATGTACCACAAAATACTGATGCAAGAAAAGAGGTATGTTAAAGAAAATCATTTTCAAGCAACAAATCATTTTGCAAATCCAATAATCCATATTTTCAGATTCCTGATAACGTTTCTCTAGCAATCATACTAAAATCAAAATAACCCTAAACTTTTTCCTAAGAATTTCTGAAAATAGAATTGAGATGTGATACCTACTCTCTTAACCATCAACAAAGGTCATATAGAAAATTAAAATAGCTATTGTTTAACAAGTATAACACCATTCTCCACGAAAGAAGTCCTAAATAATTCATAATATGTTGTAAACTTTTTATAGCACCACTTAATTTGAAAGATTCACATGCTTTGCAACACAGACCTGAGATTTAAACTGCGGCTGCGACTGCGATTTTGGTCACGGTGTTTTATCGTGGTTGCGGACATAAAGGAAGATATTGCAGTCATTGTGAACCGTTATTTTCCTCAAAAACGGTTTTGGACGGTGCCACTACCGCTATATAGCGGACCGCTTTTATCATAATCGCTTTTATATATCTTCAAGGTGGGAGTGCAAGGGATTTGGATTCAGTCATGCTTGTATGTTGGTATCTAATGTGCAAGTGCATTTGCTATTGCCCCCAGAGGATTGTTACTTGTGAGTTTTGCAAGTTTCCATTGCCTGCCATTGATTTGGCAGGCCATCAGGTTCTAATTTTTGAACCATTTTTCAGTGAATGGATTCCACTGATATTTGCTAGGTGAAACTGTTATAATGTTGATGGCCGGCCAAATCAATGGCAGGCAATGGAAACTCGCAAAACTCACAAGTAACAATCCTCTGGGGGGCAATAATCACCTTTACGGATAGCTAGAATTACACATTCCATTGACAGTGAACAGGTAACCTGTTTGATATACATGGAGTCAATAACATCAGAAATATTAACACGTGCTGATACTGTGTTAGATTTAACAGTATATGTGCAATACCAAATGCACTTGCACATTAGATACCAACATACAAGCATGACTGAATCAACAACCAGATAATCTAGGCCCCCTAGACATGTAGTTGACTGAACTTATCCATTAGCATCATGTTAAAGAAATAACTAGAATCCCTTCATTGACAAAACACTTGCTATGACTTGGTTAAACAATTTCTATTTTACAGTTATGATCTAAGAAAATAGTCTTCCCTTTCCAAATTCATGCACTGAAACCCAAAAGAGATAACTCGAGTTCAAAAGAGGGATATTAACTCAAATATCCTTCCCTTTAAACAGGCTTTATCAATTTTCTTTGTCAGATCAACTACAAATCCATATATTTTATTTTCAAAAGAAAAATTGGCCTAATAATCCAAAATTTAGGTACATTATGAATGTTACAAATTATGGCTGTTTATTAAGCAACCTTCAAGGCTAAGACAATTTCATTTCTCTAGCATGAATAGTACTCAAAAAGCCATCATTTGAAAAGAACTGGACAATACTTACAGGAGCATGGGTGTTTAAGAAAAATGTAAAACTCAGCATGCTTTTTTGGAACCATATCACCACAAACTTTACATTTTTCAAGATTACGAGAAGGATGAGCATAATGCAAATTTATATTCGAAAAATGCATGTAATCTTTCATCAACCACATGAACCAGAGGCATAAATCAAAACAAAACTCAGAATAAGATGATGAACTTCCATCTTGCAAGAAAACAAGCCAGTAGGCAAAGCTCGGTAATCTTTCATCCACAACTCACCTTCCTAACAATGTAAGCACACTTCAATAATGTCATTATGAATAGGAAAAACTGATATCTTCAAGCTTTATTCAAATTTCAATACATGCAACACACTTCCCAGCAAAACCAAAACGAAACACCAACAATTATGTTGAAATGTTCAAAATACCTGCCTGATAACCACAGCCAAACTTCAAAAAAAAATCAATGGATTTTCAACTACGGGCAACGAAATATGCTCATAAGAACCAAAGCAGGTAATTCAACTAAAGTGATTCCCTTTCCAGCTAGATCTGGTCGACTTAAAATACTAATTATTTCCTTATACATGAAATTCTAGGAAAACCAGGCAACGAAATTTCCCACAGCGTAAATAAATAATTTAAAAAAAAGAACCAATTTTTAAGCATAAAGACAAAATCTGAGTTGATAAAAGAATAAAGAAACAAAAGAGCTAGGACCAGGGTTTCAAAAAACGGCCCGCGGCCGCTATTTAGCGGTAATGCCGCCGGCCGAAACCGTTATCGGCGAAAACAACGGTGGGACGCGGAATCACACTAGTAGCGGTGGATTGCGGTCGCAATTTAACGGGTAGTGGTAAATAACGGTAATAACGGGCCGCTATCCCTGTTTTCTCCCGTTACTGTAAAATCTAAAAAATATCCATGGGCGGGCGATAAGGGTGACGTAAGAGTGTAAAGGGAGGCGAGCTGATGAGACTTACAGGAAGAGGATTGGTCGACGTTGAGGAGAGGAGATTGACGGCGTGCCGACGACAAGAGGTGAAATCGCGCGGCTCTAGATGCTGGTCTGATGACGACGGCGTGAAAACAACCCTAGGTTTGAAAGCCAAAGAGTAAACGAACAATAAATAGGGATTTAGGTTTTGTCATTAATATTATAATTTTATTTTATTATCATTAAAAAAATTATTGGGTATGAGAATTCAATTAAGAAAATGTATTAAGAGAGTCATTAATTTGATAAAAAAGGCTCGTTAATGATTTTTAATTGAAATCAACAATTAGAGTTTGAGCAAAAATAAAAGATTAAATTATGGTTTGAGCACCTATTTAATTATTAAACTTTTATTTTAAATTATACTTTAAGTTAATTATATTATTTTTATGAAACAAATTATATTAACTATAATAAGAATTATTAACTAATTAAAATACATTTATTTTATAAAAAATATTTATATTTTGAGTTTTTTTGAATAATTATATTTTGTGTTAAAAGAATCATTTGTAGTTGTTTATAATATTATTCCAGAAAAGTTTATTTAATTCTACACCATTTATATGTATGTACCTAGGGGTGAGCAAAACTCGACTCGACTCGAAAAAACCGAATAACTTGACTTGACTCGAGGCAAAAATACTCGACTCATTTTGACTCGACTCAAAATTTCATAAACTCGAATAACTCGAAAAAATTTCAAATAAAGTTTGAGTTGTGAAATGGAAATTCGAATAACTCGAATAACTCGAAATTTTTAGTAATTAATGGATTTATTTTTAAGTTCGAGACGAGTCCCTCTATTTTTTTATGATATATACATACTAATATACAAAAATATGAAGAAATATTGTCACATGTGAAAAAATATATATGTGCATATCTTATATGATTAGAAAAAGGAGTTTAAATTGGAATCAAACCCTACTATAACATGATAAATAATTACAATTAAATTTTTATAGAAACTCGAAAACTCGACTTGACTCGACTCGACTCGAATTTCTTAAACTCGAATCGAATCGAAAAAATTCCAAATAAAATTTGAGTGGTAAAATATGACTCGAATAATTCGAAATTTTTTGACTCGACTCGACTCGATCGAACGCTCACCCCTATATGTACCTCTTAATATAATAAAGACGACTCATATTTGTAAGACTTGGTACGAAACCGTTAAACTCTTTAAGACTTTAACTCTATAATCAAAGTGAACAATACTTGACAATATTGTCACGAACCGTCAGTTTCAGTTCAAGTCACATGCACATATGATTGACCAAGAGGTTCCAACGGAGATTTTGGAACTAAAGAGACTACCAGACTTAACTCGAACCGTGGAGTATTCTAAAAGACAACCACTTTGACCTATGTAAACTTTCCATGTAAACATAAGATTTGTTTCCTTATATAAAATATATATTCTAGGAAATATTCCATTGTGGTTGGTGAGTATTAATCATTGTCATCGATGTAAATCATTAGATACCGTCGGATGTAGGTGAACTCAATTATAAATAGAGGCATTCATCACCTCATTTGTATCACCCATCTTCTAAGTAATTAAGATATTCACTCTAAGACTCTCTTTGTTGTTCTTGAGTTGTCTTCTCTATAGTTTGCATCCGCTTAAAACGATTTAACGTTCTTAGTGCCATAAAAGAATTTGATATTACTGTGTGAGAACTCAGGTTGACTTAGTCGTTTGTCTATATTTATATTTATAATTATTATATTTTACAATAAGATATGCAAATTTTAAAAAAGTTTACAACTGTGACACCCGCAGTAATCGTAATAGCATCCGTTATGTCCGCAACCGCGATAAACGCGACGCGACCGAAAACGCGGCCGCAAACGCTTTTTAAATCCCTGGCTAGGACCCGGAAGACGAGAAAAAAAATTGCGTTTAAAACTGAACGAATGAAAATTCATTCAAGAAAAGGGTCAAAGAATCATTTTTTAAACATGAGATTCTAGGAAAACCAGGCAACGAAATTCCCCACAGCGCCAATAAATAATTTTAACAAAAAAGACAATTTTTAAGCATACAAGAAAAAAAGATTGTGTTTAAAATTGAAGGAATGAAAAATCCGAAGCAATTGCCATAGCCATCCGCTCAAAAACTTTGGTCGACAAAAAGAAATTTCCAAAATCAATTGAAGAAAATGAATTGAGAGGAAAATCTGATTAAAGCCCTTGATTTTCCTACGAAACCCTCTTTCCTTTTTATTTTCTTTTTCCATCTTCTTACCCAAGATTTATAAGAGAGGAAAGAAATGAAATTTTGGAGCCAAAACAGAGAGACTTAAACTTAAATGAATGACCTTGGGGCTCATACCTACCTTACCCCACACGCCACTTCAAGGGCGGTTGAATACCATTATTTGGCATTCAAAATTTGTTGGACTTAAAAATTTATTTTTGGGCCTTTAGCAATAAGCCCTTCAAAAATAATTGTGAGAAAAAAGATTGCATATTTGCAAATCTACACAAAATTACAAAAAGACTGTTTTAATATATTGATTTTTTTAAGGTAATATATGTGTATAGATATTATTAATTTTTTGACAATGCACGTATATTTTATTGACATTACAATTGAATCTATCTCTTGAAATAAATATTATCTGTTTTTTCACTGTGATATTTGTTGAGTTAAATATATTATAAAATTTATACACTATTAATTAGTTCTGAAAATATAAACATGTAAAGTAAAACAATAAAAAATAAAATCGATGGTTCCATTAAACAAATAAATTAATATTTTCCCTTTTTTGTATTAATATTTAATCATAAAAAATTGTTTTATGCTCGATTATGAAAAATTTATTTTTTTTAATAAGTAGATATATAGGGTTATTTCAGGGTTAGAGTTTAGTTTAAGACAAGACTGTAAAGGAGACGAGACAGATCGCGAGCTACTCGAGCTTGACTCGGTCAAAGTTTGGTCAACACTTGATTCGATTGGACTCGAGTCGAGTCGAGTTCTTAACGAGTCGAGCTACTCGATACTCGACTCGAAAAGCTCGTGAGCTACTCGAAAATATATTATACTAAAATTTTTAATTTTTTAAATTTAAAATCTAAGTTCCTAAACCTGAAATCCTAAAACATAAACTCTGAACATAAGTCCTAAACCCTAAAATATAAATTCTAAATTCTAAATACAACAACATAAACCTCTAAACCAACTTGTGTATCATAGTTTTTTTCCTAATAGGGCTTTAAATGGACGAGACAGACCGCGAGGTACTCGAGTCCGACTCGGTCAACACTTGACTCAAAATCTTAATGAGCTGAGTCGGCTCGTTTACACCCTTAATTTAAAATTAGAACTTAATATTTAAAGTTAAAATAAGATTTATAATCTTAAAGCCGAAATCCACCAATAAATATCCACAAAACGCTAAATCCTGAGAATCAAAGCGCTTTGTATCTCCAAAAGGCTCGCTCGTAGCTTTTCATCTTCAACAATCAGCAAGACCTCGCTCGTTGCTATGATGAGCTATTGCTATGTGCTTGATAGGATCCAAAAATTTAAAAATAGACTTATGGCCAGCTCGAATTGTTTGTATTAAAATTTAGGGAAAACTATACCGGTGGTCCCCAAACTATTACCATTTTCTTATTTTGGTCCTCAAACTATGTTTTTCGGTAAAATCATCCTTTCTGTTACATAGTTTTCCTATTTTAGTCCCCGGCGTTATATAGTTAATGGTTTTGTTGACGTGGCATTTTTTTAGAGGAGAGAGAAATGATTAAAAAATATTTAAAAAATGTCACATCAGCAAAACCGTTAGCTATTTAACGTCGGGGACCAAAATAGGAGAACTATGTAATAGAAGGGACGATTTTGCCGAAAAACATAATTTAGGGACCAAAATAGAAAAAACGATAATAATTTGGGGACAATTGGTGTAGTTTTCTCTAAAATTTAAGTGTTTGGTATTAATATTGTAATTTTACTCAAGTTTTGCTTCTTCTTTTTTCTCACAAAAGTCAAAAGCTATTTTTTTAAAAAGAACTTCTGGTATGAAAAATTATATATTCTGCATTATTTTTGTGTTCCGAAAGTGATTTCGAAAAGCAATGAAGAGCATGGTATGATTTAAGCTAGGTTTTGAAGTGAGAACTTGCTCTTAGGGATGAGCATTTTACCCTGATTAGGTGGGTTTTGACCTGACTCGGTCCGATCGGGTCGAATTTTTTAATGAATAATTGGGTTTGGGTTGGGTCGGATTTTTGTTAAGGGTAAACTTGGGTTGAGTTCAAGTTTAGGGCGAAAAATATCCGACTCAACCCGAGACTAATAGTGTAATTTTCCACTAAATTTTTTAGGGATATTTATAATAATACCCCTCTTTATATATATATATATATTTTATAATTAAGTCATAAAAATTGAATTTTTATTTATAATTTAGTCTTTTAAATTATAATTTTTTTACAATTAAGTCCTTTAAATTTTTTTACAATTAGATCCCTAAAATTAATTTATTTTATATAAGTTGCGGTGGGTCGGGTTTGGATTTAGTATATTTATTTTCGGGTCGGATCGGATTTTTGAAAGAATAATGTTGAGTTGGATAAGAGTTTATAGTGTTTATTTTTGAGTCAGTCCGAGTGAGCAAAAAAACCCAACCCGTGCCCATCCCTATTTGTTCCCATGCATTAAAATTTCTTCAACCAATTTTATCATGTTCAACCTAATCATGTTTCTAATGAGCCAGCCAAAACTAGAAAGTTTTCTTCCCAACTGGTTTTCTATGAAGCTGCTGCGGGTATGAAACTGTATGAATTATTATTTTATGCACTGATGGTAAAAAAATTTATTCCACAAACGAACTTTAATATTGTCGTGTGTACTCTTTAAAGTAAAGAGCGCTAAAGAGAAATGCTGCTATTAATAATCTAATTTTGCATTACTAAATCATAAATATAACTTCTTAAAAATACATACTCTAACATAAAATTCTGCTTCTGCCATTAATTAAATATATAACATAAAATTCTGCTTCTGCGATTAATTAATCGAAAGGCCGCATTTCATCCCCTAGTACATCAATGCCATGTTTTGATTAGCATTTTTTAAATGAACTCATCGTTTTTTTTTTGAAACTATGACATATGAATTAGAATTTTTCCTATAAATAACAGGTTTTAAGAATAATAATTTAGTCGATCTATTATATGTTTGGTAACAAACATGTCACTTGTTCTTTTAAAATTAAAAACTTAGTTACTCTGCCGTTAAAATTGAAACATACGGCTCAGTATAATAACAATTTAGTCCTCAAAACATATACATTCTATTCATTCAAAATAATTTAATAAATTTAACACTTTATATTTAAAGAAACATATTAGTGAAGTGACTATGTCTACTAGTAGGCGACATTAAAGTCACAATTAGAATGTTTTATTAGTTTATCAGTTGTCTAGTAATGAAATGACTATGTTTGTCGAGTTATCACATATATCGGTTATCGAGTTAAAAGACATTACCATAAAGTTTGACAAGTGGTCGGAAAGTGTGATATGAAGGTGCAATGTCAATTTTTTTAAATATGAAAGGCCAAATTTATTGAATTATGACCAAAATGATAGTATGTAAAAGTTTTGTCAACTAAAACTACTATTATAACAAGTCATTTTTTAATTTTAACCACATTGTGACTAGTTTGTTACAAATTTGTATTTGAGTGACTAAATTTTTTAGAAGAAAATTGACCTGCTTGTTACTAAATCTATGAATAAGTTATATGTGTTGTAGTTCACCCTTATTTTCTTACTCTATACTTCCTTCCTTTGATTATTTTATTTACGCATTCATGAAATTTAAGTGTATTTTACGTAAACGAACATCAGTTTCACGTTTAAGAGAACACAATAAAATTGGTGAAAATTTTTAAGACTCATCATCCGATAACAATGGTGATTAACAATGACCTACATTGTGATTGATAGTCGCGGGTGATGGTTAGAATATGATTTGTTTGAAGATAAGAAAAAAAAGTAAAAGAATAAAGGAAAAAATGAATTTTTTGTTTTTGTTTTTATATAATCCAAAACTACGTCTTTTTAGAACCCATTACACAAGTATGTAATGTCATCACACAGTTTGTGATTTAAGAGTCGAGTGACCAAACCAATAACAATTGAAAAAGTCCAATGATTAAATTGACAACTTATAAAACTCAATGACCAAAATAAAAAAAGTGATGAGAAATGTAATTTAACTAAATTTTTAAGATGAAAGTATAAATATAAAACATGATTAGCCAATGTTTGACGTCTAAAACCCCCAATTTTTCTCAGATTTCCCTCACCGGCTGAAAAATATAGCAACATATCACTACTCAAACTACTAGTAAGGCAAAACCCAAACTGCCACGCCGCGTCGACGCCATAGAAATGGTGGCAACGCCTATACAGACTGAAAGCTTCAAGCTTGGCTTCATCGGAGCTGGGAAAATGGCAGAGAGCATTGCCAGAGGAGTGGTGCAATCTGGTGTTCTGCCTCCCCAGCGTATTTCCACAGCAATCCACTCAAACCCCAATCGCGGTATTGCCTTCCAATCACTCGGCATCACTGTTCATAGTCACAACAACGACGTATGCTGTTTTCTTCCCCCCCTTTACATTCACTATTGTTTTCTTCCCGCAAAATCTGATCCGGATTAGTCGAATATATATTTTTCTGGGTAACTATGTTTTATATATATTTATGTTATACTTTTGGGTTGTTGTTTTTTACTGTTTGGCTGATCTGATTTTGCTCTTCACCATTTGCATACACATATTTCAACTCTTTACAAAGTGGAAAGCAAATAGCTGAAAACAACAATTGTGTTTTGATGGTATTTGTTTGTATGTAGAAATAATCGTCCTTTGAGGTTTATATGCTTTCAAGTTTTAATAATGTCGGTGTTTTTGTTTTTGTTTTGTTTCTGATCCAAGTTATGAATATATATGAAAACAGGTTGTGGAGGCTTGTGATGTGATCATTTTTTCTGTGAAACCCCAAGTAGGTAATGCTATATTGCTATTGGCCTTAATGTTTCCTCTTTGGTCGCCTCCGTGCGCTTCCCTTTTTGCTATTAGGCTTGTGATGTGATTTCACCATTCTTGCAGTAGGTTCTTTTTTCTTGGATATCTTGATGATAAAGATAGAAAACAATTACGTTTTACCTTCCATCTATTAGTTGGTAGGAAAGATAGAAAAAGAATTGTGAAGAGGCTCTAGTGTCTCTGTTATTTTACCTTTATTATAGAAAAGGCAATATTTTAACGGTCGCAGTTAATCATGGTCCTCTCTATTTTGCTTTTATCTCAAGCACGTTTATACACAGACCACTTCTTGTAAAAACATCACAGATCGAGCACTGCGGTTTTTAAAGTTTGCATTTACTAATCCGGTCATGATATTGTATTTAAATAACGAGAAATATCGTACAAGAGAAACAGAAACAAGAAAGTATGTGTGCAGAACATCTTCAGAATTCATATACATTTTCAGACATGTTTTTAGTCTAAAACATTTCCTTGGTGGTTTGCAGTTAAAAAAGTGGTTTTGGAGCTGAAACCGTTACTTTCAAAGAAAAAGCTTTTGGTTTCTATTGCTGCAGGAGTGAAACTGAAGGATCTGGAGGTATATCTTTTAAGCTCTTTGCCTTTACAAAAGCCTAAAAGACATGGTGCTAGTATAAATTATGCAATTCCATGTCATTCATAGAAGAGTTGCATATTATGATTTAAAAGAATTTCCTTTAATTCCACAAATAGTTTTTCACGACTTTATGAAATCTTGACATCAGTGTTTCAGTTTTATGAGTGTTGGTGAGAAAAACAAAAGATAAAAGAGAGATACAACTTCCCTTCATAGTGCTTCATAGTGCCAGTGTGAGAGCATTGAATCTTTTAAATAGCATTTTGCCAATTTGGGATCTTATAGTGTTTTGAGTTCTTTTATCTTTTCAACTCTTAATGTTACTTCAAACTGTCGAGAGATAATTTTGGTTTTAGAAAGGAATAGATTTAGTTTTGAAGCGTGGAAACAAACACAAATAAATATTTAGTTTATTTCTTGTTCTTTATGTGATAATTTTGGTGGTTCATAGTTATTAATTTGTCATCTTAATTTTTGCTTGAGTATTATTTACTATACGCTTACAGTTCTTGATAAAACTTAATAGTGAGTATAGCGAGAACAGAGCATAAAGAAGTTATGGCATTTGGTTCTTTCTTCGCTGGTAAATATAGCCGATTTCTACAAGTAACTTCTTTAAGCATGATTAAAATTTTCTGCCTTCCAGTTTGGTGCATCCTTGGTCATAGAATGCAAGCTTTAAACCTTTGTCAAAGTATCTTACCTGTTACCAGATATCTTGGCAAGTTAAAAGTATTTGGGTTTCGTGATTATTAGTACTAGAGTAAGGGTTTAAATTATTGGTTTTAAATGAGGGTATTGGTTTTAAATTTATGGATAATTCCTCTAAAATGAATGGGCTGGTTGCGGTTAAAAGGATGTAAAATGTTTCAGCAAAGGAAAATAAAGAGAAGGAAACACAATGAAAGGAAGGGATAGAAAGCCATAATATCTTTCTAGTGCCTAGGGGCCTCAACTAGAAAATTTTCCATTAATATCCTTCACCAAATTAAATCCTCAGGTTTTGCTAACTTAAATTTGAATAAAAGGTTTGGACTCAAATTCAGTACAAATTTATGCAATCGAACTCATTAGACATTATATTATATTCGTTATTACACTTAAATCCATGGTTTTGATAAATTAGTGAATCAGAAATACTTGATGACAAAATGAAATTTATCCACCCTTCATTGTTTCTCAAATACATAGGTAGTTTTAATCTTTGGTAATTTTCAGTCCGAAATTCATGTTTTCAGATGAAGCACCGTTGAGTACTTTTAAAGCAATTTTGTCTTTCTTTTCTCAAACCAAAACCGATGCAAAATACTCTTTGCTCCTTGCTTGGCAGTGAAGAACTGTCTATTTGACTGTATATATTCTTTTTTCTCCTTGTCTTTATTTCTCTCATTAGGATTTAACCAAATGGCCATACTAGACCACATTGTAAATCAGTTGCAATGATATGACTGGCAACACTTTTCTCATCGTCGGTTCTCTTATTTCTTATGCTTTGTACTCTTTGAGACTCTTGCTGTCTTCATGTGCAGTTGTAGTGTCAGGTATTAGACTTCATTTCAACAAAATAAATAGTTTTTATTTTGTTCAGGAATGGGCTGGCCATGGCCGATTTATCCGGGTGATGCCTAACACACCATCTGCTGTTGGTATGGCAGCATCAGGTATCACTTTTTCCCCATTAAATGCTTATGAGCGAATCAATTCTAAAGTTAGCATGTTCAATGTAGCGTTTTGCTGAGTTCTAAAATATAAACTATTGAGTTTCATTTTTTTTCTTTTTTCCCCTTCATATAAGAGGTTTTCATCTTATTTTCCTGTCACCCTTGTCTTCAGATTTTCAGATTCAACTAAAATTTCTCTCTATAACTTACTGTAGAAGTTATGCACATAACATGTCAAAGAAGCATGATTATTTTCGTAGAGCTTTTCATTATTGGAAGTACCATCATTTGTTTGACTTTGAGGTTTCTTTTTAATACGAAGTATATTTGTGTGATGGATCATTGTGAATATGTGATCGGAATTTTTTTGGAGTTGATGTGTGATCTGAAGTGAAAGGTCTGATATACCATCTACTATAGAGGTCGTAGCTGTTGTTTGCTCTAGGTTGGTCTAGAATACAAATGGCTATAATATCCGTGGTCTGAAACACAAATGGCTCATCTACAGAACCGTGGTCCGACAACTGGGATCTTCTTATTTGATATCATTTTGGGTACATTTGGTGGCAGTAGAGATCCCGTCTTTATAGGCATCATAAAGCACAACAACTTTATCATTTCTTGTTCATATATAGAATATGAAGGAGTATTGATACGTGATATCATAAATAACAAAGATGAGCCATAAGATAAACCGCCATCCTTTTCTCATATGTTTTGTAAAATATGATTCTTCTAGTCCCACGAGTTCATTTTGCAGTCTTTTATCATATATCATCTTAGTGACCAACGCATGGCAATACAAATATCTAATCTTTTTCCATAATGCGCAGTTATGAGCTTGGGAGGATCTGCAACAGAACAGGATGGGGAATTAGTTAGTAAATTATTTGGATCAGTTGGCAAGATATGGACAGCTGACGAGAAACTGTTTGATGCTGTCACCGGCCTTAGGTATCATGTTGTTTCGATGGCTGATGAAATAATCTGATTACCTATAATATGCCTCAGTCCCTGCATGCTATTATCCGAATGCAAATCCTTTCCATTTTTGGTTTCCTTTTTCTTCCCCCTTTGTTTTACACCGGTTGGTGAGGTTGGTTGGTTGGTTGGGTTGAATTCTATCTCCTTTAAAAGTTATATCATCCATTGAATAAGGTTGAAAATGCATTACCATGTGGTATCTTCAATTATCCGACAAAAGTTAGATTAACGAGATGTATGTTTCCCGAAATATTCAGTGGCAGTGGTCCAGCGTATATATATTTAGCAATTGAAGCTTTGGCTGACGGGGGAGTGGCTGCCGGTCTTCCACGAGATCTAGCATTGGGACTGGCTTCTCAGACTGTAAGTCAATTATACTTTATACATCATGTTATGTTTACTACAAATAAATTATGTATTTTAGCTTTTTTTTCAATATCCTTTGGAAAATCCTTGGCCTCTCCATAAATCTTGGCACAATTCTACCTTGAATTTCCATCTAACGCTAAAGGCGAGAATTTGTTACTGAAATGGGAACAATACGTTCACCGTGTACGCTTACCTGAAACCCGTTTTTACTTGATATGCTGATGGAAGTGCTTCTCCCGCAGTAGTAATACATTGGTTTACTTCGATTGCGGAGTACACGGTAGGTGTAGGTTCATAAAGGAAGAATAGTAAGGGGAAAAGTCAAGGCTACTCCCATGATCGAAGTTGAAATGATTATCCAATCCTCTCATTATCTTTCGAATTAGTCTAGTGGGGGCGGAATTAGATTGTGAATAGAAAATACGAAGGAAATATCTAAATTATAAGGGAATTTAAAGTTTTTAGGGGTGCAACTCCCCCAGCACCCCCTCGGTCCATTCCCCGAGATGACAATTTATGTTCATTCTTTTGCAGGTTTTGGGAGCAGCTTCTATGGCCGTTCAGTCTGGGAAGCACCCTGGTCAGCTGAAAGACGATGTCACATCGCCTGGTGGGACAACAATCGCCGGCATTCACGAGTTAGAGAAGAACGGCTTCCGGGGAACATTGATGAATGCGGTTGTGGCGGCTGCGAAGCGTAGCCAAGAACTTTCCAAGACTTAGAAAGAGTCGGATTCGATTCTCTTGAAATCTCGGAACAGATAGGTTGCTGGACAATCATTTGATTGCACTAAAACAATAAGAGGGGCCAATGAATTTTGTTAAAATAAAACGTGTTTCTTGAAAATCATCTAGTAATTGCGGAGCTGAGTCGTAAATGTGGCAAGTAGCGTAAATTCGACTCGAATCGTTGCTAAAATAGTTGACTTGACTCGAAAAAAAATTCAAATAAAGTTTGAGTTATAATATAAAAATTCGAATAACTCAAAATTTTAGTAATTGGTGGATCGATTTTTAAGTTTGAGTCGAGTTTCTCAATTCTGCATGATATATGTATATCATATATGAAAAATATTAAGAAATATAAATATACATATAACATATGAAAAAAATATTAAGAAATATATATGTACATTGTACTCACCAGAATCAAAAGCATCATGGGACACCTGGTCAAGTGGCTCAGATCTCGAAACTCAATACTGCCATAAATACAATTAAACTTTAATAGAAACTCAAACAACTAGATTTGATTCGAAAAAATTCAAGTAAAATGAGTTATAAAATATGATTCTTTAATTCGACTAACTCAAATTTTTTGGCTCGACTCGATCGAATTTTCACCCCTATCCAATTCGATTAATCTAACAATAGAAAATGTAATACTAACAATGTTAGTTATTTAGTTTAATTTGGATCGGGTATTGTAAAGATTCGAGTACGCTTTTTCGACCCTATCTTATACGTAAATTAACCCACTTTCCAATAAAAAAAATTGACAGCTCAGCTGAGAGACTCTCATGTTTCCCAGGAAAACCTAATCCAACTCCCTATAAATACCCTCAATCGTATAAATTATTTTTCCAGAAATTAGTTTACCGAATTTCCTTCATCTTTACCCTCTTGATTTCTTCGTTTCCTCCGTAAAGATCCGATGACAACCGCCGTTCTCCGCACCGAAGGCTGTCTCCGCAATCGGTTCCGCCGTGAAACCCTTGGCTTAGACCGGCCTTTCAGACACCGTAGAAGCCCTAACCCTAGAATGATTAAGCCGAGCAACAGAAAGGGGAGTCCTCCGCTAGGGTTTCACTCGAATAACAGAAGGCAATCCGAATCCATGGTGACCAAATCGCCCGGGAAGAATCTAGTGATGGGCCAGGTCAAGATCTTGAAACGCGGCGAGACATTGACTGGTATCGCGGAGAAGAAGAAGACCGATCTTGGAAGGATAAATGGATCGAAGGTTGAAGAGGAGTTTGATTTGGCATTAGGCTCGACGAATCGGTTGGGTCCAGATCCGGAAACGATGCAAAAGCAAGTCAGGCTAAAGGAATTCAAGATCGGCGGTTTTTATGCCGGTCCTGCTTCTTGCGTTTCGCCGCCGCCCAGTTCGCTTCCGGTCCCTGGTTTTTTGGGAAGAACCGTCAAGGCATCGCCGTAATTGTTGCATCCGTCATTGAAAACCTGGATTTGGCATCGCTTCCGTTTCAGAATCCGGATCTTGCTATATCGAGCATCATATTCTTCCTCTGTATTTTTTTCGAGAGGAAGGATGTTGAGTGCAAGCCATGGAAAAAGAGTAAGAGAATCACTCCACCAGACTACAGGTACTTTCTTTTGTGCCTTTCCTTTTCTCTCCGATTAGGTAAACCGCCTGCTGATTGGAAGGAGGGAATTGGGTTTCGTATTCTTCTTTTTCTACACTGTTTTTTGTTCCAATCTCTTGGATTCGAGCAAGATTTGAAATACGATGTTTTCATAGGTTTAGAAGTTTAGTGGGTTTTCAGTTTTCTACATGTACCCGCCAATAACCACTTTGATATTGTGAAGTATAAAAGTTTAATAATAATGCATTGGTAATACTTTCTTCCTTCTCTTTGAATTTGTTGTTTGTATTTATTTATAACGGCGAACCCGCAGAAACTGTCACTAATTACTGTCTTCCTCCTCTCTATCTCTTTTTTAATGTTCTTCTCATTTTGATATCAACAATTTATGTTGTGGACGCGGAGCACATCACCGACCTGTTTATGTTCACCGTTTATCAACTCGTTTATAACCCTGTGTATAAGTTCATTTATGCCTTTTTTTTTTTGTACATTTTAAATATTGATGAAGGTAGGGACTAAATTGTACACATGGTGAATTTTGGAGTTTAAATTGTAAAGTCTAACGAGCTTATGGATTAGTGGTGTAATTTCATCATTTTAGCGGACATATAAACGAACATATTCCCGAACTTTACATAGACATGTTCGTGAATGTTAAATGAATATATTCACAAACATATAATCACGGAGGGCTTTCAAGGAAGATGCAAGAGAAAGATATGCTGGCACAGTATTACCACTGAGAGAAATAGTGTCATTTTGAACATCTAGAAAAACACTTCTAATCTCCAAGTCATTAAGATTCTCGAGGGCTAGACAATCCTTAAAAGGGCAGCACACGAGTATGCAAATGCAAATCTCAGCACAACATAGTTGGACAAGAAAAGCTGAGAAGGCAAGAGCTTCAAACAGAAATTGCTCTGGTTTAGATAAAACAGATAAACCAAGTGAGACAACTCTTAACAGAAGTAAACTCAAAACCGAGAAAATTAATGTGTAAACTCTCTTCCGCAAACCCTTGTTGATAACCAATTTTAAAATCCTCCCTCCAAGCCAAAACAAGTAGGCAGTCATGATGCTAGCAAAAAGCCCTAGAAGAAAAGTATTCAATAAAGGGTATGTGTAAAGGTCGAGTCGCCCTTTGCACTTACCCTTTATTGAATACTATTCTTCTAGGGCCTTTTGCCAGCATCTTGATTGCCTACTTGTTTTGGCTTGGAGGGCGGATTTTAAAATTGGTTATCAATAAGGGTTTGCGGAAGAGAATTTACACATTAATTTTCTCAGTTTTGAATTTACTTCAATTAAGGGTTGTCTTACTTGGTTTATCTGTTTTATCTAAACCAGAGCAATTTCTGTTTGAAGCTCTTGCCTTCTCAACTTTTCTTGTCCAACTATGTTGTGTTGGGATCTGCATTTGCATACTCGTGTGCTCTGCCCTATTAAGGATTGTTTAGCCCTCGGAAATCTTAATGACTAGAAGTGTTTTTCTGGATGTTCAAAATGACACTGTTTCTCTTATATGCATATACAAAATTGACACACATCTTCTCAGTGGTAATACTGTGCCAGCAAATCTTTCTCTTGCATCTTCCCTGAAAGCCCTCTGTGATTCTCTTAATGAACTTAAACTACCAAATGCGAGGAACAAGTATTTCATAAGACGATTCTGCTTCGAATAAACTTCTTTACTCTTTTCCACTGCAAGCAGTTCTTTTAAGCTCTATAAAGTTAAAATGAAACCACTGGATGTGGTGGTAATCGATGAAGTAGCACAGTTGAAAGAATGTGAATCTGCCATACCCTTGCAACTTCCAGGTTTAGTACATTCGGTTCTTGTTGGTGATGAACAACAATTGCATGCTACAGTTCTGAGTGATGAGGAAGAAGAAGAATTTGAATGATAACAAACAATAAGACATATAATACAATTGGTGATTTATAGCACAAACATGTGCTTGGTGCAGTGATTTATGCCACAGTATGGTGGTCATTGGGTTAGTTTACCCAAAAAATAAATACAAACAGCTCGTTTTATCTACCCTAGTTACTGATTTAACTTTTTTTTTGGAATTAATTACTTAAAAATATTGAAAATTATATCAACAAAATTTTATTTACCATTAAACGGTCAAATTGGTTGTTAATGTATTACATTATCCTCTTAACCGAAACTAACATGTTCATTTTATAACAAATCAAAAGTTTAATATTTATTTTATAATTTTTAAAAGTTAAAGTGACCAAAAAAATGTTTTAGCATAGTTCAATGGTTATTTTTATACTTTACCCTTTTATATTTTTACTATTCATAACTTATTATATAAGAGTTAAAATAGAAATACAAATGTTTAAGGCAAGTCGTAAGGTGGCCGAGTGGTCTAAGGCGTCAGACTCAAGTTCTGGTGTTTTGGTTTTATTTTCTTTTACATTATGTGTGTTTTGGTTTGAATCCACTTTTATTATTTTAATTTTTTATTTTTACACTGCAAAACTTATAAATTTAATCAATCTAATCCCTTAGTTTCAATATAAAAAAAATCTGTTTGTTAACATTGACAATTATTTTTTGCTGATTTAACGAATTGATTTTATAACAAGAACACATGCCATCTACATAATATATTTAATTGATTATTTTATTGTTGTTATTTGAAATTCGAGACTAAGTTGGTAGAATCAGGGATTAAAATCGTCAAAATAAGTCAGACCTAATAATTAGGTGGTCACTCAAGTAGTTTATCCTTTTTGTTTATTATGACCAAATTATAATATTATGTAAAATTAGGGATTAAAATCGTTATTATGTCAATTTTATTAACTGTTACGTAATCTTTCGGTTGAAATTCAAATAAAACTATATTGTACTTTTCTTATAATTGGAGGACTACAAAAACGAGACTATTTATGTAGTTTATAGTAAAATAAAATAAAAACAGAACTAAAAAAATGAGAATATTTATGTAGTTGGATTAATATTCTACTGGCGGTGGAAACTGAAAGTTTCCACAAGCGCCTTAGTTTTAGGGTATAGAGAGTTAATTTAGATTATAGGGTTTAAGAGTTTAGGTGTAGGGGTTTAGAATTTAGGGATAGTTGTTTCAATTTAAGGTTCATGGTTATAATTTAGGGTTTATAAGTTAGAGTTTAGTTTTTAGGGTAATATGGTGAGGATTTAGGTTTTAACCTACAAACCCTAAATTATAACCCTAAACCTTAAATTGAAACAATTATCCTTAAATTCTAACCCTTACACCTAAACTCTATACCCTAAACTAATTCTCTATACCCTAAAACTAAATCGCTTGTGGGTGTATAGAATATTAATCCAACTACATAAATAGTACAATAAAATAAAATAAAAACAGAAATTAGGAGTAAAGTGCAATGGTTATATCCAGACCCAGAAATGAAAAGCCCAAAAGTGTGACCCAAATCAAAACAAAGCCGAAGTGAAAACCGATTTCTTGGTTTGGTCTCCAAATTCCAAAGATTTCAATTTTCAACAGACAACAGCCGTGCGAACATGGCTACAAGCAGCAGAGAAAGTCGGCGCAGGAAAATCCTCGAAAGAGGATCCGATCGCTTGGCTTTTATTACGGGTAATCTCCAAAACCTCCCTCCTCCGCCGCCGTCGGGCCCCCTCGCTCAAGATCCGCCACCCGACTTCCCAAGTCAAACCGCCGGTACCCTTTTTCTCTCTCTCCCTCCGTTTTCGTTTTTACGTATCTTATCAGTTTATTGTGTTGGTTGAGGATCTGGGTTTAGTTGAATCCTAGCAATTGAAAGATTGGAATTCGGATTGTAGTTTTTGGATTTTGCATTTGGGAAAGCTAGTCAAAGCATATTCTATGGTTTAGCTTGTTGGGTTCTGGAAAGCATTGATAATTGGACGGGTCAATTCCAGATTGATGTTTATTTTAGTTCTTGCAATTGGAAATTTGGATTTAGAAAGGTAGCTAAATTTCATGTTTGCGAAACTAGAAAGGATTGATAATTGGACGGGTCTAGTGGATGAGGGTCAGATTCCTTAAGCAAGATCAGTGTTTCGAATACTGACATTGTGAATTGTGTATATTGGGTTCGGAGGGTCACTCCATATTGGGCCTTTGCAGTAATCGATCCGGATTAATCGGCCAATGAGTTGGATACAAATGATTATACCACAAAAAAAGTATCTTGTGAGGTTTAACTTTCTGGTTCTAGAAAGCTTTGAACTTGCTTCTCTTAAGTGCCATCAAATTTCCTTCGTTTACGTTACCAAGTTACTGAAATTTTAAATTGCTTCTCTAGAAAGCTTTGAATCCTGGCAATTGAAAATTTTAAATTAAGATGGTAGCTGAAATTTGCATTTGGGAAAGCTAGTCTCTTCTCGGGTTTTTAGCCTTTTGGGTTCTTGAAAGTGTCGAACTTGCTTCTCATAAGCGCCATCAAATAGCTTTTTCGGTTCTTGACAGATGTTAGTACCAATTGTTTTATTGATGGATGAGGGTCAGATTCCTTAAGCAAGATCAGTGTTTCGAATACTGACATTGTGAATTGTGTATATTGGGTTCGGAGGGTCACTCCATATTGGGCCTTTGCAGTAATCGATCCGGATTAATCGGCCAATGAGTTGGATACAAATGATTATACCACAAAAAAAGTATCTTGTGAGGTTTAACTTTCTGGTTCTAGAAAGCTTTGAACTTGCTTCTCTTAAGTGCCATCAAATTTCCTTCGTTTACGTTACCAAGTTACTGAAATTTTAAATTGCTTCTCTAGAAAGCTTTGAATCCTGGCAATTGAAAATTTTAAATTAAGATGGTAGCTGAAATTTGCATTTGGGAAAGCTAGTCTCTTCTCGGGTTTTTAGCCTTTTGGGTTCTTGAAAGTGTCGAACTTGCTTCTCTTAAGCGCCGTCAAATAGCTTTTTCGGTTCTTGACAGATGTTAGTACCAATTGTTTTATTGATGGATTCCTTGTTCTTTTGGTTTATTAATTTTGGGTTTTTATTGCCGTGCAGTTTCTCCCGATGTCTGTGATGAAGCCTCTACTTCTGTGTTGCTAAAACATAATCCTAGTTTTGATGCTAACCAGAGTCAGCCCAGTGTTTATAATGGTGGAATCGGTGAAGAATCAACACCCAACGGACGGGATAGAAGCATCGGGACTTCAAATGATACTGTGTTGGATACAAGTGGTCAAGCAAATTCACTTCCAGGTTCATCAGATGATCAAATTCCATTGATTTCCACACCAGGGACAGCACAGCATTCAGAAACACCAACTCGAAAACACGAATTTTTCACCCCTAAGCAAATAAGTTCTGCAATTGATGCATCTGGGCAATCTCGACTTATATCTTCAGTAGTCGTGGCTGTTTTAGTCGTATTGGTACATTTGGGGTTTCCTCTTCTGGGAAACAGATTCTTAGGGAGCATGATTAGCATCAGGCCACTTTACTTCATTTTGTTGACCAACATAACACTCGTGATAGGGCGACTTCTTTACGGTGATCATGTAAGCTCTCGAAGAGACATTGCAGAAGAGAACAAACCATCTTCCGCCGATGACAATAGTTGGGCCGAGCAATTAAGCAAGACTTTGGAGGTAGGATTGGTCGCGAAGAAGGCGATTGACGCGGTGTTCATGGATTGTAGTGTATATCTCATAATTGTCATATGTGGCCTCTCATTCACATAACAACTCAGTAAGCATATTTCTGGTGATTAGTTTCTTTGTGTTGGGTTGTATTTCAATGCTCATCTTAAATGAAGTTTTGGGTTGTATTTGCTTTGTATAATACTTTCAACTGAGGTTTCTTTTCCATAAATACTCTTAGCCTTTTGAAGGCTCACATTTACCGAAAATTACGCCGTTCGAACTCGGGTCAAGGAACAATCTTATCACTAGGGATGATTGTTCGATCGAATTGAGTTAAAAAATTTTAAGTTAGTCGAGTTTATGAGTTTTATTTTATGATTCATTTTTTTTGAATATTTTTTTGAGTTGAGTTTATAAAATTAGAGTCGAATTACAATTATTACAATGTTATAATGTAGATTGTTTTCTATTTAAACAACTTTTCATATCCATATACAGGGGTGTGCAAAAAAATTCGATTCGATTATCCGTTGATCCGATCCGTTTTTTATTTTTTCAGATAATTCAGATCGGATATTCTAAAATTTCGGATCGGATTCGGATAGTTATTTTACATTCGGATCGGATATTCGAAAATTCAAATTTTTTTATAGGTATGTATCTTGTTATATTCGATGTTTTTACTTGTTATATATAAAAACTTGAAATTTCTATGGATATAAATATTGTTATATTCAATAATTTGTTGATTGTTATATTGGAAAACCTAAATTTTTCATGGATAGGACCGTCAAATTAAAAAAAATCAAATAAAGTAATAAATTTCGAATATTCGGATGTTCCGAATTTTTTGGATATCCAAAATTTTGGATCGGATCTGATATTCGAAAATGAACACCCCTAATATACAGTACATATATTCCTTTATATATATCAAACAAAATTGAGGGACTCGACTCGAATTTAAAAATTAGTTTACTAATTATTAAAATTTTTAAGTTATTAGAATTATCATTTTAAAACTCAAACTTCATTTAAATTTTTTTCGAATAGTATATAAATTTCGAGTCTGGTCAAAGTCAGAAATTTTTGCATTGAATCAAATTAAAAAATTTTGATTATTATTTTTTTTTGAAGTCGGGCCGAATTTTGCTCACCTTTAATAACCTCTCAATGTGTTTTTACCGATATAATCACTCAATTGGGTCAAAACGAAAAGAGTTTTTTATACAACGAGTCGAGTTGAAAATTTTGATTCAGGTAATTATAAAACATGGAGTTTTTTTTTAACTGAATAAAAGTCTTAAACTGAGGCGCAGTTCCGCAAGATAATCAATGACCCGATTGTTGTTTTCGTTCCGGAGTAGTAGGCAGAGATTAGCGAATCTCTTAAGACATTGTTCGAAAAACTCGTTGCTTGATCAAGGGGTTCAGGTTCATGCAGCTAATTTGAAGGCGGGATTTGGTTTTGACTTGATGTTGAGCAACGATCTTATAGATATGTACGCCAAATGTGGTGTAATGGACAATGCATCTCTTGTGTTCGATAGAATGATCGAGAGAAATGTGGTTTCTTGGACATCGCTCATGTGTGGCCATTTGCAAAACGGTAATGCCAGGGCAACACTGTCACTTTTCTTTCAGATGGGGTTTTCATGTTTAAAGCCAAATGAGTATACTTTTTCCACAAATTTCAAAGCTTGTGGGATTTTGAATGTTCTTGAGATTGGGATGCAGATTCATTGTATGAGTATAATATCTGGTTTTGATGGTGTCCCTGTGGTGGGGAATTCAATAGTTGATATGTATTCGAAATGTGGAAGAATCAACGAAGCGGCAGCTATGTTTAATGCTTTGCCGGTTAAGAATCTAATAAGTTGGAACACAATGCTAGCGGGTTATACGATTGCCGGCCAGGGTGAAAAAGCTTTACTTTGGTTCCATAGAATACTAGAAAATGGACAGATACCGGATGAGTATACATTAACAACCATGTTGAAAGCATGTAGTCGTGTTGGTAAGATTAGGGAAGGATCAATGATTCATGGCTTTTTGATCACTAGTGGATTTCCATGTTCCGGTAAAGCAGCCATTGCGGGTTCTCTTATTGATTTGTATGTGAAATGTGGGAACTTGGCCGCGGCTCGAACGGTGTTTAATCAGATTGGAGAGAAGAATGTGATATCTTGGAGTGCATTGATTCTGGGGTATGCTCAAGGAGGGAATTTGGCAGAGGCCGTGGAGTTGTTTAAGCAACTTCAAAACAGCGGCATGCGAGTGGATGGCTTCGTTCTATCAAGTATGATGGGCGTGTTTGCTGATTTTGCACTTGTGGAGCAAGGCAAGCAAATGCATGCATATGCAGTTAAGATTCCTTCTGGTTTAGATATATCCGTTTCCAATTCAATCGTTGATATGTATCTTAAATGTGGACTCCTAGACGAGGCCGAAAGACACTTCAACAAAATGCCAACAAGAAATGTGGTTTCTTGGACAGTAATGATCACTGGGTATGGAAAACATGGGTTTGGCGAAGAGGCGATTCGTTTATTTAACCAAATGCAGTTGAATAACATTGAGCCTGATGGGGTGAGTTATTTGGCTACACTCTCAGCATGTAGTCATTCAGGACTCATTAAGGAAGGTGAAGAATATTTCTCACAGTTGTGTCGTAATCGATGGATTAAACCCGGGATAGAGCATTACGCCTGCATGGTTGATCTTCTTGGTCGAGATGGACGATTGAAAGAAGCCAAGGATCTCATAGAAAGCATGCCATTAAAGCCAAACGTGGGGATATGGCAAACATTGCTGAGTGCATGTAGGGTGCATGGGAACTTGCAACTAGGGAAAGAAGTGGGCAAAAATCTTTTGACATTGGATGGCGAAAACCCTGTAAACTATGTGATGATATCAAACATTTACGCCGAGGCTGGATACTGGAAGGAGTACGAGCAAGTAAGAGAATTGGCAGAGGCAAAGGGGTTAAGGAAAGAGGCAGGGCGTAGTTGGGTGGAGGTTAACAAGGTGGTGCACTTTTTCTACGGCGGAGACAACACTCACCCGAAGATAGACAAAATTCATGAGGTGTTGAAGGAGATGGAGCAAAGGATGAAAGAAGAATTGGGTTATATTCATGAGGTGAAGTTCGCATTGCGTGATATAGACGAGGAGTCGAAAGTCGAGAACTTGAGGGTTCACAGTGAGAAGTTGGCAATCGGATTGGCTCTTCTCCATGGTGGTTGGGATGAACCAAGAGTGATACGGATCTTCAAGAACTTGAGAATTTGTGGGGATTGTCACGATTTCATCAAGTGCTTGTCGAAAATCGTCAAGGTTGTTTTCGTGGTGAGAGATGCTAACAGATTTCACCAGTTCAAGGATGGCCTTTGTTCTTGCAGAGATTATTGGTAAGTACTAATGCTGTTCCGGCATACGCTCGCCTATTCTTACGGTTCAAAATCTCTCCGGTCCGGCCTAATTTAGGCTTTAACATCGCACGAAGTCATCCAATGCCGATTGAAATAAAGATCGATAATGATACGGACGGTGAAATTGATTCCGGTGAGATTAAAAACAGTAGTGATGGCACTAAGATCGGATCCCCAAGGTACGAGTCAATGCAACTATGTTTACATTCATTAGAATATTTGGTTGGTGGTAACCTAAGGTCATGGTATTGACATGCCTTGGAATACAACTGTCATATATTTATATGTTATCCAAATCTTGTTGGTTTCATGATTCTAAAGCCAATAAATATATTCATTTAGGATGCAAATTAAATCTGAGTTGCCCTGATTTTGTTTTCTTATAAACTTTTGATGAATTAAGATTTCTAATTGATACCATAGAAATAAGAGTATCAAATTCTAGATTTCTTATGTGTATTATAAAGAAGAAATGATTACTCCATGCTTGGATATGAATATGCATCAAGGCTATGTCATCATGAAGAAATGAATAATCATCTAGCTTTCTTATTTTATTTGTTTTTAGATCAAGAGAAAAGGAAATGAAAACATGCTTGCTTTTGCTTGATTGACTTTTGAAGCAAGGATTTAATGGCTGACAAGAGGGTTGGAGGGGATCCCATCATCATAACTGGCTTGGTTGTGCCAATGCCACATGGTTCTCAACTTGAATTTCTTCATTTCTAGAGATTAGGACATTTCAGGGTTTTGTTTATAACTACCGGTATTTGATCCATTGGCCAATTAACTCAAATCGGATACTATAAAGATTCATTATAGGAGTAATCCTCCCAATCCAATTTATTCTATTTACAACACCAGAATTTGAGTCTTTGACCTTTCTTAAGAATCTAGCGTCCAATCTCGCTCGACTAACTGATAGTTGGTATTTAATTTTTTTTATGTATATGCAAGAACTCTGTTAAACATAGGGATGGGCACGGGTCGGGTTTTTGGCCCACCCGAACCCGACCCGAAAATAAACACCCTAAACCCGCACTCAACTCGACCCAAACATATTCTTTATAAAATCGACCCGAAAACAAATATATTAAACCCGACCCTGACCCGAAAATAAATATATTAAACCCGACCCGACCTATATAAAATAAATTAATTTTAGGGACCTAATTATAAAAATAATAATTTTAAGGGACTTAATTGTAAAAAATTCTAATTCAAAGGACTAAATTATTGAAAAAATTAATTTTAAGAACTTAATTATAAAAAATATATAAAGAGGGGTATTATTATAAATATTCTTAAAAATTTTAGAGAAAAATTACACTATTAGTTCCGGGTCGGGTCGTATATTTTCACCTCAAACTCGACCCGACCCGTGTTTACCCTTAACAAAAAACCGACCCGAGCTCGATTTTTTCATTGAAAAAAATCCGACACAATCAGGTCGGGTCGCATCAAAACCTGTCGGGTCTGGATAAAATGCTCATCTCCAGTTAAACAACATGCAGCAGTTCAATTGGGTTGGAGGTTGAGACAGTGGAACATGCCTTTAAGACATTACTAGTTAATACGCTGATCTTACTTTTTATTTTATTTTTAAAGTATTTGTATTTAATTTCGTATATGACATATAGATACGGAGATATAATCTCTAAAGGTCTTCTAAATACATAAAAAAAAATGGGAAAAAAAATTAACCATACATATGAATTACTTACCTGAAAATATGAAGAAAAAACACTAAATACTGTAAGATTCTTCTACTTATGAATAAAGCAAAGAACAAGCAAAACCTGAAACATCCCATGTTTCTGTTTCTTGTCTCGCGTTGTTCGAGATCATAACAAACCCAGAAAACACATTCAAACATGCTTTGAAACATAACATTTCTGGGATTTTTGCAGTTCTGCTGAACAGTGGGAAATTGAGAAAACTGTATGCAAACCATGAGATTGGATTCTTGTTTCAACTTCTTAATTACATCATTGCAGAAAACGCTCATATTTGCATCCTCGAGAGCCTGGACGGATCCGCGAACCGAGCCGAAAAGGAACGAGAAAGATTATCAGGCTCAGCCGATGCCGTGCCTTGATCGAAATTCTGGGAGTATGCATTCGGATCATAAGAAGCATGGAATGTGCCACCAGAAGAAGTGAAAATCTTCTTCCTTTCCCTTCTTATTTTCTTCCAAAACGTCGTCCATTTTGGTTCGGAGCGGCCGTCTTTGACGCCACGCTGCGTGTAGCTCCGGCCTAATCTGATGGTTTCTCTGCCTGAGCTCTGCCTCCGCCATATTTTAATTTCCATGGCTACAAAAAATGGTCAGAATTGGGTGAGGTTTTATATAAATGCATGTAATGTGATTGACTTTATGACATATGAATGTGTGTGTATATATATTATTCATGACCATTTTTGTGTTTTTTAAATTAAATAGAGATATTACATTTTTATGGCAGGATTCAAATTCATACAGGATGTAGATAATATGAACATTCTTAGCCACTAGGTCAATTAATGAATCTTAGATTATTGTGGTTTTAAACCGTCGGTTCAATTAATAATTAAATTTATTTATTAATTGAAATAAAATTAATTAATTTAATCAATCAAAATATTTATGAAAATAATTAACCAAACAGAATTAATGTCGATCTTCATCTAACAGAAATTTATTAACTTTTTCTTTTGGTTGAAAATAAATTTATAAAATTTTGAAACAATTAATTATTGTTAGACAGTCATAGAGATTAAGTCGGGTCGGGTCGAATTTTTAGTATATATACAAGATCTAAAAGTCTTCGTTTGAACTTGATTTGGTATGACATTCGAAAATATTTCAAACCCGACTCGAATTCTGATATAAAAATTTGCCTTCAACTATTTTTATTAGCCAAAATGGGAAGAAAATGAAAACATATAGAGAAAGGGGAACATTATAGAAATTATCCTTAAACATATAAAGAGAAATTTATATTACTATCTCAGGTCGAGTATTTTTTACTCTAAACTCGAATCCAATCCGACTTGATCTCATTTTCCACACAATCCAACTCGACTTGTACTTATTTTTTATATAAAAAACTCCAAGACTTGAAGAAGCTTGAGATATATTCAAAAACGAATTGAAATCAAATCAATTCATGCATGATCCTACAAAAAAAAAAAAATCCACGTTGAAGTTGTATTTAAAATACTAAGATACTTGATAGGGTAAAGTGTCTTCTACTTCTAAAGGACGAAATCTTAAACCCGAAGCCGATACAGATGCCGACGGGGCAGGTTCCAAAACAGACCGAAAATCGACCACTGGGTATTGTACCGTTCTTGGAAAGAATCGAGTCACTTCAAGAGGCATTGTAAGACCAAGCATGTCTCCTTCACCATGACTTGCTTATCAAATAATTTCAACCCCAATGATTTTTACCTTGATGTGCATTAGAACTCCACGTTCCAAGGGAAAGACAAAAGGAAAGGAAAGAAGGAGATAACTCCAAAACACCACTTACAAAATCAGCTCTATTAACAACTTCCGATGCTTCGTCACCGGTTCCGACGCCATCATTCGGATGCCCTGAAGAAGACTCATAGGTCAACTTGCAAGAAGGTTTTGTGAGTTCATCATCCACCTTCAGCTTCGTCGATGAGTTTTCTGATGCCCCATTAGGATTTGTAGCACATCTCGGTTTATCTTCGGGATCATTTCCATCAGAATCCCGGTTTGGCACAAGTCCATCATTCTCGTTCTTCTCATCGGAGACTTTCACAGAACAATCTAGCTTTGCTTTCTTATGTGATCTCTCATCTAACTCACCCAAATTCTCAATGGACTTCGATTTCTCATTACCTTTCAAATCTCTGTTCTCATCGGTTATCGCCATAGCAATCTCACCGGTATGTTTGTCGTCCGTATCAGAGTTATGAATGGAAGAGTGCTTTAGAGAACACATTTGGTTAAACAGAAATTGAACTGCAACAATTTCAGAAACAAGAACATCAACACGTAATACAACCCGCATTGCACAAGAAACCACAATGGAGTAACATTAGATGATTGAAGAATAAATACCATCAATTCCAGCAATTTTATTGTCCATCTTGTCCACGATAATGCATCGATTGACATCAAAAGTACGATAAAATACAAAGTCAGCCATTTGAAGGTCTTGATCCGAGGGTTGTGGATTTCTTCTATCCTTTGAAATGCAAACTACATTGCATTTTCCGGAAAGTGTCTCCTGTGTTAATGTACAGATATTAGTAGCTAATAAGATAAGTTGTCTGCTATTAAACTTACAAAAGCAAAAGACATATCTCAATGCTAAATGCTTATAAACAGGTATCAAACTATGAACAAAATTAATGTTTCAGATATGTACGCTTAAATGCTGAACCGCTTCTACCAAGATAATTATCCTCGAGGCCTAATTGAAATGGACATAAATTACCAGTTTCAAGAATAACAAGACTCGTAAACCGAATTCTGAACTAGAGATCACTTTGAAGCGCAACATATATGTCAAAACTCAAAAGTACCATGAGAGATTAAAACTCTTAGTCCATTGAGATTCACGATCTACCGAGTTCATGCAAGAAATTTAACAAGATCTAAACAGAGTAGCCAAAGGGGCATATTAACACTATGAATGGAGAACTCCTCAACTTGTCTAGGAAAAACTAAAAAGCAAAAGAAAACACAGTATACATAATGTCAATCACTACCAAAACTCAGATATCGGATTGTAAATACTACAACTAGCCACAAGCTACGTTGCTCAGAATCTGATAGTCAGACATGAACTGCGAAGATCCTCTACATATATGGAAAAACTTTGAAAATTCTAATTATATCATGTCTATCCAAATAACATAGACCGCAAATATGAACTACAATTATCGATTTTCAGAAAACACAGTATACATGTCAATCACTACCAAAACTCAGAAATCAGATTGTATATACCACAAGTAGCAACAAACTACGTTGCTCAGAATCTGATAGTCATGTCCAACACACGGATATGAACTGCAAAAACCATCCAAATACATGGAAAAACTTTGAAAAAATCCAACTATACCATGTCTATCCGAATAACATAAACCACAAATACGAATCACAATTATCGATTTCCGGAAAACGAAAGATGAAGTACCAAAACAAGTAATGAAATTCCAATTACCAAGGGGTTAACATTAGTTAGGCCTACTCCTTCACCGGATGCCAAAAAGACTTCATTGGGATGTGCCAATTCACCTACAAGATGACTTGAGATCTCACAAGGCCGGAAAAACCATAAAATTTTAACTCTCTTGGATTTATCAGGATTCTCCCAAATTTTTATAAGTTTGCCAATATAAGGCAATGGCTGGCCTGCCTTGTGAAGATAAACATTGTCATAAAGAGTATAATCAAGGCCATCATAAGTAAATGATTCATAAAACTGAATATCTTTATTTTTCCCACCGAATCCTCTCTTTTTACCCCATTTAAACAATTCAATGTTCTTGGTTTCTGCCATAGCAGGACTCTACTTTAACAGCACAACAAAACCTGCAAAACAAGAACAAAAATAATGGGAATATTCACATGTTTCTTTTTCAAAGATTACATAAGGAAAATCAAAGAACAAGAAGATGATGATTTACCCAAATTATTGATTAGAAAAAGATATATGATTGGAAATTAAAAACCTATACTTTGATTCACAGGAACCATCAAAGACGATTTTTCAAGAGACTACATTCCCAGGGAAACCAAAACCGCAATAAACCCTAATTTTGATCTTCTTAATGAAGCAAATACAGAGACTGTTTGGCGGGAAATTAACTTACGAGGGCAGAATTGCTTAGGGCTTTGGGAAAGCAGTTTTGTTGCCTCAATTTGGGATATTATTTGATAAACAATGTAACACTCCTTTGTTAAAAAAAAAAAAAAAAAATTGAATTGAAATTGAAAAGGGTAGACGTTGGGGGGAGTCGAACCCGCAACCTCCACTTGTTTTGGCCGTTACCCAGCCGTTTGAGCTAGCAGACTCTTAGTGCAAAGTTCCACAAAAATGTATTTGAACCCTTTTTTTTTGTGAACCCGAATTTATTAAGTCTCTGACTCCTCACCTACCAGCTTTAATGAAAATCAGATCCCAATAATACCTTTTTTTTTTCCCTCCCCGAAACCCTTCTTTTTTCTTCCTTGCCGGCGAGCTTGCAGCCGCGTCACCACCGTGCCATTCGTGACACCGCCGCCAGAGGTGTGTTCTCCGTCTCGTCGTGAGGTCGCCGTTACCGGTCACGCGCGCCCTCGAACAGCGGTGTACGGTGGAATGTCGATCTAAGTTCGGCAGTTTCGTGGGCCACGTCTGCCGCGTTTCCGGCCGAATCACCGCCGTTCTTGGCTCACCGTGGGCACGGCCGAGATCCTTGCGTCCGGATCTGCAAAACCTGAGCCTGCTGCCTCCGTTCGCCGCCGTTAAGCCCTTTGTCGGAGCTTCGACAGTTCCGAGACCCCTATTACATTTTCGGTAACTTTCGGCCTTTATCCGGCGATGTTTCGGTTGAATAATTTCGGGTTTAACATTGTGTAATCGAAAGGCTTTCTTTTCAGGTCAAAACGACATTTCGAGACTTTTCCGGCAAGATTCCGGTCGCCGCCGACGACCTTTCTGATAAGGGTAAGAAACGGGTCTGACTCGACCAATGGGCTCTCCGACCCGACCCGGCTGAGTTGAATCGCCGAGTCAGCTCAGTGAGTTGACCCGCCCGAGTTGACTCAGTTATCTTGACCCAGTTGACGGCTGACGTCATGCTGACGTCAGCGTTGACTTAAGCTGACATCATGCTGACATCAGCGTTGACTTTGACCAGAAAGTCAAATTTTTCGAAAAGGCCCTCTTTTATATTTTTCGACGTCCTGAGTCCGATTTTAAAGCCCATTTTATGAAATTCTAACCCGAAAGCCCTCAAATCTGACTTTAAACCTAAATCATGCATATGTACTAAATTGCTTAAATTAAAATGATATCAAGGTCGATTAAGGGTCTGATAAAGTGTATTAATTGTGTAAGGTGCTCGAGATATTTGTGATCAGTATCCAGCTCAGCCTAGCTCCTCTCGTTCCGCTCACCCTCACACTCCAGCTAATATAAGTATGAACTTGAACTCAGTGTATAAGAACAACTAAACCTTTAATTCACTATATGACCGATTAATTTTCTGTGATTTAGGACCTGACTCTACATCTGAGCGCTCCGAGGCTGGTGCCCGTTAGTTTACCCACCGACCGTATTTTGAGGTGTGTCCTATGTGTGCTACATCCTACTATATGAGTTGCATGCTTACTATATCTTGATGATTGACCAAATAACCAATGAAATATGAATGATATTATGTTGATAAAAGGTTGAATTGAACTAATGATTTCATACATTGTCTGCCTATTGTAAGTATGCTTGATCTAACCTTGCGTGTGACTGCTTGATATGGCTTAACATTGTATGTCTGTCTGACGTAATTGGTTTTGAAATCAGTAAACTTGATATATGATGATACGTTTTGCTTGCATAATGATGACGAATATGTTTGCTCAATGGTATGCCCGTTTATCTGTTGAAAGCATGAGTTTCTGTTTGTTACCCTGAATAGAACATATCTGCTATATGTATTCTGCTACTCATGTATGGAACCTGAACTCTGATTTCTGTCTGGGGTATACTTGGGATATGATACGAAGTCTCTGTCGGTACAACCCTGATCCAGCTGGTAAATCCTTATGGACTCAAGGTCTCCCCTTAGGTAGGTTCCGATGCTCTGGCACGGGTAAACCCTTATGGACCTAAGGCAGCCCCTTAGGTGGCACCTACGCCCATCGGGCCTAGGGTAAGTCCTTATGGATGCAGTTCTGGGGGACTGCATAATGGTGAAAGGTTGGAGGGTAGTTATTAGTGAACCTTTGTATGCTCTCAAACCATTGTTCTGATCTGTAACATGTTAATATGTTATACTTGATGTATACTTGTGATTGCTTGATCTGCACATATCGGAACACACTGAGCTCCCTAGCTCATGCTTTCCCCTCTTCCCCTTTCAGATACTTGCGACAGGCTACCCTGTGGACCCGAC
Source organism: Hibiscus trionum (assembly GCA_030270665.1). Lineage (NCBI taxonomy): Eukaryota > Viridiplantae > Streptophyta > Magnoliopsida > Malvales > Malvaceae > Hibiscus > Hibiscus trionum. Next base: position 39,994,096 of record BSYR01000022.1, read on the forward strand.
ATTTGGAGGATCGGCACATTTAGCGTCTAGTTGTTGTAATGTTCTTATCTTCCTAGCTGTCTGTTTTTGTGGGGTGACTCATGCCTATATTTTGATACGATATGTTATATACATTTTGGCGGATGTCGGCCATGATCTTATTTGACAACTTATGCTTTTCATCACTTATTTTGTAATACCTCGATGTTAAACTTCAACTTTCTATTTTGAGATGGATGAGAAAGTATCTTTGATGGTTTTGTAGTCGTTTTGGAACTATAATGGATATATCTTGCTTACATGTTTTGAAGTATGGGGTATAGCCACTATTAGGCGGAACTATACCAGTTTTTATATTTAAACAAAATTTGTGATATAAAGCCTAGTCATAGGTTGTGACCGCTCGGAGTTAGGTGAAACGCATAAGCGGGTCCGAGTGGTTACATTTATTGGTATCAGAGCTTTTGGTTTTAAAAACCTCGGACTGTGTACGAGTCCTTTTTACGCGATGTTGTAAAAGTTTCACAAAATATGTTTTGAAAAGAGCTAAGTCACCCTAGTTTTGTCTGCTCATTTGTGTTCGATTCTCCATTGCCATGAACTGATCCTAAGTTTATTCCTTGTAGAGACCCTCTGCTATGAGTGCCGTTCGAGGGCGACGACCTATCCGGAGGCGCGGTAGACCTGTACGGTTTGCCGATGCTGTGAATGACCCGGTGGATGAGCTACCTACTCCACCCACCGCCCCTGGTCCTACTGAGCCTTCTGCCCATTCTGGTCCTGCTGTAGAGTCTGCTTCTCAGCCTACCCCTGGGATCGATGTGTCTACTCCGGTTAGAGGAGTACCGTCTTCTTCTGAGCTTCCCACATTGGTTACCGACGAAGCCCTCAGTAGTCAATTTTTGCAGCTGATATCTGGTGCTGTTAGGGCAGCCGGTATTATTCCTGAGGTTCCCATCTCTCAGACTCTGATCACAAATGGGGCGAGGACTTTCGACGGCCCTACAGGTGGAGCCCCTATCGAGGCTGAAGAGTGGCTCCACGATTTAGAGAGACGTATGGATTCCTTGGGTCTTGAGCCACCCAAGAGATATTTAGGGGCTGTCTCTATGCTATATGGGAATGCCCGCACTTGGTGGGATTCTGTGGTCAGTAGCGTTCCTGCAGCTCGTCTGACTTGGGACTTCTTCAAGGAGCACTTCAAGAGCCGTTTTGTTGGCGAGCGTTATATGAGACAGATGCAAGATCGGTTCAGGACTTTGACTCAGGGAGATATGTCAGTATCAGAGTATGAGACAGAGTTTTTGGGCTTACTCAGGTTCGGGGCTAGCTTAGTGCCCACTGAGAAAGAGAAGTGCCGCAAGTTTGTGATGGGGCTGAGGTACGAGCTGTGTGTGCATGTTGTCGGACACCTGGATAAGGACTTCGACACCTTAGTAGAGAAAGCTAAAGATCTTGAGGAGGTTGAGCTAGCAGCTGCTGGAAGAGCTAGAGTTGATCGTGAGCGATCTAAGAGGCCCCCTTTTCCTGAGTCCTCCACCCGGTGGGATTCTGTGGTCAGTAGCGTTCCTGCAGCTCGTCTGACTTGGGACTTCTTCAAGGAGCGCTTCAAGAGCCGTTTTGTTGGCGAGCGTTATATGAGACAGATGCAAGATCGGTTCAGGACTTTGACTCAGGGAGATATGTCAGTATCAGAGTATGAGATAGAGTTTTTGGGCTTACTCAGGTTCGGGGCTAGCTTAGTGCCCACTGAGAAAGAGAAGTGCCGCAAGTTTGTGATGGGGCTGAGGTACGAGCTGTGTGTGCATGTTGTCGGACACCTGGATAAGGACTTCGACACCTTAGTAGAGAAAGCTAAAGATCTTGAGGAGGTTGAGCTAGCAGCTGCTGGAGGAGCTAGAGTTGATCGTGAGCGATCTAAGAGGCCCCCTTTTCCTGAGTCCTCCACCCGCCCTGGTAAGAGGAACCGTACTTCTGGCCATCAGAGAGGCAATTTTGGATCTAGACCCGATTCTTCTTCGGCCCCGGTTGCTAGTAGAGGTGATTCATCTGGTTTCACCCCTATGCCCCTTTGTGTGCACTGTGATAAGCGCCATGGGGGCGAGTGCAGGAAGAAGGCTGGTACATGTTTCCGTTGTGGGTCTGGAGGTCACTTCCTGAAGAATTGTCCTGTCTCATCGTCTGCACCTCGGGTTTCCTCTCAGACTCCCACCCCCTCACAGACTTCGGTACAGACTCCTGCTAGAGGTCGTAGTCAGAGTAGACCATCTGCATCTGCTGCTAGGTCCGATTCTAGAGCCCGATCCCATCAGAGTGGAGGACCTGTTTTATCTGAGGCTAGGCAGCCTGCTCTCGTTTATGCCACCAGACGTCGAGATGATAGAGATGAGCCGGATGTTATAGCAGGTACTTTTACCATTTTCTCTGCTCCATACTTTGCATTGCTCGATAATGGTTCTACACACTCTTACATTTCGAGATCTGTTTCTCGAGACCTTCCGATTCCTGTCGAAGCCACAGAAAATGTTCTTACAATTATGAGCCCTGTTGGTTAATCTGTGTCTGTGGATAATGTGTTTAGGCGTTGTCCTCTTGAGGTTCAAGGGGAAATCTTTCTGGCTGATCTTATGGAGCTTCCAATGGAGGAGTTCGATCTGATCTTGGGTATGGATTGGTTGACCGAGCATCGGGTTAACCTTGATTGTGAATTAAAAAGGGCAACCTTAAGGACTTCTGATGGTCAGTCAGTAGTTCTAATCGGTGAACGTCGAGGTTATTTGTCTAATGTAGTATCTGCTCTGACCGTCGATAGAATGATTCGGAAGGGATATGAGACCTTCATTGCTTGTCTTCTGAATACGAAGGGTTCTCTATCCAAGATTGAAGAAATTCACACTGTCAGCGAATTTCTTGATGTCTTTCCCGAAGAGTTGTCCGGGTTACCTCCGGATAGGGATGTTGAGTTTGAGATTGAGACTTATCCGGGGTCTGCACATGTATCCATGAATCCCTATCGTATGGCCCCTAAAGAGCTTAAGGAGTTGAAAATTCAGTTGCAAGAGCTGCTTGATCGAGGTTTCATTCGACCTAGCTCTTCACCTTGGGGAGCTCCAGTCCTCTTCGTCAAGAAGAAAGATGGTTCACTTCGATTATGCATTGATTATCGAAAGTTGAACAAGATGACAGTTAAGAACAAATACCCGTTACCCAGAATCGACGATTTGTTTGATCAATTTCGGGGAGCCACAATTTTCTCAAAGATTGATCTTCGGTCTGGATACTATCAACTGAAGATAAAGGGTTCTGATGTTGCGAAGACAGCTATCCGCACTAGATATGGGCACTATGAGTTTCTTGTGATGCCTTTTGGTTTGACCAATGCACCTGCGGCCTTCATGGACATGATGAACCGTGTGTTCCGACCTTATATAGACCAGTTTGTGGTGGTGTTTATTGATGATATCTTGGTTTATTCTCGGACCGAATCTAAGCATGTTGAGCACTTGAAGATTGTTTTGCAAACTTTGAGAGAGCATCGTTTGTATGCTAAGCTGAGCAAATGCGAATTTTGGCTCAAAGAGGTAACATTTCTGGGGCATGTTGTGTCAGCTCGAGGTATTCAGGTCGATCCCTGTAAGATCGAGGCTATCACCAGTTGGAAGCAACCTAAGAATATCTCAGAGATCCGTAGCTTTCTGGGTTTAGCTGGTTACTACCGACGCTTTGTCGAGGGTTTCTCCATCATTGCTGCCCCTCTAACGAAGCTGTTGAGGAAGAGTATTCCTTTTGTTTGGGCTGATGCACAACAGACCAGCTTTGAGAAATTAAAGACAACTCTGACACAAGCTCCAGTCCTGACACAACCCGAGTCGAGAAAGGACTTCTTGGTCTATAGCGATGCCTCACATTCTGGGCTTGGTTGTGTACTGATGCAGGAGGGGAAGGTGATTGCTTATGCCTCACGTCAGTTACGACCACATGAGTGCAACTATCCCACCCACGACCTTGAGTTAGCTGCAGTGGTCTTTGCCTTGAAGATCTGGAGGCACTATCTCTACGGAGAGAAGTGCTACATCTATACTGATCACAAGAGCCTGAAATACCTCCTTACTCAAAAAGAGCTAAACCTGAGACAACGTCGTTGGCTTGAACTTCTTAAGGATTATGATTGTGAGATTGAGTATCATCCAGGGAAGGCCAACGTTGTTGCCGATGCCTTGAGCCGCAAGGCTATCTCAGACTTGAGGTCCTTGTTTGCCAGGATAAGTATTTTTGATGATGGCAGCTTATTGGCTAAATTGCAAGTTAAGCCGACCTTGGCCGAAGAGATCAAGGCCAAACAGCGTTTAGACAATTCCTTACTCCCAGTCATACAACATGTGGAACAAGGTCCCACGACTGCCTACGTTTTTGATCAAGATGGTGTTCTGTGCTTCAAGGGTCGTTATTGTGTGCCTGATGATACTGACCTAAAGCGAGCCATCCTTAGTGAGGCTCATAGCAGTCCTTATGCTATGCATCCCGGTGGTGATAAGATGTATCAGAACTTGAGACAGAGGTACCGTTGGGTTGGCATGAAAAAGGATATCTCTGATTATGTATCTCGGTGCATGACTTGTCAGCAGGTTAAGGCAGAACATCAGCACCCATCTGGTTTGCTACAACCCATTAAGATTCCGGAGTGGAAATGAGAGCGTGTCACTATGGATTTTGTTACCGGGTTACTTCTGACTCCTTCCAAGAAGGATTCTGTCTGGGTTGTTGATCGACTCACCAAGTCAGCTCACTTTATTCCTGTCCGAGTTACCTACTCTCTTGAGAAGCTAGCTAGGTTATACATCTCTGAGATCATCAGATTGCATGGGGTACCCTTATCCATCATATCCGATCGGGATCCGAGGTTCACTTCTCATTTCTGGTCTGCTTTGCATAATGCTCTAGGTACACGATTGAACTTTAGTACATCTTTCCACCCACAGACCGATGGTCAGTCTGAAAGGGTAATTCAAATTCTAGAAGATATGTTGAGGGGTTGTGTGATCGACTTCCGCGGTAGTTGGGAAGATTTCTTGCCCTTGGCTGAGTTTGCTTATAATAATAGCTATCAAGCTAGTATTCGCATGGCCCCCTATGAAGCTGTATGGTCGTAAGTGTCGAACTCCTATCTGTTGGACCGAACTGTATGATAAGAAGATTTTGGGTCCAGAATTGGTCCAAGAGACTGAAGAGACTGTCAGATTAATCCGTGATCTCCTGAAAGAGGCCTTTGATAGGCAGAAATCTTATGCTGATCGGAGAAGAAATGATATTGAGTTTGAGGTCGGTGATCAAGTCTTTCTGAAAGTATCTCCATGGAAGAAAGTTTTAAGATTTAGAAAAAAGGGTAAGCTGAGCCCGAGATTCATTGGGCCGTACCGTATTTTGAAGAGAGTTGGGCCAGTTGCCTATCAGCTTGAGTTGCCTCCTCAGCTCAACCGTATTCACGATGTTTTTCATGTGTCTATGTTGAGACAGTACCATCCAGATCCGAGTCATGTGATCCAGGTTCAGGATGTAGAGTTGAGACCGGACTTGTCCTACGAGGAGAAACCGATTCAGATCTTGGATTTTGATGAGAGAGTTCTGAGAAACCGACGCATTCCGATGGTTAAAGTTCAGTGGAGAAATCGGAGCCCCAGCGAGGCTACTTGGGAAGTTGAAGGACCCATGAGAGAACAGTTCCCACATCTGTTTAATTCAGGTAAATTTCGAGGACGAAATTCCTTTTAGGAGGGGAGAGTTGTAACACTCCTTTGTTAAAAAAAAATTGAATTGAAATTGAAAAGGGTAGACGTTGGGGGGAGTCGAACCCGCAACCTCCCCTTGTTTTGGCCGTTACCCAGCCGTTTGAGCTAGCAAGCTCTTAGTGCAAAGTTCCCCAAAAATTTATTTGAACCTTTTTTTTTTTGTGAACCCGAATTTATTAAGTCTCTGACTCCTCACCTACCAGCTTTAATGAAAATCAGATCCCAATAATACCTTTTTTTTCCCTCCCCGAAACCCTTCTTTTTTCTTCCTTGCCGGCGAGCTTGCAGCCGCGTCACCACCGTGCCGTTCGTGACACCGTCGCCAGAGGTGTGTTCTCCGTCTCGTCGTGAGGTCGCCGTTACCGGTCACGCGCGCCCTCGAACAGCGGTGTACGGTGGAATGTCGATCTAAGTTCGGCAGTTTCGTGGGCCACGTCTGCCGCGTTTCCGGCCGAATCACCGCCGTTCTTGGCTCACCGTGGGCACGGCCGAGATCCTTGCGTCCGGATCTGCAAAACCTGAGCCTGCTGCCTCCGTTCGCCGCCGTTAAGCCCTTCGTCGGAGCTTCGACAGTTCCGAGACCCCTATTACATTTTCGGTAACTTTCGGCCTTTATCCGGTGATGTTTCGGTTGAATAATTTCGAGTTTAACATTGTGTAATCGAAAGGCTTTCTTTTTAGGTCAAAACGACATTTCGAGACTTTTCCGGCGAGATTCCGGTCGTCGCCGACGACCTTTCTGATAAGGGTAAGAAACGGGTCTGACTCGACCCATGGGCTCTCCGACCCGACCCGGCTGAGTTGAATCGCCGAGTCAGCTCAGTGAGTTGACTCGCCCGAGTTGACTCAGTTATCTTGACCCAGTTGACGGGTGACGTCATGCTGATGTCAGCGTTGACTTATACTGACGTCATGCTGACGTCAGCGTTGACTTTGACCAGAAAGTCAAATTTTTCGAAAAGGCCCTCTTTTATATTTTTCAACGTTCTGAGTCCGATTTTAAAGCCCATTTTATGAAATTCTAACCCGAAAGCCCTCAAATCTGACTTTAAACCTAAATCTTGCATATGTACTAAATTGCTTAAATTAAAATGATAATAAGGTCGATTAAGGGTCTGATAAAGTGTATTAATTGTGTAAGGTGCTCGAGATATTTGTGATCAGTATCCAGCTCAGCCTAGCTCCTCTCGTTCCGCTCACCCTCACACTCCAGCTAATATAAGTATGAACTTGAACTCAGTGTATAAGAACAACTAAACCTTTAATTCACTATATGACCGATTAATTTTCTGTGATTTAGGACCTGACTCTACATCTGAGCGCTCCGAGGCTGGTGCCCGTTAGTTTACCCACCGACCGTATTTTGAGGTGTGTCCTATGTGTGCTACATCCTACTATATGAGTTGCATGCTTACTATATCTTGATGATTGACCAAATAACCAATGAAATATGAATGATATTATGTTGATAAAAGGTTGAATTGAACTAATGATTTCATACATTGTCTGCCTATTGTAAGTATGCTTGATCTAACCTTGCGTGTGACTGCTTGATATGGCTTAACATTGTATGTCTGTCTGACGTAATTGGTTTTGAAATCAGTAAACTTGATATATGATGATACGTTTTGCTTGCATAATGATGACGAATATGTTTGCTCAATGGTATGCCCGTTTATCTGTTGATAGCATGAGTTTCTGTTTGTTACCCTGAATAGAACATGTCTGCTATATGTATTCTGCTACTCATGTATGGAACCTGAACTCTGATTTCTGTCTGGGGTATACTTGGGATATGATACGAAGTCTCTGTCGGTACAACCCTGATCCAGCTGGTAAATCCTTATGGACTCAAGGTCTCCCCTTGGGTAGGTTCCGATGCTCTGGCACGGGTAAACCCTTATGGACCTAAGGCAGCCCCTTAGGTGGCACCTACGCCCATCGGGCCTAGGGTAAGTCCTTATGGATGCAGTTCTGGGGGACTGCATAATGGTGAAAGGTTGGAGGGTAGTTATTAGTGAACCTTTGTATGCTCTCAAACCATTGTTCTGATCTGTAACATGTTAATATGTTATACTTGATGTATACTTGTGATTGCTTGATCTGCACATATCGGAACACACTGAGCTCCCTAGCTCATGCTTTCCCCTCTTCCCCTTTCAGATACTTGCGACAGGCTACCCTGTGGACCCGGCATTTGGAGGATCGGCACATTTAGCGTCTAGTTGTTGTAATGTTCTTATCTTCCTAGCTGTCTGTTTTTGTGGGGTGACTCATGCCTATATTTTGATACGATATGTTATATACATTTTGGCGGATGTCGGCCATGATCTTATTTGACAACTTATGCTTTTCATAACTTATTTTGTAATACCTCGATGTTAAACTTCAACTTTCTATTTTGAGATGGATGAGAAAGTATCTTTGATGGTTTTGTAGTCGTTTTGGAACTATAATGGATATATCTTGCTTACAGGTTTTGAAGTATGGGGTATAGCCACTATTAGGCCGAACTATACCAGTTTTTATATTTAAACAAAATTTGTGATATAAAGCCTAGTCATAGGTTGTGACCGCTCAGAGTTAGGTGAAACACATAAGCGGGTCTGGGTGGTTACAAACAAGCTATTTAAATTCAAAGTCTATTTTAATTTTAAACCCTAAATCATTATAATTGACATTAAATTAAATATTTTATATAATCTATGATTATTCCCTGCACTAGGATAAGAAAAAAAATTCCGTAAACACATCAGTTTTAGGCTTGATATAATTTCGTAAATCATATTAAAAATAAGGGTAAAGTATGTCAGGTACCACCGAATTATAGTGTATGACCTGTTTTTACCATCAACGTTTCAATTGGTCCAAAACTATCATTAACGTTTAATATCTGATCAAATTATACTATCCCTCCATTAAATCATGGACGGCGTGGTGACGTGGACTAAGAAAACCGTAACGATGCTGACTGTGTGCCTTATATATTATTATTTATTCCACATCATTAAAAAATAAAAAATAAAAACCCTTTCGGTAATTTTCCAGCAAAGTCGAGAGATAAACCTCCCTGAGCTCCGGTCCCCGGTCAAGCTTCCTTCCGACCACCCACTTCAACTCATTGAATCCAACGCTTCGAATAAGCGGCACGTACACCTCCTCCAACTGCTCCCCAGCACAAAAGAAATGATTCAACCAAAACAAACCTCCCGACCTTAACACCCTGTAAACATCAAACACCGGTCAAGCTTATGTTTCTTTCCATCATTTTCACAGCGAAGGTCGCCACCCCACCGCCGATATCCAGCCTTATTCGGACCGTACCAGGTTTTCTCGTCGCCAGCACTTCGTCGATGCCAAAGTTAAGTCCATCGTCGGGTGTCGTCCAACGAGTTCTCTCGCAGCCTTTAAGATCAAAGCAATCCTTGCAATCGTTGAAGCCCTTTTGCTTCTTCTTTCGATTGATCAAGCAAGTGTAGTTCTTACAAGAATAAGTTGTCCATACGACTGATGAATCGGGTGGCATTGTCCATAGGCTGAGTGGTAACGGATAAGGTTCGGGGTATCGAAACGGAGCGGCGGGTCGGCAACGGCGACGAGGCAGTGGCTCGCAGCCCTTGAGGAGGAGTTTCTGGGCAAGAAGCTCATCGTCGGGAAAAGAACCATTAACGTTGTAAGACATATAACATCGGAGTTCATCGGGGAAGAGAGTGCATGTGCGTCCCACGGGAGAATAGATTGTATCGGAGCCGAAATTTACGTTGAATCCTAAAGGGAGTGACTGTTGAGAAACGAAGGTGAGTAACTCGTCGGATTGTGAAGTAAGTTGGCCGGAAAAGCTGGCTCGGTCGTCAGTGGCAGGGAATGCGGCGGTGGAAGTGAGGGATCGGAGAGAACAAGAAGAGTAAAGAGAGAAAGATAGGAACAAAGTGAGGAGATTTGTCGACAAAAAAAGGAAAAAGAAACAGAGATTGGGATTAAGAGTGTTGGACTTTGGAGGGGAATCCATTGGTGTTGCTCTTCGACCATCTGTATATAATACAATATTGCGACAGTACTCGGGTTCTAATAAACCCTCACACTTCGTAACAGGGCAATTTATACCCGTAATGTTGTCTTGTAATTTGGAAGCAACGTATTTGATCATGCAATCGGTACAGTAAGCGTGAGAGCAGCCTTTTATGTTAAACAATTGGTTTGCTTGTTTCGGTTCGACGCAGATTTCGCAGATAAACGATGGGTATCGGTTAGCTTTGGAGTTTGATGACTCCCCGGTGAAGGGTTTCTTTCCTTTTTCACGTTTTTTAGTGTTTGGGGGCTCGGAATCATCATTGCAGTAGGCTATGGTGGAAAGCTTGATGGCAAGTCGGAGCTCTTGTTCTTCAGTGTACTGTTCAACAGAGATTGCGTTGTTTTTGGAGTTGCCTTTGTCTTTAATGGGTGTAAAACAAAATGAATCGCTTTCGAGGTCAAAGATCTCAATCCCCTGTGGAAATTCTGGTCTTTTTCGCTTCTTTATTGATATTCCTTCATTGATGGGATGGACGGCCATGATGAAAAAAATTATGGAACAAGAAGAAACGACACTGTTTTGAAAACCCAAAAGGGTTTTTTATTTTTTATTTTTTAATGATGTGAAATAAATAATAATATATAGGGTACACAGTCAGCACCGTTACGGTTTTTTTAGTCCATGTCACCACGCCGTCCATGATTTAACGGAGGGATGGTATAATTTGATCAGATATTAAACGTTAATGATAGTTTTGGACCAATTGAAACGTTGATGGTAAAAACAGGCCAGACACTATAGTTCGGTGGTACCTGGCATACTTTACCCTAAAAATAAATATATAAATAATAAATTAATATATAAATCTTTCAAATATTCTTATTAATGTTATATTAAAAATATTTTCATAATCTAATTAATATTAATAGATATAAAATATTAATAATTAATAAACTATTCAAACAAATATCGAATATAATCATGTTCTTATATGTCATTTTGCTTGCTTAAATAATCAAATAACTATCAGCTATCAATTAATTTTACTAAACAATTTTATACAATCGGTTAATCAAATCAGCTAATGCAATAACATATCAGCTATCAACTAATATAATCCGCTATAAGTTAATTTAATCCGCTATCAGCTAATTGCTAAACAAGTTATTAAGCTTCTTTATACCAAATTCATTTAAATTTGTTTAACCTAAAACACTATGGAAGAAATAATAGCTGAAGTTTTGGGTCTGGCCCAATGACTGTAACTTTCCATGTTCCCTAATCTGTGGTCCATGGGCCTAAAACTGGGCCTCATTTTATATTAAGAGGAAAAAAAAACACACCCAAAGTTTCCTCTGGGCATTACTTTTCACTAGCTTAGAAAAAAATTTAAAACTATTTGTTCACTCTTCTACAGCTAGCTATTTTGTTTTGAATAAATATACATTTTCCATTTATTTTTTTTGTTTAATTAGATATCTAAACTTTATTTTTAAAATTTAAATTATTTTTTATTTTTTTGTCTAATTAAGTACCTGAATTTAACTTCATAGTTCAGATAAGTCGTTTAACGTAAGTATTGTTTTGAACTAAAAAGTCAAGTTCATGTATCAATTGGAATTAAGAACCCAAGTTCTAGTACCTAATTGAGCAAAATACACTTTGGCCTTGCTTAGTATGAATGATGAAAATGAGAAATGATGAAAAATTAATTAATTAAATGGTTAAAATTTAAAATAAGAAAGTGGTTAATTAGTTACTTGAACTTGGTTTCCATCCTTTTTTTCATCATTCGTACCAAAAGGGCCAAAGTGTCATTTCATTACTTAGGTACTTGAACTTGGTTTCTTGGTTCAATTCAGTACTTAATTTTTTTTTTCAATCGGTACATAAACTTGACTTTTTAGTCTAAAATGATGCTTATGTTAAATTATTTGAACTATGAACCAGATTCAAATACTTAATTGGATAAAAAAAGGCTTGGACGCCAAATTAAATTTCGAGATTATATTTAGGTACTTAATTGGTTAATTGGAGGAGAGAATTATATCAACAAAATTCGAACCATGATCAACGAAGTGTCAATAAAAGACCTTAATTACTAATCACGAGATTTGGATGAGATGGTAAAAGTCTCTCCTATCTTAATCAATGGTTGAGGGTTCGATATTTGTTTTGGGTATGAAATTACTTTAAAACTTGCGACAACGTTTATCCCTAACATAAACCAACAAAAATCAGAAAATTAATCATTAGACTTATTTTGATGAATATTTAGAAAATAAAGAAAATCCAATCACTACACGTTATTGAGAGAAGAAAAAAAAAGAAAGAAGGAATTTTTTAAAAGAAGAAAATCCAATAAATGTACCTTTTTAGGCCAGTTAAAAGTGTTATTTTAGTGCTCATCCCCTTGTGTTCTGGTGACAAAGGTAGATGTTTATCATCTTTTGGGACTCGGGTTCGACACCAGTAATGCTATGTTGTGTGTGCCGTCTTTGAAAAAACTAAGAAAGTTGAACAAATACTATACTTGCATTACACTAGCATATTCAAAAAAAAGAAGTGTTATTTTAGCCAATGTAGGTTATTGCTTTTCAGTTCATATGCATACACATGCATATTCAGTATCTAACCTAAACTCTAAATACCAACTATGATAAAAAAAAAACCCCTCAAAATGCCAACATTTGGTTTGAATTCATTGGCTATTGGCAATTGGTAATTAGGGTTATATTAGACGCGAAAAAACTTGGTTAAAAAGATTCAAATAAAGTTTGAGTTTTAAAATAAGACTTAAATAATTAAAAAAATCTGTAATTTGTAGATCAGTTTTCAAGTTCAAGTCGAATCCTTCAATTTACCTAATATATAGTATATCACATATGAATATATATATATATATATATATATATATATATATATATATATATATATATATATATGCATATCGTATATGTTTATAGAAAACCGTTTAAATTAGAATCAATTAGTACCATAATATATAGTTAAATTTAAATAGAAACTCAAACAACTCAACTTAATATGAATTTTGTAATCTCGACTGAATCGAATACTCACTTTATTGACCATATCCTTTTACATCTAATCCTATCTAGAGAAAATGGTGGGATAAGCGCACTATCATCTTTGTTTTTGAGTTGATTCAGGTGTACCTGAAACCCCCATTTCCCCCTCTCCCCACTAATCTCTCATTTTTATTTGTCTTTTTTATTAAAAAAAAAACCCTAATTGTTTCATCCACATTTGCTTTGGTGGGGGATTTTTGTCATCCACTCATAACAATGAAAAACAAAACCTAATTCCTTTTTTTTCCTAAAAAAAAAGAAATTAGCAATGGATTTTGGAAATCAACTTGAGTTGATCTTGCTTGGCAAACCATCATTGGTGGGGCGGTTTTAAGATGCTAATTTTATTTTTAGGACGGAATAAAAAAAATAGATTATGGTACTAGAATTTAGAAAATTTTACAAAGAATAGTTTTTAAGTGGGTAGGGGCAAACATGGGTAGAGTGTTTATTATTCGGTTTCAAATGAATTAATCGACTGAAGTAAAATTTATTCAGTTAATCAGATGTTTGATCGTAAAAGATTTTTAATTTGATTATCAGTTAATTCGGTTCGAAACTGGTTAATTAACCGAATTAATAAAAAATATGAAATATTTAATAATTTGTGTATATTAAATATATATTTTAAGCCTAGAGCTATTAAGATGTCAAATGACCCAACTAATTCGTATATATTATCTACAAAATAAGTGGTGAATGTGAACTTATATTTAATCTATACTTTTTGTAGTTTCAAACAAAATAAACTTGTGCACAATTAAGGAGGAGTGTGTAAAGCTTTTCTCCATTTCATCATAAAAAAACTATCCATTGCTAATGATGCTTTTCATTTATTTATTTTAATAAAATAGTGTTAATCAAGTTTAGCATAACATTATTTTCAAAGTTGGTGTTCTCTTTAATAAAATAATGCTAATCAAGTTTAGCATAACATTCAAAACAATATTCATTTTAAAGTTTTTGCAAAACCCATATCACTTAAACTAATTTAGTATTCAATTTCACTTTGTTTACACTCTTTTTTACATGATTTTATATAACTATTAATATTTATTCATTGACCGGCTAATCCATATTAAACATTATATAAGCTTACATGGGGTGACCCTCTAAAATCAATTTATTTCATTCACAACTCTAAAATTTCTATCATTGACCTTACTTAAGTGGCTTAGTGTATCATCTTTCGTTAAATCGATTGATAGTTAATTTTTTGATCAAATTTCTTAATAGACAATGACAATTTTCAAGATAGTCCTAGTATTTAATTTACCCTCAGTTGCCTTTTAAAGTGGTTATATTTTGATTTTTTTCCCTTTGAAGGAATTTTTTTTTGAATGGTCTAAAGGTGATTACAAGGTAATATATGTTTATACATATTCTTAACTCCTTGACAATGCGCATAGACTTTGTAGACAAAGCGAATTAAACTTGTATCTCCTAAAATAAACATCATCCGTTTTTCCACTGGAACATTTGTTATGTTCTTGTTGAAGGAATTATTTTTTTTAAATGGTCTAAAGGTGATTACAAGGTAGTATCTGTTCATACATATTTTAAACTATTTGACAATGTGCATAGACTTTATAGACAAAACGAACTGAACTCGTGTCTTTTAAAATAAACACCATCCGCTTTTTCACTGTAACACTTGTTATGTTCTTTTTGAAGGAATTAATAAACTAAAGAAACAATTGACAATTGGATGAGAAACACTTAATGCTTAGCAAAAAAAACTCAAGGTTCGTGAACTACAATTACATGGAAATGATAACAAATGGACTTCATCGAAAGGAAAAGGAATTTCCCAAGTTATGAAACGATAACGAGAAAGATTAATGATTAGATTTGATTTATTTTATTTCTTCATACGGATTAATGATTGAATGTTCATTGTTTGATATATATATATATATATATTATGTAAAATGTATTTAAATATTTAATTTTTAGATAGTTGGATGAAGATAAATTGATGAATAAGATTATCTTTTTTTCTTCTTAATAATCTATTCATTTTTTACTATTAATTTCAGTCACCTATTTATCTTCACCTAACAGTAAAAAAAGTGTAAAACTTTTAAGTTTTACATAGCGTAAGAAATCTTACACACGCACACACACACTAATTTATAATCATTGAAATAATAAAATGGAGTGAACCTATACTTTAAACTAGAGGTGGCAAACGGGTCAATCGGTTCGGGTTCGGTTCAGGTCATTTCAGTTTTGGTTATTTCGGGTCTGATATTTTCGGTTCAGATTCGATTTCGGTTTCGGTTCAGTTTTAGTTTAGTTCGGGTCTATTGTGTTTTGGGTCATTTCGGGTCGGTTGATTTTCGGGTCGGTTAATTTAGGTTCGGTTGATTTCGGTTCGGTTATTTTCGGTTCAATGAGAGATCATTCGATTTTAATCAAATTTTTAGGTTGGTCAGATTTTTACACCCTATATATAACTTTATAAAGTCAATATATTTGACATTTTAGTGACTTGTGCGGCTGTTCATATTTTATCTTTCTTTATTTCTATTAATCAGGTCCATTCGGTTCGGGTCTATTCGGTTCGAGTCTATTCGGTTCGGGTCCATTCAGTTCAACTAAATTTGATTCAGTTTCGGTTCGGTTTATTTCAAATTTCAGATCAGATTTCGGGTTAATTTTCAGTTTTGGTTCGGATCTGAGTTCGAATAATTCGGTTCGGATTTCGGGTCAAGTTTGCGATCTACTTTAAACGTAGTATTGAGGTTGGGACAAAGTACACTTTATATCATGGAGAAAAGCCAAGTTCCCACGACTGTCTAATCAAAGCTTGGAGAAGTGATTAAAAAACTAAGACAGAAAGAAGCTTTGAAAGAGTGGGAAAAATGGCCCAGATTCTCTGTTTTATTCATATATATATATATATATATATATATATATATATATATATATTACATGTTACAGTTTTTTAAGTTTTACACGTTACTTGGATCGCTGGATGAAAAATGAATAGTTAGTTAAGATTAACTCCTTACTCTCTTTTTTCAAGTGATAATCTTCACATATTCTACTGTTAATCTTAGTTATTACTTTCACTTATCCAACATATATATATATATATAGTGTGTTGCAATGGAGTGGAAGATCACGATTCACACATAAAGCTAAGATTCTTCTCCCCCAAAATTAAACCATTGGCCTACTGAAATCTTGCTGTAATTTCTTCTCAGATCAGCATGTCTTTATCAGATAGATACATCAAATGTGGCACAATGATTTTTCTGATGGAACCCAAAGTTTTCCTTTGTGTTTTGCTTTTAAATAAAGGGCTTCCAAAAGCTCATCTTTGAACTTATATATATATATATATATGATCGTCTTACATCACGTAAAATTTTTAAATTTTATACTTTTTTAGACTGTTAGATGAGCCATAAGTGGAACAGAAATTCTATGTTTTTTTGTGTTTATATTTATGTCTCAATATATAAAAATTAAGTTTAGAGTTTATGATTAAGGTTTAAGGCTAGAGTTTAAGATTAAAATTTAGTGTAGTTTTTAGGGTTCATGGTTTAAGATTTAGTATTTATAATTTAGGGTTAGGGCTTAGGATATTATTTTTAGTGTTGGGGCACAAATAGGGACACCAACAGATATTTTTGTTTTGAACGAGTGCAAATGGATGACTGAAATTAATAATAGGGAACAAAGAGATTTTCCATTCAGCTCCTCCTTGCGTGGATGAGATGTTACAGGCGGACTCGATCGATGTTCTTGACTTACCTGGAGATTAGTCGGCCACCATAGCACATGCAGGTTGTCTAGTTGCAAACATTCGAGGAGAGAAGCATATTTTAAAAAAGAGAACATTTCCACTTATGCAAATTGACGGTCCACACCACATGGCCTAATGTAATCTCGACCTAATTTTATTATTTTATGTCAACATTACACTACCACCTTTCATCATATCTAAATATGGTATAGCACATAGAATTCTAATTTAATTGATCTTTTGCAAACTCCATTTCCATTTTCAATAGGAAAATGCCTACTAGCTCTACCAATATGAAAAGGCTGCATTTTTATGATATTTTTAGCTTCAAAAAGGCAATATTGAAGACAAGATTGTAATACCCCTTTTTCTTCTATTTGTTGAAGTATTTAATTATGATATTTTTATTATTATTTATTTATTTCTTTTCTTATAATAGATTGTGAATAATGTTAATCAAGAAAGATCTTCCAATCTTCACAATGAAGCGTTGAACTTTTTATTTGATTGTGCTTAATCATGCTACAATATCACACCACCTTTTCCCATTAAATCACAAAATATCCAAAAGTGTTTTGCTTTAATTACTTTAATTTTCTTCTTTCCTACCCCACTAATTTCCATGATGATTAGATTCTATATCTCGTTTCACTAATCACACTAATAATTAAATTGCTAATGACATGTTTAGGAAATAATTACATTTTGCTTCCCTTCCTAAATCTTTATCTAATCAAAGTACTACCAACTACAAGTTGGTTTATCAGGTGATACACAAGGACAGAGTCAAGAATTAAGATAATGGGACAAAATATAATAAATAATAAAATAGGAGGGACAAAGTTTAAATAAATTGAAAATTGAGGGTCTAAATAAGTAGAAAATCCCTATTATATTTTTTAGTAAATAAAATTTGGGGCAACATATAATTAGATTTTTTTACCGAAAGACATGTCTAATAATTTGTGTAACGTCCCTGCTTTTATATCTCAAAATATCTCTTCATTTTTTATGTGAGATTTATATCACGGGACAAGGTATAATTAACCATAAACATAAGACAGGAAAAGTTCTGTTGAGTGGATCACACGAATGATAATAACCAAGAGGGGGGGTGAATTGGAATTTTTAACGATGTTGTAACGGAAATTGCAACTTAAAAATATTGACACGGGAATTTAGAGTGGTTCAAGTTCACCAACCGAACTCTACATCCACTACCTTAGTCTCACCAAGGATTTCCAACAATTTCCACTAAATTGTTCGTCCCCTTTTTCCAGGACAATGAGGCAACCTTTACAATTTCGGTTAATTTTTCTACCCAAAAATTAACCCAATCCTCACACAATAGAACAAAGAAATTCGGTGGCTAATAAGGTATCTCTCAATA
Source organism: Hibiscus trionum (assembly GCA_030270665.1). Classification (NCBI taxonomy): domain Eukaryota; kingdom Viridiplantae; phylum Streptophyta; class Magnoliopsida; order Malvales; family Malvaceae; genus Hibiscus; species Hibiscus trionum. The sequence goes on from BSYR01000022.1 coordinate 40,012,109, forward strand.
CAAATGATAGCCCAATATCAAGCACTCAACCCAATTGAACAAAATAGAAATGAAGGATACAATTGGGGTTTCTAGACAAAGTAGGATTTTTGCACAAATGCTTGGATTTGATGTTTTGATATCTTCTTGAGGTTCAATAATATGTTGCTGGAGCTTCTTGGGGTCTTTTTATAGCCTCTTGATGATTTCCAACCGTTGTGAGTGTTGACTTTAAGATTATAGCCGTTGGAAAGCTTTTTCTCCACTTTCTTGCACTTTTCCAGCTATGCGTATCGATACTCTATAGTGGGGTATCGATACCTGTCTCACAAGAAAATAGCCGTTGTGTACAAATAATAAAGGGGTATCGATACGCGTTCTTGGCGTATCGGTACTGGGTATCGAAACAGCACAGGCTGTATCGATACCTTTTTCTCGACATAGCTCACTGTCAAAAGTGGTATCGATACTAGGGTTAGGGGTATCGATACCGGTTTAGTGACCGTTTAAAAATCTCAACGGTTATATTTTTAAACCGACTTTGAAATTAATAATTATAAAATGGTATCGATACTGGTTGATCCGTATCGATACTGATTTCATAGCGTTTCGATACTGGGGTTAGCCGTATCGATGCGTGTTCCGGCAGTGGCAAACTTTGCAAAAAAGGTATCGATACTCCTTGATGGGTATCGATACTGGTTGACGTTTTTCAATATTTTTGCCTTGGAACACTTAGAAAATATTTGAGTTTGAGTTCTAATAAATCAGTTTAAAGTCTTTGGAGTTTCAAAAACTTATTAAGGGATTTGTACAAACAATTTTAAGTTCTTCAATTTGATCCTTAAAGATCTAGTTATATCAAAATCAAACATAGGTTTTACAATCTCCCCCTTTTTGATATAACAAAACCAAAACTTAAAATTTTTGACAACTTTTGAAAATTAACTCCCCCTTAATATAAGCTTGATATTTCAATTTAGTTAAGACCAAAGAAATTTCTCAAAATCAAAATTCTTAACTCCCCCTTGATGTAAGTTTGATAAAACCAAAAAAATTTTGACGTTTGTTTGTGAGCTATTTCTTCTCCCCCTTTTTGTTAGATCAAAAAAAATTGTGAGAGCATAATGTGCATCAAATATCAAGAGTATAAAGATAAGCAACATAATCTTATTATATCATAAAACGAGAAATCCAAAACATAAGCAAACCTAAATCCTAAATAATCAAAGCATAGGTAATAATCTTAATAATAAACTTAATCCTAAGAACATAAAACATAGGTGCATAAAAAAAATCCTAAATGATATGATATGATATGCAAGGATAGAAGTCTAGGCATTATCTTCATCGTCTTCATCATCGTCATCTTCATCTCCCAAAGGGTCATTGTTCCTCATGCTATTACGCCATTCATCGTGGAAAGCGGCAATGGAAATATTCGAGGAATTTTGCTTGCTTTCAAGGGATGTAAGGCGATTCTCCATACCCGTCATCCTCGTATCAAATGTAGTTTCTATAGAGGTAAGACGAGTATTCAACCCGGTGAATTGTTCATTTAGATATGTCATGAGATTATCCATATTGGGTTGTTGGGCTTGAGGAGCTTGAGGAGCTTGTTGTTCTAAGGCGGCGGCGGCCTCGGGTGGAAGCTCGGTAAGACGTAGCCAATTTCCATTAAAATAATGAAATTTGCTTCGAGCAAGAGAATGTTCGTCGATAGGATCGGTAAGAGTAGAAGCAAGATCAAACGAACAATCAATATCCTTTTGAACAAAGTAATAGCTTAAGGCCGTACCATAGATAAAGGATGTGATGAGAGGAGTTTCACGTTGTTGAACATGATAAGCAATCTCATTGAACATGATGCGAGCAAGATTTGGGCGTTTTCGTTGACGGAAACTTCGAATCCAAAAATCATCCAATAGACGGATGGTGGAATATTTGCCTCCGGAGGGACGAAGCCACCATGATACCATCAAATGTAGGATTCGATCATGAGCATTGAGGACGGTAACGGAACCGCTAAGAACATGCCCTAAGGCATTCTCATTATCTTCACCTTCATCCTCCAATTTAAAAACCTCACAAATAGACTTGACATCAAGAACTATTTGCTTCCCCATAAGATAAGATCGAATGGCAACGACTTCTCCATTACGATAAATGCATTTAGCATTAGAAAAGAAAATCAAAACCAAAAGCCGATAATAAATACCCGGAATAGTGAGAAAATGCATGAAATTCCAAAGACGAAGAAGCGGAAGATATTCAAACTTGAAGCGCTCGGAGTCGAGGAAGGGGATGGATACGATCCTCTCCGCACGAATTTTGTAATTTTCAAATTGGCGGAAATAAGGAAGACCCTCGGAATTCTCAAAGGATTGGTTGTAGATAGTAGCATAATCCGGACGAGCAACCGATCCGGGAGTTGAAGAGTCTCCGGCAAGAAGAACTCTTTGACGTTTCCTTGAATGCTCTTTTGGTGTCATAGATGATAGAAACTTTGAAGAGAAAATTTTGAGAGAGAGCAAAAAGCTTTGATTCAAGGGTTTCTTTTGATTTTTGGTGAAGAATATGAAGGAGAAGAGACCTTTATATAGCCAAAAACGTTTAGGGTTAATAGGATATTAAGGAGTTTTAATTTTGGTAAAATTAGATCTCATTAAAAGCCTATTTAATGCCATCAGCGCGAAAGGGTATCGATACTCCTTAGTGGGTATCGATACGGGGATAGAAATGTCTTTCCACAAATTTGACCGTTGAAGGAGGTATCGATACTCATTAGATGGTATCGATACAGGGATAGAATTGTCTTTCCACAAATTTGACCGTTGGAAGAGGGTATCGATACGCATGAGGCGGTATCGATACGCGTGAAGCGATGAGAAATTCTGGGAAATTGAAATGAAGAACAAGTATCGATACCCATTGGGCAGTATCGATACCTTATGCCCAGAATTTTGCCTATTTGGTTAAAAATAATCAAAGACATGAACTTAACATCTCTTAAAAGTTTGCAAATGATGAATAAACAGGTCTAAGCATATTTTAACAGAAACATACTCCCCCTAACTATATGCATGGAAGAAATTGGGAGACTAAACACATAAACATGGTAATTTCACAAAATCAAGCACATTTAATTCTAAAAAGAGGTCCTAAAGGTCAAGATAGGCTAGTTAGACCCAACTCTCTCCTAAGGGACCAAAAACGCTCTTTATCTAATGGTTTTGTGAAAATGTCCGCTAATTGATTTAAGGTGTCTACATATTCTATAACCACATCTTTCTTAAAGACATGATCTCTAATGAAATGATGTCTTATTTCTATGTGTTTGGTTCTAGAATGTTGGATGGGATTTTTTGTTAAACATATTGCACTAGTATTATCACATTTTAGGGGTATGGTTTTACACCATAATCTAAGAGTTGTTGCTTCATCCAAAGGACTTGAGCACAACAACTCCCTAAGGATATGTACTCGGCTTCGGTGGTAGATAAGGCTACACTATTTTGTTTCTTAGAGAACCAAGATATGAGCATACTACCTAGGAATTGACAAGTTCCCGAAGTACTTTTCCTATCGATTTTGCAACCCCCATAATCCACATCCGAGTAAGCATGTAGGTTGAAGGTAGAGACTCTAGGATACCAAAGGCCTAAACAAGGAGTGTCTCTAAGGTATCTAAAGATTCTCTTAACGGCTATAAGGTGAGACTCTTTAGGACTAGCTTGAAACCTAGCACACAAGCAAACACTAAACAGTATATCCGGTCTACTTGCGATAAGGTAAAGCAAAGATCCAATCATAGAACGATAAAGCTTAGAGTCAACACACTTACCTCCTTCATCTTTGTCAAGCTTTGTAGATGAGCTCATAGGAGTGGCTTGAGGCTTTGTGTTCTCCAAGCCAAACTTGTTGAGCATATCCTTTATGTATTTTGCTTGATTTATGAAGGTGCCATCCTTCATTTGTTTTATTTGGAGTCCCAAAAAGAATGAGAGCTCCCCCATCATGCTCATCTCAAATTCACCTTGCATTAACTTAGCAAACTCTTGACAATAACATTCATTAGTAGATCCAAATATAATATCATCAACATAAATTTGAACTACTAAAATGTCATTTTTATACATTTTTATAAAGAGTGTAGTGTCCACCTTACCTTTTTCAAATCCTTTTTCAATCAAAAAATTTGAAAGCCTTTCATACCAAGCTCTCGGAGCTTGTTTTAAACCATAAAGTGCTTTTGTAAGTTTGAAAACATGATTTGGAAATTTTGAGTCTTCAAAACCCGGTGGTTGTTCTACATACACTTCTTCATTTATAAAACCATTTAAAAATGCGCTTTTAACGTCCATTTGAAAAAGCTTGAAATTATGATAACATGCATATGCAAGCAACATCCTAATGGCTTCCATTCTAGCTACGGGTGCATAGGTTTCATCAAAATCTATTCCCTCCTCTTGAGTGTAACCTTGTGCTACAAGTCTAGCTTTATTTCTCACAATGTTACCACTCTCATCTAGTTTGTTCCTAAATACCCATTTAGTTCCTATTGTAGATTGATTACTAGGCCTATCAACTAATGTCCAAACATTACTTCTCTCAAATTGATTTAACTCTTCTTGCATAGCCATAATCCAAAAATCATCTTTCAATGCTTCTTTGATATTTTTAGGCTCTATGCATGAGATAAATGCAATATGATTCATTAATCTAAGAGAAGAACGAGTGGTTACCCCCTTGGATGGATCACCCAAGATTTCACCATCTTTGACATAGTTCAACTCCCTTGGATAGCTAACTTCCTTTTCCTCAATAGCCAAGTCCTTCAAGGCTTCAAGAGGTGGATCTTGTGTGTCTTCTTCTTTTGGTTGAATCTCATCCTTCTTTGAAGTTTGACCTCCATCAAAGGTATTTATGATTCCTACATTATCATCATCACAAGAATCCTTCCTAGGAAGGGGATTATCATCGAATACAACATGAATAGATTCTTCTACAACTAAAGTTCTTTTGTTAAATACTCGATAGGCTTTAGAGGTTAAAGAGTAACCTATAAAAATAGCTTCATCACTTTTTGCATCAAATTTACCTAAATTATCTTTTCCATTATTTAAAACAAAGCATTTACATCCAAAAGGGTGGAAGTAGCTAATATTAGGCTTTTTAGATTTTAAAATCTCATAAGGTGTTTTCTTTAAAATCGGCCTAATGGTTACACGATTTATAATATAACAAGCCGTGTTTGTTGCTTCCGCCCAAAAATATTTTGGTAAATTATTTTCGCAAAGCATAGTTCTAGCCATTTCTTGTAAAGTTCTATTTTTCCTTTCAACTACCCCATTTTGTTGAGGAGTTCGAGGAGCTGAAAAATTATGGCTAATACCATTTTCATTTGAAAAATCTTCAAATCCTAAATTTTGAAATTCGGTTCCATGATCACTTCTAATATGTGAAATTTTAAGTTCAAGATCATTTTGAATTAATTTTGAAAATGTGATGAATTTTTCCAAAGCCTCATCCTTAGTACTTAAAAAGAAAACCCAAGTGAATCTAGAAAAATCATCAACTAATACAAAAGCATATGATTTGCCACCCAAGCTCATAGTCCTAATTGGCCCAAATAAATCCATGTGGATTAGTTGTAAACATCTACTAGTAGAAATGTCATTAATGGATTTAAAGGAAGATCTATGTTGTTTACCCTTTGAGCATGCATCACAAATTTTATCGTTCGAAAATTTTATCTTGGGTAAACCTTTAACTAGGTTTAGAGAGACTAGTTTTTCTAAAACACTTGTGCTAGCATGTCCTAGCTTCCTATGCCACAACCATGCATCATTTTCGTTTTGAGCAACTAAGCATGCATGAGATGTATGTATGTCATCTAGATGCACCATGTATATATTCCCTATGCGATGACCTATGAGCATAATATTATTAGTTTTAATGTTTACAATTTTACAACCGGTTTTATCAAATATAACATTAAAACCTTTATCACATAGTTGACTTATGCTCAATAAATTATGTTTAAGACCATTGACATATAAAACATTTTCAATGAGAGTAGTAGAGTGATTACCAATGGAGCCAATACCTTCAATGTGGCCTTTGGAGTTGTCACCAAATGTTACTACTCCTCCACTTTTTGGCTTTAGATCCATGAGTCGACTCTTGTCTCCGGTCATGTGTCTCGAGCATCCACTATCAAGGTACCATGAGTTTTGACTTTGTGCTTTGGCCTTGTAGCAATGCTCCCCCTACAAACAAAGATATTTAAACTTTTGTTTTTGGTACCCAAATCATTTTGGGTCCATGTGTGTTAGTTCCTAAAACTTTGGTTCCCTTAGGAATCCAAGGTGACATAGCAATAATATCATTAGATTTAACAAGTTCCTTAGGAACCCATACATTTCTAATTCTTTTAACTTTACTATGTCTAGGATAGTTATTTTGTTTGTAGTAGTTAGTCTTTTTCTTATATTGGTGTGTTCTAGAGGATTCTCCTATGTCATGTTTAACACTACCATTAATTTTTAAAGACTTTTTGAGCTCATTTAGCTCACTTAACACCTTTTGGTGTTCACAATTATTTTGAGATAAAAGATTATTAAGATCAATATTTTCTTTTTGAAAGAATTTAAGTTCATCTTCTAATCCTAATATCTTTTTCTCAATTTTAGAATTAGTTTGAGTAAGTGAGTCATTTTTCTCTTTTAATTCTATAATAATTTTTCTATTCTTAATAACCGACTCCCTATACTTCTCAACTAATTCATCATATACCTCTTGTAACTCATCATAAGCATCATTTAATTCTTCATATGAAAAATCTAAAGTAGATGAGTTAGAGGTTACCAAGGAGGAATCTTCCTCAAGTGCCATGAGGCAGAGGTTCGCCACTTCTTGTTCGTCATCCTCCGATGACTCCTCATCACTCCAAGTAGCAAGCTTGGCTTTGAGCTTTTTCTTCTTCTCAAAGCCCTTCTTCTTGAGTTGAGGGCACTCTGAACGTATGTGGCCGGGTTGTCCGCACTCGAAGCAAGTGATTGGATCCCTTCCTTCTTCTTTGTTCTTGTTTTTAAAGTCCATTTTCCTTTGGATTTTTCTTCCTCGGTTGGACCTCATAAGGCGTGAGAATCGTTTGGCTATCATAGCCAATTCTTCAAGCTCATCCTCATCACTAGATGAACTTTCATCAAGTTGGGATGTTTTAGCCTTGAGAGCTATTCCCATTTTTTTCTTTTTCTCCCCTTCAAGCTTCTCCATTCTTTTTTCTTCTTTCTTTCTTTCATCTTCTCTTCCTTGCTTCATGATCTCGTGAGTAAGGAGAGAGTCTACAAGTTCATCAAGCTTTAGAGTTTTTAAATTCTTTGCTTCGATGATTGCGGTTCTCTTCCCATCCCAAGATTCGGGAAGTGAATAGAGTAGCTTTCGGACAAGCTTGTCTTCCGGTATAACTTCTCCATAGCCCTTTAGACCATTTACAATTGTGGAGAATCGATCAAACATCTTTGACACCGTCTCATCAAATTCCATTTTGAAATTTTCATAACTAAGATTGAGAATTCCAATCTTAGTTTCTTTGACATCGTTGGTGCCTTCATAGGTGGTTTCAAGAGTGTCCCACACTTCTTTGGCACTTTCAATTGATGAGACCTTTGAGTAGATATCCGGACCGAAAGCACAAAATAGCATGTGAAGAGCTTTATCATTTACTTGGATCTTTTTCCTTTCCTCTTCACTCATTTCCGTTCTTCTTTTAAGCACCATCTTGCCATCAACATCTTGCTTCAATGGAATATATGGTCCATCCTCAATGACATCTCACACAAGGTAGTCACTTGATTTAATAAATAGACGCATTTTATTTTTCCAAAATGAGTAGTTCTCACCATTGAAGAAAGGAGGCTTTGTGGTGGATTGTGAGTCGTACATGCCGGGAGCGGAGGTTGATGCCATCTCTTGATATTTTGATGATGATCACACTTCTTCCAAGGATCTCCTCTTGTGGTTGTTAATCCTCAAAGAGTTAAGCTCTGATGCCAATTGTTGAGTGGATCACACGAATGATAATAACCAAGAGGGGGGGTGAATTGGAATTTTTAACGATGTTGTAACGGAAATTGCAACTTAAAAATATTGACACGGGAATTTAGAGTGGTTCAAGTTCACCAACCGAACTCTACATCCACTACCTTAGTCTCACCAAGGATTTCCAACAATTTCCACTAAATTGTTCGTCCCCTTTTTCCAGGACAAGGAGGCAACCTTTACAATTTCGGTTAATTTTTCTACCCAAAAATTAACCCAATCCTCACACAATAGAACAAAGAAATTTGGTGGCTAATAAGGTATCTCTCAATACAAATGATAGCCCAATATCAAGCACTCAACCCAATTGAACAAAATAGAAATGAAGGATACAATTGGGGTTTCTAGACAAAGTAGGATTTTTGCACAAATGCTTGGATTTGATGTTTTGATATCTTCTTGAGGTTCAATAATATGTTGCTGGAGCTTCTTGGGGTCTTTTTATAGCCTCTTGATGATTTCCAACCGTTGTGAGTGTTGACTTTAAGATTATAGCCGTTGGAAAGCTTTTTCTCCACTTTCTTGCACTTTTCCAGCTATGCGTATCGATACTCTATAGTGGGGTATCGATACCTGTCTCACAAGAAAATAGCCGTTGTGTACAAATAATAAAGGGGTATCGATACGCGTTCTTGGCGTATCGGTACTGGGTATCGAAACAGCACAGGCTGTATCGATACCTTTTTCTCGACATAGCTCACTGTCAAAAGTGGTATCGATACTAGGGTTAGGGGTATCGATACCGGTTTAGTGACCGTTTAAAAATCTCAACGGTTATATTTTTAAACCGACTTTGAAATTAATAATTATAAAATGGTATCGATACTGGTTGATCCGTATCGATACTGATTTCATAGCGTTTCGATACTGGGGTTAGCCGTATCGATACGTGTTCCGGCAGTGGCAAACTTTGCAAAAAAGGTATCGATACTCCTTGATGGGTATCGATACTGGTTGACGTTTTTCAATATTTTTGCCTTGGAACACTTAGAAAATATTTGAGTTTGAGTTCTAATAAATCAGTTTAAAGTCTTTGGAGTTTCAAAAACTTATTAAGGGATTTGTACAAACAATTTTAAGTTCTTCAATTTGATCCTTAAAGATCTAGTTATATCAAAATCAAACATAGGTTTTACAAGTTCAAATGAATTAAAAATTGAGGGTCTAAATATATATAAAAAAACTTATTATATACAATGAATAAAAAGTTTATAGGGTTTTTACATGTGAGATCTAGGTCTTAGGTTCTTCTTCATTTTGTGTAGGTTATGTCCAGATTATTGTAATTTAGGTTTATATCATTTCGACTTTTAGTCTGATTTTACGTTATATTCACGTTTATAATAAGCCTTTGTAATATCTGATCCAAATTGTTCTGTTAATAAAGTTTGAGGGCTTGTTTGGGAACTATATAAAATTTGATTGAATTCACATGATGATAGTGATATATCATAGAGATGAAGATAAAGCTTCTAATTAGAATATTTAAGGTTTTATGGTAATGGTTTGGACATATTCTCTAATTTATGTTTTTATATTGTATTTGTAAAGTAAGCATAAACAATCAAGTAGGACCAAACTGACTTTTCGGATAGAGTGAGATATGGATTTTTCAAGGAAGAATATTACTTTGGTCCTCCACTTTTAACAATCTAATCATCTTAGTTCTTAAACTTTATTGTGCCTCTTTTAGCCCTCAAACTTTATTTTATCAAATTCACCCAAACGTGAAGAAACAATATCAAACTATTAAGCTAACACCAACTATTTTATCATGATTGAAATGCTTTGCACATCATCAAAAAATTAATATATGATATAATGACTAATTCAAACACAAATATTTACTAATGTCGATTGAGCCTTAATTCAGTTTATATCATTGCTATCTAGGGATGGGCATTTTACCCGACCCGGTCGGGTCAGATTTTTTAATGAAAAATCATGTTCGGGTCGGGTTCGGATTTAGGGTGAAAAATATCTGACCCAACTTGAGACTACTTGTGTAATTTCCCTCTAATTTTTTTAGGGATATTTATAATAATAGTCCCTCTTTATATATATATTTTATAATTAGGTCCTTAAAATTAAATTTTTATTTACAATTTAGTCTTTAAATTTATAATTTTTTACAATTAAGTCCCTTAAAATTATTTTTTTCTATAGGTCGGGTCAGGTGAGGGTGTAGAGTATTTATTTCGAGTCGGGTCGGGTCGGGTTTTTTAAGGAATATGTTCGGGTCGAGTGCAGATATAGGATATGTATTTTAGGTCGGGGTCGGGTGGTCCAAAAACCCGACCCGACCCGTGCCCATCTCTATTGCTATCATAACATCTAAAAGATAGTGAATTCAAGCATATTTAAGTGTATAACAACCTTTGATTTAAGGACAAAGGAGATTATGACTAATTTTAGCCATTATATAAAAAATACTCAACCACTAGGCTTAGGTGAAATGGTAAGAGTTTCTCTTATCTTAACCAGTGATCGAGTGTCTGATTGTCATCTTAAACATAAAATAACTTTAAAATTTGTTGCAAACTTTTACTCCTAAATTTGAACATTACTATATTGCAGGATCACAGGGTAGGTCTAAAACCCATATTATAAAACCCTTAAAAGAATCCTTTATATTATTATAATATTATCAACTTTGATATTCTCAATTCTCAAACAGCTATTGTCTTTTACCTGTAAATAAGATATACCCTATTCCCTCTATATTGGAGAATGGGTGTGTAGACCCTAGGCCTCACTTTCTTCTTCTTCTTTTTAAGTATATGCTAAATTATACCTCGGGTCATTTAATTATTAGTAAGATTACAAATGATTCAATTAACATATCATTCTAAAATTGTCATTTTATCATTAAGTGTGCACAAATGAGATGATCTGATTGTAACAATTGCCTAATTGAATAATCTGATTATTACAGTTGATAAATCGAGTGACCTAATTGTAACTAAAAAAATAATTTTGTTTAATTTTTAACAGCAGATTGATATGTTTGTAATACCGATTAACCGAGTCACTCATTTTAACTTTAAAAAAACAATGATTCATTTATAATTTTATTGATAATTGAATAACATGTGATATAATTTACTCTTAATTATAATTATAGTAATGTGTATTTTCTACAAACTTTCGGCTCCTAAGCCTTCCACCACCAACTTTTTGAGTTTGTTTCATATGTTTGCAGCTTTCTTTTTTGTTCGCTTTTTTATAGCAATATCTAAAGTATATTACTTTATTGTATATTTGTGTGGTCCTCAAATAATTTTATTATATAATATATATATGTGTGTGTTTGAGGATTTCTAATTTAGGAGAATATTCATATGTATGGTAACTCATAAATATCTTTTATGTTTTAGTTTACAAAGAGGGAATTCAAATTAAAATACGATGTGGTTTGACATTCTCTAAAATGTTACAATTATATATAAAAAAAATATTTTTTAGGTTGTAGGTTGGTGGTTCGAATCGTACAACATGCACAAGGTACATCTATGATTATTGCTAGGCAGTATGCTAACACTTATTTTTAGGGACGGAGCCACTCATGAGTCAGGCGACCTATTCTTCCTCTCAATTTTTTTTGTATAATGTCATTTTACGTTCTTTTTAGTTAAATATTAGTTAAAAGACCTCTATCTCTCCCATTTTTTAGATTAAAATATTTAATTGGTTCTTAATCCCTCTTAATATTTGATATTAATTTCGTCTCTGTTTATTCCATGAACCATGCAGGTATACGAATAAGACAACAATCTCTACCAACCAAAGCACTCTCGGTGCTGTGAATAAAACTTCGAGACAGAAACAACCGGGGGCGGGTGGTTTCCAAGGCCAGGAGGAGCCTTGGCACCCCCAATATCTAAGAAAACTTGCATTATACCCCTTAAGTTTTTTTTTTAAATTAATTAAGCCCCTTCAAAATTATTAGAATTTCTCATAAATTCTTAAATTTTTTAATATATTTAATTAAATCCCCTCAAAATCGTTAAAAACTTTCATTTAGCCTCCCATATTTGTTGAAAATTTAAATTACCCCAAAAAAATTTATAATGTTCTTAATAAGTCCTCAAAGTTTTTGAAAATTCAATTAGACCTCCAAAATTTTTGATTAGGCTCCCCAAACTATCCCGTCAAGATCCGCCAGTGGAGACAACATAGATTGTTGAGGATTCGATCGACTATACGACGGAAGACGGTTCACAAACTTTTCCCAAGAAAACACATTGTTTAACACCAAGAAAACCAAAAGCAGTGAGACAAGAATCGATGGTTTTCCCCCTTTACTGCATGCTTTGTTATTGCTGTAACGGAAGACTTTGTGTTCTCTTTTGTTTCTTTGTCCTTTCATTTCTCTTCAACTTGAGCAACTTCCACATCAAACAGGAGAAACAACAGCAACGAACTCAACTTTTACTTACAACATTTAAAGTTGTCCTTGATGTCGCAATAGAGATGTTGGGAGGGGTCAACTTGCAACTTACAAGATATAAATCTGCTTTGCCAAGGGCTCTATGAGGAACATACACATGGTTGATAATTGGTAGAGGCTTTCATTTAAGACAATGCTGTTTTCAACTGCCAAGTACTCTCCTCAGACCCAACCCAAGTGGCTTACAACATTTCACAAGCATCTTTCAAGATTGCAACATTTATAAACGGGTCCAACACAATCATCAAAATCTACCCAAATTTTTAGTTTCTTTTTTTGTTGCACTCTCGGTTTGCAGGGCTTTGCCCTGACTAATCCGGACCTACCTACGTCTCATACCTGACTTTGGTGGGTGAGTCTCCCAGCGGGGATTTTCTGCATACACAAGGCCTTGAACTCAAGACTTGATTAAGCAATACCAAGATGTTTACCACTTGAAATCGTGGATGAGATGAAATCTAATGTGTGCTTGTTTGTTTCTGTGGTGGGAGGGCCAAAATCCCGTTCAATCAGGATTTTGTGTCTCGAACGTCGTGCCTACATGTTTGGATGTAAAAAATCAATTATGGGCACCAAACGTGATTTTGGGAAAAGTTGTCGTGATTTTTACACTATATTTTTACACAATCGTGATTTTTAAGAGAAAAAAAACTCCCAAACAAATCACGTTAATTTAAAATCAATTTTACACAAAATCAACTCTTAAAATCACGATGATCCAAAATTAATTCTCCAACCACATATCCAATTCTTAATATCTTATTTGAAATAAAAGGTCATTTCAATACTAATTTAAGAGTTTTTTTAGCAGTTTAATCATGCAAAATTGTTAACTATTTGTATGAATTGATTGAATTTGTTAAACTATGGTAAAGTCACATTCTAAATAATCAATCAGGCGGTTCTTCATAAATGCATTTATACTTTTTTAGGAATAAATGCATTTTATTTAAGATTGAAAACAATTGGGTCAATATAATACAAATTGAAACAATTTTTTTTTTAAAGAAACAAACAAAAAATATATTTAATAATTTACTTGTCAAGTATTTTTATTTTTGTTTTTTTTCCACGTACATCTGTACATGCACATATGGACATGATGAAGTTAATAAAATTAGATAACGGGAGAAATAAAGTTATTTAATTTCAAAATTAATATGGATCTAATATTATATATTACCTAAAATTTGAGAGGGTAATGCTTAATTTTACAAGTATTTAAACTAGCAGGGACCATAATTATCAATATAAAAAAATAGGGGGCATGTCCCCTCCCATTGTTATTGTAGTTATGTCTATGGTGATTGTGTTTATTTTTCATCGTTAACAATGATGTTTTTTACCTTTCAAAAAAAAAACAATGATGTTTGTTCGTATTTTTATTTTTATGTGTTATTTAGTTTTATTTCTTAATCACTTTTATGTATAATTATATTTTATTATTTAACAGCTAGTTTATGTTCTTTGATAACAATATTAGAAGAAATGGTTGGTTAATATTATTAGTCTATTTTAATCTTATAAAGTTTTTTTTCTAGATTGTGATTTTCTTGTATTTCATGTTTGTTTATGCAATAAAACAAATTGCTCTTATTAGTTAAAAACGGAAACATAAAATATTTAAAGATAAAATTATGATTAATAAAATATTTCTTTTTCATTTTTTAAAAATTACAGCTCGGTCTCATGATTAAAGATAATGATTTTTTTTAACATTGTTAGCAAATTTTTGGTATAATTATCGGTTATAATGACTGATTAATTTAGATTGAATATTATAGAAATATATTATGAGAGCAATTCTTCTAACCTAATTTAGTCTATCTACAAGGATGTGATTTGAATCTCTGACCCTACTGAAAGGATCTAAAGGCTCATAATACAATTTTAACATAGATACAAGGCTTATAATGAGAAGAAAGATTAAATTATAAAAAAAAAATATAAGCCAAAATTTAAGTTTTTTAAAATAGTCTTAAGAGGATTAAAATTTAATATCTATTACTAACGGGGTTGGTCAAAGTGATAAGTAGCTTGGTATCGTTTAAGCAGGTTTTGGGTTCGAGACATTGGTCATGTTTGGTAAATAGCGGTTTGGGAAAAAATTAGAGGTTTGACTAGTCAAATCCGCTAATATTTATGTTTGGTAAATAGCGGATTGAAAGAGCGGATTCGGGTGAAAAAGCTAATTTTGAAAAAAGCTTCTAATATGAGCTTTTTGAGATTAGAGGTTTGATATTAGAGTTGTAATGACTCTTTTACCCTTAACAATTACCACAAATCTCCAAATAACCTAAATTAAATAATAATATTTTTTAATATAAATAATAACATATTAAATATTGGACTTATTTGTTGTTACTACTAATTTATATGGGCTACACAGGGATAACCGAGATGAAACCCGTTAAGGCTCCACTTCGGTTACCGACCCTAGAGAAAATTTTTCATTTTTATCTTATCTAAATGCATTGATTAAACCTAAGCGGAAGCCCAACAACAAACCGGGCCTAAGCCCAACCTTTGGAACCCTCTAGAGATGTCAAATAGCCCAAAAACAGGCCCGTGTTTCGAAACAGTCAAAGCCTGTTTCAAAACACCAGCTTCAATTTAAAAAGGTCAGACACCCGTTTCGAAACGCATCCACCCCGTTTCGGAACAGGGTCTCGACTTGCCTTGCCGTTTCGATACCAGTTTCGAAACAGGCAATTCCAGTGGCAAAAGTGTTTCGAAACTGGTTTCGAAACAGGGGCTCACAGTAGCCAAACCGTATCGAAACGAGTTCCAATATGGGGGCCCTGGGACCAAGCCGTTTCAAAACAGGAGAAGCCGTTTCGAAACACCTGCTACCTGCAAACTTCCGAAATCAGTTTTAGACATCTCCTAGTGGTTCCAAATGTCCGAAACAACTACACGAAGCATACAAATCATACAAGTACATTCTAGAGGCATGCTCCCTAGCAACCATACTCGACATACACAAGATATACAAAAGGCATCCATTTCAAAGACCATACATGGCATTACATAGAGCATACTTCGACAAAGTTAACACTTAGACAATTTTAAGGTAAGCAAAAACCAACATGGTTTACAAGCAAGGCATACATCCAAAGCCAAGTTAACAAACATATGTAAGGAGTCTAACATGCCCCTAAACAACAACCTCAAACTTCAAAAGCATCATAGCACGAATACATGTCCCATTGCTTGACCATTACATCATAACTAAAAACCATACTTGATAGCTAGCACCACAAGGCACGCACACTTGGAGGCCTCTTCTTGCACTTAGCAACCCACGAGCTACTGATCTGCATTGTCGAACAAAGAGAGCGTAAGCAATAAAGCTTAGTGAGGGTAAGCTCTTTAAAAACAAACCTCGACAATGCAGGGTCCAAGCACGATCTCAACCAAGGTAAATGCATGATCATACCTTCGATCCTCAAGAGCCAAAATGTCAATGATGCATGAACAATTACCCAATAATATGTCATGCTCAACAAGCTCATTTTCACCACATATGTAAGCACATATAATCATCCAAAAGGAAACACATTTCCACATCACATTGATACACATATCAATTTACATTGGCACCTAGCTATGACTCGAATACGCGGATAAACACGTTAGAACTCACATCCAACAACCACTTTACCTCACGGTGGGATTACACTCATCACCGGATCTCGCGGAGGGGATTCCACTCATCCTCACGCCCCGTCGATGGGATTCCACTCATCATCGACTAATATATAAAATAATTTTCGGGCGAACCCGTACTCCTCCTTGGTGACTCAACGCCACCAAGGCCACGCGCGAATTTGACTCATGTGTGCACACTAACATCCTAATGATCGATCATTTGTACTCAAGCATACTAGTGCCAACATTTAACCCAATCCACATTATCAATCACAACCAAATCCGTGCTTAGCACGTACTCACCGTGATCACAATCATGAACAATCCACATGCATATCACAATGCATCACAACCATGCCTCATCACACATGTATAACACATTATACATAAATCATCATATCATAACTGTTGGGATTTTCGGTGCTCGATTCAATCAACCGTTCTTGCTCGCCAAGTGGTGGAGAGGTGAATTTTTGGGTGGAAGGGTTTAGGAAGCTAGAAAAATATTTGCACGATGATTTATAGTGGTTCGACTACTCAACCGAGTCTACCTCCACTACCTTAGCTCCCCACTAAGGATTTCACAACCAATTCCACTAATTGATTCGTCCCCTTTTCTAGGCTTAGGAGGAAACCCTTTACACCGATCAAGCTTCTACCCAAAGCCTTGATCAAAACCCTCTTTTACAAAGAGATAAACAAAGCAAACTCAAACCCTCTAATAGGTATTTGTTTGCACAATTAAGCACTCACCCAAAACCTAAACACTTGAGCAAATTTAACAATGTAAGCTCACAAGTGTTGTCTAAGCAAGAAATGAACGATTTAAGCTTTAGACAAGTTTTTCACTCATAATGTTGTAACAATTGAAGCTCTTGTCAATCTTGATGCTTGGAGGTCCCTTTTATACTCCAAATTGAGTTTGTAGCCGTTTATGGCCGTTGGGGATGTTTTTGAGCCGTTGAGGACTTTTAATTTCCACCAAAAATGCATTCTGCAGCTCCCCGTTTCGGAACGCCTCCTGGCCGTTTCGAAACACCTTCTTTATAGAGATAGCCGTTGCAGTCTGTCGGGGTACCCGTTTCGGAACACCCTCATGCTGTTTCGAAACGCGTATCGGAACGCTATAATCCCGTATCGAAACGCCTGCATTTTAAACGTTGGTTGGAAAAGAGCCGTTGGGGTTTTATGACCGTTGTGGTCATTGCCACGAGGGCGTATCGAAACGGCCTAGACCGTTTCGGAACGCAAGGCCCGTTTCGAAACGTGTTTCGAAACGAAAACACCACTGGAATCCCCTGTTTCGAAACGCCCTATGGTGTTTCG
Organism: Hibiscus trionum; assembly: GCA_030270665.1. Taxonomy (NCBI): domain Eukaryota; kingdom Viridiplantae; phylum Streptophyta; class Magnoliopsida; order Malvales; family Malvaceae; genus Hibiscus; species Hibiscus trionum. Next base: position 40,029,621 of record BSYR01000022.1, read on the forward strand.
AAACACCTGGACAGTTTTGTGAAGTTTGGCTTTGAAAAACATTAAAACCCCTTTTAAAAACTTCCCTAAACACAATTTCAAGTTGTTTGGACTTTGTAAATGTTTTAAATACTTTTTAAATCAGTCCAAAACAATTTTCAAATATTATATCAAAACATTAGTTCTACAATAACATCACGAGGCATAAATATCAAGTAAGAGTTCAACCAATGTCTCTAGTTTAAGCTTAGGATTAGGCTACCACCCTAATCCTAACTCTAGGTGGGTCTATCAAGCCCGACCTAGTCCACATACTCGAACCACACACTTAGAAACCACTTTGAAAACATTAATCACTCACCTCTACTTCCAAGCTCAATTACCAAGCAAGCAACCAACTTCAAGCTTCCGGATTCGCTCCTGATGCTTCGCCAACACAAGTTCTTGCTTCTGAACAACCTCAACACAATCCAAACAACTTCAAATCAGCCCAAGCATCAAAGTAACTAACCTGGAATATAACTCAAACATCAAACACAACATTTCAAGCCATGAACAAACCCCAAATTTACCAAACTCGTGCAGCCCAATAACCTTGATTAAAACTCATGTTTCCAACACCTTTTACACCCCCAAATGATCTCAAAGCAACCCCCAACCATAGTACTAACATTAGCCCACCAAAACAAACCTAAAACAACCCCCAAAACTCACCCAAAACCCTTCAAAAAACCCTCATTAAACCCAATTTCGGGAATGTGTTCAAAACCATGTAAAATTCATATATGTTGAACCATTTAGCTCCTAGACTTCATATCTAACAACATTAAATCGAAACTTTAAGTTAAACATAATAAAGTTATCATTTTTAATCAAAATCTCTAAAAACTCCATTTCTAAAACATTGAGGAAAATGAAAACCATTTGTACTTTTGAAGAGAGGAAGTTGAGGATAAGTCAAAAATGATATTACCTTTCAAAAACGAGTTGAAATGAAGAAGCAATGTGATGGAATAGTGGAGGGGATGAGATAGCTCTCTTCACGTTGGTTTTTGATTTTTAGAAGAAGATGAATAGTGAAATCACGAGAAAAGGGGTTTTAAATTGAAACTTGTATTATTTACAAGTTTGCCATTAATGAATGGCTATTTGCCATTTTCTTTAAAATCCCTCCAATTTGTATTTCATTCATTTTAGTCCAACACAAAAATATTTGTTTTTGAAACCCGAGGCCCAAAAGATTATTTTAATTATAGAACCGAACCCAAAATAATATTAAAATATTACTTTCACCTGACCCCTAAACTCGGGTGTTACATAATTCTATTTTTTTATTATCACAGCATATAAAAAATTAATAATTATATAAATAATAAATTAATAAATAAATAAATCTTCAAATATGTTTAGGAAATTCATATTAAAAAATAATTTTTACAAATCTAATTAATATTTATTAGATACAAAATATTAATAGCTGATAAATTATTCAAACAAGTATTAAATATAATCATGTCCTTATATGTCATTTTGCTTGTTTAAATAATCAAACAGCTATAAGCTATCAGTTAATTTTACCAAACACTTTTATACAATCAGCTAATACAACCCGCTAGTCAAATCAGCTAATGCAATCATCTATCAGCTAATGTAATCCGCTATCAGCTATCAGTTATCCGCTAATTGCCAAATATGGCCATTGTGTATGCAGAAAATCTCCTGGGTGACTCACCCACCAAAACTAGTTGTGTGATGTGGGTCGGTCTAAATTAGTCATAATTAAACCGTGAAAATTGGAGGACAACCAAAAAAATATAATATCTATTTGTATTTTTTTTAACTCTTTGATAATGTAATATAAAATTGTTTGAAGATGATTTGCCTTCAAACTTTTATTACCTTGCTGAAATTGTGATAAATTGAGCCCTGACTTTTCAGTGCATTAATGACACAACGATCCAAGTTGTGCAAACGTAAGGCCAAACCTGGGGATTGGGTTCAATCAGATATTGTTATAATCTATTTATTGGTATAATAATAAATTTAATTTTTAAAATTTATACATTTTACTAATTTGATCATAAATTTAAAATACCGAATCATTTAATTATGTATATACGTTTCAATCATTGAATTAAAATTAATAAAGACGGTAGTGCGTGTCAATAATGGATCAATTAAAAACTTTACATCAATGGTAAGTAGAAATATATTGATAAATCCAACAAATGTATTTATTGAAGTATATCGAGAGAGATGATTGTTATTATTAGGTCGGAAGAATCTTCCTCATAATATACCTCTATAATATCTTTAACATATTACGATTAGAGTTAGAGTTAAACCCTAAACCTTAAATTCTAGCCACAACCCTTAAATTCTAAACACTTAAACTTAAACCCTAAACTATAAATTAAATCTTTAAAGCCTAAAACTAAGACGCTCGTGGAAACAAAAAGTTTCCACCATCAGTGTACGGAATAATATTTTTCATTTAATAAATCCTCCAAACATTTATTATAGGTACAACAAAATATATATATATATATAGGGATGAGATCAAGTTACATGGTGTAAAATTCATTTAGTTTTACACTAATCTAGGACCATTGGATGAGTGAAATGTATGGATGAGATTAACAGTAAAAAAATGTGAAGATTATCACTTGGGAAAAAAATATAAGGAAATAATCTGGACCATTAATTACCATCATCCAACGGTTCAAAAACTGTGTAAAAGTAATTAAATTTTACACAGTGTAAGTTGATCATAACCCATATATATATATATATATATATTATAAAACCATCTGTTTCTCACCTACTCATAGCTTTCAAATTAATTTGGCATTTCCCATTTTTGTTGTTGGTTATAGTATCAAAGTAGAGAAACCAGTGGCTACTAATAACGAAAGCAATACGACAAGATACATTCCTCTTGTACATTTATTCCGCCGGAGATCAAATGTTAATTAAGTTTCAAACTTTGAATAGATAAAGTAATCATAAGAATAATCGAAATAAATATCAGTTAGTCTAGCAGAATACGATATTAAATCCTTTAAGTAATTTGATGTATAAATCTTAGCATCATAAACAGAACAAACTAAGTTGATAGACTTATAATGAATTTCTGCAATACTCAATCTGAATTAATCAATCAACAAATCAAATACCGAATATTTTATTTGATTTCATTTTTTCTTTGAGGAAAGAAAAGAAAACATAGAAGCATTGATTGGAGGGACAGTTAGTTATTAAGTGAAAGGATTACCTGACATAGAGGTAGTTAATAACCACCTAAGCTTGTCTTGTCCAAGTCCAAGGGAGTGGCCCTCTAGAGATCATGTGATTCATGTCCATGTATATGTCATTTGCTCTTTGGGGATTCATTTCTAGGGATGGGCATTTCACCCGGACCCGATTCGATCAGGTCGGGTATTTTTATGAAAAAATCAGGTTCGGGTCGGGTAGGGTTTTATGTAGGGTGAGGTCGGGTCGGGTCGGGTTCGGGTTTTAGGGTGCAAAAAATCTGACCCGGCCTGGGATTAATAGTGTAATTTTCCTTTAAATTTTTAGGGATATTTGTAATAATACCCCCTCTTTATATATTTCTTTTACAATTAGGTCCTTAAAATTAATTTTTTATTTACATTTTAGTCCTTAAATTTATTATTTTTTATAATTATGCCTCTTAAAATTATTTTTTTACAATTAGGTCCCTAAAATTAATTTTTTTCTAGAGGTCGGGTCGGTTTGGAATATTTATTTTCAGGTCGGGTCGGGTTTTTAAAAAAATTAGATCGAATCGGGTCGGGTTCGGTTTTAGGATACTTAGTTTCGGGTCGAGTTCGGGTGGGCCAAAAACCCGACCCGACCCGTGCCCATCCCTATTCATTTCCATTCACTTCTTTCCTTTTGCTGATATTTCCCCCTTCTCACTTCCCTCTCCTTTTCATATGTTTAATGAATTCAAATAATTCGATTTTAATTTCGGATAAATTCGAAATTAAACTTGTTTACTCAATTCGATATTTATTTATCATTGATCTGAAACCACTATCACATCCATCTCCATCATTACTACCCCGCGACCATTCCTCTTATTCTTCTCTGACCCGTAACCATATCCAACTCTTCATTGTTGCCGACGAGGACGAAATATGGTTTTTATTCTTCTAAAATAGTCAATTCGAACGTTTATTATATTTATCTTGATTCGACATAATTTCACCCTTTTACTATTGGTAATATGTATTAATTTAAATCACTAACACCATTAATTATTTGAAAATATTCGAATTTATATATTTCTGAATGTCGCAACAATAATAATTTTAATTGTACTAACCTAATCAACCACATTCAATTAAACCCCATTTCTTTATATGATTACAAATTTGACCACTCACCATAATCAAAATTGTAAGTCCTATTAACTAATAATTGGTTTAGTGAGATGAGGTATTGAGTCCTTTAAATAGTATCAGAGATTTAAATTCGGATGTTTTGAACGAAACAAATTAAATTAAAAGGATCACATACATAATAAATTTCTTCGTAATTAATCGACCAATAAAATTAATATTAATTTATAAAAAAAACATGCAAATCCTATGAGAATCATACCAACAAGCTTCTAGATTGTAATCATGACTATCAAACTTATCCTAAGTGGAATTGAGTTGGAGATTATTTGTAAAAAGAAGTGAAATCCATTTTAATGGTTCTTTTAAGTAATTAAATACTCAACCAATGAGGTCTCTAAGTTCCTGCTGTGACAGATGAGAGTGACGTCCCCATGCGGTGGTGTATGAAGTAAATGCATTTACAGCCTGCAAAAATTTAAATTTTATTTTAAAAAAATAAAGTTGAATATTTTCACTCTAATAATTAATAAATTTTAAATTCTAAATTTTATTAGTACTAAACCATAAATTATTAACTCTATAAATTAAATCTATAAACCCTAAATTAAGTCAATTATTCATCTAACATAAATGGTTGTATATAACATATGCACTAAATAATTTTTCTTTAAGAACTTTCAAAGCATAATTGGAAAAACAAGGAAACATTCAAGAACAAAAATTATGTCTTTTTTCGGTGTTCGTATATATGTCCAAATATTAAAAATTAAATTTTATATTCTAATCATAAATTTTAAATTTTAAACTCTAAAAAGTCAAATCATGTACCTTAAATCATAAAATTTAAGCCCTAAACACTAAACTTAAAAGGGGTAGAGTATTTCCATTCAACTTTTAAAAGTTGTTTTTTACTAACGGGGTTGGTCCAAATGGTAAACAGCTTTGTATCGGTTATGCAGGTTTCAAGTTTGAGACTTTACTTATGTAAAGAATTCTCGTTGGGAGACCCACTCACTACAACTAGGTGTGCACGTAGATCGATCTAGATTAATCAACGCACCCTGAATAATCGAGAGGGAAACAAAAAACCCTAATTTTTATATTATGCCATTTAATTGTTGCCCCCTCCTTTACCACTTCTCAAACTCAATTCCCCCTCGTGTATATGAAAACGTATTCTTCAAAGAAACAAAAGGAATATATATATATATATAGGTGTTATTGACATATCACCATCTTTCTCTGTCTCTCTTACTCTTAATTTGTCTCCTTCTTTCATTCTACCGGTTTCTCTCTCTGTGTTAATCTTCCATGGTTGAATGAATGCTGATTAATTTCCAAGCTTCTTTTTTCCATCTGTTATTCTTAAGCTAACAAAAGGGATATAATTATCTGAATCTTCGGAGTTGAGGGGATCTGTTCATGGAGTATTGCTTGAGAGAAATAGAAGGAAAACAAGCTCATGATCCCATATTCATCGAGAAGATGAAGTCGTCGTCTCGTTGTTTATACGTTCCGGGGCCGGTTATCGTCGGCGCGGGGCCGTCGGGTTTAGCGACGGCCGCTTGCCTGAAAGAGAAAGGTGTCCCGAGTGTAATCCTCGAGAGATCGAACTGCATAGCGTCTTTGTGGCAACTCAAGACGTATGACCGCCTTCGTCTTCACTTGCCGAAGCAATTCTGCGAGCTTCCATTGATGGGGTTTCCCGGTGATTTCCCCACTTATCCCAGCAAGCAGCAATTCGTGGACTACTTGGAAGCCTACGCCAGGAAGTTCGATATTCGACCGAGGTTCAACGAGACGGTTTCGCAGGCCGAATACGACCGAGCCCTGGGGTTTTGGCGCGTGAGAAGCGTCTGGGCGAAAGGGAAGGCGATGGAATACGTTTGCCGGTGGCTGGTGGTGGCGACGGGGGAGAATGCGGAGGCGATGACGCCGGAGGTCGAAGGAATGGGGAGATTCGGTGGGGAAGTAAGACATACGAGCTCGTATAAAAGTGGAGAAGAGTTTAGAGGGAAAAGAGTTTTGGTGGTGGGGTGTGGGAATTCAGGCATGGAGGTGTGTTTGGATCTTTGTAATCATAATGCAAACCCTACACTTGTGGTCAGAGATACGGTAAGAAATTTCTTGTTTGGATTATTAGTATTAAATGTTAATTTAATCTTTAATTATATTATTAGTCCATTAAAATTGATAATGTATACCTATTTTAACAGTCTGATGTGATCACGCAGAGAGATTTTAACGTATACAATCTAAAATTTAGTATTAAATTAATATTTATTTTAATTTAAAATTTTAAATATTAAACTTAAAGTTTAGTGATATACCTTATCTATAAAGCAAAATCACTTCAAGTCCCAAAAGATTGAATCAGTTGTAAGACCGACAAAAGCAAGTTACTATTACCAAAGTTAGGTGGACAAAGAACAGAACAAAGATCTTTGTTCTTTCACACTTTCTTGGGATTCCCAAGCATGCGAAACATAGTAAAATATACATATAAAACGTGGATAAATATTCTATACATAGGCGGTGGAAACTGAAAGTTTCCACAAGCGTCTTAGTTTTAGGGTATAGGGTTTAGGGGTAGGAGGCTAGAATTTAAAGATAATTATTTATTTTAAGGTTTAGGGTTATAATTTAGGGTTTATAGGTTAAAACCTAAATCCTCATCATATTATCCTAAAAACTAAACCCTAACCTATAAACCCTGAATTATAATCCTAAAACTTAAATTGAAACAACTATCCCTAAATTCTAAACCCCTAAACCTTATATCCTAAATTAACTTCCTATACCTTAAAACTAAGGCGCCATAAAACATTAGGATCTTATGTTTTTATGTTATTCTTTCTTTAGAGTGTCCATTCAAACTGTTTCCTTTGTTGGGTTTATGGAACTGAAGGTCCATGTACTCCCACAAGAGATGCTAGGGATATCGACGTTCGGGCTGTCCATGTGGCTGCTCAAATGGCTGCCGTTGCGGCTCGTCGACCGCTTCTTGCTGATAGTGTCTCAGTTGATGCTCGGCAACACTGCTCGCTTCGGATTGGTCCGGCCGAAGTTGGGTCCCCTTGAACTGAAGAACCTGTCGGGGAAAACACCCGTTTTGGATGCTGGCACGCTTGCTAAAATCAAAAGTGGAGACATTAAGGTACTTTACCCTTTTGTCACTCCTATCACATCACTTTTTCCCCTATAACACAATGTTTTTCAAAACAGTATATACATATATATATATATATATATATATATATATATATATATTCATAATTCTTAATTTAGAACCATTGTTGATGTAGGTACGTCCAAGTATAAAGAGCCTAAAACGGCACGCTGTGGAGTTTGTCAATGGCAAAACTGAGAACTTTGATGCAATCATATTAGCAACCGGTTATAAAAGCAATGTACCCTCTTGGCTTAAGGTATACAAACCCTTTATTTCACTACATTTTCTTGTCCTTTTTCCATCTATGATTCTTAAAAGGTATATATGTTAAAGATCTCTAATTTGTCAGGAAAAGGAGATGTTCTCAGAGAAAGACGGGTACCCTCGGCGGTCATTCCCCAACGGATGGAAAGGCGAATGTGGGCTATACGCCGTCGGGTTCACTAAACGTGGATTGCTAGGCACATCAATGGATGCTACGAAGATTGCGCATGACATTCAACGGTGTTGGGAAGACGAGGCGAAGCATCGTCTTCCCTTCACTCCACTTCTACACCAATCATCAACACTATGATCCTTTTGAAGTAAGATGAGACATAGAAACATATTTTTGGTTGAAAAGTAAAGTATACATACTACATGTGGGCAGCTGTGTGTTTTGAAGTCGGACACCTATGCATACAGTGGCAAATCCATAAATATTTTTGAGAGTGTGTCTTAAAAAGTGGAGTACAACGTGCTTCCTTTTTGAAAGAGTTGTTTCCGGACTCCTAAGAAAGAACAAGTTACTAGTTATGCACATCTCTTTAGCCGGCCTTTGATTATAATTCGTATGTAGGTGGTCACAATCAGTAAAATGGATAACTAACAGAAGAAAATTCAGATATCATGGTGGACACTTACCTACCCTGAATAAAACGTAGATTCGCCATTGTATCTTTATTCGAAACTCGACTCGACGATGTTGTCCATGTGGAAAAGGGGTTGGTGCTATTTTGGTTTGGGTTGGGGGAACCTTAGACTATGATATTGTACATTACTAATACTATTTCATTTTTTCTGTAATTAGACATCACTTTCATAGAGATTGATCAGGGCAAGCTGATTATAGGATGTTTGGTATTTGTTTTGCAAAGCAATATAGGCTTGGAGATTGAGAGTAATTACATGTTATAACATTATATAGTATTGTTTTTTATACTATATTTTATACGATCACTTTTGAAAAGTAATATTCGACTTAAGTTTTGGCATCTTTTTGTATTGAAGTGTGTGCTTGTAAAGCATGGTTCATTCCAAGCAAGAAAACGTTGTTTGAAGGGCGAGAATGTAGGTCATAGGCATCTTTAAGTTTTGAAATCGAACTTAAAGAGTGGTCTCAATTATACGAAGTAACGTGTTTAATCTAAATCTTAATTTTCAGACATCTTCAAACTATGATCATCATTCTAAATCGGTCCCTTAACTTTTAAATGTACTAATTCTATTCTGTAATTTATGGTTATTTTCAAACTTTTAAATGTTCCAGTTTTTTCCTAATATATGAGTTCATTCTAAATTGATATCCAAACCATGACCCCGAACACCTAAGTCAACATGAAAACATAATAAAAATTGAAATTTTCTAAGGCGCTGAAAAGCACAAAAACTTTATTGAATGAAAGCAAAATAAAAATAATGACAATGAGAGAAATGAATGGACAAAAAAATTTAGAGTAAATATTTCGATTCTATTACTCAATATATAAATGATATGAAGTAAAAAAATATTTATTTATACCTAAACTCTCTTACCATAAATGATACATATCAAGTTACTTCAACGGCTGAGTTTTTTTTTTTGAATATGCTGGTGTGATATAAGGTTAATATATATATTTAATTTTTTTAGTTTTTTAAATAAAACATACACATTATGTAAAAATGGTATTTGAACTCGAGTCACCTGAATGTATTATATCATTCTTTATTACTGGAACAATAAGGGGCGAACAACGGCTGAATTTTTTAGTGACGAGAAAAAGAGGTAGAAAATCTCAACGTCAGAAGGTTTTATTCGTCTGCACACTGCAAATCTTATTTAAGGCAATCAACAATAGACCACCCCACCCCCACGCCCACCACTTCTATGGTTCAAAACTTCTCATATGCCCCCATCTCCATTGGACCCCACCTTTGGGCTTTTATTACATCACCTGTCATTTCCTCATGCTTATCTCTTTCTTCTTTTTCTTTTTATAATTTGTTTAGTTTAATTATTACTAGTATTTAACTTTAATTTGAATTAGATACTACAAATTTTGTTATGAGACGGTTTTCTCAACCCAATTTGTTTTATGCACAACGTTGGTATTTGAACCCTAACCTTACTTAAAGAGTCTAGTATCTCATTTCACTAGACCAACTGGTTGTTAGCCTTTCCTTTGTATAATTTAATTTCTTTTCTTGTTATTTTTATTAATTATGTTTGAAATTTGTAATTATTACTTTAAATAATAATTTTTTTGAATTTCAGACATGGATTTTCTTCTTAAAAATTTAAGGGTAAACTACACAGATGACCACTGAACTATGGGTTTGGTGTCAAAATGACCACTATATTATTTTTTGCCGCAAATTCATCACACAACTATTTAAATGGTTCCATTTTAGCCACACGCCGTTAAAAAAACGGAAAAGTTGACGGAATTGTTAAAAAAATTGGTATAATTACACATTTGGTCCTCTATATTTATACAATATATCAATTTAGTCCTAATTTTAATCTAATAAAATAAATTAATTATTCAATAAGATGGTGACACGTGTCACCACCTTATTGGGGGATTTTAATTATTTTTATTTAACTAAATTAATTAATTTCCCCTCCAATCAGGTGGTGACACGTGTCACCCTAATTGGAGTAGGAAAAATGAAAACCAAGGAATTGCCCTTGGTAGGAATCGAACCTGGGACCTTGGGGGTGTAGCACGCGTGAGTTTGCCACTGAGCCAAGCATATACTTGTGATATACAATATTAATAATAATATATGTGTTATACATATGGAGAGAAAAAACAAACAACATACTTACCCTTAGCAAGATTCGAACATGGGAATCCTTAAGGGTTGTGGCATGGGTTTGCCACTAGGCCAAAGAAGTATTTTTGATATTCAATACTAATTATAATATATATCTTATTTGATTGTAATTTAGTTTCGAATATTATATATATAATAATATTAAAATAATATATAATTATGTTAAAATAATTTAAGGAAAATTTAATTTGGAATATTAACTATATAATCATGTTAAAATAATTAAAATTTAAAAATTATTTTTTAATATTTTATGTTTGTTTTTCTTTTAAAATTTAATTATTTTAATATTATTATATATATAATATTCCAAACTAAATTACAATCGAATAAAATATATATTATAGTTAGTATTTCATATCAAAAATATTTATTTGGCCTAGTGGCAAACCCATGCCACAACCCTTAAGGATTCCCAGTTCGAATCATGCTAAGGGCGAGTATGTTGTTTGTTTTTTCTTTCTCCATATGTATAACACATATATTATTATTAGTATTACATATCACAAGTATATGCTTGGCTCAGTGGCAAACTCGCGCGCGCTACACCCCCAAGGTCCTAGGTTTGATTCCTACCAAGGGCAGTTCCTTGGTTTTCATTTTTCCTACTCCAATTAGGGTGACACGTGTCACCACCTTATTGAATAATTAATTTATTTTATTAGATTAAAATTAGGACTAAATTGATATATTGTATAAATATAAAGGACCAAATGTGTAATTATACCAATTTTTTTAACAGTTCCGTCAACTTTTTCGTTTTTTTTTAACGGCGTGTGGCTAAAATGGAACCATTTAAATAGTTGTGTGGTGCATTTGCGGAAAAAATAATATAGTGGTCATTTTGACATCAAACCCATAGTTCAGTGGTCATATGTGTAGTTTACCCAAAATTTAATGTGTCTAGTAGGGTGATGCACTAGACCTCTTAAATAAGGTTGAGAGTTCAAATAATGACATTGTGAATGAAAAAAATTAAATTAAAAAGATCATTCTCATAATAAATATTTGTCGTACTCAATTGAAATTAATCAGCCAATTGATTGCACCAATGGTTATACCAAACAAACAAAAAATACTACACCCACCATTTTAATTTTCTCCTTTAAATATGAAAATAATTAATGAAATCTCTAGCTAAAGAAAGATAGTGCTATTAACAATAATTGTCATCTTACTTTTATGGTCAAAGAAAGATAATGGTGTGAGGACCCTTTTTAACTAATTAATGCAATATCCCTAATCAACTTTTCTTAACCTTAATTGAGGCTATCTAGCACTTGTGATTTGACATTTTAGTCCTGTATGATATAAGTGTTAGGTATAGTGATGAAATACATTACATTCTTAATATGAATATAAATTATAGAATAAACATGAATAATACCAAAAGAAAAATAAGTGTTTATTTTGCAAGTCTATCCCCAAATGACGTAGATGTATATGACCCATTAATCATTTAATTCGAATTGAATATTGTATAGATCCCTTATTAGTTTCAATACAATGACATAGATATATGAGTAACTCCCACAAAATTAAATTAAGACTATTTTAAAAAAAATGATTAGGATTAGCCAACCAAGTCCTTGTATCAAGCTAGATCAACAATATTTATCCAAATAAAGGATTAAAGTATCTTTTTAAAGATCAGCCCTTGGTCAGCTATTAGCTACAAGCTATGTGTATGACATGCAAGTTGATGATAAAAACAATAATAGATAATACATATTCAAATAATTGTGATATTTGATTCTTTTTGTAGGTTAGGGTATTATAAATAACGTATACAGAACTAGATACCTATGAATTAATTTTTTTCTACAATTTTTTTTCGTGTTCGACGTTCAATTTGCACGCCGTTTGACATTTGTGACGACTCTATGTTGGGAAAAAAGACTGTTTAGGTCCGGCAATCAAAGAGGTGTGTTCAAGAGCGACGATCAGCGGTGTGAACGGGTATGACTTGGGGTTAGGGTTTGGGAAATTTTTGGGATTTGGGGTATATGTTTTGTTAAAATTGAAATTTTTTGGAATTTTTTGAAAATTATTTTTTTTTGTAAAATGTTGTTTAAAGTTTTTTTTTAATTTTAAAAAACAAACATGCCATGTGTCAAGCATTGATCGGTTAACAATTTTTTTAACACCCATTAATCGTCAGACACCTAAAATTACAACGGTGTAAACTTTAGGCACCTATTTTTAATAAAAAATATTTTAAGCACCTAAAGTTAAATATATATATACTTTAAACACTTATTTTTTAGGGATAACTACCTATTTAGTACCTCACCTATTCCCGCATTCCTACTTTAGTACCCCACCTGCTTTTTTGACAAAATAATACCTAACGTTACATTTCATTTTCAAAATGGTAACTCAGCCGTTAAAATAAACAGAAAAGCTTATGTGGATTTTTTTAATAATTTTATTTTTCCAACCAGAACGTGACACGTGTCACCTTCTGATTGGTTGAACAAAACCAAAGAAAATAAAATGCCTCATATGCTGCAAGTGGAAATCGAACCTAGGACTTCATGGACCAAAGGCCAAGCACCATATTATGATTAAAACCAAGCAAAGAAATATTTAAATTAACCAAAGTTATCACCTCAAAATAAAACAAAATTTGCTATAATAAAGAATCGAACTTGGGACCTCTTGTAAAATGGATATTGTCTAATATAATATTATGAAAATAAATACATAGTTATTTTATTAATTTTTTAACTATCAAAGAAAATGAGAAAGTAATTTATTATCTTATATTTTATACTATCTAACATAATATAATTTTACAAATAATTTAAATTTTATATTTTACACCGAATAAATATTATAAATTTAATTTTTATGAATGTATTTATTTTATATTTTAAAAAATTAATAAAATAACTATGTATTTATTTTCATAATATTATATTAGATAATATTTATTTTACAAGAGGTCTCAAGTTCGATTCCTTATTATAGCAAATTTTGTTTTATTTTGAGGTGGTAACTTTGGTTAAGTTAAATATTTCTTTGCTTGATATTAATCATAATTTGGTGCTTAGCTCAATGGTTGGGTGTTTAGCCTTTGGTTCACGAAGTCCCAGGTTCAATTCCCACTTGTATCATATGAGACATTTTATTTTCTTTGGTTTTGTTCAACCAATCAGAAGGTGACATGTATCACGTTTTGGTTGGAAAAATAAAATTATTAAAAAATAATATATAATATGCTGGCTAGGAGAGAGAAATTGAAAAAAATAATAAAAAAATTCACATACGTTTTTCCATTTATTTTTAACGGCTGGGGTACCATTTTGAAAACGAAATGTAACATTAAATATTATTTTGTCAAAAAAATAGGTGGGGTACTAAAGTAGGAATGCGAGAATAAGTGAGGTACTAAATAAGTAGTTATCCCTATTTTTTTATTCATTTTTTTCTTTCTGTTTATTTCATTCTCTTTCATTTGTTTAAACCCAAAACCCACACGATCCGGAAGCCCAAAACCAATCATCCCAACAGGGTTAAAATTCGATCGAGTCGAGTAAAAAAATTGAGTTAACCGAGTTGAAGATTCATATTTTGTAACTCAAATTTTATTTGAAATTTTTTCGAGCTAAGTTTATGAAATTTGAGTTGAGTCAAGTAAAGTCGATTTGTTCGAGTTTTTATTCAAATTTAATCGTAAAAAATCATAATGTTATTGATTGGTACTAATCAGTTTTAATTTAAACGGTTTTCTATAACTATATACAATACACATATATATGTATTTCTTTATATTTTTTTCATATATGATATATACACGAGACAAGATTGAGAGACTCGACTCGAACTTAAAAATTTATCCATTAAATACTAAAAATTATGAGATATTCAAATTTATATTTTAAAACTCAAACTTTATTTAAAATTTTCAAGTCATGTATATAAAATTACGAATGAAGTGAAAGCGAATTAATATTTTTTTTACATCAAATCGAATAATTCGATTTTTTCGAGTTGAGATTTTCGCATCCCTGCCCACAATGGAACCGGTAAAACCCTAGTCCGGAATTCATATAGTTATTAGATTAAAAACTCTTTTCCCGTCAAAGTTCTCTCCCCGCCCAAAGACGAAGCCCCTCACAATTCTAGGGTTTTTGCGGCAGTACCGACATAAGACATGGTACTTTCATGATTATTATTATTTTTGAAATGATTCTCTTTGTTTGTGTTGTTTACAGAGAAAATTGAAATCGATTTCTGAAGACATTTCTTTTTTACAGGGAAAAGGAACTGGAAGCTTTGGAAAGAGAAGAAACAAGACTCACACTCTCTGCGTACGATGTGGACGTCGAAGCTTCCATCTCCAGAAGAGCCGTTGCAGTGCTTGTGCTTACCCTGCCAGCCGCATCCGAAAATGTAAATCTCCCTTTTGATTCTCCCCAAAATCTATTCATTTTAGCTCTGTTTTCAGTTGATTCTTTTGATCTGTTGTGCCCTAGCTACAGTGTAAATTTTGGGTCAAAAGCAATATATTAAGCCATATTGTTTGGCTGAAGATAGCAGCTGGATTTGTTGCTGATTTATAGTTGCCTTAATTGCAATATTAGCTTGTTTGAATGATTTTTTAGAATCGGCTTTTGTGTTTTTCGGCTTTAGATAACTGGAGTGTGAAGGCCATTAGAAGAAAGACTACAGGGACTGGCCGTATGAGGTATCTCCGTCATGTGCCTCGGAGATTCAAGACCGGCTTTAGAGAAGGTACTGGAATATTTCGTATGGTATTGTAAGTTGTTCGAATTCGAAGCTTGTTCGACTCGTAGTACGTAACAATGGGTTGCGGTTTAATGCTTGGCAGGTACTCAAGCAACTCCAAGGAAGGAGGCAGCTGTTGCTGCTTCGTAATTCGATTGTTGTGTTTTTCGTTCGAGATTCCTATAAACACAAGTTGTGTTTTCATCAACTGTGTGTTTCTTTGTATGTTTCAAGTAATATTTCATATTATATTGTAAGTTGTTCGAATTCGAAGCTTGTTCGACTCGTAGTACGTAACAATGGGTTGTGGTTTAATGCTTGGCAGGTACTCAAGCAACTCCAAGGAAGGAGGCAGCTGTTGCTGCTTCGTAATTCGATTGTTGTGTTTTTCGTTCGAGATTCCTATAAACACAAGTTGTGTTTTCATCAACTGTGTGTTTCTTTATATGTTTCAAGTAATATATACAAATGGTAAGTTTCGTTTTCATTTTGTGACATGTTTTGTTTGCCATTTACTGTTGTTGAGGTGTTATTTTTTTGAGGTTTTATTAGCATTTTCATTTCTTATTGGGTGTGAGAAAAAACAAAAGAGAATTGAATGCCATTAAGTTAGGTGTCAAGACTTGAAATGTTTAGCAAAATCCAGATTATAAGAGGTGTATATTCCTATAGCATTGCACTTCAAGTTTATTTTGATGGAGCTACAACTACCATGTACAATTGTGTCCTTTTTGTTTACTAAATGCTGTGAAATGGAGAACTTGTTGCCAGGGATTTAAATTGCGGTTGAAGCCCCGTTTTTTTATAAGAATTTGAAAATTTTATTAATGCTGTGAAATGGAGAATTTGAGGACTATTTTGAGAATTTCTGATTTCTTTTTGAAAAATTTTAAATTGTTAAGTTCTTTTAAAAATACAAAAAATAAAAAACATGTCACGTGTCATGTTTTGATTGGATAACAAGTTTTTTAACGATCGGTAATGGCCAAATACCTAAAAAATTAACAAAGAAAACATTAACCATCTATTTTGACAAAAAATAGTTTATCTTCTTTATATTAAACCTTAAATACATTACTGTTTTTCTAAAAAATCTCACTCTCTTTAAAAGTAATGTTTTTCTTTCAAAATTATATATATATATTTTTTGTAGGAGAAGGGTTGATAGCTAAGATCGATAGTGCGGAAGTTTATATCTAATTAATTAATGCACATTAACAATAAAATTATGAAAAGGCCATCTGATAATAATTTTAAATCAATTAATATTGACCTTTTTACCCAAATATCCTATTTTTAATATTATTTACGTTTATGATACTCAAACAAATTATTTCTAAATCTAACATTATTTTGCAGAAACTTGTCTGACAATGGCTAGTTCTATTAAAAAAATAAAAATTTATGAAATTTGTCATACCTGCATGGTAAGTTGTATGAGTTTTTATGTTTTTTAAAAGAACTTGTCGTACCAGTCAGGCGAGTTCTTACAATGGATATTAGTGGCGGATCCACATGGTATCTTGGGTGGGCCTGTGCACACCTTAAATTTTTTAAACCTTATATATTTAACTTCAATTTTCATAATTTTTATGAATTAGTCCTTAAATTTTATGACTTGTGTCCACCTTGAAATTTTGAGATTTTTATGATTTGTACCCATCTTAAAAAGAGTTTTGATTTGTGCCCACCGTCAAAATTTTTTTGGATCCGCCACTGATGGATACTAGATTCGAAAATAGTTTTATTTAAATATCAAAAACGTAAATAATATTACAAAATAAAATATTAGAATAAAACTGAATAATTGATGGGTTATAGTACGAATTTTTGAAGAAAAAAGAGAATACCCCAATAATCTTGTTAATTCATTTCTATTTCGAAATTCTATATTTATGTAATTCGTTCACATTCTGAACGGTTATAACTCATTTATGTATTAAAATTTAAAGAGAACCCACGCTTAAAAATCTGAAATTAATTTGAGATTTTCATTTATGTATTACAATAATGACGAAATCAGGATGATAGATTAAAAGGTAAATCTAAATAGTAATAAAAATGGGTCAACCTCTCGATTCAATTTAAAATCGAGATTAGGGTTTAATTTGCTTAAATTTGAAATTTACAAGAATCTGAAAATTATTTAAATCGAAACAATGAGAATATTACTTAATACGATATATCTTGATACGTGTAAAAAATTACACAACTATTTTTTAAACTGTAAATCATAGCCCTAAGACTTAAATATTAAATTTTAACCCTAAATCATAAAATTTAAATATTATTATCTAAACCCTGAACTAAACCTTAACCCTTAAATTTGACAATTATGTGTACACTTTACTTTAACATCAAAGTTTAGAGACCTAAGAAGTTTTTAAACAAAAAAAATGAAATTCAAAGCTTAATTTTCCTATTTTCAAATCTAACAAAACCTAAGGAATAATTAAACCCAAAAATTTAGAGGGTATGGTTTATTTGCATACGTTCAAAACCTTTAGGGACCTAAGTTGTAGTTAAACCTAAAAATTTTAAGGCGGGGGATGGCCCCTCCCACAGCGAACGTGGCTCTGTCACCGGTTGCCAGCCCACGTCGTCCGGGAAAGTGAGCTTCCATGTTAGATCGTGTTAAGACGAGTGCCTGAGAAGTTGAACTCACTATATATATATATAACTGAGTCCAAAACCCTAAACACTCCCTCTCTTTTTTCACTCAACTCAAGCACTTACTGTACAACAATGGCAACCCCTTCTTTGAGCCAAGATACTGCAAAGGCTGTTCTTCGCCAGGTATCTTAAAGTTTTAAACTTCCATTTACTCTTCAATCCCTTAAAGAAATGATTTTTTTTTTAAAAAAAGTATTTTTTTACAGGTAGAGTTTTACTTCAGTGACAGCAACATTCCAAAAGATGATTTCCTCAAGACAAAAATCAAGGAGAGTGAAGATGGCTGTATCCTTTCACTTTCAATCCTCATGTTTGAGTTTAAAGAATCTTTATTTGTTTAGTTATTGTTGTTTTTGAGCTTAACTGTGAAAAAAAAAACAACAGTGGTCAGTTTGGCATTGATTTGTTCCTTTTCAAAGATGAGAAACCATTTGGGTTTAATGGAATTCAAGAATCCTGAAGATGTACCAGATGATACTTTGAAAGCTGTTGCTCAAACTCTCACAACTTCATCTTCCCTCAAGGTTTCTGAAGATGGTCAGTTTTTTTCAAAACCCCCAAATCTGACATAACAGTTACAGATATCGCAGTTTCGAACTGTGCTTATATCACTATATAGTGGCTGTTGTTGCGGTTGTGGACCGCTATTTGAATCCTAGGCAAAGATATTGAGGAGATTCTTTGTTTTGTTTTCCTTTTCAGGTAAGAAAGTAGGAAGAAGCACCGAGCTATTAGAGGCTGAGGAGTTGATTGAGCAGTTGGACAGCAGAACAATTGCTGCTTCGCCGTTCGAGTTCACCGTCAAGAGGGAAGATTTAGAAGCCTTTTTCAATCAGTATGCTAAGGTATATTTGGTTAACAATGTGAAAAGCTATGTCATCTGTGTTGGGATTTTGGATTTTTTGTAGTTAAATGAAAACTGATGTTCTTATTTCTTACTTGTTTTTACTTGTTTTAGGTTAATAGTGTGAGGTTGCCTCGTAATGTGGCGAACAAGAAGTATTTTTGTGGCACGGCTTTGATCGAATTCTCGGCTGAGGATGATGCCGAAAAGGTTTTAGGACAAAGCTTGGTTTTTGCTGGTGCTGAATTGGAGTTAAGGCCGAAGTAAGTTATAGTTGACATTTGTTTTGCTGATGTGTTTTCGATGTTTCGTTCCATGAAATCTTCAATGAATGGGATATTTGAGCTGTCTGGTGTGTTTTTGATGTGTTAATAGTTCTTGCAATTTTCATTCCAGGAAGGATTTTGATGCTATAAGAGAAAAAGAGGCAGAGGAATTTGAACGTAATCGTCCTTCGAACAACTCGAATACCGAAGAAAAGTAAGTTATTAAGCACAAACTTCCGATGTCATTAGATGTTTTTGTCATGTGTTTGTGACCAAAACGGATGTAATGATCATTGCAGATACCCGAAGGGCTTACTTGTTGCTTTTACATTGAAGAGCATTTCAGCTGGGGACTCTGCAAAGCAAAATGGTTCTGATGAAAAGAAGACTGCGGAAAACGGAAACGGTGAGGAAAAGATTGATGATAAAAATGGAAGTACCATCGAGGAGGAGGTTGATGAGAAGGAACGCAAATCCACTGCATCGATCTATAAAGACGATATGAATGTCGTTTTACGTGAGGATTTGAAGGATGTTTTTAAGAAATTTGGAGCTGTGAAGGTATTAATAAAATCGGTCTCTCTTACCGTATAGTTACATTTTAATCAGTTTGATGTTTCTCCTTTGTTTATTAGTTCTTGCCTATGATGCATGTTTTTGTACTTGTGAAGTATGTCGACTTTAGAATCAGAGAGGATAAGGGTTACATTCGGTTTGACGAACCTGAAGCAGCCCGGAAAGCTCATGCTGCTGCAGTCTCAGCTGAAGAATGTGGTCTGGTTGTCAAAAATTTCATTGCCGGTTTAGAACCGGTGACTGGTAATGAAGAAACAACTTCCATTTTGTCTCATTTAATCTTATCCAGTATGCATTTAACAGTAAAACATGTATTAGTGAAAGAGCTGGGTAATGTTTTCTAGGTGATGCTGAGAGAGAGTATTGGAATCAACTCCGTGGACACCAAGAAAAGCACAGGGGAAGCAACAATCGTATTCCATCGAGGTCAGTCCCGAGACTCTTTATTCCTTGTGTTTCGATAATCAATCCCCTAGGATGATCACACCCATTCTTTGTTCTTTGTGCCTTCTTAGGGGAGGGAAGAACAACAACAGAGGCGGAAAACGTGGCTGGGGTGGAGAAAATGGTTCTCGTCGAGGCCGTCCTAATAAAGCTAGAAGAGCTTGAGCCGCGTGAGCCGTGTGAGGGGATCTATGGACACTTCAGAGATGGGTTTTGGGATCCCTTTTGTACCATAGCCTTGAGGAATGAGCTGTGGTTTTTGTTTGTTTAGGTTTATAAGTTGAATGACAATCCTTTATGTTACGTGTGGTTTAAGTTAAATGAATTTCTTTCTTTCTTTTTTCTCCAAAAGCAAAACAATCCAAACAATGATAACACATTATTAAGTATACATTGGCATTAAAAAACTGATACACAGTATACTAAATGTTTTCCGTTGTTAACTGTCTGCAACTTGTTTGATTGTTGAAATCTCGAGTTCGAAATGCCGTCGGACTCGGACTCTAAATTTGATCAGAACCCTTATTGTTACCGGATACCAACAAGCTTAACCCTTCTCAATCAATATTGTGTTCAAGTTTCATGTCAAAGCCTGCAACTAACGAACTTTTAGTCTAAACATAAAGAACGAAAGCAAGCCAATGTCCCTCAAATCGTCTATGTAGGGTGAACTTGCTTTCTACAAAAAGCGAGTTCGAACCTCGTTTTCTACAAAAGTGCGAGTTTTGTGTTGAGCAAGTTGATAAAAAGAGAAAAAATTAATTTCCCTTTTTTTAACATGAAACTCGCTATAGAAAGTACTGGACAATCTGAGATTATTTTTTTAATTAATATCGACTGAGGGTCATTTACATAAATAACTATTTATACGTTTTTTATATAATAATGCCGCGAATAATAGATCAGTTACGTACCGGGTAACAAAAACACAAAAGTAGTTTTTCTTAGTTACAAGTGAGACAAAAGACAGTAGTTTCTTCAAAGTTCACTACGAAAACGACACCGTATTCACAAAGCACCAAGTTCAGTTATAAAGCGATAAAAAGAACCGTCCGATGTAAGGGGTCAACAAATCCATCGGTATCGGGATAAGTACACCTAGACCACGTCTACTTTTATTCTTGACACGTGGCCGATGGTGGTTGGTCTTTTCTTTTTTATTTCACCTCCCAAATAATTGTGAACCGAAAAAGAAAAGTGAACAGAAATATATATTTTTTTCAACGGAAAAAAGAAAAAAAAACTATTTGATTTGATCTCAGAAACAAAAGGCGAGAGAAGAGAGGAAGAAAAGGGAGAGACCTGCCGAGTTTGGACTCTTTGGTTTATTTGTTAAGAGATAAATTTGAGTGTTCCGGAATATTCTGCCGTTCGCCGCGATCGCTCCGGACGGTGATCGGAATCGGAGTATATTTGTTTTTTTTTGTTGTCGGTGCGCGCGCGAATCTTTTTATTCTTTTTTTTTTGTTAAGCGAAGATGGTGAACTCTATGGTGGAGAGAGCTACGAGTGACTTGCTGATCGGGCCTGATTGGGCTCGGAATATCGAGATCTGCGACATGCTTAATCACGACCCTGTGTATGCGTCGCTCTGGATTCGAATTTTCTCTTCTCTTCTCAGAAGTTGCTATTGCTCTTATGATTCAATTGATGATTGTGTTCAATTTGATGAATATGAAGATTATGAATGTAGATTTCAGTATTCGATTTACTTTTACTTAAAAAAATTGTCCTCTTCTTCTGCTGGTGATTGTAGATTTAATAGAAGTTAAATATTGGTTTGCTTTTACGGCACGTAAATTTAAAGGGAGAGACTTGTTTCAGGAAATTTATCCGGATTGATCAGTTTGTTTTCCTTTTTCTTTCTTTGTTCGACCTGTAATTTCTTTCACGGATGTATTTGATAATACAGCTTTCAAGTTAGGTTTTGTTGCTTGATAGAGGATTTAACTCCTTGTAAAATTGACCTCTTAAAGAGCTCAGCTTCTTTATCGAAGTGAAAGATACTGGGTGACTTTCGTTTTTTAGTTTTCCTTTCCTGAATACGAACTGGATTTTAGTTAGTTTTACTTGAGCAGCGTAATGGTAATTATGTTTTATACTGTTGTTTCTGTTAACTATTTTTGGTTGCTTTTTAGTTATTGCGACTTCTTCGAAAGTAGAAAGACCTATAGGTTTAGTTTTCTGATTTAATGGCTACCAGCCTACCATTGCCTTTTCTTCTTTCAATTTTCATTTTTCTCCCTCCAGAGGAGAAACACTAGAAGGTGACTGGATTTATATCTTTTAAGTTTGACTATTTTTTGATTTCTTAAATCTAGTAGTGAAATGTTATGATTATTATCAGGCAAGCAAAAGATGTCGTGAAAGGCATAAAAAAGAAGCTTGGGAGTAAAAATCCAAAAGTTCAACTTCTTGCGCTAACTGTAAGCTGCTAAAAACTTTTTCATTGATTTCCAATAGTCTCTAGATATAATGATCACTTTTGTTGCCTTGTTTTGTCACCATTTTGTACATTGAACTAAAATTGTTTAAATTTGGTTTACTTTCTACGTTCTAGCTGCTAGAAACTATCATAAAAAACTGCGGGGACATTGTCCATATGCATGTTGCAGAGAAAGGTGTTGTTCATGAGATGGTTAGAATAGTCAAGAAAAAGGTAGGGAGTCCCCATTTTGTAGTTGTTTTCTTCTTGTAAAACTTGTTCTCAGTTTTTGTACTGTTCAAATGTAGCCCGACTTTAATGTTAAAGAGAAGATATTGACTCTGATTGACACTTGGCAAGAAGCTTTTGGAGGTGCAAGGGCAAGATATCCACAATATTATGTTGCATACGAAGAGTTGTTGGTATGTCTGCTTAGGCTTCTCATCTTAAATTGTATGTCTTTGAGACATGCTGTATTACTTGTGATCCAGTTCTCCTTATGCCATTCTTCATTTGTGACTTACTCAAAATACATTGATATGCGAAGAGTACTTCTACATAATGTGGCCTTTTCCTTTTTTCCCCTCTGAGGCAAATTGGTTTATTGTTCAGCGTCTTGGGGCAGTATTCCCACCAAGATCTGAGAGGTCTGCACCCGTACTTACTCCTCCTCAAACACAACCTTTATCTTCTTATCCTCCAAACATTCGCAATTCTGATCAGCAAGACACAGCTGGGTCTTCTGCAGAGTCAGAGTTTCCAGCCCTGAGGTATTTTTCTTTTTGTTCCTTAGTTCCTTAGTGGTATAAAGCATGGCTGTTTTTGTTTTTTGCATTATTCCTATTCAATTTCATGATGGCCTGTGTGTGTTTTTAAAACTTTCTGAAATGTCTGTAAAAATTGTCCTGCAGTAATATGGTTATGCAGAAGGCTGCTGCCCTTGCTAAATTATTGTTATCATTGTCTAATGAATAAATTATAGAGCTTACTGAAATATGCTTTTGATAATGGCTTCATAAGGATAAGATTCCATTATGTTTGTGCGTATGAATTATTTAGTATTTTCTCTGTATTAAAATAATTGTCAAAGTGAACTCTTTCTTCAATCCTTTATGTAATCATTGAAGAGATCATAGTGACTTGTTGGGTGAAAATTTTCCTACTTGATTTAACTTCATTTTTCGTCATCACATCAGTACTCCCTGTCCTTAGCTGGTAAATATGATTGCAGTGTTGTCACATCATGATTATCCATGTCTCCTAGAAAGAGATCAGTATTGACTTTCCACAGACGAGAGCAGTTATAATAGTTGAAACAATATGAACAGCTTGTTCTATGATATTCATGGTAGTGAAATTACATTGCCTTTTAACAGAAGTTTCATTTATCAGTTTGGCAGAAATTCAGAATGCACGTGGTATTATGGATGTCCTTGCAGAAATGCTAAATGCAATAGATCCTGGAAACAAGGAGGTATTTGTTCACAATTTGATATGTATGAGAATGAAGATATGTTGTGTACTTGCTAAATCAAATGTGTTCTGGCGAGCACATATTAGTCTAGTTTCTAAGTGACAAGTCTTTAATTGGATTTGAAGCGACTATCAAAGTCTTAATATAACTAGTATTTGTGTAAAAATTTGGTCGGCTGTGCTCAAATTCATCAGACGGTGAACCAATTTATCTGTGCAAAATTATGTTTTTCCAGCTCTCATAATGAAAAATCTTTTCAAAAGCTTATATGAAGTTTCAAGCTGCTAAATCTAAATATATAATGCTGTTGTGGTTTCTTTAAGTTCATTTTCTATTTGCATATTTACTGTTATTTCTTCTACCATTCATTTCAGGGACTTGGGCAGGAGGTGATTGTTGACTTGGTGGAGCAGTGTCGTAATTACAAACAAAGAGTTGTACATCTTGTTAATTCAACATCGTAAGAAAACCTTATTTTACTAAAACTTCCCCGGGTTCCTTTGTACTTTCCATAAGTTGATGACTCGTTGTTATCATTTTTTCCATGGGTGTTACATGCCTTTATGCACGGAACTCTCTTTTATCCTAACCTTTGCCAATGAGTATCTCTTTGTGCATTTGTGTATAAATTTGTGTGATATTTGCGCTTATTATAGCATGTACCGTGTACGAGTTGCATAAGTAGTTAGTTTCTAGCTTCTATGGAATTTTGTAAGAAATTGTGTGAAATAGTTTTTAAATTTAAGACACATATCACCTTTTGGTTATCTATTGTAGGGACGAGTCACTTCTATGTCAAGGTTTAGCATTGAATGATGATTTGCAGCGGCTGCTAGCAAGGCATGAAGCAATAGCTTCAGGAACTTCTTCTCAAGCAAACAATCCTAAGCCTGAACCTGCCAAAGAACTTGTGAATGTTGGCGGTCCACTAATTGATACTGGAGACAGTAGCAAGCAGTCTGAGGGGAGGTAATTTGGCTTCTTTGAACTGGATTGCTTATGCAGAGATCTGGGATTAAAATTATTGGTGTTCTGTATTTTTTATTACAGCAAAATGTAGGAGTATTCTTTGTTTGTTATATATGCTGCATTATACTTCTTTTCCTAAGCATTACTGGTGGTAACCATAGTCTTTTTCTCAGCATCTCGGAAATTGGTTACAAGTTTATTTCATCTAGTAGAATCATTTGTTTTGAGGAATCCTCTGTATAATTTAGTTGCTGTGTCTTTTTCTCATCCTCTGGTAGCTTGAGTTTTAATTAACAGAATTTTTCCACAGATCCACTTCAAGCACCGTTGAAAGTTCACCATTTAATCAATTACTGCTTCCTGCTCCCCCTGCAACTAATGGTTCAACTCCTCCACCAGCTGCCAATCCGAAAATGGACTTGCTTAGTGGCGATGACTTCAATTCACCAAAGGCAGATAATTCACTTGCCCTTGTTTCTTTGGGAGAACCACAACCACAACAAGCAACTCCTGCATCACAGCAGAATGCCCTCGTTCTCTTTGACATGTTCTCCGATGGTAGCAACACCTCCAATTCTGTCAACACCCAGTCTTCTGGTTTGGCTGGACAAACCAACCCTTTGACTCCTCAAATTCAGCAGCAGCAGCAGCAGAATTTTCATGCGAATGGAACTGCACCAAACATGGGAGCACCTCAATATGAGCAGACATATGCTCAAGGCACAGTTCCTGCCTGGAACGGTCAGCTGGTTCAGCAGCACCAGCAGCAACCCTCACCTGTCAATGGTTTGTTTCTTATTATAAGAGGCTTCTTATGCAGAATTATATCGTTTTACTTTTGGCACAAATCCCTAAGTACAGACATTTAATCATGGCATGCCACATGCCATCCTAGGAAATTAATAATAAACCTAGTCATTGATCTTAGTCTCTGGAAACTTTTCTAGTGACAATCTGGGCTTCTTTGGCGGGCTGAATAAGTATATTCTTGCTTCCACTACATTATCTTAGGAGCCTTTCTTTTTGCATGCGGAGAAGGTGCCCCTGACAGTGATTCACTTCCGCCACCACCCTGGGAAGCACAGGCAGCAGACTCCAGCGCACTTGCAGGTGCTCAGCATCCCCAGTCAATGGTTACTCAAGGACCTATGCATATGGGAAGTGATCAGATGGCGGGTATGTACATGCAGCAGCCAATCACAACTGGTCATTTACCGACGCTTAATAATCACGCGGCTCCAGGAAACCAGTTTGCTGGTTATCAGCCACAGCCGATCCAGGGAGCACCACAGTATATGGGCATGCTTCCACAGCAAATGCCAATGTATCCCGGTTCGATGTATCCTCAGCAAATGCCAGCAGGCCAGATGGGTTTGATGTATCCTCAACAGCAGATGTATGGCAACCAAATGGGAGCATACGGCTATGGTCAGCAGCCGTATCTCGATCAGCAAATGTATGGACTATCCATCAGAGATGACAATGCGCTGAGAAACTCTTCCTACCAGGTCCCCACTTCATCTTACACTCCGCCGAGTAAGCCTTCAAAACCCGAGGATAAGCTGTTCGGAGACCTTGTTAACATGGCGAAAACTAAATCAACAAAACCCACGCCTGGAAGAGCTGGTAGCATGTAAACCTGGATTTAGCTTCTTCTTTTTCTCTTACATATTTTTTGGTGACTAACTTGTTTCCTTTTCATTTCCTTAATCATATTCCTATTTACTTTGTGTTGAATGTTTGGCTCACTCCCTGTAGAGAAACACTTTCTGGTTAGGTTGAGTTTTTTTTTTTAGATTTGATTCTCTCTCGTTTCTTCTCTAGACTTTTTTTATTTTTTTAATTGTAATAATAAAATGTATATGTCAATTTTTTTTATCATTGGTATCCGGTTTTTTTACCATCTCAAAGGCTTATTTCGGAAGTAGTTATCCCAATCTACTTTGTTCCATTCATAATACCAGTGTTTAAACTCTTAATTTTGCTTAAGTGATTTAGCGTCTCGACTTCCGTCTAACAATATTAGACAATAGGCATTGTGAAATGTAATGGTGTTGGCTTTTGGGGAAAATTATCTTCTGTTGTTCAACTTATATGTATGCATACTGAAATCTTTTAATTTTGTTCTTTTATTCTTTACTTTAGTTAAATTAATGGCTGCTCCATAAGAAAAATATTAAAATTTTTCATTACATTGAAAAGAAATTCAACATTTAAATGTGTTTGATAATAACATTAAACTTTTATTTTATCCAAAAGTAGATGTTCATCATCCTTTGAGACCCGGGTTCGAGCACCAGTAATATATGTTGTGTGTGTCTCTTGCACCACACCAGCATATTAAAAAAAAATTTATTTTATCATTTTCGACTGAATCCTTTTATAATACAAATTGAGTCAACTGAGGCCGAGATTTTTTAACATATACAATCACAGTCCTATAAAATTGAAAGTTATAGCTTGATTCTGACCTAGATTGGTGCTTGTGATGTTTCACCCGATTTGAATCTAATCTAAAATTTAGGATAAAAATACTTCTCGACTTGACTAGATACAAATATTTTTTTCTTCTCATTTTTATTCGACAAATAGAAGATAATTGGAGGAAAAATATAGAGAAAATCATTAAAATGATATTCTAAATACAGAGTAAAATTATACTATAATTTTAAGTTGATTGAATCAAAAAATTTCACTCTAAATTTAAATATGATCCATTTTATCCATCGCAAAATTCGATCTAACCCGAACATGAATTTCAACATTAAAATCAAACCACAGACCAATGCACAAATATTGATCTGACAGAATTAATTAGAACGATAATTGATGGTTAAGAAGATAAAAGCGAGCATATTAGAATCTTACCTAGAGATGTGCACGGGTCGGGTCGGGTTTTTGACCAACCCGAATTTGACCCGAAAATAATTACTCTTAGTTCGAGTCTGACTCGCCCTGAAAATTATATATCTCAACTCGAACCCGACCCGATTTATAAGAAAAATTAATTGCAAAAAAAAATTGGGACCTAATTGTAAAATAATTAATTAATTTTAGGAATTTAATTGTAAAAAATCAATTTTAAAAACTTAATTATAAAAAAATATAAAGTGGTGGTATTATTACAAATATCCCTAAGAAATATAGAAAAAGTTATACTATTAGTCCCGAGTCGAGTTAATTTTTTTTACTTTAAACCCAAACTAATCCGATCGAACCGCGTTGACCGTTGAGTCGAAACCCATCAAATTCGAGTGAAATGCCTATTCGGACCTGACGAAGTTCCTTAAGAAGAGAGAAGGAAATGTGAATTGGTTTGTGGTTTGATTTTGATGACGAGACTTGAGTTTTGAGAAAAAAAGATAAAATTCATAAATGAAACTAAACTATGATTAAATGTTCATTTTGACTCGATTTTTTAATATTGTAAAATAATTATTAAATTTTAATTTTTGTTATAAAATATTCACTGAGCCGTTAATTATTGTTAAGAGTGTGACATGACAGCTAATAAAATATGCATAATAATATATTTAAACATTCATATTTACACATTCAATCGATTTAGTTCTAATTTAAAACAGTTTAATGAATTTAATCTTCATTAATTATACATCCTATCAATTTAGTTTTATTTTTAATTAGAAATAATTTAATATGTTTCCTCCAATTGAAACAAAAATTAAAATTCAATGCTAGAATTGAAGCAATTAATACACCGCCTAATGTTGAATAATATCTGGTGTAATTTACCCATAGTACAACACTAATATTTTTTTAATTTAGAATATTTTTTTTTCAAAATTTAGAACGTTGAAAGTTACGAGTAATTTAGACATTATAATTTGTACCTTTAAAAATAAATGAACAAATAAGTCATTTTGTAGAAACCTAATAGCAAGTTTCGGAAAAGATTAAAGTATATAAATGATCATTAAATTAAGCAAAAATGATATTTTTGACCATTTAAGTTTTAAAAATTATAAAACGGTCATTAAACTTATCGAAATGTTGTAAAATGATCATTACACATTATAAAATAGTAATAAATATCTATAAATTAAAGAATTATTTTGTAACAGTTCGATAAGTTTAATGATCATTTTGTATTTTTAAAACTTCATTAATCACAAAGATCATTCTTACTTGGATAAATGACCGTTTTGTATACTTCACCAAAAAAATGCCACCTAATTATGAAAGTTACAACATGCATGTTTGAAACGTTGAATTTTAACCACCTTATTATAACTATTATTAATCTCTTAATAAAGTGATAAGATGTCCTGTTAACCCAAGGGTTTATTTCCTAAATTATAATTAAAATTTAATTTCAATACTTTTAGAATTTTTATCGATAGTTTTTATAAAAAATCAGAGATTTTTTTAAAAAAATGTAATTTTCTAAAATTATAATTATGTTATCGTTTAGAAAAAATGTGTAACCTTTATAATTATGTTATTGATAATTGTGTTATAAAATCGGTTAGGTTTTAAGGGTTAAGAATAGATTTTATGCTTTAAAGTTTAAGTTTAGGGCTTAAGGCCCCTAAAAAGGATATGCGGTAGTTTTAGAAGTCCGCTTGTGGAAGAAAAAAATTCACTAGCGGTGTACCAAATAATTATCCATAATTGACGAATCCATGTGTGGTCCAGGGTAGACACGTGTCCACCTTGAAATTTAAAATTCTCTCGGTTAGTTATCCATTTTACTTGTATGCACATCTGAAGTTATTTATGTTAGTTATCTATTTTATTAACTGTGCCCACCTAAAATTTGTGTAATATATATATGCCCACCTAAAATATATTTCTCGGTCCGTCACTGTTATCCTTATTTATTGTGTATATCATTCGACAGAAACTAAACTATTTTTGTACAATGAAAAAAATTCTGGGTTTTGTCCCAAACTCAAAGCGTTTCAAAGTGAAAAAAACTTATCATTTTCCAAGATAAAAGAGGTCTCCTATTATCCTATCTTAAACGAGTTTAACGACTAATTTTTTGCATTTTGTTAGTTCATATAAAGCTAAATTTTGACCATAAATTTTAAAATTGTTTCATAATTAAAAGATAAGGATCGAATTTTTAACCACGGATTAAAACAGAAAAAACTCATACCATCTCGGAGTTGATGATACTTTTTTTCCCTTTAATTTACCTTACAGGCTCTGCTCTTTCCCTTTACAATTTACATACCACCTAACTTTTCTTCTCATCTTACCCAGATTTTATACAATGAAATAATCTCTTAAATCTTCATTTTGGTCTTTAGACTCGAGTATTCGATCGAGTCGAGTTTTGAATTCTACCAAATATCAGTCTGCCATGCCCTACCAAATAATTGTGTGTTGTGTTGGGTCTATATGCCTATAATGGCAGAAAACATTATAAAGGAGAGGGGGGCCTCCACAACAAGGGATGATGTATGATGTTTCCCTTTCTTTCCTTCGGTTTTTAGACTCGAGTATTCGATCGAATCGAGTTTTATTTACCTCTAAATCCAACAATTCCTCAAGATCTATGTGCCCAAATTCAACACAATTATCAATGGCTTCCACTTTCCCCTCCTGGATTCAGACTCAGGAACTGTACACCAGTACTAGATCCACCTTAGGCACCCACTTCTTCTTTATCATTTTTCCCACCATATAAAGTATTTATCGATAGAATTCATTAAGCGATTTCAGTGATAAATGATGACGAAAATTAATATTGACCTTAATTTTTTTTACCTAAAAGCATAAATTCAAATAGTGGTATGTTACAACAATAGTGGTCGCTATATAGCGGGAATGACACTATTTAAAATTGTTATTGCGAAAATAATACTTCGCAATGACCGCAATAATATTTGTTACCTTCGTAATCACAATCGAAAACGCAGCTGTAACCACAACTTAAATCAATGCTTAAAAGTGAGTTGCTATAGTTAGAGACCGAGTCAAAATTAAACAATGAGATAAGTAAAATTGTCTGACTTCAAAATTAACGGTGACCTAATAAGTATTTAATTTAAAATTTAAGAGATGGAAGATTTAATTTGACAACTACTTAACCTACCATAAACTAAAATTACTACCGGAGGACACAGGGATATAAATTCTCTACCCCTTTTCGGTGCCCCTATATATGCCTTCACGCTCAAAATTAACTTTAGGGTTTAGGGTTTTATAATAGGGGTTGTGGTTAGGGTTTAGATAATTTAGGACAATGTGTATTTTTAGGGTATAGGGTGTAGGGTTTAGGATTTAGAATTTAAGATTAGGGCTTAGAATTTAATTTTGTAGTGATTTTTAGTGTTGGGGCATATGTAGGGGCACCGAAAAGGGGCAGACGAATTTTATCCGAGGACACAAACCCCTCCATGACCTTAGTAACTCCGTCTCTAGATATAAATATATGTATTCATAAATTAGATGTAGAATCAACAACTAATTGGTCTAATGAGATATGACATTATATTCTTTAAGTAAGGTTAGATGTTTGAATTTAGACATTGTGAATGAAACAGATCAGATTAAAAGAATCATCTTTTAAACTGAATTAATCGATCAATAAATTGGATGCATAGAGAAACATATGGTCGATATGATTTTGTCGATCCAAATCATACTGCATGGTAGCAGTGCCACCACAACATTGAGAATTCCAAATATCTTTCTAATTTCCAATCACATGTATTTGTCTATTTTACGATTTGAGAATAATTTTAATTAAAACACGATGATATTCAGATAAAAAAAATGCAAACTCGATAAATGTAAAATAAATAAATAAAAGTATTTCAACCAGAGTTATATTTTGATATATGATTTATGTAAAAAAATGCACAATCTTTTCTTAAATTCTAAAATCTAATTTCTAACTCTGGAATATTAAATCTTAAACCTTAAAACTCTAAACTTTAAACCCTAAATCTTAAAATATAATCTTTACAATCTAAACCCTTAAATTAACATCGTAAATTTTAAATTTAACAAATTTATATAAACTTTAATTTACACGACTTGTGTATCAAATTTTTTCATTTCGATAAACCAATAAGCAACTAACATGGGATGTATATATATATACATAGCACGTATATTTTTTTGGCACACTTCCTTTTCCAAATGGATTCAATGATTTCTTTTAATTTGAAAAAAAAAGTCAACAACCAAATTGTATTTAATATACTTAATCTATAAGTAAAGATTTCATTTTCTTTTATATTTTTCACACCCAACACGTCATAATTAACAAAAGTGACCTTATATTTTTTTAAAATTTTAATTTCACACTTTTAGAATCATTAGATGAGTGAAAATAGATGTACAAGATTAACGACAGAAAGTAAAGAGATTTATACGAGAAAAAAATGGATTATCCTCGATTTAAAAGTTTTAATATCATATTTACTATCTTAAACCCTAATATACCCAATAAAGGATAAACTTTTCTCCCACTAATTCCCTTTTGTTTTATGACTTTATTCAAGTTTACCCTAATCTTCAAGTAAAGAATCCATCATTTTTTGAAAACATTATCAACTTATATACATGGATAGTGAAAGAATTTATTGTAATAAGGAGATTGTAAGTTTAAAGCATCAAAGTATGGTACAATTTAGGTGAAAGGTGAGGGTGACTTTCAAGGGTGGAATAAAAAAGCAAAGATACTCCCTTATACGATAAATAAATTTATAAATACAAAAAAAATATTTACTGTCGGTGAAATATTCACTTTTTTTTTTATGAAAGCTAAAGTGATTACAAGTGGTATCTGTTCTAAATATACTCTCAATCATTTGACAATGAACACTCAATCACCCTGCTGCAGCTGCTGGTGTTCGAACCCGTGATCTCTAGAAACAACAATCGTTCCCTTAACCACTGAGACAAGTTAGTTCGTGCTGAAATATTCAGACTTTACAAACGAAATCAGTAAAAATATATATATCTTTTGATAGTAACGTACCGAAAAACCGAAAATTGAAATGAAAGATAATGTTAAGGTGTCCCAAACCCAAATGTATGTGATCCACACCCTAAATGCCTTCAATTTACTAACTAGTTTAGTAGGCCAGCCATTAGGCAAGGGTTTGGGGGTTAGATATTTTTAATGTGAAAATGGGCTAGCTAGGGTTAACAACACTTTCCCCAATTTTTCATTATCATTTACATGAAAAGGGAAATGAAAATAAATGAAAATAAAACTTAGGGTTTTTCAGCTCAAACTAACCCCACGCGCTACGATGGAGAGTGCATCGCACGCTCCAATCAAACGTTGTTTATGTGCTAAGGCATCTTTGGGAGCGCAGATACGACAATGAATATTGAAAGGGAAGTTAACGTTGAGGAATAGGAGCGTGTGACATACGCGTTGAGATAGTGCGCTTTTATTTTCACTATTCCAATCTAGGGTAACACCCATAATGGAAATGCGATAAGAACCGAACCTCACTTCCACGTGGATTAAATCCATTGGTTATTTTCCCAGCATTTGTTTTCTCTCTAAAATAAAAATAAAATTAATATTAATACTTATTTGAGCAAAGTACACTAGTACTCACTGAACTATGAAAAAATGATCATTTTGATCACCAATCTTTTAAAATTTACAAAATGATCATTAAATTCATTAAATTATTGCAGAAATGATCATTATATCTTATCAAAATATTACCTAATGCTAATTAAACTAATTGAAGTGTTACATCATTTTATAATGAAAAATGATAATTTGTAACAGTTTGATAAATTTAATGATTCATATTTTATAACGTGTAAAAGATCAATGACCAAAATAATTATGTTTTTATAATTTAGAGACTGTTGTTGTAATTTACCCTAATTTTATATATATTTCTTACATATGGTTTTTAATACAGCAACAACAAAGACCCTCCTTTCAAGGACAAAAGATAAAAGCTTTTTTCTTGTCTACTCCTCTCTCTTTCTCTCTCTAAAAGAATCGAAAAACCTCTCCTTTTGTTTAAGCTAGGGTTTCTCAAAACTTCGCACTCAAATTATACACGACGAGCTTCAGATCTCTTCGAAAAGATTCGACCTTCTTCTTGCTCGATCAATGTTCTTTCTTTTGATACCGTTTTCTGGACTGACCGTGAGGAATCGAAGCTGGGTTGGTTTCGGATTTTCTTAGCAGGTACCTAACTCAAATCAAAAGGTGTGTTCTTCTTTGATCTAATTAGAATTTCGAGCTCTGGGGTTCTTTTGTTTTTCATTCTTCGGTTCTTTTGATTAATATGAGGTTAAGCTGAGCTGGCGCGCTTTTTTATTTTATTATTTCAGTTATCTGAGGTTAGTTTACTGTGTTTAGTACGTTAAGTTTGGCCTTTTATTATCGTTTTGGCATCTGGGTTTTTCTTTATGAGTTCATATTTTCACTTTCTCGGGATATTTTATGTGTTTATTTCCCATCAGTTTCTTGGTGTTAGAGGTGATGTTCACTGTTCATTAGCTCGTGAATTTGACAGTTCTGAAACCCTAGATAGAAATCTTCATTTTATGGATTCATGTGGTTTATTTTAACATCAAACTCGAGGTGAGTTTTAAAGTTGATTGTTTTTTGTTTTAAAGAAACTATTTTTCCCATCTCGAACTTTAGTTTGTGTTATCTGATAAAACCCTAACATGTTGTTTACCTTTTCGGTGTTATTTGATGATTTGCTTTGTATTATAAATTGATGGGTTTTGGTTTATAATTTATTTGGATGTTATTAGCACATTAATCTAGTAACTGCAAACATGTTTATGTTTGATTTCATTAGGAGCTAGGGTTTCTGATTTTGTTCCCTTTGAATAGTATTCACTATTCACTCGTATGCTACTATAAGTTATTATTTTATGTAATAAATCACCATATATAGGGGCTTTCCAGCTTCTCATCCTTTTAATGTTTCCATTTTACTGTTTGACTGTTGTTTCATCTTGAATTTCCATGGAATCGTGAAGTGTGTGGTTAAGTTCTTGTCGTATACTTAATATCTTAGTGCTCCATGCATATCGATTATATAGCTTACGGATATGGTTACAATGTTACTATGTGTTCTTCAATCCTCATGACATATCTAATTGTTGTTTCGTATCGGTGTTATGATTAGTTAGTCATATATAGCATGGAGACAACTACCGTGGTCAAGGAAGCTCGTCACGGTTGCAGTTCTAATCTTGTCCCCAAGTCATTGGAATCGCCCACAAAGATCGACTCAATATCCATGGATCGCATCGATGCTAATGACATTGATACTAAGAAGTGTGAACATTTTTCTATCCGGTAAGCTATGTATTCAGTGCTCTTGTATATTTGCTGCAGTTCCTTGACTTCTCTATTTACTACCATTGTTGTTGAAAATGGGTTTATGGTGGCTTTTGTTTGAGTGTGGGGCTATATATAGTAATTGTATGAATTCGAACTGATGTATTTTCCTCAGTGGAAGAGGGTATTGCATCTACTTACTAATGAATGCCTTGAATTTATTTATCAAAATGGGAATTATTGAAAAAGTTAATTAACTTATCTCTTCCCTTCTGTTGTTTGTGCTTCCTCAGTAACTTCATAGCTTGCTTTTCTGTGTGTGCGCATGATGCCTTTTTCTGCACTTTTGGTAATGGATAAAAGTGTTTTTGATATTCTAGTTATAGATTAGTGCAGTAGCGGAGGTGTTCTATTCTTTGTTCACATGTTGTTAGAGATGGAATGGACTGTTGAGACTATATTTCCAACAAATATGACATCATACTAAACATCGAATTTATGTAATGGCATATAATGAAGGGACTAAAGTTATAAATTGAAGTAAACTTATTGCAAGATTTGATGTGTATAAATTAGTGCAGTAGCGGAGGTGTTCTATTCTTTGTTCACATGTTGTTAGAGATGGAATGGACTGTTGAGACTATATTTCCAACAAATATGACATCATACTAAACATCGAATTTATGTAATGGCGTATAATGAAGGGACTAAAGTTATAAATTGAAGTAAACTTATTGCAAGATTTGATGTGTATAAATTAGTGCAGTAGCGGAGGTGTTTTATTCTTTGTTCACATGTTGTTAGAGATGGAATGGACTGTTGAGACTATATTTCCAACAAATATGACATCATACTAAACATCGAATTTATGTAATGGCATATAATGAAGGGACTAAAGTTATAAATTGAAGTAAACTTATTGCAAGATTTGATGTGTATAAATGGATTTTGCAGATATATAGTTCTTTGAGCGCTACTTTCTCATTTGCTAGTTGCTAAATGCGTGCATTAATCGTCATGTTGAAAGATTTGATCTCTATAATTGGCTTCCGCAGATATATAGTTCTTTGAGCACTACGTTTACACTT
The DNA here is from genome assembly GCA_030270665.1 of Hibiscus trionum. Classification (NCBI taxonomy): domain Eukaryota; kingdom Viridiplantae; phylum Streptophyta; class Magnoliopsida; order Malvales; family Malvaceae; genus Hibiscus; species Hibiscus trionum. Next base: position 40,065,976 of record BSYR01000022.1, read on the forward strand.
GCTTGTTGCTATATGTGGTGCATTAATGGTCATGTTGGAAGTCTTTCTCATAAAATCCCTTTGATTTAAATGCAGTGGATATGCATCTGAGATGCGGAAAAAAGACTGGAAGAAAGGTTGGCCATTTGTATTAGACGGTGGCCAGAATATTTTTAAAGAACAAAGCTGTAAGCTTCCTCCTTTACTTGTTCCGAAGTTTAGATGGTGGTGTTGCCAGAACTGTGTACAGGAAACTGGGGACAAATGCAATGTAAATGAAGGAAGAACTGTTACTACTACTAATAGTAGCAAATTGAAATCCTTTAGCTCTTGTTCCCGTGTTCCGTCCTGCGGGGATGGTGTGACGTGCTCATCAAAAATGCAGCAGGCTGGAAAGATTAATGTTGAGTCAAGAAAATTCGGTGCAGTTTCTTGTGTGAATGTTCATAGCAGTGCATGTCCTCGTTTAGTTAGTGATAAAAGTGAAAAGAAAGCGGAAAATGGGGATATACCAGTTATAGGTATATGATATATCTCTACCTTAGCTCAATTGTTACATGATTACTTACCACTAAATTAGAACATTCATTGTTTTGGTTCTTATTTCCAGGGAAAACAGATATCTTAGAGAATAACAATAATAAGGAAATCCATATATCAAATAATGCTGGAATAGAAGTTATTTCTAGCCTTATGCGGAAAACAGTTCGTTTAGATGAAAAAGGTATGGCTACCATGACCATCTAAATAAGCTTAAGCATTTTCCTACAATAACACTGCTTCTAATTCCTGCAACAGTGGCTTCTCTGCAGCTTCATAATCCCGATTTAAAAGATAATGAAACTGCTGGTGCCAAGCTTCCTGAATCCAATGTGGAGTGCATAGTTAAGGATGCTACTGAAACGCGTCAAATAGGAAAATCTGCCTGTGATCAACAGATGGAGTTGGTGAAAGGATCTGAATCCCGTGGGATAGCGAGTATGGTGCATAGGGTCCCCGATGCTATCAAGACTCATAGAGATGAACATCCTTCATTTGAATTAGATGAATGTGATTATGCATCATCTGAAAGTGATGAGGTATTGCCTGGAACTGTGTCTGGCAGCTTACATCGAAGAAAAAACTGTAAGGTGCGTCTGCTGACTGAATTGTTGAGTAAAAACAAAGATGAAAAAACTAATCTCACGAGTACTGAAGATTCTCCTTCTAGTACCATTCCTGATGCACCTATAGGCATAGATTCAATATCTGCTTCCCAAGGTGAGGCCAATTCCCAAGGAAATGTTAAGAGCAGTTTGGCTCGTCGAAAGAAAAGAAAGATGCCACAGGATGAAGAATGGGTTCCTAGGGAGTTTATGTGCTCCCCAAATAATGGACATAAAAACCTTAAGTCCTTCAACAGAGATGCAGAAACTACTGATGGAATCACAAGTTCTGATTCAGAAGGTACAACTAACAGAAGCAGCTCACAGACTCCAGCAAAGAGCAATTTGGTTAACGCAAGAGTAAATAAAAGTCTTATTCTAGGAAAGAAGAAAATTAAAAAGAGTCAGAATTTCGATGAATTTCTGTCCTTGCGTCTGTCTCGAGACAATCTGCAGAAGGAAAGACAGAAAAATCCCCTTGGAGATACCACTAAGAGTGATGTCATTGATATTGTTTTGAACAAATCCAATGGTGTATCTACAGGCAGTGGGTTAAATCCTGTTCCCGAATCTGTTGCGAAGGCAGAGAAAAAATCTACACTGTTGAAGAAAAAGAGCAAGATTCATCAAGATCATGATTGGCAAGCTTCTCGAGTTCCTTGGAACAATGGCATTCTCAGAGAAGGTCCGGTTTTGAGGGAAAATGTAGAAATGGGACAAACTGAGAATGTAGCTGTTCCATTTGAAGTAACCCGGGATGCACTAGCTGAAAAAGGACTGCAATTTTCTCTTAGTAATTGCTTGCCAGCTAAAAGATATGACGCTACGTATAGCACTCCAATCAACGATGGACAAAGGCATGTGCTCAGTGAATACAATACCAAGAGGGAAGGTCTAAACATGAACTATGTTACTCAAGCTGATGCCTACGTTTGGAAGGGAATGCATGTTGATCTCAACAGTAATCAAACCACAGACAAGATACCATTCCCGAATGAGAAGCCTGGAACATTCCCTTTTCTTGAACCAGTTATAAAACGTCAAAAGGTACATATATCTTTTACTTTTTTGAGAAAACTGGTTCACATAATTGAGAACTTTGATATGCTTGCATGCTTATTTTCATGGAAAACTGAAGCTTTTTCTCTATGCTTTCTGTGAACTTGAGTGTTTTTCTCAGAATAAGTATATGCAAAGGTTAGATATGAAATCATCCCAAGTTCTTTACACTTTGAAACTATTTTTCTTCCATCCATAGTCCTCACATCAAAATTCTGATTCTGATATAAGCTCGTGTCATCTTAGATATGAAAACTTAGTAGTATTCTTGCTTATAATCTGTTTTCCCCATGTTTCCGTGAAATTGAGAGGAGGTTGCTTGTCTGTTTCTTTTGCAGGATTTCAGTGGTACGAGAAACAATGGGAAAACTGTTGAGTTTCAGGACCATGCGACAGTTTCTTCTAGGGAACATTATGATAAACATGTTGAAATGGCGTCCGAGCAAGGATCTGTAGATGACATAATGGAAATTGCTGAACTCATGGCAAAGAATCAGTATGAAAGGTGTCTTCCTGATACTGAAATTGATAAACAGCTACCAGAAACCAGTAACGCCAAAAATCATCTGAAGGTGGATCTCAATAAAGCATATGGAAATGAAGAGATGAACCTGTTTCAAGAGACCACTGATAAACCGAAACCTCAAGCTAAAAATGGAAGGGTTGGGAAATTTTTAAGAGGGGATGATGTTGGATCTAGCAAACAAAAGTCAGTGGATTATTTCTCTCATATAGACCGGAGCCAGTGCAGCATGAGCCAATTGGAACAAAATTATTCCCCTGCAAGCTTTAGGCCTTTTCCTCTATGTGGAGAGAAGCCGTTGAATGGAGTCCAATTTTCTGCCACCAATTCCATCAAGCAAAACAGTGCTCAAAATTGCCGGCAGGTTGGAAATATGGCCGGCCAGAAGGCTTGTCATGCTAACGTGCAGGCATTGGGAGTTTGTAACACATGCCATAGAGTTCCACAGCAGAATAAGGAAGCGGCTCACCTATGGCCACCCATGATGCCGAATAGCATGCCTTATATTCCCAGCATCCCTCACAAGTGTGCAGGTCAAGTGGCAAAGTTAGACGTGCTTAGACATTGCCCCAGCAGTCTACCTAAGGGAAATATGAGTCGAAACGATGACCAAAACTTCTTGAATCTGGGTTCAAACTATGAGAAGCATTGTAGGAAGTTTGATTCTGAAGCCCTTAGAAGGACACATGCAGATTACCCATTTTCTTGCAAACATAATGGGACGGGGTCGTTAGATCTGTATTCTAATGAAATCATACCAGCCATGCATTTACTCAGCCTTATGGATGCAGGGTTACAGTCAGTGGCACCTGTTGATGTCGACGGAAACCAAAGGTTCGTCAAGAGAACTTCCTTTCTTCCTGGTCATCACTCCAAAGAGCTTTCAAGCATGCCATCTGGCGGATATAGAACCAATTCGATGAAACATCTACCATTTGATTGTTACGGGAAAAGCCACCTTACTGGGGGTTTCTGTGAGTGTATGTCAGCCATTGCAGCAGTTGGTCCTTCTACCTCTTCATTCCAGCATGATAAAAGTTTCAATAAAGCATCTGAATTTACGGGTCAGTTTTCACTGAAGTCTAGAGAAAAAGAGAAGAAAATGTGGTCAGACTCACAAAGGCAGAATAAAAACCACAAATCTCAGAAAGCTGTATCTTCAAATATTGGCTTAAATACAACTTGTGGATCTATTCCTGTTCATAGTATGCCACAAATGGCACTTGAAAATTCAGAATTCACGATGTTTCCCGGGAAGCTTCATGCAATGCAGCGTGCAACTAAACAGAAGCAGAAGTCCCATACTTCGAGTGGTACTCTTTTCCATCCAAAAACTGGTTCAGAGAATGGAACCTGCAGCATTAATAGAAACCCTGCTGATTTTACTGTGCCTGAAGCTGGAAATGTGTACATGATCGGTAGTGAAGACCTGAAATTTGGAAGGGCCAAAGCTCCCTCGTCTGGCTCGACAAAATCGGTTGGACACAAGCGTCAGAGGAAGCTTACAGTTAGAAAAGAGCATTCACGAAATCGAACTTCATGGTATTTTTATATCTTCTGGTAGCATGCCACCAGAATCCTTTTAACTTCATTTCGGTTCCAAATTGATCTCTTCCCATGCATTCCTCTACCTGCATTCTTCAATCAGTATTTGACTTATCTTAGTTTTCCACAGGCAAAATCCGAGTCACCCTTCTTTGAAACAGCAAAACAAAGGAAAGCTTGAAAGCTTCATTAGGTGTCAGACATCAAAGCGGCCATATTTACCACACAAGTTGAATCCTTTTGTTCTCTAACGAATATCCTTCTACTCGCAGTCGCGTTTTCCGTTTCCAAGCCCGAGAACATGAAAGAAAAAGGATGAGAAAAGAAAAGAAAAGGTTAGGGGCATGGTACTAAGGCCTGTAAATATTTGCATATGCCTCAGACTCCTGCTCACTCACCCTTACATAACATACCAACTGAAAGTGTTCGATGTCGTATGCCGGTGTTGCTCCGAAATGGTGTCTGTAAAACCTAAATATTACCCTTTATTAGTACTCAGAAGTGTGTTTTTTTTTTCATTTAAATAAGTTGGTATATGCTCCATTGTTGAGCCAGTTATTGGAAGCTGAAACAGAACAGGCAATCAGTCAAATATAAAACCCCTACAGGGATACTATCATACTATATACCCTTTGTTGTTAGTAATTTATATAACTCTTGAATAATAAGTCCTCCGTACCCCTATTTTGAATTAGGCACTTGAACATTTTATTTTTCAATTCAAGTACTTAAATTATAATTCTGTAATTAGGGTTGTAAACGAACCGAACGTTCAGTGAACCGTTGGGGGGAAGTTCGTTTATTTATTAAACGAACGAACATGAACAAGATTTTTTGTTCGTTTAAATAAATGAACGAACACGAACAAAGGGCTTGTTCGTTCATTTATGTTCGTGAACGTTCGGTAATCCGTTCGTTTATGTCCGTTTATGTTCATTTATGTTTGTTCGTTTATATTCGTTCATTTATGTTCATTTAAATTTATTCACATATGTCTAGGAGTGTTCATTATTCGGTTAAACCGAACTAACCGACCGAACCAAAACAAAATTGGTTAATCTATTAGAAACTTTAGAGGAGTTTTTTCAGAAACTAAGTAATGAAAAAGAGAGAGGAGAGTGAAAGATTTACTTCAGTATAAAAAATCATGGCCGGAGAAGATTGATCGACGATGGAGGGAGTGATGAGTTTGAGAGAATTGGAAATGTACATGAGCCATTCGTGCAATTAACCCAATTCATTTTTCTTTTGAAAAAATGACTTTCAATTAAAATTAGTGACTAATTTATTTTCCTGTTAGGTGTCAGATTCACCGAATGAAATTTTGTCAAAATAGTAACCATTGGACCTATAATAATTACGATATTATGGCGGTGTTTGGTAAGAGTTTTGAGCAAAAATTAGAAGTTTTATCGATTAAATCTATTAATTTAGATGTTTGGTGATCAGCGGATTGAAAAAACAGATTGAGATTAAATATCTAATTTTGAAAAGGTTCTAAATAGAAGTTTTTTGAAATTTAAAGGGTTTGACATTAGAGTTATAATGACTCTTTTACCCTTAACAATTATTAAAAATCTTCAAATAACTTAAATTTAACCTTTTCTATTTTAATTCATCACTCTCACGTATTTACATTGTGACATTTGTAAATTAATATTTTTTGTTTTTTTTATTCTCACACCATTTATATTTGTAGTTAAATTTAATAATTAATCAAATTGTATTAAAAATAATTATATAAATAATACATTAATATATAGATCCTTCAAATATACTTAGTAATGTTATATTAAAAAATTATTTTTTATAATCTAATTAATATTAATAGATACAAAATATTGATAACTAATAAACTATTCAAAGAAGTATCGAATATAATTATGTCCTTATATGTCATTTTGCTTGTTTAAATAATCAAACTATCAGTTAATTTTACCAAACACTTTTATACAATCAGCTAATAAAATTTGCTAGTCAAATCAGCTAATACAATCAACTATCAGCTAATGTAATCCACAATCAACTATTAATTAATTATTAAACAGAACTTATAATTTAAATATCAATGTAATCCGCTATCAACTAAAATTAACGTATATCGTCAAAAATCTAAAAAACCTTCATAGATCTCCTCTCTCTATCTCTCTCTTCTCTCTAGGGTAAATTTTATTGTCACAAGTAATCATGCTTTAGGTTGTTTAATAATTAGACTTTTTCTTTATTAAAATGTCCCAAGATTTTAAATCATGCACATTGACATGTGCTCAATACAATAATTTCTCTTCCACCTCCCTGCAACACATCATAATCTCTCTTTGCAAGTACTAAATTGTTTCTTTGAAAATAAAAATAAAATCAGAGGACCAATCTGCAAAAGAATCAAAGATTGGAGGAGGAAGGTGCTGAATATCTGCAAACTCTAGCTTCAGTATAAACAAGTCCTGGTTTGCAAAAGTACCCTTTACTTGGACTGCAATGTCTGTCCTCCGAACAAATGCAAAGCCCTTCCAAAGCACATCCATCACTTCTTACACTTCCGGTTCCGAACAAAATCTCGTCCGACCAGTCGCCCGACAACATGTTTTGAGGGTCCAATTGCTTCTTTGCTGCAATAAACTTGTTAAAATTCGGGTACTTGTTTCGAACATTCCGAAACGCCAGGTTCCTGTTCTTAGCCCAATGTGGCCGTGCCCCATACTTGAAGAATGCCATCTGCTCGACCTCTTCCATCACATCTTGGTTCAACCTCGGGGTGGACGCGTCGTCGGCTCGATAATAGTTGAAGTCGATGACGACCGAGTCCTCGGGTTGGCCTAGATATGCTGATGAGGCCTTTATGTACCGGATCATGATACCGTTGTAGTGATCAATGCCGCAGAAGTTTTCGGGTTTGATGTCCCGAAGTTTCTTCACATCTTTGACGAAGTCTCCGAACTTCGGTACGGGGAACATCGCAGTGGATTCGTAGAAGAAGAGGCCTTTGATTCTTGGGTCCCAAGCACAGGAGGCGTCGATTCGTGCCGTGGGAGAATACAGACATGAGCCGGATGTCTGTATTTTCCCTTGGCGACCGACGACCGGATAGCCTGTGAAAATCATTCGGTTGTTCTTCAATCCGTTGGCTATCAGTTTCTTGTAGGCTAATGTTGTGGCCGCCAACTTGCAATTTCCATTGACGCTTTTGGTACCCTCCATTAGTTTTTCTGCAAAAAACAACAATATTAGATATGTGAATTGGTTCAATTCAGTACCTAAAATTTACTTTAGTCCAATTAGGTACGACATTTATTGGTTCAAATTCGTACTTGATGATTTATTCGAGCAAATTTAAATCATAAAATCAAGTTCAAGTATCAATTATAAAGTTTAGGTGCCTAATCGGACCTACAAACTTTATATATCAAATTGAACCTTAAAGTCAAGTTTGAGTATATAATTGGTTTAAAGAAAACTTACCAAATTGAACCTTGAAGTAAAGTTTAGGCACCAAAATCTATATTTACACTTTTAAAAATGGATAGATTACACAAATGGTCACCAAACTAAAAAAACAATCTTTTTGGTCACTAAAGTTATAAAATGATAATTCAAAACTTATCAAATTATTATAAAATAGTCACTACATGTTATAAATAGTAACAAATTTCGATAAGAATGACTATTTTGTAATAGTTTATAAATTTAAATGACCGTTTTATAAATTTGATAAAGTTCAATAATTATTTTATAACAATTCAATAAGGTTAATGACTATTTTTGTAATTTTTAAAACTTCAGTGAGAAAATATTACTTAGTTTAATGACATTTTGTGTACTTTACCTTGAAAATTTTAGAACTATTTTGTTACCAATTTCAGATTTGGGGTCGGTTTCGATTTTTTTTATTCAAGTCATTTTGGTGTAACTAAAATTCGAATCGATCAAGCCGGGTTTTAAGGTTTGGATCAAAATTTACCAGTGTAATCAATACCTATTTTTAAAGAATTGACAACAAGTGGAGCTTATAGCACCTGATGTTCTGATAGCTTGAGAGATGAGGATTTCATTGGGTTGAAAGCCTAGAAAGTCGTTAACTCCGTCGCCGGGAGTGTCGACCGAAACTCTACTGTCGTATCTGTACACCGCCGTGTGTTTCGATGGATACCATGTGATGTCACCGAACTCGTACTTCTTACCATGTTCAACGAAATTGTTTTCGACCGAACCATCATCTGTGAAATTATACGTGATGCTTCTCTTGAATCCTCGTTCAAGTGAAAACTTCACCTGATTCATTTTCAGACAACATTAATGTAATTTTATTTATAAATGGAAGGATCATGACTCGTTAAAATTTTGGTTTAATTGTTTTATAGGCCCTCCTAGTTATAAAACTAGACAAATTAAGCCTCATAAGGGAAAACTCGACTAAAAAATCAATTTTAAAAAAAAGTTAGATTATATCGGATACGGTCGGAATCCGTCAAAGTAAGAGAAATTTGACATCCCTATATCTTCCTATTTTTTTTAGATTCAATTGCTTTTTAGGTCTTTAGTTTTGAAACCAGGTGAATTAGATCTAGCCTCCCATTTTTTGGTATAATTATTTTTTAGGTCCTCTTAATTTTAAAATTAGACAAATTAAGTCTTGAATTAATGACTTAATAACTAATTTCTAAAGATGATTCTTCAGTTATGTTTGATTAAGATAGATTCCCTTATCTTTCCTTTGCAGCTACGTTTTGTAATATTTTATGTCCAATAAAACAAATAAGAGCATAAAATAATACAGACAAATGTAATTATTTACTACTTACGCTATTGTCAGTTTCCTATTAAAGCTTTCCCTTATTTTTTGGTTTAATTATACAAGAGATCCTAAACTAAAGATCAAAGTTTAAATTAGTCTTCGATCAAAAAAGTTTAAATTAGTCCAAAAACTTCAAAATGTTCTAATAGACATTCTATATAATTGTATTAGGCTTGATTTAAAAGTCAACCCATAATTTAAGAAACATATTTTATAATTAGGATTAATATGCCTTTGTTTTAGGGTATATAGAGTTAGTTTAGGGTATAGGGTTTAGGGGTAGGGGTTAGAATTTAGGGATAGTTGTTTCAATTTAAGGTTTATGGTTATAATTTAGGGTTTATAGGTTAGGGTTTAGTTTTTAGGGTAATATGGTGAGGATTTAGGTTTTAACATATAAAACCTAAATTATAACCCTAAACCATAAATTAAAACAACTATCCCTAAATTCTAACCCCTACACCTAAACTCCTAAACCCTTTACCCTAAACTAACTTTTTATACCCTAAAAGTGGAAACTTTACACCGCTTGTGTATAGAATATTTATCCAATTAACTAATCTCATTTTCTTAAACAAAAAAGATTGCAAGTATTTGGATTAGGCTCCTAAATATTCGAAAACCACAAGGATTATAACGGTAATTTAACCAAAGATGAGAAATACTGACCTTAGAAATGACACCCAAAGTTCCCAATGAAACTTTAGCTGCATTGAGAAGTTGATCTTGAGCTCCGATTTGGATCACTTTTGCGTACCCTTCCGATTCATTCGCCGGAACGATCATACTAATTCCGACGACATGATCGTGAGCAGCTCCTCCGTTGCCCCACCACGAGCTTCCGTGAGCCCCGGTGGTTATCATCCCCGCCACGCTGACACCCTCCCAGTATGGCGCCGCAACCAGACTCAGCCCGGCCTCTTCCACCTTATCGATCAGCTCGCGTAACCCCACCCCGGCATCGGCCGTTACTTCCAGATTGGCCGAATCGACGTCAATGCGGGAATCGTACTTCGCCGTGCTTATCAGCATCGAGTTGTGCGACGGAGGGCAGGCTAGTTTCGGGATCGTGTGCGAGAACTTGCTGGCCACTTTCAGTTTCAGCTTGTTTTTATTGGCGTACGCGACGGCGGAGCGAAGCTCTTCCTCGGTCGTCGGGTACGAAACGGTTTTGACGTTGCAGTCCTTTCGATCCCCCCACGGACCGTAGGAATTGTAGAGGGTGCAGGCGGTTCGGTTGCATTGAACCGGGTCTCGCGGCGGAATGGCATGGACCGGGGTGATCGACCACCATAGAAGAAGCTGAAGAACACCCAACAGCCACCGTGAACAATACATTGACTGCATATTTCGGAGAATTCAACCACTGTTTGCAGATCTGAGAGAGAAAATATTAATATGGATTTTTTTATAGAATAGAAAGCCAAAGCAATGCTTAGAAGAAAGTAAAAGGAAATGTATTTGAATATAAAAATGGAAGATTGCTTGCATTGAACACGTAAGATAGAATTTGAGGATTTTTTTCCAAGATTATATGCTAATCTAGCATCCTTCCAAAATTATTTTCTAAAATTGTGCCCATTTATAATTTGGAATTGAAATGGATTGATTTGGTATAATTTGGAAATCTCGAAAATTCAACAAAAACCGAATCCTAAAAACAAAAAATCACATCAGTAAGCACGAAGCAGTGGTCTAAAAACGACAGCAACAAACAAAAGTAAACGAGAGGAGGGAAGATTACCGCGCAGGGAGGAGAATTAATATCAATGTGGATTCTTCGATGTCGACCAGCATAATGATGGATATTATACAGGCTCTTTTTGACCCTTTTCAACTCTTACGGTTCACACTCTTCGTAGATAAATTATTAGATAAACTCGGCTCATCACGTCAATTGTAATCTCAGTTAATAAAATTTATACACTTCATTTTAATTTTTCAATAGTTACTCACTTTTTTACATATAAAAGAGAAGTGAAGATTCACGGATGGATCCTCTGCCTCTTTTCGGTGTCCTTATTTATGTCTCCATACTTAAAATTAGGTTTAAGGTTTAGAGTTTAAGGCTAAGATTTATGGTTAGGGTTTAGGAATTTTAGGGTAGATTGTATTTTTTAAGGTATATGGTGTAGGGTTTAGGATTTAAAATTTATTTTTTTTAATATTTTTTAGTGTTTGACATATATAAGGGCACCGAAAAAGGCATAGAATTTTTATTCGAAGATTCACCTTAAAAAATGGCATAAAAAATATTATTAGATGAGATCATAGATAAATAAGGTTAAATTCTTCTTCCACCCAATGGAAGGCAAAGCTTTGCAAAAAGCAAAGCAAGGGAATTCAAAGGAAAACAAAAGAAGTCCAATTTTTTTTATCTTGCCATGATAAAGTGATCGAAGCAGAAGTTATATACAATATTTGATGAATACCTAAATTTAGAGGACTAAATATATTATTATACTAATTTTTTTAACTGTCATATTATCTCTTTAATGGACGATAGAATGACTATTTTGTAACAAAAAACAAAGTTTAATGTCCATTATATAACGTTTGAAAACTTGATAATCATTTTGAATTATTGAAGATAGTTTAATGACTATTTATATACTTTACTCTAAAAATTAAATCATTATAACGGATTATACATTCTTTTTTATAAAGAGGGAGCTAAAAGCTAGAACATTAAGACATATTTAGTCATGTACAATCATAATGTAAAAAAACGATCACAATGCCTACGAACATGGAAAACCCAAACAACCATACTTCATTGTTGTCGCGGATAACTCCACCACACGCTGCAAATCGAACCGAGCCATCCCAAGCCCTATCAATATTTAATTTCCGCCACCTTTTCGAAAGTTCCATCTAACGATTTAAAAACCTGATTATGAGTAGTTATAAATTCGCTCTTGCCACGGCGGAATTTAAAGCCTTCACACACTCCACTTGCAATCTGTTACTCTGTTCAAGGATGTAAAATATTTCCAAATTATACGGATTAAAAACACAAGTATTTTGATGCTTCCATAATGTCCATACAATCGACCCAAAAAGCAAATCTCAGTCTGCATGTCTCGAGCATAATAGTTTGGGTTAACCGGATTATCACGAAATCAACCGAGAGGAATTCCGATCATTTTTCTTGGTTAAACAGTACCCATAACGAAACTGTTGTGGGACAACTTCGAAAAAAATGATCTATAATATAATAAAAATATGATTTTAAAAAATTGACTCTAATTTCTCGAAATATAACGATATTTTTTTTTCAAAATCTATTTAATTTTAATCATATTTAAAGGAAAAAAGAAATGAGGACTCTAAAAAAAGAAAATGAGTGTTTCTCGAAATATAACCGCTCGAAATATATTGTATGTTAGTCGAATACTAAAATTCCAATGTCTTGTACTGTATACACGTTCTCCTCTTGCGTGTAAGGAAAAGTGCCACGTGTAGTAAGACAAAGGGCAATTTAGGGTGAAAAACCCCTTTTAAATTAATATTGGGGAAAATGGCTCCCAAAAACTATTATTTGGCAAAATGACCCCCAAACTTGCCAGGTCGGCAGACCTCGCGTTGTGTAGGATGCGAGGTACGAAATCGCGTTCTGCATAACGCGATTTTAGTCGACGTGGCATTGTTGTCCGTGTTAACGGTTTTACAGTACCTCGCGTTCTGCAGAACGCGAGGTCCCCGAGAAATTGAAACGGCGACTGGAATATATCGCACTGACCTCGCGTTCTGTAGGACGCGAGGTCTGTGCATTTCCAGTGAACAACAAGGAAAAACAAGCGTGGGTAGGCATGTTCGAACCCAATTTCGAGCGTGTAAATGGTATATTTTTAGCGATCATCGAGTTTGGAGTCGTAGTACTAGAAATTGTGTATCGTATGATACCAACATGGTTAATTTCCGTCCATTCTACAATGGTTTAAAATGGCTTCGAAAACGATATGCCATCATATTTTTTTTGATTGAAGTTGCATTTCAACTAATGTCGATAGGCATGTTCGAGCAGAATTTCATATGTATAAATTTTAAATTTTTAGCTAACATCGAGTTTGGGGTTGTAGTACTGGAAATTCTCTATCGTATGACACTGACACGGTCAATTTTCGTCCATTGTACGCTGATTTAAAGTTGCTTCGAAAACACTATCATAACATATTTTTTTGAATGATTGCAAATATAAGATGGCGTACTGTATACAAATTAAAAATAATTAATTAATACGAGAGGCTGAGCGATTAGGACACTTAGGAGCTGTGTGCCCAAGATTTCGACATATAGAACAATGCTTCTTTTGTCCGGTCGTAGTAGTGCTGGATCTGGGCGTATGATCGGTTCAGTGTCCACAGCATTCGGATCAACCTCATTTCCGATTGGAGGAAACTCTTTTTCGTAAACCTTAAGCACCGTTTTGAGTAAGTATACTGGATCAACCATATGCATGTATTCTATTCGTTGGTTAGTGCAAGCAGCAATGGCGTGTGCGCACGGGTATTTGAAAGTTTGGAAAATTCCGCACTCGCAGGTTCTTTCCCTCAGATCTACCACGTAAGCGTTGTGCTGAATGCCTTCCAACCGCCTGAAAAATTCCGCAACACGAAACAAGTGTCCTTCTCGCGAGAAGAGAGTTGCTTGCATCTGTCTTGATTGACCCAATTGAATATGCAATCTTGTGCGGAAATCTGGATGGACTTTGTGTCCACCTGCCATGTACTCAGTTGCTTGCCTGCCCAAGGTTGCAAAAAGGGTAGCTAAACGATGAAGAGGTATTATATTTTTCCCTTTTATTTTCTAAATTTTGTAATTAAATTATATTCTTTTATTTTTACTAACTATTTTATTTTATTTTTTTTCAGGGATACGAACGTAACTTACAATGTTACCTTAACCGTATCACCGTCGCACCCGTTGCTGCTGTTATGCGTTGGATTGAGCGGGCTGGTTTTAGGCACATAGCTCGCTATATAGGGGGGGTGAAGGTTAGACCGTCGTTGATCAGCGCGCACACGTTTCATCTTCCATTTGGCGAGGCAACAATTACGTTGGAGGATGTTGCCTACATTCTGGGGTTGCCTACAAATGGCAGCGTTATTACTGGTATAGCGATGGCACATTGGCCAACCCTATTTGCTGAACAAATGGGCGTGCTGCCCCTTGAGAGAGTGTGGGACGGAGGGAAAATTTCTCTATCGTACTTGGAGGACAACTTTGGAATCCCTCCCCCCGATGCGGATGAAGTTGCACTTCAGGTATTTTTTTTATTATATTTAGTATGCTTTTATTATATTTATGATTAAATTAAAATTATTTATTTGCACATTAGGCTGCTTTATGAATTTTTTAGGATGAATTCAGTCAATATTTAGGATCTTTTTAATAAATATTTAGGATAAATTATAAATATTTAGGATGAATTCAGTAAATATTTAGGATCCTTTATTAAATATTTAGGTTGCCTACATTAAATATTTATTTACAAATTAGGATTAAGTTACTAATTTCTTTGGATGCATTTATTAAATCTATATTTAATCTATATTTAGGATGAACTTACAATTTTTTTAATTAGGATGCCTTTATTAATTTATATTTTCACAGCGGTGTGCGCGAGCCCACATCTTGCGTATTATTGGCGGGATATTAATGCCCGACAAAACTCGCAATAAATTGCACGTTATGTGGCTTCGTCATCTGACAAATTTAGAAGAGTCTGGACAAAAATCTTGGGGGTCAGCTGTCTTGGCTTTTCTTATCAGAGACCTCTGCAGAAACGTTGACGCCTCGAAAGCATCGATGGGAGGATGCTGTTTATTCCTGCAGGCTTGGGTTTGGCTTCGGATCCCTACTTTGGCACCACAGCTTAGGGTTCCCACTCCTATGTCATTTCCGCTTCTACGGAGGTACTACATAATCTACTATATTTTTTTATTAAATTATTTTATTTAACGATCTTTTTCATTATTTAAAGGTGGACCACCGCACTAGCCCACACCGGTCTGCCGGAGTCCCAGAAAGAATACAGATATAGATTCGATGCCTTGACGGAGGACAAGGTAATTCAACGATTATTTTGGTTTTTTCCATACTATTTTTCAAATAATATTTCATATAACCGTTACAAACTTTTTCATTCTTTTTAGTTCGTGTGGACGCCCTACGATTCAGAGGAGATTCGCGACATTACTCCAGCAGATATTGTGCAAGAGCGAGACCTCTGGATTTCCGTCGTGCCGCTGCTGAACTACGAGATTTGCGTGTGGCATTCTACGGATAGGGTACTCCGACAGTTCGGGTACGTCCAAAATGTTCCACCCCCTCCGCAAAGTATGGACTCCTTCCACAATCTTACGCGTCAGGGGAAGACGGAGGTTGACTGTGTAACACCCGTGTTTTGGGCCTAGGAGTTAACCGGGTTTATAGTCGAATCAATAAAATTTAATTAGAATCAATTCAACTTAAGTTGTGGTGTAATTGAGCTTTAATAAAAGGGGAGGGACCTATATTGCGATTTTACCCAAAACTTTTAAAAGTAAGATAACTTTAAAAATTCAAAGTTATCTTCTTCTTCCTCACTTCATCATTCCAACGTCAAAAACCATCCCCAAAAACCTCTCAAGCTTGTTACTATTTCATTGCTTGTGCTACTTGATTTCAACACCGTTTTGAAAGGTAAATTATGTTTTCCGACTCTCCTCCTTATTCTCTATCTATATATGGTCTTAAAATTCAAAGATATGGGATTTTGAAAAATTATGGTTTTATGTCAAAGTTTGGATTTTAGGTGGTTTTCCAAATTGTTTTAATGATTTGAGTTGGGATTTTGCTTAATTATGATGAAATACACATTATATGTCAATTTGGTTAAATTTGGATGAAAATTCGTATTATGTTCATAGGGTAAATTTTAAGATGTGGAAACTTGGTTTTTGGTGGAGTTTATGTTGAAAACTAAGGGCTGATGGTTAGGGTATGATATGAGGGTGATTTGGGATGTTTTGGAAGTCATTTGGGTGTTTGGAAATGGGTGTTTCAGCCATGTGTTGTTGGAGTACGAAAATTGAGTTTTTGGATGATTTGTGGATTTGGAAGTTGTAGAAAATGGTTTGTGTTTGTGAAGTGAGTTATTAGTGGAGTTTTAGCATTGAATTGTGGTGTAATAAGTGTGTTTTGTTTGGCTAGAAGTAAGAGGAAACGTTGAAGGAGCTTTGGGATCGAATACGAGTTCGTAGGAGGATTGTTTCGATTGGCTAAGGAAGGGCGGTGAGTGGTTTCAAACTTGTCTTAAAGTTTGGTTCGAGTATGTGTAGTGTGCGTGTGTAAAGTGTGCTTGGTAGGCCACTTTTAGTTAATTCGAGTTGTTAGTTCGCCGTTGATATCTATATATGTTATTGTGCTTACTTAACTATGCTCTTGTGATCTTGGTTGTTTGGTACATGTATATTCATGAGGTGCATATATATGTGATGAGCATGAGTTATGATTGATGGAAAATGTGATGTGGTAAATGATAATTGGCACTAAATAATTACCGGTTGTAAATGATCGATCATTAGGATTAGTGTGCACACAAATTGAGTCAAAACGTACGTGGCCTTGATGGCGTTGAGTCATCAAGGAGGAGTACGGTGATATATTTCACCGGAAGCTTTTCTTTATTTCTACGTGATGATGAGTGGAATCCCATCCGTAGGGCATGTGGCGATGAGTGGAATCCCGCACATGCAAGGTCCGGTGATGAGTGTAATCCCACCGAGGTAAAGTGTTGTTGAGTTTTAAATCCGCACAATCGGGGTAATTCAAACTGGCCAATTAACTTGTTCATATATTGAGATATATGGTGTTGTTACATGATTATTGATATTGATGCTTGGTGCTTAGTATGAGGTAATATGTCATATTATGCCACTTGATGAACTAGCTAGGACTACTCGTGAGGTTGCCTATGCATGTTCGATATGAAGTTTAGGGATTTCATGCTTGAACCCTGCATTGTTGTTGTTTTCGTTTTAGAGCACCCTCACTAAGCTTATAGCTTACGCTCTCAATGTTCAACAATGCAGATCATTAGCGTGGCGTTAGCTCGGAGCAAGGCAAGAAAGGCTTCCAAGTTTTGTAGCTCAAGTACGGTGGTGATTTTGTATTAGTTAGCAATGTGGCAAGGATTGTTGTATGAGCTTTATTTGACTCATTTACATGTTAACATCTTGAATTATCTATGGTTTGTAAAGCATGTTATGCTTTGATTAATGTTCGAGTGTAGTGGCATGTCTTCTAGATGTATAAGTTGCCTTGTTAGTGGATGCAAACCTTATGCTTTAATTTGTGCCATTTTTGGCATTTTTGGCTTTCATATATGACCTTAAATGCCAAACTTTTGCCTTTGTATGAATGCCATGTTTAGACACCTTGTCTCATGTTTGATTGCTACCATGGCTCATGTACTTTTGTGTTAAATTGTTTCAAGTGGTCCTTTTGTAAGCCCGTATGCATGTATGTATGATCTTGGTGATCTTTTGCTTTAGGAAGTCTTTAATTTTAGGCAGTAAGTGATCCCCTGCACCAAGGTTTCGAAACCTTGGGTAAGGTTTCGAAACCTTTGCAGTGGTTTGGGATTCCAGACCTTACTGCCATCAAAAGTTTCGAAACCTTTGGGAAGGTTTCGAAACCATAAACAGGGGGTTTCGAAACCTTGTGTAAGGTTTCGAAATCATAGGCCAAGGGTTTCGAAACCATAGGCCAAGGGTTTCGAAACCTTGGGTAAGGTTTCGAAACCTTTGCAGAGGTCTGAACTTACAGACCTTACTGCCAGCCAAAGTTTCGAAACCTTTGGGAAGGTTTCGAAACCATGGTCAAGAGGTTTCGAAACCATGGGTAAGGTTTCGAAACCTTTGCTGAAATTTGAATTCCAGACCTTACTGTCAGTATAAGTTTCGAAACCTTTTGGAGAGGTTTCGAAACCTTTGTTTAAAAATGTATTGTTTGATTGTGTTTTGAGGTTCGAATGGTTGTCTCGTGTTTTATGTTCCGCTGTTGATCACTTAAGATTAAATGCTCCTCTAGACAAGATAAAATAAGAAAAAAAATTTAGGGTTGCTAACCGAGGGGAAATCTTAACAGGTTTCGCTTCGGTTTTCCCCGTGTAACCCACTCGGACCGGTCATCCGGCCAGACCGGGACGAGGGGGTTACATTTGTTGGTATCAGAGCCTGAGGTTACCGAGACCTCGGGCAGGTAAGTGAGGTAAGCTTGTTATGTTGAGTAATTGTATTGTTCGATGCATGCCTTGCCATGAATCTTTGATATTTGATTGTTCGCATGATGTTTTGAAGCATGAATTGTTGTGTCTGGTGTAGAGTGTGTGCCCATTGCTACTATTACTTAATTTACAAAGATTTTTGAAAAGAGGAGTACTTGAGCACTATTGGATCCTTGCTTTGACTAACGAAATCTTTATCTGTTTCTTGTTGTAGTTAATATCTGTGAGAGCAATGTCTAGACCGAGGGGTAGGCCGAGAGGGGTTCGTCAGGAACCAAGAGTTGCGGCTCCTGTTGAGCCGGCAGTTGGAGTGGAGGCTCTTTTGGAGGGGCCTGAGGCTGCTGGAGTTGGACCACCTCCACCATCTCCACCACCACCACCTCCTCCACCTGGAGCTAGAGGCGAGGATGGAGCGGAAAGAGATGGACCTCAAGGTGGCCAAGGTCCAGCTGGAATTGATATGACTCCGCTAGTGCAAGCGATAGCGGGAGCATTTCAGGCCGCAATTGCGGGAGCTCAGGCTGCAGCTCAACCTAGGGGTGACGATGTCAGTCTACCTTTGGAGAGGCTCCGTAGCTTGGGGGCCGAAGAGTTTAGGGGATCTACTCCTGAGAGATCCGAGCTATGGTTGGAGAAGACTGTTCGCATCTTGACTCAGATGGGTTGTGTGGGCGCACGTAGACTGGGTTGTGTGATCTCGTTGCTTCAGGGTGATGCCTACACCTGGTGGGTCACCATTACTGCAGGGGTTCCAGAGGCAGAGATTGACTGGGATTTCTTTGAGTTGGCATTCAGGAAGAAATACTTGGGACCGAGGTACCTAGATGAGAAGAAGCGGAAGTTTATGGCTCTGGTCCAGGGAGATGCTACTGTGACTGACTACGAGATCCGCTTTGTTCGTCTGAGTCAGTATGCTCCAGAGTTGGTGCCTAATGAGAGGGCTCGATGTGATCACTTCAGATATGGGCTTCATGAGGAAGTTAAGAGGTATACCTTAGCTTCTGATTATTCTGACTTTGATGTCTTGGTTGCTAGAGCCAAGGACATTGAGCATAGCTTGGGGCTGACCAAGCGATCTGGAGGATCTAGTTCTGGTAAGAGGCACAACCATTTTGACAGTAGAGATGCTAAGAGGCATAAGGGCGGTGGCCACCATAGTAAGGGCCATCAGAACCAGAGAGCTGGTGGGAGGTTGCCCACATGTGCTACTTGCGGGAGGAACCACTCCGGTGAGTGTTGGGGTAACTTTCATGCTTGTTGGAACTGTGGTTCGAGGGACCACTTTAAGAGGGATTGTCCGCATCAGGCGGCACAGGCACCGAACATTTCTCAGGCTCCTGCGAGAGCGAATGATTTTCAGAGAGGCCGTGGGCGCGGTCGTGGCTACTTCCAGCCTAGGACTGATGCACCTAGGGCAGATGCTCAGAGGAACCTTGCACATGTTGTGGCGGTGCAGCCAGAGGCGGGAGGACCAACGAGAGTTTATGCTCAGAGGGAGGCCGGGAACGACACTGATGTGATAGCAGGTAATTTCGAGTTACGGTCTATGTCTTTGCTTTCTTTGGTGGATTCGGGTTCTACTCATTCTTACATTTTGAGTGAGCATGCACAGAAGTTAGATATCCCTGTTGAGATCTTAAATGTAGGCATGCATGTCACTAGTTCTTTTGGTGAGACAGTTATGGTTAGACGTATGTATAGGAGATGTCCACTGAAGATTCAAGGTCATGTGTTCCCAGTTGACATGATGGAACTTCCTTTTTATGGTTTCGATATAATTCTGGGTATGGATTGGTTGGTTGAGCATCGGGCTAGTGTGGATTTCGAAACAAAGAGAATTTCTCTGAAACTTTCTGATGACTACGAGGTAGTAGTAGTAGGTGAGAACATTAAGTTCTTGTCTAATGTGGTGTCAGCTTTAGAGGCTCACAAGTTGATGGACTCTGGATGTGGGGCTTATTTAGCTTATGTTATGAATCCGGATATGAGTGAAGCTAGACCGAAAGATATCAGAACAGTGTGTGACTTTCCGGATGTGTTCCCTGAGGAATTGCCGGGTTTACCTCCTGACAGGGATGTTGAGTTTGTGATTGAGACCGTTTCAGGGTCTAATCCAATTTCGATAGCTCCTTATCGTATGGCTCCGAAGGAGTTGAAAGAATTGAAGAACCAGTTGCAAGAATTATTAGACCGTGGGTTCATCAGGCCTAGTAGTTCTCCTTGGGGTGCTCCCGTGTTATTTGTGAAAAAGAAAGATGGTAGTATGCGTATGTGTATTGACTATAGACAGTTGAATCAGTTGACTGTGAAGAACAAGTATCCATTGCCTCGCATAGATGATTTGTTTGATCAATTGAGAGGTGCTTCAGTGTTCTCGAAGATAGATTTGAGATCCGGATACTACCAGTTAAAGGTGAAAGAGTGTGATGTGCCGAAGACAGCTTTTAGGACTAGATATGGTCACTACGAGTTTCTTGTGATGCCATTTGGGCTCACGAATGCACCTGCAGCATTCATGGACATGATGAACAGAATTTTTAGAGACTATCTAGACCTTTTTGTAGTTGTTTTCATTGATGACATACTTGTGTACTCGAAGACAGAAGAAGAACATGACGAGCACTTGAGATTTGTTTTACAAAGATTGTTGAGCAATCAGTTGTATGCGAAGCTTAGTAAATGTGAGTTCTGGATTCGAGAGGTGGTATTTCTTGGCCATGTTGTTTCGGCCGAAGGTATTCGAGTTGATCCATCGAAGATTGAGGCTATTGTCGAGTGGAAACAGCCTAAGTCCGTGACCGAGATTAGGAGTTTCCTGGGATTAGCCGATTACTATAGGAGATTTGTTGATGGTTTCTCTAGAGTAGCTGCTCCTTTGACTAAACTGTTGCAAAAAGGAGTTAAGTTTGAATGGTCAGAGGCAAGACAAAAGGCCTTTGAGAAATTAAAAGAAGCTTTGACAAATGCCCCAGTGTTAGTACAACCTGTTTCAGGTAAGGAGTTTGTGATTTACAGTGATGCTTCCTACGTAGGTTTAGGATGTGTTTTGATGCAAGAGAGAAAAGTTGTTGCTTATGCTTCTAGACAATTGAAGGTTCATGAGAAGAACTATCCTACTCATGATATCGAGCTAGCCGCAGTTGTGTTTGCATTGAAGATTTGGCGTCATTACTTGTATGGTGAGAAGTGTATTGTTTACACTGATCACAAGAGCTTGAAGTACTTGATGACACAGAAAGAGTTAAACTTGAGACAAAGAAGATGGCTTGAGTTGTTAAAAGATTATGATTTGACCATCGAGTACCATCCGGGTAAAGCGAATGTAGTAGCCGATGCTTTGAGTAGGAAAGTGGCTGTAGAGTTGAGGGCTATGTTTGCTAGATTGAGTGTGTCCGATGATGGTGGTTTGATCACCGAGTTGCAAGTGAAGCCTTCTTTGATTCAGTTGATTAGAGAGAAACAGTTGCAAGATGCGAGCCTAGTTCCTCATGTTCAAGACATAGCCGAGGGAAGACCGACTGAGTATAGTTTCAGTGGTGAGAGCTTGTTGTGCTTTAGAGATAGAATTGTTGTACCGGAAGATGTTGAGCTGAGACGTCAGATTTTGAGTGAAGCACATTCGAGTCCCTTTTCTATGCATCCGGGTAGTACCAAAATGTATCGTGACTTGAAGAATGATTACTTCTGGGTTGGTTTGAAGAAAGATGTAGCCGAGTATGTGAGCCGTTGTATGGTTTGTCAGAGAGTGAAGGCAGAACATCAGGTTCCTTCAGGTTTGTTACAGCCTTTGAAGATTCCGGAATGGAAATGGGAGAGGATCACCATGGATTTTGTGTCGGGGTTGCCCTTATCTCCTTCAAAGAAGAATTCAGTTTGGGTGATTGTGGATAGGTTCACTAAGTGTGCTCACTTCTTAGTAGTGAACACTACGGATTCCTTAGACAAGTTGGCAAACTTGTACATCCGTGAGATTGTGAGACTTCATGGAGTTCCGAAGTCCATTGTTTCAGACAGGGATCCTAGGTTTACTTCGAGGTTCTGGGGTTGCTTGCATAGTGCCCTAGGTAGCCGTTTGCATTTCAGCACTTCCTATCATCCGCAGTCCGATGGGCAGTCAGAGCGAGTGATACAGATTCTAGAGGATATGCTTCGTTGTTGTGTGATTGACTTCCAGGGTTCTTGGGAGAAGCACTTACCATTGGTTGAGTTCGCTTACAACAACAGTTATCAGTCTAGTATCCAGATGGCACCTTATGAAGCTTTGTATGGTAGACGATGTAGGACTCCGATCTGTTGGGCTGAAACAGGTCAGAGATTGTTACCTATGCCAGATTTGCTTAAGGGGACTACCGAAAAAGTAAAGCTGATTTGCGACCGTTTGAAAGCAGCTTCCAATCGTCAGAAGTCTTATGCGGATTTGAAGAGGAAAGAGATAGAGTACTCAGTGGGTGAGAAAGTGTTTCTGAAGGTATCTCCGTGGAAGAAGGTAATGAGATTCGGCCGAAAGGGCAAGTTGAGTCCGAGGTTCATTGGTCCGTATGAGGTAGTTGAGCGGATTGGGCCTGTAGCTTATCGTTTGAGGTTACCATCTGAGTTAGAGAAGATCCATGATGTCTTTCATGTGTCTATGCTTAGGAGATATAGATCGGATCCTTCTCATGTGATGCCCGTTGAGGAGATAGAGTTAAATCCAGATTTGTCCTATACTGAAGAACCCATTGAGATACTTGCTACTGATAGCAAGGTGTTGCGTGGCAAGACCATAGAGTTGGTCAAAGTGTTGTGGAGACATAGAGGTGTGGAAGAGGCTACGTGGGAGAGGAAAGCGGATATGATTGAGCAGTTTCCGTATTTGTTTCCACCAGGTAATTGGGACGAAATTTCTTAAGTGGGAGAGAGTTGTAACACCCGTGTTTTGGGCCTAGGAGTTAACCGGGTTTATAGTCGAATCAATAAAATTTAATTAGAATCAATTCAACTTAAGTTGTGGTGTAATTGAGCTTTAATAAAAGGGGAGGGACCTATATTGCGATTTTACCCAAAAATTTTAAAAGTAAGATAACTTTAAAAATTCAAAGTTATCTTCTTCTTCCTCACTTCATCATTCCAACGTCAAAAACCATCCCCAAAAACCTCTCAAGCTTGTTACTATTTCATTGCTTGTGCTACTTGATTTCAACACCGTTTTGAAAGGTAAATTATGTTTTCCGACTCTCCTCCTTATTCTCTATCTATCTATGGTCTTAAAATTCAAAGATATGGGATTTTGAAAAATTATGGTTTTATGTCAAAGTTTGGATTTTAGGTGGTTTTCCAAATTGTTTTAATGATTTGAGTTGGGATTTTGCTTAATCATGATGAAATACACATTATATGTCAATTTGGTTGAATTTGGATGAAAATTCGTATTATGTTCATAGGGTAAATTTTAAGATGTTGAAACTTGGTTTTTGGTGGAGTTTATGTTGAAAACTAAGGGCTGATGGTTAGGGTATGATATGAGGGTGATTTGGGATGTTTTGGAAGTCATTTGGGTGTTTGGAAATGGGTGTTTCAGCCATGTGTTGTTGGAGTACGAAAATTGAGTTTTTGGATGATTTGTGGATTTGGAAGTTGTAGAAAATGGTTTGTGTTTGTGAAGTGAGTTATTAGTGGAGTTTTAGCATTGAATTGTGGTGTAATAAGTGTGTTTTGTTTGGCTAGAAGCAAGAGGAAACGTTGAAGGAGCTTTGGGATCGAATACGAGTTCGTAGGAGGATTGTTTCGATTGGCTAAGGAAGGGCGGTGAGTGGTTTCAAACTTGTCTTAAAGTTTGGTTCGAGTATGTGTAGTGTGCGTGTGTAAAGTGTGCTTGGTAGGCCACTTTTAGTTAATTCGAGTTGTTAGTTCGCCGTTGATATCCATATATGTTATTGTGCTTACTTAACTATGCTCTTGTGATCTTGGTTGTTTGGTACATGTATATTCATGAGGTGCATATATATGTGATGAGCATGAGTTATGATTGATGGAAAATGTGATGTGGTAAATGATAATTGGCACTAAATAATTACCGGTTGTAAATGATCGATCATTAGGATTAGTGTGCACACAAATTGAGTCAAAACGTACGTGGCCTTGATGGCGTTGAGTCATCAAGGAGGAGTACGGTGATATATTTCACCGGAAGCTTTTCTTTATTTCTACGTGATGATGAGTGGAATCCCATCCGTAGGGCATGTGGCGATGAGTGGAATCCCGCACATGCAAGGTCCGGTGATGAGTGTAATCCCGCCGAGGTAAAGTGTTGTTGAGTTTTAAATCCGCACAATCGGGGTAATTCAAAGTGGCCAATTAACTTGTTCATATATTGAGATATATGGTGTTGTTACATGATTATTGATATTGATGCTTGGTGCTTAGTATGAGGTAATATGCCATATTATGCCACTTGATGAACTAGCTAGGACTACTCGTGAGGTTGCCTATGCATGTTCGATATGAGGTTTAGGGATTTCATGCTTGAACCCTGCATTGTTGTTGTTTTCGTTTTAGAGCACCCTCACTAAGCTTATAGCTTACGCTCTCAATGTTCAACAATGCAGATCATTAGCGTGGCGTTAGCTCGGAGCAAGGCAAGAAAGGCTTCCAAGTTTTGTAGCTCAAGTACGGTGGTGATTTTGTATTAGTTAGCAATGTGGCAAGGATTGTTGTATGAGCTTTATTTGACTCATTTACATGTTAACATCTTGAATTATCTATGGTTTGTAAAGCATGTTATGCTTTGATTAATGTTCGAGTGTAGTGGCATGTCTTCTAGATGTATAAGTTGCCTTGTTAGTGGATGCAAACCTTATGCTTTAATTTGTGCCATTTTTGGCATTTTTGGCTTTCATATATGACCTTAAATGCCAAACTTTTGCCTTTGTATGAATGCCATGTTTAGACACCTTGTCTCATGTTTGATTGCTACCATGGCTCATGTACTTTTGTGTTAAATTGTTTCAAGTGGTCCTTTTGTAAGCCCTTATGCATGTATGTATGATCTTGGTGATCTTTTGCCTTAGGAAGTCTTTAATTTTAGGCAGTAAGTGATCCCCTGCACCAAGGTTTCGAAACCTTGGGTAAGGTTTCGAAACCTTTGCAGTGGTTTGGGATTCCAGACCTTACTGCCATCAAAAGTTTCGAAACCTTTGGGAAGGTTTCGAAACCATAAACAGGGGGTTTCGAAACCTTGTGTAAGGTTTCGAAACCATAGGCCAAGGGTTTCGAAACCTTGGGTAAGGTTTCGAAACCTTTGCAGAGGTCTGAACTTACAGACCTTACTGCCAGCCAAAGTTTCGAAACCTTTGGGAAGGTTTCGAAACCATGGTCAAGAGGTTTCGAAACCATGGGTAAGGTTTCGAAACCTTTGCTGAAATTTGAATTCCAGACCTTACTGCCAGTATAAGTTTCGAAACCTTTTGGAGAGGTTTCGAAACCTTTGTTTAAAAATGTATTGTTTGATTGTGTTTTGAGGTTCGAATGGTTGTCTCATGTTTTATGTTCCGCTGTTGATCACTTAAGATTAAATGCTCCTCTAGACAAGATAAAATAAGAAAAAAAAATTAGGGTTGCTAACCGAGGGGAAATCTTAACAGGTTTCGCTTCGGTTTTCCCCGTGTAACCCACTCGGACCGGTCATCCGGCCAGACCGGGACGAGGGGGTTACAGACTGGGCCGAGCACCACGCTACCTGGATAGCGCTTTGGGCTCAACGATTTCACAGACGCCCAGAGTTTCTCCAACAAATTATGGTAGGGGGTCCTTCGGTCACTTTCAATTATGGCCAATGGTATATGAACAATGGGATGCCACATATCCTTACTCCGGCCGAGCTCCAAGCAGGGCTTCCCCAGCAACCCCAAAACCGCCCACGCGGGAGCCGGCGAGCGAGCCAGACCCAGAGCCAGTCCCAGAGCCAGAGGCAGACCCAGAGGCAGTCGACGCAGCGCGGTCCGCGACCACGATATGACACTCCAGGGGCATCATCTTCTGCCCCACCATTGCATAGCGGTCCATCGACTTTCCATCAGACGATGCCTCCACCCCAGTTCGGCTCCACTGATGCCTATCGTCCCCATACGCCCACGACTGACCTTATGCTTATCGATTATCCACCTCAGTATGGGTTTCCGATTGTGGATAGTACGCCTATGGGTAGTTTGTTTTACTCTCCGCCTGAGCCCAGCATAGATCCGCAGATCGCGCACGATGGTCAGGATGATAGGGACCAAGGACCACCACAGGATGGAAACAGGAGGTATCCGGGGCGTGAGCGTCATCCACCCGACTGCGGAACGGGTGGACAGAGGCATTTTTAGTCTTTTTTTAGTTGTTTTCTACTTATGTTTTTATTATTTATGTAAAACACTTTTAAATTTTATAATGTCGTATTATAATTTTGTTTACGAATTATAATTTTGTTTGCATATTATAATTACACTTTATAATGTTTATTTAATTTTTGTTTTTAATAAATTTAATGGGATTAAAAAACCGAAAAACGACATTAGTTGAAATGCAACTTCAATCAAAAAAAATATGATGGCATAGCGTTTTCGAAGCCATTTTAAACCATTGTAGAATGGACGGAAATTAACCATGTTGGTATCATACGATACACAATTTCCAGTACTACGACCCCAAACTCGATGATCGCTAAAAATATACCATTTACACGCTCGAAATTGGGTTCGAACATGCCTACCCACGCTTGTTTTTCCTTGTTGTTCACTGGAAATGCACAGACCTCGCGTCCTACAGAACGCGAGGTCAGTGCGATATATTCCAGCCGTCGTTTCAACTTCTCGGGGACGCGAGGTACTGTAAAACCGTTAACACGGACAGCAATGCCACGTCGACTAAAATCGCGTTATGCAGAACGCGATTTCGTACCTCGCGTCCTACACAACGCGAGGTCTGCCGACCTGGCAAGTTTGGGGGTCATTTTGCCAAATAATAGTTTTTGGGAGCCATTTTCCCCAATATTAATTTAAAAGGGGTTTTTCACCCTAAATTGCCAAGACAAAGACAAAAATGGAAAACGATGAGAATAAATATTATTGAAAAATTATAAAATTTTTAAAATATTCTAAAGATGATTACAATGCGGTATCTATTTATAGATATTTTTAACTCTTCGATAATGTATATACACCTTGTAGACAAAATGATTTGAACTTATATATTTTCAGACGAACATCATTTACTTTTCTATTAAGACACTTGTTGAGTTCTGAAAAATTATAATTAATAAATTAGTTTTTAATTTCACG
Organism: Hibiscus trionum; assembly: GCA_030270665.1. Lineage (NCBI taxonomy): Eukaryota > Viridiplantae > Streptophyta > Magnoliopsida > Malvales > Malvaceae > Hibiscus > Hibiscus trionum. The sequence continues at coordinate 40,093,589 of BSYR01000022.1, forward strand.
AATACAAAAATATTTTATGAATGGATGAATTTGATTAAGTGATATTGTAATTTTTGGTATATATATATATATATTGTCCATGTAAATGTTAAGATTTAAATTTACATAAAACTTTATTAAAAAAATTACATAAAAAACGAATGAATTTCTTTGAGTACTACTCAACCACTTAATAAATCATATTGTTAATATTATAATATTCAGAAATACAAGTAAGATTAAAAGTGTAATTTCTTCACCAACAAGGTTGATTTAAGTAGTAAGTAGGTAGATATCACTTAAGTAGGTCTTGATTTCGAGGTTTTGTGTATGTAAATAATTTCTGTTGGGAGGCTCACCAACCAAAACATGGTGTGCGACGTCAATCGGTCCGAATTAATCAGAGTAAAAATTTGAGAAACTAGAAAAACGACCAAAAAGAAAATGTAATTTCTTCCCTTTTAGAGAAGTATATTTATTTATAACCAACTACTAATTGATTTATAGACGTCAAAAATTCGATTTCTTATGTTTTGAATAATAGAAATAAAATTGAAGGGGTAGTCTTACAGTGAATATATCTGTAATATTTTGATTTAAATTAATAAATTCATATATCATACACATATTATTATAAAAAATCTATTTATTACAAGAATATCATAATAATGTATATATTACATGTGTTGTTCAGACTTGTACTCTACTTCCCTGAAAAGGATGTTACTGGCTCAGTGGCTCGTTTATAGTTGTTTATATTCGGTTTAAATTCAACAGTTGTTTCCTTCTCAAAACTTTCTATTTGTTTTCCCGTCTGTTTTTTTCAAATTCTTGAGATTTTCCATGGATCCAAACAGCTGCTTAATCAACGAGCTTCATCGATTTTCTCCTTGTTACGTTGGACTTCGCTCTCTAAACTCCAAATCTGCCGTTAAAGTCTCTCAATCTTCAACTTCCAATGCATTCTCCCCTCGACGCCTCCGCCCTCTCAGCCGTGCAGGGTTTGGATCCAACTCGTTTGTCGCGTGCAGCTCCGTTTCCGAGACTGAAACCAAAACAACTTCGCCGGCAGCCAAGAGGCCCGTTCCTGTTAAGCCGGTTTATGTTCCCACGCCGGCTAATCGAGGCACTCGAACTCCTCACAGCGGGTATTTCGACTAGCCTTAAATTGTGTTTAACGAATTTGATCAATATCTGTTGAATTTGATTGATTTACATTTTCAAGGTTTGACTTGGCTTTTCCCTTTTTAGAACCTTTTATTTATTTATTTTCTGAAAATGCTTAAAAAATGTTTGATTAGTATGATAATGAGATAATTCCTATTTAATATTTTTAACTAATAGTAAATAATTAAATAATGGAATAAAAATAATTAATTAAAAATAACTTATAAGAGGGAAACATAATTTATATATATATTTTATATGTCCACCTATATCTAATTGATTAATTTCAATCGAGTAATGCAAATGCAGTCAAACTTTTTACCCGAATTTGTTTATTCACAATATTATAATTCGAATTCTTACTTATTTATATAAAAAATCTAGTGCAACGTTTCATTAGACTAACTGGTTGATGATAAATATAATTTATAAATTATTATCTGATATACCATCTTTAAAATGTAATTACCAGGTTCCTCTGAGCTATCATTTATGGTGACCAACTAACCAAAGGCTATGTTCTATAAAATTCCAATAATTAAATGCTTAAGTTATTTGTAGGTACCACTTTGATGGGACTTCTCGACAGTTTTTTGAGGGTTGGTACTTTAAGGTATCAATCCCGGAACGAAAACAGAGCTTTTGCTTCATGTACTCGGTGGAGAATCCTGCATTTAGGAAGAAACTGACGCCATTAGAAACACTGCAGCACGGTCCTAGATTTACAGGAGTTGGGGCTCAAATTCTTGGTGCTTATGACAAGTATATATGCCAATACACTGAGGAATCTCAAAACTTTTGGGGAAGTAAGTTTTCGTACTTCTAAACATTTAGTAATGTAAGTATGAAACTGCTGTCTATTAGGAATATATGTTCACTTATTCTATATAGTTGCTGCACCTTGTTGACTTCAGTGTAAATAGCATATATGCCAATACATAGTTGATGCAGGGATGGACCGAGGAGGCGGTCGCCCGCTTGAAAATTTGAAATTCGTATATGATTTAAAATAATTTTAAAAAATTTCTATGTATTTTCTATTGAAAATCTATTTTTGCCCCCTAAAATTTTATAGGTTCCCCCCACCACAACATAAAGTCCTGCTTTCGTCCCTACTGTTATGTTTCATCCATTTTATGCACCATAGTAACCTAATACTTTTGTTTAAAAGGGTTGTTGTTAATTAATAATTTGATATGAGTGCTTAGGTCGTTTAGCATCACTATGGCCTACTGTTATAAACTTTATAAAACTCAATTGCATCAGTTTAGTTGTTTGAGTTAGTCTACCATTATCATCTTTTGCTGTTTTTACTTTTTATACCTTAATAGTGCAGCTATAAAATGTATATGCCTAATTAACAATTTTTCAATGCATAGGAAGACATGAGCTAATATTGGGGAATACTTTTGTAGCCAACAAAGCCTCACAACCTCCAAGTAAGGAGGTTCCTCCCCAGGTTAGTTCAGCAGTTTTTGGATTCTACTCCTCGAAGTAGAATGCCTGGAAAGCAAGCCTGAATGATTCTGCTTTGAGATATTTTATATTGGTTAATCTTGATTCTTTAGTAGCTTCAAATATTTTGTGGTTGTTCCCTGTAGGAATTCAATAGAAAAGTTTTGGAAGGCTTTCAAGTTACCCCTCTTTGGAGTCAAGGCTTTATTCGTGATGATGGCAGGTGCTTCTTCATATCGAACCCATATATATATATATATAGTTAGGATCAACTTACACTGTGTAAAACTCTTTAAGTTTTACACGTTTTTTGGATCGTTGGATGGAGAAAATGGATGGTTGAGATTAACTCCGTGTTTTTAATTCCCAAGTGATAATCTTCACATATTTTACTGTTAATCTCATCCATCCGTTTCACTCATCCAACGATCCAAAAAACGTGTAAAACTTAGAGAGTTTTACACAGTGTAATTTGATCCTATCCCATCAAACATATGAAATAAATCCTTGCTTTACTTTTACCTGCTGTCATTGTTGCTTTCCGTAGATAAACCTAAAGCATTTAACTCTAGCTGTGAAGATGTATCAGACTGATGGTGCCAGTGTGATACGACTCTGTAAGAAGTATCGATGAAACGTTATTTTTATGGTTGTTGTGCTTGTGCTCCCCTGCACAAGAATTCCTGCTCCATCGTTACAAGTTCTTTCCCTTACAAACATGCCATCTGAACAGAACTGGTTTCTCCATCAAGTCCTGTTTCTTGTTTTCATTCAAAATTATATTCTATAAAGTTGCATTTTAGGTTAATCAAAACTAGAAATTGGGAAACATTTCTAATTTATTATCAATCATTTCAGCATTCCTTTTACATGATTAGGTTTTAATTGCAGGACATATTATGCAGAAACTGTTAAAACTGCAAGTTGGGAGTACAGTACTCGCCCCATATACGGATGGGGTGATGTTGGATCCAAGCAGAAGTCAACGGCCGGCTGGCTTGCTGCTTTTCCCATATTTGAACCCCATTGGCAAATTTGCATGGCCTCTGGACTTTCAACAGGTACTTGCTTCTCTTCTTCCTGTTTTCATTTATACTTTGAATGGATCTCCTCTTTAATTATTTACTTTTTAAATTTTTTTCGTATACTATGGTCCGCGTGTGCGCTCAGTTTTCTATGCTGATCACTATCATTTCCGATCACCCTGACTGAAATTTTCTCTTTAGAAATCCATGCTTTACTGAGAATATTATCTCATGTTGTGACTTTGGACTGCAGGCTGGATAGAGTGGGATGGTGAAAGGTTTGAGTTTCAAGATGCCCCGTCATATTCAGAAAAGAATTGGGGTGCAGGCTTCCCTAGAAAATGGTTTTGGGTAATTCTCCATTTCTTCACATCTCCTTGAATGCTTAGCTGAACTATGGATGATCCGGAGACATTTTTGGTTGAGCTAGGTTTTCTACTGAATCATATTCATACTTAGCCATCTCCTTTTTAATCATGGTGATTTCATCATTGGCGTATTCCCGCAGGCTCAATGTAATGTCTTTGAAGGTGCTAGGGGTGAAATTACTCTGACTGCTGCTGGTGGATTAAGGCAACTGCCTGGCCTGACCGAGACCTTTGAAAATGCTGCATTGGTATGGTACTTCCATTCTAGCAATTTTCATGTCTGCTTTGCTTCTGTTAATGATTGCTGTAGCATGAAAAAAATCTTGTTAAATCCTTAATGTTTTTAAGAACTGAATCACATCATATATACCTTGTAATCAGAGCAAACTATATCTTTTGTTGTAAACTAGTAGTTAATTTTGTATAGCTTCATGTATAAATTAATCTTTTATGCTTGTGTAGATTGGAGTGCACTATGATGGAATTTTCTATGAATTCGTGCCATGGAATGGCGTTTTAACTTGGGAAATTGCTCAGTGGGGTTACTGGAACATTGCTGCGGAAAACACAACACACATGGTAACTTATAAAGTTGATTTTGCTAGGTGGTCTGAATAATTTCTTTCGAGTTTAACTGTTTTTATTGGTGAACTCTTATATACTCCTATTTACGAGCAGGTCGAGATAGAGGCAACAACAACTGATTCGGGTACAACATTGCGTGCTCCAACAGTGGAGGCTGGTCTTGCTCCTGCTTGTAAGGACACTTGTTCCGGTGATCTAACATTGAAGATCTGGGAAAAAACTGCTGGTGGAAGTAAGGGCAAGGTATGTTATTGTTATCTTCCCGGCAGTTTATGGCTAGAAAAAAAAAACCATTTGCATCCGTTCTTGCTGACCAATGATTATTTTAACCATCTTTGGCTTCTTTTACTATCGGAATACGATTATATCGTTTTTTAGTACAATCTCAGAAAAAATTTCCGTCTTAATCCTACCGATATATTAATAAAGCTGCCTAGGAGGCTTTCTGCCGGTCCAAATTTCATCCATTCGGGATGGGAATCAATGAACATATAATTTTGAAATTGTAAACATGCCTTGGTAGTCTTGATATTGTTCTTGGTGTAGCAAAGCTATTATATGTGTAATAGTTTCATGCTGATCGACTTAGTCCGTATCCTATTATTGCTATCAGCCCTGGTAGTTGGTTCCGATATGTTCATCGATACTCACTACCGGAACATATTTCCGATATGCAGCTAATCTTGGATGTTAAAAGTGACATGGCAGCACTAGAAGTAGGAGGGGGGCCATGGTTTAACACTTGGAAAGGCAAGACTACAACACCAGAGGTCATTAAAAGTGCTCTCGAGGTCCCTGTTGATATGGAAGGTCTTTTCGGTCTGGCTCCATTCTTGAAACCTCCCGGGCTATAATCCGATCAAGATCACGGCGGCACAAGTACGGAATATACATTTCAATCTTTATAGTTAAATGATATCGTAGCCGATGATCCGTCGCTGTAGAATCATGTGTTGATAAAATGCAATGCCATTTTAAAGCATAGAATAACAATGTGTATATGATAATTGATAAATGAGGTTCTACTATACTTGTTCTTGAGTAGTTTTCCATTTATTGGCCAATGCTCCGGAATGGTTCGGCCGGGTTGCAACCGGCGAACCAAACAATCCTAAATGGGTCGGTTTTGGGTTTAACGATTTTCGACTCGTTTTCAGGTTCGAATCAATTTTAGATTTCAGGTCATTTTGGTTTCAATCATTTGAGTTCGATGCTATGGATTCGATTTGTTTCCGAGTTAGGGTGTCAGTTTGAGTCCAAGTGAGTTAAAGTTTGGATTGAACGGGTTCAAACAGATCGAATCGAGTTTTCGAATTCGGAACCACAGATAAATAAATTACAAATTCGGAATATAGACTACAAAATGGACATGTACTTTACTAAAAAAACAATATTGAAAGAGATTTTTGGATATACCAAGTTTAACACACACATATATAAGTTGAGATTCACTTATAAAACCTACGAAGTTTTACACTGATTTAGAGTCCTTAGATGTGATGGCTAAACTTGGTAAAAGAGTTTGAGAGGCTAATTTAATTTTTTTTTTTTGAAATATTAGAGGTTAAACAATTTTTTTAAAGTTTCAATGTTCATTTTCTCAAAAAAAAAAAGTCTAACTAAATTTTTTGAAAATTTGAGAGTTACAATGAAAACTTTTAAAAATTATACAAGGAAATTAATTAGAAATATTTAAAAATTCTAAAGTTTGAGCTGAATTTTAAAAAAAATGGAGACCAAATTAAATTTTTAAAAATTTAAAAAGACTAAATTTTAATTTTTAAAATTTAGAGGACATGGCCCCACAGGCCCTTCTATGTTCCACCCCTGCTTAAACGAGTAGTATATAAACTAATGGTTGAGATTAAATTATTTTTAAAAAAAAAATCTTTACATTTTTAATTTGTAATCTCAATCATTATAACTTTACACTCATTCAATGATTCTAAGATAGTATAAGAGACCCTATCAAACTATGAGATACAAAAAATTACATATATTTGTATTCTGTATAATCTTTACGTTTATAATAAATTATTATCTATTTTATTTCAAAAAAATAATAAATTATTGTTTCTTTCATATGTATTCGTATAGACAAATAAAATCAAACCACGCATTATATATTTATCCCAAATGTAATAAATTATCAGAACTGTTTGGGTACTGGGAAAGACAACAGGTGAAATCCATACGAATATTTGATTGGAAAAAAAACTGTTTGGGTACTGGGAAAGACGCAAGAAAATTTTGGCTTCATTACGTTCTAGTCAAGAGTCGATATGATTGCAAAATTTTCAACCCATCAAAGAGACAAAACTAAAATATGCAAATTGCTTATGTAACTTATAGGGAAAACTGCACCAATGGTCCCCAAACTATTACCGTTTTCCTATTTTAGTCCCTAAACTATGTTTTTCGGCAAAATCGTCCCTTTTGTTACATAGTTCTCCTGTTTTGGTCCCCCGACGTTAAATAGCTAACGATTTTGCTGACGTGACATTTTTAAATATTTTTTAATCATTTCTCTCCCCTCTTAAAAAAATGTCACGTCAGCAAAACCGTTAGCTATTTAACGTCAGGGACCAAAACAGGAGAACTATGTAACAGAATGGACGATTTTGCCGAAAAACATAGTTTGGGGACCAAAATAGAAAAACGGTAATAGTTTGGGGACCACCGGTGTAGTTTTCCCTAACTTATATTATGGAGCATCATACTTATGTCTTAATTCTTCCACTGATTAAAGAATCTAAAGAGTGATTCTAGTGGTAAAAAAAATAACGTGTTTTATTTAAATGATTTGAGTTCGAAAAGTTTAGTCTGCAAGTAGAGACGAAGTTAGGATGGAACATTGGGAAGGGCAAAAGTCTATTAAGCCATTAAATCTAAAAATTGAGGTGGATAAAAATCTTATTTGACTATTATTTAAACTAAAAGGACCTCAAATGCTATTATACAAAAAAAATTGAGAAAAAATATACATACATTCGTCCTTGTCAGTGTGTCAGTGCGTGCAGTTATCTAGATTTGAAACTAGACATATATATTATCTTATACTCAAATATGCTAATTATGTGATTTTTATCTTTTATATTTCGATCAGTGTTACAACTAAGATTATAACATAAAATATGTGGAAAATAATTGTTTTAGATGTTATTTTAATAAATAATTAAACATACATTATTTAAGTAAATATATTGAAGAAAGAGAGATTATCATACATCGAACCTAAATCTAATATCAATCGAAACTAAAACAATATTTATTATCAATACACCATATATAAACTTATTATTTTTTTCCAATCCTAGTAATATAATAACTCTTATTGTATATAATTGCGTTTATTATTTTAACTTGAATAAAACAAGAAGGGTTTGGCAACGCCAAGTACTGATCTTGTCAATATGTGTATGGCATCATATCGTACTAGTATCCTAGACATAAATATGTATCATAAATTATCAAAGGTACAAAAATAACACAAATTCAATAAATATATAAGCATGGTGTGCTTATCGTTTTAGGGTATATATGAAAAGTCAATATATAATTAAATTTAAGTATATTTATATATAATTTGTCACGTATGAAAAGAGGCGATGTCTTTAATTTCACATAAAAAAAAAATAAAAGTCTTGGGATATAAACAGTGGCGCTACACATCTTATCATACATATCTTTTGGGAAGAGTGTAATGACCCTGTGATAAGTGATATTAGAGCGACCGTTTGACTGTTCAATTTCACGTCGAGTGCCAATGAGTGGGGTAGGTAGGAAATCGTGACAATTAGCCAATCATGAGAGCAAAAGCTCGTGACGAGAGCGTCACGATGTTGAGTGGGGGAATGTCACGTCTGAGAAGAAGCGGGGTCATTAATCCCACATTGAAAAGAAAAAAATAGATCTTGAAATATAAACGGTGGCGCTGCAGATTCTATTAGACATGTCTTTTGGGAAGAAGATAATTGAAATAATTATGCACCTAATTATACTCTTTAATATTTTTGTTAATATTATCTTAAAATTTAAATTTATATAATTGTGCCTAAGTACTTTGTGCGATCAAAAAAGCATCAGATAATTAGATTTAGGTGTAATTACTATGATAGTAATTTAGATTGCAAAAAATTCCTTAGATATAAATCAAAGGCCTTATTACCATTTAAAATTTTGTGGTACTCATAATTTAAGGAGAGATCTCATTAGCATAGAATAAATTATTTATTTTGATGATTTAAACTCGAACTGTATTATCCGTAAAAAATAGATATAAATAATATAAGAAGTTAAAAAATGTTATTGAGCTCAAAATGTGAATCAACATTGTTTCAACCTCATTGCAATCATGGAAATTGGACCCTCAAGTCTCCACTAAATAAGAAAAATTGTTAACCCCTAATTAAAATACAAGGGAATTAGTTGGTTGTGGGAAACCCTAATTTTGTCTGCCACAAAAAAAGAACCGAAATATTTTTTTTTCTATAAAAAACAAAAAGAAAAGAATGAAATAAGTACTATATATATGTCACACATTAAGTAAAATTCAACTCATAATTGTGGGAATCAAGAGGGACATGAGTGAGACCTTAGCAATTACAAGGGTGTTGATTTCTTAGTGAAGTTGAAACCACCTTAAAATATATACTTAGGGCAAGTGGACCATTAAGCAATTTCAACCCCATCATCACATATTTGTACCTTTCCTATAACATTGTTGATAGTTTTTTATAGGGTTTTTGAATTCTAATATTCACAAGATTTTGTTTTATTTAAGTTGATTTATGTTAAGGTGTGGCTCACATAGTGGTCACTTCTTTATTTGGTTGTCATTAGGGATGGGCACGGGTCGGGCTTTTGGCCCACCCGGACCCGACCCGAAAATAAATACCCTAAACTCGCACCTGACCCGAAAATAAATATACTAAACCCGACTCAACCTATATAAAATAAATTAATTTTAGGGATCTAATTGTAAAAAAATATTTTAAGTGACTTAATTGTAAAAAAATATAATTTAAAAGACTAAATTATAAATAAAAATCCAATTTTAAGGACTTAATTATAAAATATATATATAGAGGGGTATTATTATAAATATCCCTGAAAATTTTAAGGAAAAATTATACTATTAGTCCCAGGTTGGGTCGGATATTTTCCACCCTAAACCCGAACCCGACCCGAATGTATCATCAACAAAAATCTGACCCGACCCGAACCCGAATTTTTCATTAAAAAAAATCCGACCCGATCGGGCCGGGTGGGGTCGGAACCCGTCGGGTCCGGGTAAAATGCCCATCCCTATTTTCATCTCGATTTCTTAGGGATTTTTCCTGACTAATTCGGACGTGGTTTTAGAATGTAAGTTTTCTGGAAGGAATTTTTTTTGGCTCAGCAAAAGGCTTTGAGTCGAAACATACTTAAGTAATGCCAAGTTGTTTATCATTTAAACCAATCTCGTTGGTTACAGTGGCCACTTCTTTAAACAATGCTACAGAAAACGTAATCAAAGTACACAAGAAAACGATTACGCAGTTTATATCAACGATCTTGCATTTGTGAAACTTTTCTTACAGAGAAATTCACTAAATCAACTCGGTATGAAAGATACTTTAACCCCAACTCAACTCCTCGCTTGTTGCAAACATTCTCCTATACAATTTCTTTAAGTTGGTCTCCCTTCAAGCATTCCTCACTTGAATACAAGAACTATAAGAACAATATAAAAAGCTCAAGTGCACTTTAGGAAGTGTTTCTTAGTAAACAATTTAGTGCTCAAAATTTTGTTCAACAAAAGATACATAAATGTTGATAGGATATAGTTGATTTCGAATTTGAATCTTCTAATTATCTTAAACTTTTCATAAGAAGATGTTGATGAACGAACAACTTTGAGATAAAATTTATCAATTTTCGATTGCCATTAGAGCAAGTTGACAACCACAAAGAATTTCAGTGTAAATTAAACACTAGAAGATAAATCTCGTTGGCGGTTCGATTGCGGGTTTTTTTTTTTATTTTGGGTCCATCCGATTTATAACATATTTCAAGCCAATCTCTTAATCAGTTCTCAATCTAACCAATCAGTCTGGTTCAAACAACAATACAATTAATTACATTATTAAATAAAGGATATGTATATAAATCTACTAATCTAATGTTAAATTTTTAAATAGTGACCACACTTACCTATAAATGTCATATATGCATTAGGACATGAGTTCAAATCTCATCAAACACAAACTCTAATGTTCTCTTGGTTAGCTCACTTGTTCGGACATCCAAGACACTCCCGGTCGACAAAACCCCTTCGAGGGCAATATATGACATGTTAGGCGAGTTCGAAAGATTCTACGACGATTCTACAAGTCCATTCGACCAAGTGTTGGTGCACTGACAAAGTATATTATACTTTTAAAGAAATGATTTAAGTTTGAACCCTGAAAAAGACATGATTAAAAGAGACAACCACAAATCCCGAATGTAAATCGTACACCAAACATAAAATATAAAATATATAGTTGAGTCGGAAATCAGAAGGATCCAGAAAGTAAATTGATTTGTGCTTTTTTTTTTTTGTATAATCAAGCATATGCATGGTCCCAAACAAAAGCACTTTTACTTTATTTTTTTTCTTTACACAGAAGCAATAAGTATGATTTTTAAATGAATTAATATCCTATACACGGGCGGTGGAAACTGAAAGTTTCCACAAGCTCCTTAGTTTTAGGGTATAGAGAATTAGTTTAGGGTATAAGGTTTAGGGGTTTAGATGTAGGTGTTTAGAATTTAGGGATAGTTGTTTTAATTTAAGGTTTAGAGTTATATTTTAGGGTTTAGTTTTTAGGGTAATATGGTGAGGATTTAGGTTTTAACCTATAAACCCTAAATTATAACCCTAAATCTTAAATTGAAACAACTATCCCTAAATTCTAACCCCCTACACCTAAACCCCTAAACCATATACTCTAAACTAACTCTCTATACCCTAAAACTAAGGCGCTTGTTAAAACTTTCAGTTTTCACTGCCTGTGTATAAAATATTTATTTTTTAAATTACAAAAAAATGTAATGAAGGGAATAATAATAATAATAATGCTTGCCATTTAGAGGTGGATTGTAAGTTTTCCAAAGTGTATTAGTTTTATACACTTAGGAGAGGTGAGGTACTGGCCAACACATGGACCCCCAATCACACTTGTAATGCAACCTTACACGTACCCTAATTATTATAAAGTTTGCAACTTGAAGAATTCATTTTCCCCACTTTCCCAAAGGGGTATGGACTATGAACACATGGAAATTGGGTTCATGTATACATACACATATAAAAGAAAATTGTGTTCATTGAAAAAATCATTGATGCTTTGGAATTCAAAGGAGACTTTAAATTTGTTTATTTTTCCACTTTAGACGGTGAGATATTCTAATTTTTGCTTTAGTATCAATGTTATTGACGTAAGAATTGTTGGGTCTTAGTTCATTATAGTAATAAAAAAAATAATTATTTTATACACGAAAAATAAAAAATTTCTATAAGAGCTTTAATTTTAAGGTTTATGGTTAGATTTTAGCGTTTAAGCGTTTATATTTAATAGTTTAGAGATGATGTGTTGTGGTTAGAGTTTAGGGTTTATGGTTAAAATTTAAGATTTATGAGTTAAACTTTAAATCCCTAATCATATTACCATAAGCTCTAAACTCTAACATCTAAACAGTAACTTTTAACCATAAACACTAAATTTTAATTACACCTCTTAAATTTTGAACCCATAAATCATAAACCCTGAAACTAAGGCACTTGTGGTAAGTTTTTGTTTCCAACGTGTGTGTATTGAATATAAATCCATAAAGAACATGTAATTTTAAACTCTTTTCCTATAAGATAAGAAGAGAGATTTAACTAGGCTCATATATCTTTTTAAAAGAAGGTATAGTGTCAAAAAATATACAGAACTTTGATTGAATAGTTATTTTGTTATTTTATTCTTTTTTGAAGCAATATAACCCTCAATGTTTCATTTTGGGTCAAAGTGACCCCTCTGTGGATAAAATTTAAAATGACATGACAAACATACATGCATGGAAGAAAACGCTAAGATGACAGTGTCTTATAGACAAATGTATTGATTTAAAAAATGTCATATCAACTAAAAATAATTATATAAAATATAAAATTATTTTTTTCTGCTGGTGTGTCATTCTATCAAAGTCATTTCAAGTTGTTTACCATTAGTTTACTAATAGTTTTCATTCGCAGAAGGACCATTTTGACTTAAAATAAAACGTTCAGGGTTAGATTACTTCAAAAAAGAAGAATATGGGTTAAAGTGACTATTTAGTCAAACATTATGGGCATTTTTTAGCTTTATCATAAAAGAAAGATAGTGCATTATGATAGTTTTAGGATAAACGACCGGTTACCATGATTGGATTATTATCCTATACACTAAAAGTGCGAAAAAATATTCCACAAGCGAGTTTAATTTATGGTATAAAAATTTATTTTAGGATTTAGAGATTAAAGGTAGAATTTAAGGTTGTTAATAGGATTTAGGGTTTAAGACTTTTAGGGTTAGAAATTTAGATTTTAAAGTTAAAATAGACATGCTTGTGTAAAAAAACATACACTGACCAAGTTGAAAGAATAAAAATCTCTTGTCCCTTTTTGGTGTCCCTATTTATGCCTACATACTAAAAATTAGGTTTAAAGTTAGTGTTTGTGGTTAGGGTTTAGCAAATTTAGGATGGAATGTATTTTTTAGGGCGTAGAATATAGAGTCTAATTTTTAACTTTTTCAAAAATATTTTTAATAGAATTATTCATTTTTACTTATTTATATCACTAATTTTTTTATATTACAAACAATCTAAAAACATATTTCAAAAGCACTCACACCTTTCCGCACATTTAAATCGAAGGATGTTTAGTGTTATTATAAGCAAGGTCTTGAATTTAAAACTCGTTTAAACGATATATACTAAGTTACTTACTACTTGGAGCGATTTCGTTAATTATTAATTACAATATCAATAAAACTAAACTATTAATTTAATTTATGAGTATTACAAAATGAGATGATGTAGTTAATGTCCTATCATATCAAAAGTTAATGGTGGTTGCCTCGCAGGTAGTTTGGGGAAACCCAAGCAAGCAGAAGCAGGCAAATCTGAGCAGATTTTGTAGGCTACCTTTGACCTACCTTACAATAGATATAGATGGCTTGGAATCAAGGGCGGAGCCACCCTTTGAATTGAGACACCCCAAAATTTTTGGGAAATTTATTTTTTTTATATAATTTGTATATAAAAAGTTAAAATATGAACAAATGATACCCGTTTTATGAATAAAATGACACCCCTTTATAAATAATTAATTTTTTTTAAATATCGTTGAAAAAATGACACCCTTAAATATATTTCTAGCTCCGCCCCTGCTTGGAATGACTTGGAAACTTACAACTCATTGCCTTAATTATGCCTACGCCAAATCACCATCAAATACTACCGTATTGACATAACAGGGATTCGCGTTACACATTTAATTTTGATAAATAAATCTCCCTCAAAGATAATTTTTTATATACATAAGGTCTCGAACTCAAGATTCGTTTAAGCGATACCAAATTGCTTATTACTTGGACCAATTTGTTGTTATACTTGCACCACTGTTTCAATAGGCTAAAAGTTGAAATTGGTACTCATTTTTTAGAAGAGCCTCAAATAAAAGATTTGACTTTTTAAAATTGTTAAATGGGGGATTAATTCTGTCGAATTAGATTAGATGAGGAGTATGTCAATTGATCAACATATTCATATAAAAGATTGTTCTCTTATATCCTCGTTAAATTACACATTTACTTTGATTAATATTATGTTTGTTTTCTTAGTATTGTACAAATTCTTGATTGATATTTGAGATTCTTTTATATTAAATTAGAATTTGTTAAGTAATCTATATATTTAAATTATTGAAATAATATTATTTAAGTTAATATTTTGTATACCTATTTATGGGACAATTTAGAATAGGAGTTATATTTTAGGAACCTTTCGTGCATTTAAACTTGTGCATGCATGCCATGACCCGCTATTTGATCGAATTCTACAAAATTGATTTAATTTATGTTATGTGACATACTGCAATTTTTGTCATATAAAATTTGTAGACTTTTTTGAACAAAAATTCTAAAATAATTATCAAAATTTTAAAAGAGTTCTAAAAAATTTAACAATTATTAAAAAAATAATAAATTTATGAAAATGCTAATTAATGACCGCATAGTGGCACGACACATGGTACTAACTGATTTAGAAAAAAATAAATTTAATTATCAACATTAGTCAAAAGGGTGAACTGAAAACTTTCAAAGTATAAAAATTTAATTGTTTTTTTTTAAGTTCAAGAACTTTTAATACCGTTAAACCTATATTTTGTATAAACTTTGATAAATAACCCTTTCATTGATCGTTTTAGATAAATAAAATTACCCAAAAACCAATGCCAACCCTCCACATTTTCATGTATTCTGGTGATGATCAGATCATACATATAGTATAGTATAGTATAGTATAGTATAGTATAGTATAGTATAGTATAGTATAGTATTTCAGAAATGGCAGATCCATAAGGAGACAGCAACAAAGTTTGGCAACATTAGCATCATCAAAGCAAAATATTCTTGCTGGGACATCAAGGACAAAGGAAATGACAATATATAAGTGATGGGTACCCTTTTTTTTCTTACAAGGAAATGAAACCCCATGTGCTGCACACTTATATGCTGCACTCCTTAACCTAAAGTTCTTAAAGTTACTAAAAATTAGGGTTTTTATATCTGCTAATGATAAAAATGTTTCATTTTTAAAGTATAGGGTTTTAAAATTATAGTTTAATGTTAGAATTTAAGGTTAGAAATTTAGATTTTATATTGTGGAATTTAAATAGGCATGTTTGTGCAAAAAAATACACTAACAACATGGACAGATGAAAATTTTTATATTAGTGGTACGAACTTTTATACTTAGCAAAACTGTATGTGAATTAGATCATAATATAAAATACAAAAAAACTCTAAAATATATGAGAATTTGAAATTTTCAAAAGATACGACTATCCCCTAACACCCCTCAATTCATCTCTGGCCGATAGTGCATCTAATATTAAATTATTCGTTGTATATTTTCTATATCATTAATGAATAATATAATAACATGACATCAAAAATTTTAAAAAAATAACCAGCGTGGTTAGTCCAAGTGGTAAGCAACTATGTATTGCATAAGCAAGTCTCGAGTTTGAGGTATTGTGTATGCAGAAAATCCCCACTGAGAAACTCATTCACCAAAGTCACTTGTACGACGTAAGTCTATCCGAATTAGTCAGGTAAAGTCCTGGAAAACCGTGAGGACAATAATTTTTTTTTAAAAATATTAAAAATAAATCAAGAGAATATACTTGAACTATACTATATAAATTAAGAGATTAAGCCTTGTGTCTTATAGTGCAAGGGAATTCCACTAATCAAGATTCCGAACACTAATTAAGCTTTTCTCTCCCCCAAGCCGTTCTATAAATACCAAATGGCATTTACGCCATTAATCAACAACAATCATACCTTGTCCTTTTTACTATATTTTTCCAGCTATGGATTCCCTATCACTTTCTGGTGTTTGCAGGCACCATTTTTCACTGGATTTCAATCATTCCAATCCTGGGTTTTTCTTGGGGAACAAGCTTGGTTTCACTAGGAAACAGGAGAGGCGAGGGTTAGCGATTGCCGGCGTAGCGAGTCCGTTGCGACGGCCGGTGATTGTTCCATCGTTGGATAACGAAACCGTCGATCGTCGGGATCGGAACCACCACACTGCATGGACGAGTGTCAGGCAGGAACGATGGGAAGGAGAGCTGGTTGTGCAAGGAGAGATACCTTTGTGGCTGGTACGTACGTACGGAAAATTTAACTTTGTAAAGATAAAATTATCATTTTAATTATTTCACATCGCATATTTTATATAAAAAAAATTTTAATATCACGTGAAAAATTTAACATAAGACATAATTTATGAGACGAAAGGAGTAATTTACATAGATTTTTCATTTTGATTGAGCAGATAAATAATGAAAATCAGTGTTCTTGTCATTTTCACTTCATGTTTACCTCTGCAAGTAGGGCTGTAAATGAGACGAGACAGATCGTGAGCTACTCGAGCTCGACTCGATCAAAGTTCGATCAATACTCGACTTGATTAGACTCGACTCAAACTCGAACTCTGCTCGAATTCTTAACGAGTCGAGTCGAGCTCAACATACTCAAGCTCGAACTCGACTCGAATTCTTAACGAGTCGAGCCGAGCTTAGCACTACTCGAGCTCGTTTACACCCCTATATGCAAGTCCTTTCCTTGAAAATGTCGAAGAGAATATAATTTAAACTTTTACCGGCTACTGAAGAGCACAACTACTTGGTGCTTTGTCTTTTTCCTCTCTTTTGTCTACTTTAAAGAAGGGATAAAGCAATATTTAGTCCTTGAAATTTGTAACTTTTTCCAAATTGGTCTCTACTTTTTTGTCTGCATTAGTCCATGACCTTGTTAGTTTTCCCAACATGTTTTCTAAACTTGGGTCCCGTCACATATTTTAGTCCTTAACAGAATCTAAGTTTAGGGGTCAAGTTGAGAAAATTAGTCAAGTTCTAGGACTAAAGTTCAAGGAACAAGTTGAAAATTTTGTTAAGTTCATGGACTAAGGTAGACAAAATAAACAATTCAAGGACCAACTTAATAAAAAGTTACAAACCCAGGGCTATTTTCAAAAAATCCTTTTCTAACCAACACATTGGCCCACCACTTAAAATAACAAAAACAAAACAAATAAGGATTAATATCTTATACACTGGCGGTAGAAAATAAAGTTTCCACAAGCGGGTTTATTTAGGGGTTTAGGGGCTTAGTTTAGGGTTTAGAGGTTAGGGGTTTAGGTTGTATGATTTTGAATTTAGGATTTATGATTCGAATTTAGGGTTTGAGGTTTGGGGCTTAGGGTTAGATTTTTAGGGTTTTAAGGTTAGAATTTTAGGTTTTAAATTTAGGCTTGAAAATAAGCATGCTTGTGTAAATTTTTTTACACTGGCAGTGTATCAAATATTAATCCAACAAATAATATCCTGAAACATTAGGATAAATATTCTATACAATGGCGGTGGAAACTGAAAGTTTCTACAAGCGCCTTAGTTTTAGGGTATAAGGAGTTAGTTTAGGGTATAAGGTTTAGGGGTTTAGGTGTAGAGAGTTAGAATTTAGGGATATTTATTTTAATTTAAGGTTTAGGGTTATAATTTAGGGTTCATGGGTTTAAACCTAAATTCTCACCATATTACCCTAAAAACTAAACCCTAACCTATAAACCCTAAATTATAACCATAAACCTTAAATTGAAACAGCTATCCTTAAATTCTAAACCCCTGCACCTAAACCCCTAAACTCTATACCTTAAGCTAATTCCCTATACCCTAAAACTAAGGCGATTGTGAAAATTTTCAATTTCCACCGCCAATGTATAAGATATTAATCCGAAACATTAATGGTTTAAAATTTATTTTACACGGTATGTTTATTTTAAGCCTAAAAATTACTAACCCTACTAAACTTAAATTCTAAATTCTAAATACTAGAATCTAAATCTCTAAACCTAAAACCTTACTTAAAATCCTTAAATCATAAAATTAATATATTTGTGTATTAAAATATTTTCTAAAAAAATCAATAGTTGACTCTATATTTATTAAAAGCATTTGATACACACGTAAAAATATAAACTACATGCTCATCCTTTTGTATTCTGGTGGCAAAGGTAGATATTCATCATCTCTTGGGATCCGGGTTCGAGAACCAGTAATACGTGTTGTGTGTCGTCTTTAAAAAGACTAAAAAAGTTGAACAGATATTCATCATCTCTTGGGATCCGGGTTCAAGAACCAGTAATACATGTTGTGTGTCGTCTTTAAAAAGACTAAAAAAGTTGAACAGATGCTACACTAGAATATTTAAAAAAATATATAGACTACATGATTTTATCTATTTTTTTAAACCTTAACTAGGACAGATGACAATTAATCCACGATCATGGATTTTTTATGTCAAATATATATAAATTATAGAGTACATGGCATAAAATCTTGACGACACGTTAATATTTTATATACAAGAGATTTATAAACATATAGTCAATATCTAGTGTATATTTTATGTGGTGATTATTTATATAATTAATTAATTAATTAATTTACCTTAATGACATGCAGAAAGGGACGTACCTGCGAAATGGCCCAGGTCTATGGCACATAGAAGATTACAACTTCCGTCACCTCTTTGACGGCTACGCAACACTGGTCAAACTCCACTTCGAGCACGGCCGGTTAATCGCCGGTCACCGACAAATCGAGTCCGAAGCCTACAAGGCTGCAAGGAAAAACAAGAGGATTTGCTTCAGAGAATTCTCAGAAGTTCCTAAATACGAAAACTTCATGGCCTACGTCGGGGACATTGCGAAGCTCTTCTCCGGCGCTTCTTTAACCGATAACGCCAACACCGGTGTCGTCAAGCTCGGAGATGGCCGAGTCGTTTGCCTTACGGAGACTCAAAAAGGGTCCCTAGTTATCGATCCCGATAGCTTGGACACATTGGGGAGGTTCGAATATAGTGATACCTTAGGGGGATTGATACACTCGGCTCATCCGATCGTGACCAAAACTGAGTTCTTGACCTTGCTGCCTGATTTAGTGAACCCTGGCTACTTGGTGGTGAGAATGGAACCAGGGACTAATGAAAGGAAGGTGATTGGAAGGGTTAATTGTCGTGCCGGACCGGCTCCCGGTTGGGTGCATTCGTTTCCGGTGACCGAACATTATGTTGTCGTGCCCGAGATGCCATTGAGATACTGTGCACAAAATTTACTCAGAGCTGAACCAACTCCATTGTACAAATTCGAGTGGCACCCTGAATCTAAAGCTTTCCTTCATGTTATGTGTAAAGCTAGTGGAAAAATCGTAAGTGAATTCCCATTCGATTTTCGAATTCGATTTTCTCTCTGTTATGTTTAGTTTTGTTCATTCTGGAAAGTGTTTTTGAAGGTGGCGAGTGTGGAAGTGCCATTATTCGTCACGTTTCATTTCATCAACGCGTACGAAGTGGAAGACGAAGACGGTCGGGTGACTGCCATTATCGCCGATTGTTGCGAACACAACGCCGATACCACAATTCTCGACCGGCTTAGGCTTCATAATCTACGGTCTTTCAATGGAAATGACGATATATTACCAGATGCAAGGTAAGCTCCAAGACATACATACATACATACATACATACATACATATTGCATGCATGCATGCATGATTTAACAGCTAATTTGATTATACCAGGGTGGGAAGATTCACAATTCCATTGGATGGGAGTCCCTATGGGAAGTTGGAATCAGCATTGGAGCCAAATGAACATGGCAGAGGCATGGATATGTGCAGCATCAACCCTGCAAATTTGGGTAAAAAATACAGATATGCTTATGCTTGTGGAGCCAAACGCCCATGCCATTTCCCCAATACCCTCACCAAGGTAATTTGCATTTGTGATGATGATGATGATGACTAATATGTACAAAAATGTGCTGAAATTGATTTGTTTATGCTCTGGCAGCTTGATTTAGTTAAGAAGGTGGCAAAGAATTGGCATGACGAAGGAGCTGTGCCGTCCGAGCCGTTCTTCGTGGCTCGGCCGGGAGCGACGGAGGAAGATGATGGTGTTGTAATCTCCTTGATTAGTGAGAAAAATGGAAGTGGGTATGCTTTATTGTTGGATGGATCAACATTTGAAGAAATTGCAAGAGCAAAGCTTCCTTATGGTCTACCATATGGACTACATGGATGTTGGGTACCCAAAGAATAAAAATCAAACTCAACCTTATGCATTTGACATATTAATATCAATGAGAAAGTTCAAAGAAAAGAAACTAAGAACAGAAGAAATTATTCGAATCCACCGTGAGCGAAGTTCTTAAACTTCACAAGCGAGATTATCAATCGATGCATATGGTGAGAAGCTTTTTCCCGCTCGTGAAGTTAAGAAACTCCATTACCGATGTACGAAACACGGACTCGAAGAAAACAAATGGAATATATAGTTTGTGCTGTGTGGGAGTGAAAGATGTATAAACATTCTCGATCAAATATAAGTAAAGGCAATAAAATGTTAATCTTATTGCAAATACAAGATGAAGGAATTCAACCATGAATAAACAAGATGAAGGAAATTTCCATTTATTTATTGCAAATACAGAAAACCAACATTGCCAAAACCTTTACAATAACAAATGATTTGTATGACCAGAAACAAACATGGTAAGTAATTCATGACTACAGTATGTATATTGTATAATCCTTCTTATCACAGTAATTTGTATAGGTAATAGGGGAAGCCTATCACGGTAAAAATAATGCTGAATGTACTTATGTTTATGTTGTTCCAATATGATGTTACCATACTATTTTCCGTGCGTCGAAGAAGGAAGATGCTCCTTTATTATCTCCTGGATCCTTTTCTTCATCATCTTATCCTTTACCCCTGCAAGCATGTTTCGATAGAACATTTCCAGCCTAACAAGCTTTCTACGATCTGCTGACTCCAGCATGCTTTCCCATTCCCTTGCAATATCAAAAGTGTCAGAGTTCTGCAATGAATTCGGGATATCTTGCTCTTCGAAAGGATTACCAAAGATTGAACCGTGAAGTATGCTTGCATAACGTTCCATGGTGGAAAGTTTCGATTGTAGGAGCTTCGTCTCTTCCATGGCCAAAGATAACTTCTTCTCTATCTCTGAGTCTCCATCAGTACCCTTCTTATCTACAGTTTTATCTGGCTGGTTCAGCTCTTCTTGTTTGAAATCCTCATGCAGTGGAGGCCATAGCACAATTGACGGGGCAAAGCAATCGACGGTTTTGCCATTTCCAAGAACTCCACTCCTTCCCCTGCCCCAGGACCATAGCTTGTATCCATCATGAGCAACAAGAACGGTATGTGCAGCTCCACAAGATACTTGAACCGGATCATTAAATTTAGGTCCATGCACTCCATCACCTGATATCCGTAGAGGAGAAATTGCATCTCCTGAATCTGTTCCTGTAAAACTAGCATCAGGGCATAGCCCTAGACCCCTTTCCATTCCCCATGACCACACATCTCCCGCTGATGAAACAACACTAGTGTGGAACAATCCACAGTCAACAGAAACAAGATATACCGGCTGTGGTAACTCTTTCACGGGTTCAGGAACCAACGCAGTTTGGGAGGTTCCATGCCCAAGTTGCCCCCTGTCCCCAAGGCCAAACGTCCAACACATACTCTCAACTGTGTCACTTGGTCTCCTTTTGCGAGTAAGCAAAGCTGTGTGGAAGGCACCACATGCTACCTCGTAAACCGTCCATTGAAAGTCCTGGTTAAATGTTCCAACCATTTCAGGCCGGACCCTGTTCTCTGTATCTCCTAAGCCTAACTGACCATGGCCATTGCCACCCCAAGTGTAGCATACGAGATCATCACCTTTATGCTTTTCTCCAGCACTGACTAACGCTACAACATGCTCGTTTCCACATGCAACCTTAACAACAGTATGGCCATGGAAATCCCAAACAGGAATCGGAGTAAAACTACTCACAAATGTCAAGCTTCCATCCCCATTGCTATTCTCCTGTGGACAATTGCCCCACATCCAAAGGGCTCCAAGATTATCTATAGCAAGAGACATCATCCCTCCAGCTTTCACTGCACAAATCTATGGTAGGACAAACAATGAGAAGAATGATGAACACATCATTTGAACTCCGACAGCAAATAACTCGTGTCATACCTTCAACGACGTTTTACACTTTCTCTCTGAGTCTAACTCTAACTCAGCTTTCAATTGACCAGGGGAGCCCAATTCGAGGAACCGCTCCATCAATTGAGGTGCCAAAGAATTCTCCCCATGCACACCAAGTTGGCCATCCGTATGGCAGTCAAGGTATACACCAAAATACATAAATAACGAAAGCACATAAAGTAGATGACAGTAATGCAGCTTTCAAAAACAAATCTTACCACAGATCATAGTATTAAATCGCGGTTGCGGTCGTGGGCGCGGTCGCAGATTCGGTTGCAACATCGCGGACGTTGCGGCGTGATTTTTCTCTAAAAAATAACTATGATTTTAAATGCAATTGCGGTGTTACGGCGACCTCCAAAACCATTACGATGCGGCACTTAGTTCGCGTTGCAGCCGCAATTTAATACTATGCCACAGATTTCACCATAAAAGGATACACATATTATAACCCCATGACCAAACTGATCCATCATCTGCCATTTAAAAATCCATAGGTGTCAAAGCAATAAAACTTTGATTTAACGACTAACAACGGACGTTCAGTGTGGCATTTTAACAAACATCAAAAAGACTATTTCAACAAAACAAAAACAAAAACAAAAACAAAAAAAAGCAAGTATGAAAATTTCTGCACAAAACCCAAAAATATAATGAACCTGCAAGAGCAAGACTGTGATAAGCGCCAGCAGCGACGGCTATAAACTTAAGCTCCGAGTTCTGGAACTTGACCCGAACCGGGAAAAGCTCGTCGGATTCTGAACCAGTCCCAAGTCGCCCAAACATTCCTCTGCCCCATGAATACACGTAACCATCCCCTGCAATTTTCCATTCATTGCAAAATACATTATTAATCCCCCCTCCATTTTAAAAAATCCAATCACTATATATATATATATATATATATATATATCGGGGAAGAAGGAATTGAACTAATAAACGAAAGTTTTTTTTTTGTTTTTGTTTACCAGACAGAGCCAAAGTATGAGCTTCACCAGCGACAACCGCAATAACTTTGTGCCGCGTGTTGCATGAATCGGCGACTGTCTCGGCGGCGGATTCCATTTTTCCGGCGAGTGTAAAGCTTTATTTTTTTGTATAGTTGACAGACCTAAAAGAAACATATGAAACTGATAAAAATCGCGCTTGTTAAGCATGAAATAGAGAGTTTCATTGATGTCTGAAAATGATTGACATGTAATTGTCTTGAAACTTTGGGGATAATTTTGGAATTCCATATTTCGATGAAGGTCAAGCTATTTTTCCTGGTCCCTTTACTATGCTCAATTTCGTAACTTAACTCCTTATACTCTACTTTGTATCATTTTATCTTTGTTTTTCATAATATTATTAATCAATTTAAATAATTAATACAATTAACTATTTCTGTTGCACAAACCAACTTGCTTCAGTGGTTAAGGGAACAGTTGTTATTCTTAGAGATCACGGGTTCGAGCACCAGCAATTGCAGCAGGGTGATTGAGCATGCATTGTCAAAGTTGAATCGTAATTTAACTATTAATAAACGATTAACCGTTTGAACCGTTAATAGTTAACCGTTATTAACGGTTTAGTTACAGGTTAACTTATAAACTATTACAATTTTTTCCACATGTTCACAGCTTCTTTTGATAATATTGAAATTATCTCTTCAATAAATATTATATTAAAATAGGGCCTCGAGATTGACGTAATCAATATTATGAACAAAATATATGTTATAAATAATTTAATAACGGTTAATCTATAGGTTAACCATTAACCACCAAATTTTAACGGTTCGTTTAACCGAAATCGTTTAACTTTAACGGTTCAGTTAATTAACTTATAAATGTAATTGTTATATCAGTTAACAGTTACGGTTAATTATGCATATCCCTAAACAAGAGTCTATTATACCTTTAAATTTAAAGATCGAGAATAACAAACTTTTTTGAATAATATTTAAACTAAAAAAATTAAACATTATTATACCAATTTTTTTTGAAAATATTTGTTCCATTAATGGCTCCGTCCCTCTTTCCAACCTAAAAAAATATTAGCATGATGGATTGAAATTGGCATTTTTGAGAGAGAAAAAAAACTGCATTAACTATTTAGCCAGAATAGTTAGAGAAATTAACTATTTAGATTAACTAATGATATTATAAAATAGAGGAGCTAATTTATGCAAAAACAAAAACATAAAGATTAAATCCTTAATTTAAGCAGAATAAATGGACCAAAACTGTAATTTAACCTTTCTATAGTCGAATATACATTTTCCTTTATTCTGTAACTATTAAATTTACGTGTAAATTCGTTATACCATATTTTTCCACTTACATTTTAAAATAGCATTTAATGATTTAAAGGAAATTACGTGTTGGAATTGTGATATGTCGAATGTCGGTCCAAATGAATGAAATTATTATAAAGTTGGAAATATTATAATGTTAAGGTTACCGAATCAAAGATTTCGTTTTCAACCGGACTGTTTAATTTGTAGTAGTTATCTTAATTTGTGACAAAAATGGATTGAAATTTGACCAATTATAAATAAAATAAAATAAAACTTTATATGTTTTATTTTAAACTGTATAAATTTATTTAATTTTGTTGTCATGAGTGTTGTTGATTCGTGATTCTTTCTTTTAACAATGTCATTCTAAAGTTCTAACTCAATTTCACTATTTGAAAGAGCGTTATATCTTGCTATTGTACTCAACCCTTGTTAGTACGTATCATATTTTTTAAATTATGTTTATAAAATAAAAAATACCACAATAACCAAAATATTGAACATGTTTTACCAAATAAATACCAAACTTTCATGCATATGTTTTTAGCACGTGGACTCGCCTAATAAGTTAAATAATTTGTAAGATAATGAATATATTATATTATCATGAAGAGTTGTAATATCCAAGGTTGTTATTTGTGACCAACATATGGCTTATGATTTATCCAAATATTATTAATTTATCATAAACGAGTGTTGAGTATATTAGTAAGGCATATATTATTTTATCATGTTTAGTTTATGTCCTGATTTTCACTTAAAACTAAATATTTAATAATTTAAATTCGTTTGATTTGATTTTAAAATAATTTTTGGGTACGTAATTGCCCCTCTTAATAGTGTTGTCTCTGAGGTTTGAACGCATGTCCTCTTCTTCAGAACACAATGTGCCTTATCAATGCACCCAACACTTGTTGGTAATTTTAAATTAATTTAAACCCAAACAAGTTCGAACTTAAAATTGATCGATTCAAATAATTCGAAAATTTTAAAACACAAATTAATCAGTTAAAAGATCAACCAACTTGTTCAATTAACAAATCTATCTAACTTTAACCAAACATGCCACATGTGTTTGTTTATGCAAAAAGACAAAATTTTAAATTTGTTAAAATCGAATTAATCAGTCGAACTGAAATTTAGATGGTTAATTAAGTATCGGTTAATAACGGTTAAATTTTTTTAAAGTTTGATTATTGATTAATTCGATTCAAAAATTTTAATATATAATTAATATATTTTTAATATTAAACTCAAATTTCACCTCATAATATTTAAAGTTCAATATTTATATTTTAATCTCAATATTAAGCCAATCAATAAGGAAGAAAATAAAGTCTAAAAATTATCTAACAAAAAAATCATTTTCAATTTATTGCTACTTAAACATTTAATTTGAACAAAATAAAATATTAAAAAATTTATTAATTTGAAACTCCGACCAAATTAATTGAACTTAATTCGATTCAGTTAATGATTTAAAAAAAACAAGTTCAATTAGCGGTTAAAATATTTAAATTTTCAATTAATTTAATTTTAAATAATTCGATTCAATTAATAATTAAACCAACCATTTAAACTGTTTAAGGCTTCGTTTTTTGCTATTGTGGGCAAAACGCCCGTTGAGGCTGAACGACCATTGACAGAAGCTAAAAAATTCAGTTGTAAACAAACGACCTTTTAAGATGAGACAATGGGCTTGGGTTTCTAATGTGGGCTTAACTGCCCATTTTACTCATTTTCGGTCGTATGTTGCATTTGCTTGCATTTACTATTAAAACAAGCAGCCAAGCACATGGAATGTGAAACGAATATGGTGTCAAATAGTTTAATAAAATCAGTCGTTTCGTTTAGAGTGATTCATGAAATAATTTCTACAATTATTCAAAATATTCTTGAAAAAGAAAATTAGTTCTGCATGTATTCGTGTAATGTAGTAGTTTATTTTTCAAGCATATAAAATTTCTTTTCCTACGACGAAACTAATAATCAGATTTTTTTTTATAATTTATTAAGCATTTCAATGATTTTAATGTTTCCAAAAGTACAATTTTATTATTATTAATTTATAAGTTTTACAATTTTTAAAGGGGTTTGTATATATAATTTTACAAATTTAAGGGGTTATGTCCCGTACGAGCCCTTAATTCAATTTTGATTGAGAGATCAAGGTTCAATTTATCTGGTTTTGAAATTAATAGGCATCCAAGAGGTATTTAATTCTAAAAAAATGTTTAGAGAATATGCAGTTAATGTTGTAATCATACTTAACATCGACGGTCTTTAATTCTAAAAAAATTATTTAAAAATAGTTATGTGATTCTCTGACGACGCATCTTCCTACAAACGATAAGAATAAAGTCGTCGTTAATTCAAATACAACTTGCTAGTTAGAATCTTCTTCATGTACAATACCTCTAACTTCAACCATAACACAACGATTTTTCTTTCTATATGTTCTGTAGAATCTGATTTGATAGATGTAAATTAATTTGATATATAATTTTTTATCCCTACGTTGTTTCTCCTCGAGATTTCACGATGATAGCATCTTACAAATCCTAATAGAACATCTCCAAATCTATTTGAGTGAGAACCGCTCACATCTTGACGTGTCACAGAAAGAACATGATGTTGCAATCCAACAACAAATTTTTATAATTTATGAACGTCATTATCGTGATCGAATCAAACATAAAACGCTTTGATATTAATTTGTTATAAGATAATGATAAGTATAATGATCACATAATAAAAGACAGTTACTTTATGTGAAAAATTCGTTCGGGAGAAATCAAGGGTATAAATAGAGAAAATCCACTATATTATTAAAAGGATACAATAGGTTAAGTTCGTGCAGTTAAACATATTTACGGCTCTCTTAATATGTTCTTTCATAACCCTAAACCATGATACATGTTTGTAAATTAAAATCTAATTTAATTTGGGTCACAAACTCTAACAATTTCGTTGTTGTTGAAGATTCTCATCCTCTACAATTTTCTTAAGCTCGACAATTTCTTTCATTTTTGTTTATCAATCAAATTATATTTATTCTCTCGTAATTTCTTCTTTTTCTTTTTTTTTCAAAACCCTTTACGCAATTATTTTTTAATCGTTATCGCAAATTATCTTTTATTTATTTCATTTTTCTTTCTATTCTTTTCACATTGTCTCTGCCTTTTTTTACCATTTCTCTTTGCTTTCAATTCATAAGATATTTTTTTAAAATTTGATGGCAGTAAGAATTTAAAAGAAAAAAAAATTTGAGAAAAATATTTTTTTAATCAATGTTAATAACAATCATAATAATTTTTACTAAATAAATATTGTCACTAAAGTGTAAGTTCACATCGATATTTTGTGTAAAATTTTAAAAATCAAATTAGAAATTAACCATTTTCTAAACATATCATATTATTAAACTAATAAATTTATCTCTGAAACTTAATTTTCTTTTCATAGTCGTCTTAATTTTTTTTATTTTCTTTTTACTTAACCGGTGACGACAACTAATTTTAGTACTGGTTGTCAACCACTGGTGTTCATTATTATTTTTTGTTCTTTCATATATTTTTTTTAATTTTAGTAAAATCTTTGCTCTTGTAGCACACGTTTCTTATGCCTTTGTGACACATTTTCATTAACTTTTGTGGTTCGTTTCATCTGTCGTTTGACATGATTTCAGCATACCGTAACAATTATTTGATGCTCGTATAGAGATCTTCATGGCGCTAACTTTCTGATTTGATTATGTCGTTGATCATAGAAAATATTGATCTTCACTCGTTTGATAGTTTGTTAGCTGGTGTAATCAGAACTGTGAAACAAAACAATATGTATGATAGTTTGGTTCGTTCACCATTACTTTATATGATATTTTTAATGGACTAATCTCTTTTTTCCTCTTTTTGATGTACTGTATTTATAACATCTTTTATGATAATTAATAAAATTCAGATATTATTAAAAAAAATATTATCAAACTAACATAATTAACAGCTAATCAAATATAACAAATCAATAATATAAATGACCAAAAAACATAACAATTTTTTTTCAAAATCAAATCTACCGAAAAAAAATATACCACCATTGTTGTTTACTTTTTTTTTCTTTTATTAAAGTTAAATTTCAAAAATCAAAATCAAAATGGAAAAAACGTAATCGGTAGAGCTTTGCGTCTTTCACATCACAACTCTCTTTCGCTTACACAATTGAGAAAGAGAATCCATTTTTATCTTTGCAAATCTCCAAATCCTTTAATTCATCCATCTTTGTAATAAAAGAACAAATCTGGGTTTTTTTAGAGCAATCTATAAAAGCCGGTGACCGGAGTATATGTATAGCCGATGATTCTAGAACCTTCGTGAATAATCTCCACCGAGCTGCCTTCCTCCATGGACGTATGTAATCCGTACGATGTCTGAGCAGAAACCGGGCATCCGTTAACCCTATCCGGAATCCAAACCCGATTGATATTGTTCCCCAACCCGATACCAATAACAACAGGATCACTCGCCGGAGGAGGACCGGACTGAACAGGAAACAGGAGGACGCGATTGTCGCTGCCGTTGATAATAACGAGCTCAACAACAACGGTAACGGACACTATAATATTGTGAGCGGTGCCGGTTTTGAAACGACGCCGTTGGGAAGAGAGGAGGACGAGGATATTGAAGAGCTTAGGGGTTTGACTGAACAGGTTGTTGATCAGAAGATGAACGAGTTCGATAGTGGCGGGCGTAGCGGTGATAAGGGCCCCGGGGCTGAAGATGAAGGAAACACAGCTCCGCTTCCTGAAAAGGTTTATTTTTTTATTTATATTGACTTCAATTTTTGTTTTGGTATTTTCTTTTTTAATTTGGAATCAATGAATCCGTAGAGAAAAAATAAAGATAATTTTTATTTTGTACATTTTTTGTTCTGGGGTTCTTTAGACTGTTGATTTGATGACCAAGACATTAACATTTTGAAAACAAGTTGATTTTGATGGCTGGTCCGAGTTGTATGCAAGTAACAACATGGAGCTAGATAAGATAATGTTGAGAATGAAAAAAAAAATCAGTTTAGAAAGTTATATTAGTCTTAAGAATGGATTCTTAATTCTTTGTTTTCAATGCAACAGGTTTCGGTAGGTGGTTCCCCGATGTATAGAATTGAAAAGAAACTGGGGAAAGGAGGCTTTGGACAAGTGTATGTTGGTCGACGAATTAGCCTTACTGGTCCGGGAGCTCTAGAGGTGCCTGATAATATTATAGAAGATTCCATTCCTCACTGAGTAGTTCATATCACAAATGTGCTTAACTGTTTATGTTTGATTTTAGGTAGCTTTAAAATTTGAGCATAGAAGCAGCAAAGGATGTAATTATGGGCCACCATACGAGTGGCAAGTTTATAAGTGAGATTCTTATCATCTCATTTTTTTAATGGTTGCTATTATTTACACCATAGCCTCATTAATCATGGCTTTTTGTGCAGTGCGCTTGGTGGTAGCCATGGTGTTCCTCGAGTTCATTACAAGGGTCGGCAAGGTGACTACTATATTATGGTATGTGTTTGCTTTAATGCAATCTATTTAAGTTTTGACATACATATATATATGTTTGTGTATGTGTGTTTCAGGTTTCAAGTATGATCTGATGTGTTGCAATGTTTTTAACAGGTTATGGATATACTTGGACCTAGCTTATGGGATGTTTGGAACAACAACTCGCACACGTATGTTCCTTGTGAAGTTACGGTAGAATGTAGATTTTGCTTTATTTATTCACAGAGAAACCATCTAATAGCAGCTTATCTTTCAATTCCAGGATGTCTATCGAAATGGTAGCATGTATTGCCATTGAAGCCATATCGATCTTAGAGAAGATACACTCCAGAGGGTGATACATTCTCATACTTTGTTTATGACTTTTTCCTTTTTGGTTTATGGCAAGAGGATTTGTGTTGTTAAAACTTAAAGAGAGTTTATATGCTTGAATTGATAGATGTTGATAACCAGTCTTCTAAATTGAGGTCTCTATCATTAGTTTTGGGTGGCAATGATTATGATTCTTCCTGCTGTATTTTCTTTTTCCAAATATTTTTTTGGGTGAAATAAACACATTTGATGCGATAATTCTATTGCTTCTATACTTCTTAGATATGTGCACGGGGATGTGAAACCTGAGAATTTCTTGCTTGGTCCTCCTGGAACTCCAGATGAGAAAAAACTTTTTCTTGTTGACCTTGGATTAGGTAAGACTGCAGAAATTTTCTTTTAAGATCTATTTCTATTAAGATCCAAATGATTTTTGACAGTTCTGTTTCTCTTTTGACTTAACAGCTACCAGATGGCGAGATAGTTCGAGCGGTCAACATGTGGAGTACGATCAACGTCCTGATGTTTTCAGGTAAAGTTAAAAATTTGTTATCCATTACCTTTGCATGCTTTTCTTCTTTTGTGTGTATAATTTGATTTGCTAATTTATCCTAAGCTTTGAGCTTCATTTTCCTTTTCTATTTTGAGGTTCTGCTATTGATTATTTCTTTACCACAGGGGAACTGTACGATATGCTAGTGTGCATGCTCATCTTGGTAGAACTGGTAGTAGGAGAGATGACCTGGAGTCTTTGGCTTACACACTCATATTTCTCCTCCGTGGTCGGTTACCATGGCAAGGATATCAGGTTTGCATTTCCATTATCATAACTTTCTGCATATATGTATATATTATGTCTTGCCTTTCTGATTCAAGTCGTTATATTAGGGTGAAAATAAAGGCTTTCTTGTTTGTAAGAAGAAGATGGCCACTTCTCCAGAAACTTTGTGTTGCTTTTGCCCTGCACCTTTCAGGCAGTTTGTTGAGTACATTGTGAATTTGAAGTTTGACGAGGAACCGAATTATGCAAAATATATCTCTCTTTTTGATGGGATTGTTGGCCCAAATCCAGATATTAGGCCAATAAATACTGACGGTGCTCAGAAGGTACTTCTTACGTCTACATTATTTGGTTGACTTGTCATTGAGAAGTATATCTAAGTTGGAATTTATTCAACATATATATATATTTTTCTTGAAGCTTATATATCAAGTAGGACAAAAGAGGGGACGGTTAACAATGGAGGAGGAAGAGGATGAACAGCCGAAGAAGAAGGTTCGAATGGGTATGCCTGCAACTCAGTGGATTAGTGTGTATAATGCTCGGAGGCCTATGAAGCAAAGGTATCTAAAATTCATCATTAAGCTTTTCAAGTTACTAATAAGAGTAGATGTTGATAATTTCTATCTCCTGTTATAGATATCATTATAATGTAGCAGATGTGAGGCTTCCTCAGCATATTGAGAAAGGAAATGAAGATGGGTTATTTATCAGCAGTGTGGCTTCTTGTTCTAACCTGTGGGCTCTTATTATGGATGCTGGCACTGGCTTCACTGCACAAGTTTATGAACTCTCCCCCTACTTTCTTCATAAGGTTGGTTATGTTCATTTGATTCCGACTTCCGAGACTTGTCTATTGCAATTCTGCTATATTATTACATATCATCTGTATGCTATTTTGATATTTGCACATAGTAATAATATATGTCAAACATGGTTGTAAATAGCTCTTATTAGTTTAGCACAAATGATCATCTACCAATTTTATTGCTCTCTGAAGGAATGGATTATGGAGCAATGGGAGAAGAATTACTACATCAGTGCAATCGCAGGAGCTAATAATGGGAGTTCTTTGGTTGTAATGTCTAAAGGTTAGTTTAGCTATCCCTTGGGTATCTAAAAAAAGTTTCTATTTTTATATTTATACATATATCTTATTTCTGTTGCTGTATTGAATGTAGGGACCCAATATTTGCAGCAATCCTACAAAGTTAGTGATTCATTTCCTTTCAAATGGATCAACAAAAAATGGAGGGAGGGTTTTTATGTGACTGCCATGGCCACTGCTGGAAGCAGATGGGGAATTGTTATGTCACGTGGTGCTCCATTTTCTGACCAGGTTTATTGGATTTTTAGAATATCTGTTCAATTCAAATCTATTTTTGTGTTAACTGAAAAGCTGTAACCTTACTATATCCTGTTCTGGTGCACTTTCAGGTTGTAGAGTTAGATTTTTTATATCCTAGTGAAGGTATTCATCGGAGATGGGATAGTGGCTATCGCATCACTTCAACTGCTGCAACTTGGGATCAAGCGGCTTTTGTTTTTAGTGTTCCAAGAAGAAAACCTTCAGATGAAACTCAGGAGACCCTTAGAACTTCTGCTTTCCCAAGCACTCATGTAAAGGTATTTACTTCAACTTTATCACTAGTTTATTTCATCTTTTTTCCTGCAAGTGTAAATGCTTACATGGCGCTTTGTTTTCCAGGAGAAATGGGCAAAGAATCTCTATATTGCATCAGTTTGTTATGGTCGAACTGTTTCATGAACTGCCAAAGTTTCATTCAGATTCCACACATCATGTTTGATCTTGCACTTTTACAGCGAGGGACAACTCTACTGCTTCATTTTTAAGGAACTAAGCTCTTTAGCCAGATTGATTGATCACAGCATTAGGGAGTTGATGTATGCAAAATTCTACTTTATTGTCACCATAATATAGCATCTAATCGAACACCTGTGCACTGTCATTCAATCAAGTCAAAATCTTTCAGCTCAATTCTTATCTTTTCTCCCGTTAGATGCGGATGTTCTTACCTAGTATAGTTTTGAAACATAATTTCTTGGTTGTAGGCGAGTGCACAGGTTAAGTTTAATTGTTGTTGTGGGAGGAACATGCAATGATGATTCTATGCTGGACCATAGATGATTTCAGTCATTCGATCTGTGTCTATGTCTAGCTTTGTTCTGGAATTGAAGATCATAATGATATTTCCAACCCTTCAACTTCTGGGGTGTCCGATGTGACCCTAAAGAGAATGTTATTTTGTATATTTTTAAGCGACGGTATGTAATGTGATATCATTATAAATTTTGGGTTATGGTTGATGTTAGTATTCCCATTTCCATTATCCATCTAAGTATCTTGTAGATGGTTGTGACTTGTGAGTAATGCAAGCACATCTACCATCCTCTTGCCAAAACCAATTTTCCGAATTTGTTTGGCATAGATGTTCTGATCCCATTATTCTTTTCCGAAGTGGAGAGTTCATGCTATTTTGTTTACCTCGATGAATGCTAAAGATTTATATATCTATTTAAGCATTCAAATATTTGAAGTTGTGATATTTTAGTGTACCGTTTTTTGTGATGTGCTAGCTTTTGAATGCTATTTGTGGTTAATTTGTATATTTGCTGCTGGAGTCTGATAATGCCATCTGCAATTTAGCTTATAGTTTGATCGTTTATGTATCTTAATGTTGTACTTTGGAGTTTGGACTTTATAATAGTGTTTTGTGGTGATTATCTATAAAGTCTCCCTGCATGTCAGCCTATGAGATGGTTTTGTTTCAGTAACGGAGAAGAAATGCTGCGGAGACCCTTTTATATGCGCATAAAAGTTTCTGCGAAGGAACTGGGAGGAGACAAACCGATATTTGATTTGGTAAGGAACTTTCACCGGTTATCTGGATTATAGCTGTGAACCTAATTTCACCCTTTGCTGCTGCAGTTCTTGTGCATATCAATTCATGTTCAATATATTTTTCAGGTACAACTTCAAGTTCATCCGTCTTAAGAAGTATCAACTGGCTGTTTTTCTTGCCTCTGAAGTGGTAAGCATATCATGGCTTTTTTCGGAGATTCGTATAATAATCTTTAATGTGGAGTACATGATAAATCCTTGGCCGTATCTTATTTTTCCGTATGTGATTGCGACTGATGTCATATAGAACTACAACCATCCACCCCTACACTGCTTTTACCGATCAGTTCTTTTTGGCATAAGATAACCAAGCACCTCTTGATCTGTAATATTGGTTTGAAATTTTACTTTTTTGTTCAACGTGGTCTGCTAACAGTGTTATAGTGTTCACTTGCTTTCCATTCATTTGATTGGGGTGTTTGTCGGTCACGGTCTGTGCTAACCTATGTTACTCAGAGTTTGGTGTAAACGTCGGATATATGTGTGTACTTGACTCGGGTATTCTCAATTTTCCAAGTTCTGTGTATTTGTAGGACTTGTGGGACTTGTGTCTAGATACGAGTCGGACACGGACGGGTACTTCAAACAAAATGAAGAGTTAGAGCTGGTAGTTGTCTCAACCATGTTACATAGTTGCCTCTTGTTCTGGACAAGAAATCTGTAGCAACAAGCATTTCTTTTATGGTCTCCCTCCCTCCCCACCTCCCTGTCGAGATTCGCAACGTTTGTTCTTGCAAATCAACCTCGACGACAGAATTATTGAACCGCGCCAGTGATGTCTTTGCTTTTCAACTACTATAGAAATATTAAGATCATTGATCGGTGATCGTGGTGTTTCTTGCAGGTTTTCATTGGGGGAAATGTGCCGGGATTTGCATGCGGATTGCGGACTGAACACTGCTTTGCCACAATGTCTTCGTGGTGTGGATTGTAATCAACCGGTCGTGATATATTACGATACTTAAAATGAACTAATAACATGTAAAAGTTGATGTGAATGCAATGCTAACATATATATATATAATAACATGTGAAAGATTTATACGTTTTTTAGATCGTTGGATGGGTGAAACAGATGGATGAGATTAACAATAGAATATGTGAAGATTATCACTTGAAAAAAAAGTAAGGAGTTAATCAGAGTCATCTATTTCTCTCATCCAATGATCCAAAAAACGTTTAAAATTTAAAGAGTTTTACACTGTGTAAGTTGATCCAAAAAACGTTTAAAACGTGTAAATCCTTACCATGGTGTCCCTTGTTAGGATGTCGGAGAAATTTTACTATATTATTCATGATTTTAACTAATTTTTTTCGTATGTGAAGATTATCTAGTCTCGTGGTACATGAATAAGATAAAATCGTCTTACTTCAAAGCTAATAAAGATATAAATATGCTAGTATGATCATATTTGTTTTAATTTGTGTAGGTTCGAATTCGGTATGTAAATGCAATACTTCTTTATTTAATAAAAAAAGTTGAGGCTTTTAAAAATAATAATAAAGATCTACTAAGTAGTAAATCTAACATTTAAGAAAAACAATCGATCTAGATCGATTTTTTATTTAATCACCTATATCAGACTTATTCAACAATTAATTCAGATCGAATTTTACAAAAATTAATATAGAAACGAATTTATTAATCTATTTTTTATTCATAATTATTTTGAGCGGTCAATTGCGTTGGAATTTTTCTGCATCGAATATCTAACCTTCTTTCTTAGGGGTAGGCAGGTTGCGCAGTCTCCTAGACCTGATCCTATTCGGGTTAGGTTCGGCCGATGTAAATTTGATTTTGAACTGTTTGGTTCGGTTTGATACGAGTATTGATTAATTTAAAAATATTTTTATTGAGATTAAATAATAAATTAAAAGAAATTCACTAATTGGTCTAGTGGTTAAAAATATTCATATTATTTTATTTTATATGAGTTCGAATCCTGATATTAACAAAAAAAATGTAATATTTTTATTTAATAAAAACAATAATAAATATGGGTTTTTTGGGGTTGGACTGGGTTAAAAGAAAATAAATAAAAGAATTGTAGTTATTAGGTGAAATTGCATGCACTTTTTGAATTGTGGTGCGGTGAGACTGCAATCAGCGTCAACTTAAGGACCATTTCTTTCTACCATTCCATTCTATTCACTCGTCCTTTCACACTTCACATGCGTGTATTATAAGTTATAAGTAAATTAAGAGTTTTACACGTTTTTTTTAATCGATGAATTAGTAAAAATTGGTGGTTAAATTAACGGTAGGTAATGGAAAAAAATTTTACAAAAAAAAATAAGTGAATTATCTTTAATTTAAAAGTTTTAATATCAACCATTAAAATCAGTTAATTCAATATTCCAAAAACGTGTATAACTTTTAACTTTTATGATGTAAATATATACGAGCATTGTTATATAAAAAAATCCTTTTAAATAATTATTTACGTAAATGACCTCCAGCCAATGTTATTACTAATTAGTCAGCCATTTAACACACCATTATGTATAGTGGACGAAAACTTCAAATAAAGTGGGAATACAAAAATGGTTTTTTTTCTAATTGAAAATAAATATGAAAATTGAACATTGAACGATGAATAAGTAGATATACAAAATCAACTTATAATAATGTATTTATGTATAACCATATACATTTGATTTATTGGTCGATTAATTCAGATCAGGTACTGGAAATGTTCATTATAAGGGTGACACTCTTAATTCAATTTGTTTTATTCATAACGTCGAAATTTAAACATTTAACTCTATTTTAAAGACCTAACGTCTCATCTCGCTAAATCAACTTGCAGTTTGTAACTTATAATAACATTATTTGTTGGATATATAATATTGGGAAATGTTTCAGTTCTTAATGTTCTTATTTCAAAATTGGCATACAGTTGGAGAGACTGTTAAAAGAAGGAATAATTTGGCATTTACAATTGATTATTATACTTAATCCTTCATTAATTATTAATGAGAATTTCAAAGGTAAAAAGTAATAATTGGGTAAAGGACATCAATAATCACTTAAATATGAAATAATGATCATTTTAATCACTAGTATTTTAAACGTTATAAAATAGCCATTAAACTTATCGAACTATTACAAAACCATCACCGGACATTATAAAAATAATGTAACAGTTTGATTAATTTGGTGGTCATTTTGTAGCAGTTTGATATAATTAATGACCATTTTCTAATAATTTAATAACTATTTTGTAATTTTTCTAAGGTCAGTGATCAAAATGATCAATTTTCATAGTTTAATGACTAGTAGTGTACTTTACCCAAAATAATTTGGTTAAAATAGAAAGAGCTCCACCGGTCACCACCTGCCTCACCAAAGTGATTTAAATGGACCAACAATTGCAGAAAGGTCAAAATTGACCCCTAAATATAAAATAAATAACCCTAAATTTCAACCACATAAAATAAAACCTTTTTTCTTTTCATACTTTTAAATAATATTTACATAAATTAATTTAAAAATATATATTTAAAATCAAACACAAGATTAATAAATTTATATATAATTTTTTACTTGTTATTTATGACAATTTATTATTTTTTGACACATTAATCATATAATGTTGAGTGGATCACACGAATGATAATAACCAAGAGGGGGGGGTGAATTGGAATTTTAACGATGTTGTAACGGAAATTGCAACTAAAAATATTGACACGGGAATTTAGAGTGGTTCAAGTTCACCAACCGAACTCTACATCCACTACCTTAGTCTCACCAAGGATTTCCAACAATTTCCACTAAATTGTTCGTCCCCTTTTTCCAGGACAAGGAGGCAACCTTTACAATTTCGGTTAATTTTTCTACCCAAAAATTAACCCAATCCTCACACAAAAGAACAAAGAAATTTGGTGGCTAATAAGGTATCTCTCAATACAAATGATAGCCCGATATCAAGCACTCAACCCAATTGAACAAAATATAAATGAAGGATACAATTGGGGTTTCTAGACAAAAATGGGATTTCAACACAAATGCTTGTATTTGATGAAAGGATGTATGCTTGTAGCTTAATTGTTGATTGCTGGAGCTTCTTGGGGTCTTTTTATAGCCTCTTGTAGATTTCTAACCGTTGTGGGTGATGGGCTGAAAATTAGAGCCGTTGGGGTGTTTTTCTCACAACTTTTCAGCTTCCAGACGCCTACCGTTTCGGAACGGGGTCACCTGTTTCGGAACGGATTTCAAATAATATAGCCGTTGGAGCGTCTACGAGAGCCCGTTTCGAAACGCCTAGGGGCCGTTTCGGAACGGTTATACCACTGCCAAAGGGATGTTTCGAAACGTCCTTGCCCGTTTCGGAACAGATATGCCACTGTCAAAGGGGTGTTTCGAAACGTCCTTGCCCGTTTCGGAACAGATATGCCACTGTCAAAGGGGTGTTTCGAAACGGCCTAAGCCCGTTTCGGAACGCCCTGTTTATTTTCAAATTTCAGTTTATAGCCGTTGCCCTTGTTCGTTTAGATGAAGACCAGTTTCGAAACGAGTCATACCGTTTCGAAACGCCTTGACCCGTTCCGATACCCGTTTCGGAACAGGTGCACATCGAACTGAAAGTGTTTCGAAACGCCTTGGGCCGTTTCGAAACGGGGCTTGAAAATTCCCTGTTTTGACTTTAAAATACTTAAAAAAATTTTGTAAGTCTTTGGTTTTAGCTATGAAGTGGCCTTTAACAAGATATAGGAAATTTTAAGGACTTTTAAAATTTGTTTTGATATTTTCATTTTAGTCCTTAGGTTTTTAGTTATATCAAAATTAAAACATATGTTTCACAATCTCCCCCTTTTTGATATAACAAAACCAAAGTTAGAATTTTTAAGAATTTTGAAAGTTTTGAAGATATTCTAACTCCCCCTTAATTTAAGATAGGTTTTGAAATTTAAAACTTGTGACTTTTGAAATCAAGGATCAAAACCTTAAGACAAATTTAAAAATTTGAAAATTTTAAAAGTTTGAAAAATTTTGGTGGCATGGCAATTCTCTAAAATTTTGGTGGCATGGCAATTCTCATGGCATGGCAATTCTCTAAAATATCTTCTCCCCCTTTTTGTTAGATCAAAAAGAAACAAGCTCATAAAGAAGATTAGTACCAATAAGCAATAATAAGCAATCATAATTAATATCATCAAAATATTCAAAGCATAAATAATAAGTTCATAATCAAATCCCAAAATAGAAGATCATAAGCATAGGTTCTAAAATATAAAGATGCAAACTTAATCCTAAATGCATAACTAATATGATAAAATAACCTAAGCCTCGTCATCCGAATCATCATCATCATCCTTGGCTTGCGAACGATGAAACTTCGTCCATTGCCCATAAAGTGTAGAGAAGGAAAGATCAAGGTTGGCATGCGAAGTCGAAAGAGTATGAAGACCATCTT
Organism: Hibiscus trionum; assembly: GCA_030270665.1. Classification (NCBI taxonomy): domain Eukaryota; kingdom Viridiplantae; phylum Streptophyta; class Magnoliopsida; order Malvales; family Malvaceae; genus Hibiscus; species Hibiscus trionum. The sequence goes on from BSYR01000022.1 coordinate 40,133,346, forward strand.
CAACGTTCTTCAACCGATTTCCCATAGATTCAAAACTCGAAGCAATGCGAGTGTCCATAGTATCAAGTCTAGAATCTAAGGCATTGAATCGCTGGGTAAGTAGAGTAGTGAGAGCATCAGTGTTTCCCACTTGATCTTGAGGCGGAGGAGCAACAGGAGGAGGAACCGCTTCCCTATCAACTCTTTCCCAAATACCATTCACATAAGTGAATCCTGACTTGCGAAGAGAGGACTCTCCAATCTTGGTCTTGCGAGGTTCCGGGAAGTCATAGGTACAGTCAATATTGAGATGATGGAAGAGGAAACTCAAAACAATCCCATAGGTGAACGAAATTAACTCATTTGTGTCAATAAGCTTAATGTTATTGACAATCTCGGCAAAAATAATTTTAGGGACATTTGGGCGCTCACCCCTACGGAAACACTCTAGCCAAAAGTGATCTTTTTCTCGGATGTGGGAGTATTTACCCCCGGATGGTCGAATAAACCAAGAAACAATGAGATGAAGCACACGATCATGCACATCTAAATTTAGAGCTTTCCCGGTAAAAGTGCCAAAATGGCGTTCATCTTCAAGACCCTCATTTTTGAGTTTAAGGGCAGACTCCAAAAGAGCAATATTGATAACAAACTTCTTTCCCAATAAAGATGACTCAATTCCTACTATCTCGGTTTTGGTTTCATCGTAAAGAAAACGAGCATTAGAGTAGAAAAGGAGTACCATGTTTTTGTAGCAAATATCTTCGATGCTTAAGAAGAAAAGAAGATCCCACTCATCCAAACGACCAAGATACCGAAAGAGGAATCGCTCGGAATTTAGGAATTCGACATCAATAACTCTTTCCTTACGAACTGCAAAGTCCTTGACATAAGCAAAACGAGCACGCTGGTCTGGAGATCTAAGAGATTTTTGAAAGAGCTGAGTGATATTTGGACGAATGCTCGATTCACCGGATTGAACGGCTTTGCGCTTTTTGTTCGATTGATCCGCCATCTAAAATATTAAGCAAGAGTTTTTAAAAATGAGTGTATGCATTGATAATTAAAATCAATCCAATAGGAAATCCCACTTAGGTTTTTGAAAAACAAAATTAAAAAAAAATACGGTTAAAAAATTTTATATTCGAATCAAAAATTTTGAGATTTTGAAAATTTTTTACAAGATTCGAATAACCCACAACTAAAAACATACAATGTATATAAAAATAAATTTTTCTATCCTATGATTCGAACATAATTTGAAAAAGAAGAAAAATAAGAAAAATTAGAAAAATTACCTTAGTTTGGGATTTTGGATGATTTGAGTGAAATCTTTGCACAAGATTGATGAAGCTTGCTTAGATATATGTTTTAGAGCAAAACCCCTCACAATTTTGTGAAAAACAAAGGGTTTGAGAGGGTATTTATAGAAGGGGGTCGGTTAGGGTTTTTAGGGTTTTAAGAGTTTGATAAAAATTAGAATTTTGAACTTTTAGAAGCCCTAAATAGGGCTGTCCGCGAGTCCGTTTCGGAACGGTCATGACCGTTTCGGAACGGGGCGGCTAGGGTTTGACCCTTCTTAAAACCTTTGACAGATCGTTTCGAAACGGGGATGACCGTTTCGAAACACGTTTGACCCGTATCGGAACGCGTTCCGATACACCCTTACATCGAACCGAAAACGTTTCGAAACGCCTGGGGCCGTTTCGAAACGCCCTTCTCTCAGGACAAAAATTAAGGCACCCGTATCGGAACGGGTTAACCCGTTTCGATACACCTGGGCCTGGAAGTGCAGATGAGGCTCTAAAATGCAGAAAAAATGATTCTCTAAGAGGCCAAACATGCATAAATGATATGAATGAGCAGGCAAAACATATTTAGGCATAAGCATACTCCCCCTAACTATATGCATGGAAGAAATTGGGAGTCTAAACATATAAACATGATATTTCACAAAATCAAGCATATTTAAGATTGAAAAGAGGCCCAATAAGGTCAAGATAGGCTAGTTAGACCTAACTCTCTCCTAAGGGACCAAAAACGCTCTTTATCTAATGGTTTTGTAAAAATATCTGCTAATTGATTTAGGGTGTCTACATATTCTATAACCACATCTTTCTTAAAGACATGATCTCTAATGAAATGATGTCTTATTTCTATGTGTTTGGTTCTAGAATGTTGGATGGGATTTTTTGTTAAACATATTGCACTAGTATTATCACATTTTAGAGGTATGGTTTCTATGTTTACACCATAATCTAAGAGTTGTTGCTTCATCCAAAGGACTTGAGCACAACAACTCCCTAAAGATATGTACTCGGCTTCGGTGGTAGATAAGGCTACACTATTTTGTTTCTTAGAGAACCAAGATATGAGCATACTACCTAAGAATTGACAAGTTCCCGAAGTACTTTTCCTATCGATTTTGCAACCCCCATAATCCGCATCCGAGTAAGCATGAAGGTTGAAGGTTGAGACTCTAGGATACCAAAGGCCTAAACAAGGAGTGTCTCTAAGGTATCTAAAGATTCTCTTAACGGCTATAAGGTGAGACTCTTTAGGACTAGCTTGAAACCTAGCACACAAGCAAACACTAAACAGTATATCCGGTCTACTTGCGGTAAGGTAAAGCAAAGATCCAATCATAGAGCGATAAAGCTTAGAGTCAACACACTTACCTCCTTCATCTTTGTCAAGCTTTGTAGATGAGCTCATAGGAGTGGCTTGAGGCTTTGTGTTCTCCAAGCCAAACTTGTTGAGCATATCCTTTATGTATTTTGCTTGATTTATGAAGGTGCCATCCTTCATTTGTTTGATTTGGAGTCCCAAAAAGAATGAGAGCTCCCCCATCATGCTCATCTCAAATTCACCTTGCATTAACTTAGCAAATTCTTGACAATGACATTCATTAGTAGATCCAAATATAATATCATCAACATAAATTTGAACTACTAAAATGTCATTTTTATACATTTTTATAAAGAGTGTAGTGTCCACCTTACCTTTTTCAAATCCCTTTTCAATTAAAAAATTTGAAAGCCTTTCATACCAAGCTCTAGGAGCTTGTTTTAAACCATAAAGTGCTTTTGTAAGTTTGAAAACATGATTTGGAAATTTTGAGTCTTCAAAACCCGGTGGTTGTTCTACATACACTTCTTCATTTATAAAACCATTTAAAAATGCGCTTTTAACGTCCATTTGAAAAAGCTTGAAATTATGATAGCATGCATATGCAAGCAACATCCTAATGGCTTCCATTCTAGCTACGGGTGCATAGGTTTCATCAAAATCTATTCCCTCCTCTTGAGTGTAACCTTGTGCTACAAGTCTAGCTTTATTTCTCACAATGTTACCACTCTCATCTAGTTTGTTCCTAAATACCCATTTAGTTCCTATTGTAGATTGATTACTAGGCCTATCAACTAATGTCCAAACATTACTTCTCTCAAATTGATTTAACTCTTCTTGCATAGCCATAATCCAAAAATCATCTTTCAATGCTTCTTTGATATTTTTAGGCTCTATGCATGAGATAAATGCAATATGATTCATTAATCTAAGAGAAGAACGAGTGGTTACCCCCTTGGATGGATCACCCAAGATTTCACCATCTTTGACATAGTTCAACTCCCTTGGATAGCTAACTTCCTTTTCCTCAATAGCCAAGTCCCTCAAGGCTTCAAGAGGTGGATCTTGTGTGTCTTCTTCTTTTGGTTGAATCTCATCCTTCTTTGAAGTTTGACCTCCATCAAAGGTATTTGTGATTCCTACATTATCATCATCACAAGAATCCTTCCTAGGAAGGGGATTATCATCGAATACAACATGAATAGATTCTTCTATAACTAAAGTTCTTTTGTTAAATACTCGATAGGCTTTAGAGGTTAAAGAGTAACCTATAAAAATAGCTTCATCACTTTTTGCATCAAATTTACCTAAATTATCTTTTCCATTATTTAAAACAAAGCATTTACATCCAAAAGGGTGGAAGTAGCTAATATTAGGCTTTTTAGATTTTAAAATCTCATAAGGTGTTTTCTTTAAAATCGGCCTAATGGTTACACGATTTATAATATAACAAGCCGTGTTTGTTGCTTCCGCCCAAAAATATTTTGGTAAATTATTTTCGCAAAGCATAGTTCTAGCCATTTCTTGTAAAGTTCTATTTTTCCTTTCAACTACCCCATTTTGTTGAGGAGTTCGAGGAGCTGAAAAATTATGGCTAATACCATTTTCATTTGAAAAATCTTCAAATCCTAAATTTTGAAATTCGGTTCCATGATCACTTCTAATATGTGAAATTTTAAGTTCAAGATCATTTTGAATTAATTTTGAAAATGTGATGAATTTTTCCAAAGCCTCATCCTTAGTACTTAAAAAGAAAACCCAAGTGAATCTAGAAAAATCATCAACTAATACAAAAGCATATGATTTTCCACCCAAGCTCATAGTCCTAATTGGCCCAAATAAATCCATATGGATTAGTTGTAAACATCTACTAGTAGAAATATCATTAATGGATTTAAAGGAAGATCTATGTTGTTTACCCTTTGAGCATGCATCACAAATTTTATCGTTTGAAAATTTTATCTTGGGTAAACCTTTAACTAGGTTTAGAGAGACTAGTTTTTCTAAAACACTTGTGCTAGCATGTCCTAGCTTCCTATGCCATAACCATGCATCATTTTCGTTTTGAGCAACTAAGCATGCATGAGATGTATGTATGTCATCTAGATGCACCATGTATATATTCCCTATGCGATGACCTATGAGCATAATATTATTAGTTTTAATGTCTACAATTTTACAACCGGTTTTATCAAATATAACATTAAAACCTTTATCACATAGTTGACTTATGCTCAATAAATTATGTTTAAGACCATTGACATATAAAACATTTTCAATGAGAGTAGTAGAGTGATTACCAATGGAGCCAATACCTTCAATGTGGCCTTTGGAGTTGTCACCAAATGTTACTACTCCTCCACTTTTTGGCTTTAGATCCATAAGTCGACTCTTGTCTCCGGTCATGTGTCTCGAGCATCCACTATCAAGGTACCATGAGTTTTGACTTTGTGCTTTGGCCTTGTAGCAATGCTCCCCCTACAAACAAAGATATTTAAACTTTTGTTTTTGGTACCCAAATCATTTTGGGTCCATGTGTGTTAGTTCCTAAAACTTTGGTTCCCTTAGGAATCCAAGGTGACATAGCAATAATATCATTAGATTTAACAAGTTCCTTAGGAACCCATACATTTCTAATTCTTTTAACTTTACTATGTCTAGGATAGTTATTTTGTTTGTAGTAGTTAGTCTTTTTCTTATATTGGTATGTTCTAGAGGATTCTCCTATGTCATGTTTAACACTACCATTAATTTTTAAAGACTTTTTGAGCTCATTTAGCTCACTTAACACCTTTTGGTGTTCACAATTATTTTGAGATAAAAGATTATTAAGATCGATATTTTCTTTTTGAAAGAATTTGAGTTCATCTTCTAATCCTAATATCTTTTTCTCAATTTTAGAATTAGTTTGAGTAAGTGAGTCATTTTTCTCTTTTAATTCTATAATAATTTTTCTATTTCTAATAACCGACTCCCTATACTTCTCAACTAATTCATCATATACCTCTTGTAACTCATCATAAGCATCATTTAATTCTTCATATGAAAAATCTAAAGTAGATGAGTTAGAGGTTACCAAGGAGGAATCTTCCTCAAGTGCCATGAGGCAGAGGTTCGCCACTTCTTGTTCGTCATCCTCCGATGACTCCTCATCACTCCAAGTAGCAAGCTTGGCTTTGAGCTTTTTCTTCTTCTCAAAGCCCTTCTTCTTGAGTTGAGGGCACTCCGAACGTATGTGGCCGGGTTGTCCGCACTCGAAGCAAGTGATTGGATCCCTTCCTTCTTCTTTGTTCTTGTTTTTAAAGTCCATTTTCCTTTGGATTTTTCTTCCTCGGTTGGACCTCATAAGGCGTGAGAATCGTTTGGCTATCATAGCCAATTCTTCAAGCTCATCCTCATCACTAGATGAACTTTCATCAAGTTGGGATGTTTTAGCCTTGAGAGCTATTCCCAATTTTTTCTTTTTCTCCCCTTCAAGCTTCTCCATTCTTTTTTCTTCTTTCTTTCTTTCATCTTCTCTTCCTTGCTTCATGATCTCGTGAGTAAGGAGAGAGCCTACAAGTTCATCAAGCTTTAGAGTTTTTAAATTCTTTGCTTCGATGATTGCGGTTCTCTTCCCATCCCAAGATTCGGGAAGTGAATAGAGTAGCTTTCGGACAAGTTTGTCTTCCGGTATAACTTCTCCATAGCCCTTTAGACCATTTACAATTGTGGAGAATCGATCGAACATCTTTGACACCGTCTCATCAAATTCCATTTTGAAATTTTCATAACTAAGATTGAGAATTCCAATCTTAGTTTCTTTGACATCGTTGGTGCCTTCATAGGTGGTTTCAAGAGTGTCCCACACTTCTTTGGCACTTTCAATTGATGAGACCTTTGAGTAGATATCCGGACCGAAAGCACAAAATAGCATGTGAAGAGCTTTATCATTTACTTGGATCTTTTTCCTCTCCTCTTCACTCATTTCCGTTCTTCTTTTAAGCACCATCTTGCCATCAACATCTTGCTTCAATGGAATATATGGTCCATCCTCAATGACATCCCACACAAGGTAGTCACTTGATTTAATAAATAGACGCATTTTATTTTTCCAAAATGAGTAGTTCTCACCATTGAAGAAAGGAGGCTTTGTGGTGGATTGTGAGTCGTACATGCCGGGAGCGGAGGTTGATGCCATCTCTTGATATTTTGATGATGATCACACTTCTTCCAAGGATCTCCTCTTGTGGTTGTTAATCCTCAAAGAGTTAAGCTCTGATACCAATTGTTGAGTGGATCACACGAATGATAATAACCAAGAGGGGGGGTGAATTGGAATTTTAACGATGTTGTAACGGAAATTGCAACTAAAAATATTGACACGGGAATTTAGAGTGGTTCAAGTTCACCAACCGAACTCTACATCCACTACCTTAGTCTCACCAAGGATTTCCAACAATTTCCACTAAATTGTTCGTCCCCTTTTTCCAGGACAAGGAGGCAACCTTTACAATTTCGGTTAATTTTTCTACCCAAAAATTAACCCAATCCTCACACAAAAGAACAAAGAAATTTGGTGGCTAATAAGGTATCTCTCAATACAAATGATAGCCCGATATCAAGCACTCAACCCAATTGAACAAAATATAAATGAAGGATACAATTGGGGTTTCTAGACAAAAATGGGATTTCAACACAAATGCTTGTATTTGATGAAAGGATGTATGCTTGTAGCTTAATTGTTGATTGCTGGAGCTTCTTGGGGTCTTTTTATAGCCTCTTGTAGATTTCTAACCGTTGTGGGTGATGGGCTGAAAATTAGAGCCGTTGGGGTGTTTTTCTCACAACTTTTCAGCTTCCAGACGCCTACCGTTTCGGAACGGGGTCACCTGTTTCGGAACGGATTTCAAATAATATAGCCGTTGGAGCGTCTACGAGAGCCCGTTTCGAAACGCCTAGGGGCCGTTTCGGAACGGTTATACCACTGCCAAAGGGATGTTTCGAAACGTCCTTGCCCGTTTCGGAACAGATATGCCACTGTCAAAGGGGTGTTTCGAAACGTCCTTGCCCGTTTCGGAACAGATATGCCACTGTCAAAGGGGTGTTTCGAAACGGCCTAAGCCCGTTTCGGAACGCCCTGTTTATTTTAAAATTTCAGTTTATAGCCGTTGCCCTTGTTCGTTTAGATGAAGACCAGTTTCGAAACGAGTCATACCGTTTCGAAACGCCTTGACCCGTTCCGATACCCGTTTCGGAACAGGTGCACATCGAACTGAAAGTGTTTCGAAACGCCTTGGGCCGTTTCGAAACGGGGCTTGAAAATTCCCTGTTTTGACTTTAAAATACTTAAAAAAATTTTGTAAGTCTTTGGTTTTAGCTATGAAGTGGCCTTTAACAAGATATAGGAAATTTTAAGGACTTTTAAAATTTGTTTTGATATTTTCATTTTAGTCCTTAGGTTTTTAGTTATATCAAAATTAAAACATATGTTTCACATATAACTTTATTAATAAATAAAATAAAATCAGAACATAAGCATAATAGAAGTTTTAGAACATCCAAAAGAACAACAAAAATAAAAATCATAGATATAAAAAGAAAAAAAATAAACATTACACTAATTTTATATTTCTTCTTTGTACTAAAAAAATACTGTATAATGTGTATGAATTTTCAAAAGATTAAGAGTTATGATCATGTACGAAACTATTCCATGCTTGCCCTCCCCCCTCCCCACATTTTTCTAATTAAAAAATATAATGAAAATTTTATCTTTTAGATCCCTAATTTTCAATTTATTAGAATTTTATCCATCCTATCTTCATGATTAATTATACTTTTTTCTTTTTAATCTTAATTTCTAGCTCTGTCATTGGTAAAGAATAATATTATATAGTTACACTATATATATATATATGTGTAGGATATGATCCAGTTACATATTGTAAAACTCTCTCAATTTTACACGTTTTTTAGATAGTTGGATGAGTGAAACGGATGATGAGATTAACAGTAAAATATGTGAAGATTATCACCTGAAAAAAAATGTAACGAATTAATCTCAGCTATTCATTTTTCCTATCCAATAATTTTACACTGTGTAAGTTGATACTACCTCTTTATTTCTCTCTCTATATAAAAGTAAACGTCGACAAAAAGGAGATAAATTTCAATAAAATAGAAACAGAGGAAACTTTAAACTTTCTGTCTCTAGAGAAACGCGGAGAACATATTTGCGTTTTTCAGAGCAGCAAACCAGTCGGTCGTTTCCACGTTCCTCACATGCCGACCAGGATGCTTTCGTTGAAACATTTCCTGGTATTATTACATTGTTTTCACTAATTAATTTCCCATTATTATTCCCACATTGCAAGTTTCTTTTTACGAAACTTTACACAAAATCTAACTATATTCTGATTTCTGTCCCCCCAAAAAATCTCATTTTCCAACCCCCATTTCAACGTGGCAAGCATTGAAAACAAGCTTTGATTTCATTTTCTGCCCTTTTTTACTTCACCTATAAAAGGGGGTTTTGGTTCTTGTCTTCTCAAAACGTAAAGGCAAAAGCTTGTTTCTTTCCTGTCTTGTGTTTTGTTCTTTGTTTTTCAGAGATCGGTGTTGGGTGGAGAAGAAAGGAAGTTTGGGTGTTTTTTGTTGCTGAGAACAATGATGAACGGTGGTGATTTAGTGGATAACAAATCAGCTGTTGCTGGTGGTGTTGAGGATATGTACGGTGAGGATGTTGCCACGGTGGAGCAGCCTGTCACTCCTTGGACTGTCTCTGTTGCTAGGTGATCTTTTGTGTTTTTATTTGTTTTTGTTAGAGTTTGAACTTCTGGTAATAATTTTTGCTTGATAATAATGTTCATACATTATAGATCTAAAGAAATCTGAATGTTCATCTTGTTGGTGAAAAAACCCTTTTGAGCAAAAATTAGAGATATGAGTTATAATAATAAGTTTGACCAGTTAAATTCACTAATATTGTTGTTTGGTGAACAACAGATTGAAAAGCGTATTGAGTTGAAATCGCTAATTTTGAAAAAGCTGATAATATGAGTTTTTTAATATTAGAAGTTTGATATTAGAGTTGTAAAGATTCTTTTATCTTATTTACTTTTTTTCTTTTTATTATCACATATTTATATGTGTATTTAAATTTATTAATTAATTAAATTATATTAAAATAATTATATAAATAATAAATTAATATATAAATCATTCGTATATGTTTATAAAAGTTATATTAAAAATAATTTTATAGATCTAATTAATATTAATTAGATACAAAATATTGATAACTAATAAATTATTCTAACAGCTATCAGTTATCAGTTAATTTTACCATACTTTTATACAATCAACTAATACAATCCGTTAGTCAAATCAGCTAATGCAATCAGCTATCAGTTAACGTAATCCGCTATCAGCTATTAGCTATGCGTTAATTGCCAAACAGGGCCCATAGCTTTGTTGATCGTTACAGGTAGAGATGGACCGAATGGTACCAGGGGCAGTCCTACTGTTGGAAATTTCAAATTCCCATATATTTTATAGTTTTTATGATCTAATTTTATTCTCCTGAAATTTCAATTTTTCATATATTTTTATTAAGTATAAAAGTTTACACTCGTAACATATAATCCTGCAGCCGTCCCTGCTCGATGATAAGAGCTTTGTTGGTAACAATGTAATGACAGAAGTTGAATCCTATGCCATGTTTGTCAAAATGTCTAAAAGATTGCAAATTGCATCAAATATGACACAATTATTTTTGTCTGCAGTGGTTGTTGTTGCATACTATATGGATTCAAAATTTTACGATAAATGCAAACTTTTAGAAAGTTATATTAGAAATTCAGGGATGCGACTGTATATTAGCACCCCTCGATCCTGGTTGCATATGATTTAACAAAGTGAAGTGTTGCATTGTAACATGATTTGAAAATTTTGGCAATCTTTCAGCTGAAGTTAGGTCTTTTTTGAATCTTGTTGCAGTGGATATACGTTGTTGCGAGATCCGCGTCACAACAAAGGGCTCGCCTTCACCGAGAAGGAGAGAGATGCGCATTACCTGCGCGGCCTTCTGCCCCCGGCTGTTCTCAGTCAAGAGCTGCAGGAGAAGAGGATGATGCATAACCTTCGCCAGTACGAAGTTCCCTTGCAACGATACATGGCCATGATGGATCTTCAGGTATACTTAATCCAAGTGACTTGTTGCACTTTCGTTTGTATCCCTTTATGACTTCGACTCACCGATCGTCGATTTGCATTTTACAGGAGAGGAACGAACGGCTTTTCTACAAGCTTCTCATTGATAATGTGGAGGAACTGCTCCCGGTTGTTTACACTCCAACGGTCGGTGAGGCTTGCCAAAAGTACGGGAGCATTTTCCGGCGCCCTCAGGGTCTTTACATCAGTTTGAAAGAGAAGTATGTGTTTGTTTATGCCCTCTGTATGTATTCCGTTGATGTATAGTTGTTTCGATTGCATCACAATAACCGAGTGTCACGATGTATCAGGGGGAAGATTCTTGAAGTACTGAAAAACTGGCCCGAGAGAAGTGTCCAAGTCATCGTTGTCACCGATGGTGAGAGAATTTTGGGACTCGGAGATCTCGGTTGCCAGGTAATGCGATGTTTGTATCGGATCAGTGAGCCGGAACTCGGAACCATGACCATATCAACTTAATGAATTTTGATATTATGATTGTTTTCAGGGGATGGGAATACCTGTAGGAAAACTTTCTCTATACACAGCTTTGGGAGGAGTCCGTCCATCTGCAGTAAGCATTGCTAAAACCACCTCGTCTCGTGATTGATTTTCCTTTTGTTTCTGCTTTTTTCGCCAATGGATGACTTCGTAGTGAAAATGGGGTTACGGTAAATGTCGCCGTAGTCTCTTGATCGCATGTATGATGTTGGTTCGGGTTTCTGCAGCTTAACCAAATGGGATAAACTCTTGCTTAAATCAACTAATAAGTTTTCAATTTGCAGTGCTTGCCTATTACTATTGATGTTGGGACGAACAACGAGAAGTTGTTGAACGACGAATTTTACACCGGCCTCAGGCAAAGGAGGGCAACTGGACAGGTTTGATGGTTCTTCTTTGCTTCTATATACTTAACATCCGGTCATAACATGTATTTACTTGTCTGAAATACTTACCGAATTACATCGGCTTCCATGGTGTAGGAATATGATGAACTTCTTCACGAGTTCATGTCTGCGGTTAAGCAGAATTACGGAGAGAAAGTCCTAATACAGGTAATTACCGGTTCACACTCGTTGTCACTTTTACGTACTCGATTCTCTGAATAAGACAAGTACTGTTTTCAGTTTGAAGATTTCGCAAACCACAATGCATTTGAGCTATTGGCAAGATATAGTTCCAGTCATCTCGTTTTCAACGACGACATACAGGTAATATACTCTTTACCTAGATTCTCCATTTCTCCTTTGCCTTAATGGTGGTAACTTTGTTTTGGTTTCATATTCGGAAACACTTCCATAATGGCAGGGTACCGCATCCGTGGTGCTGGCCGGGCTTATTGCGGCCCTGAAATTACTCGGTGGAACTCTCGCTGACCATAGGTTCTTGTTCCTTGGTGCTGGAGAGGTAAGGCTCGATTAACATAACTCCATTTGCAGTATTTCTATCCAGATCGCTTAACCTTTGTCCCTCCTTTCATCTGTAAACCTATTACACATGTTTGTTGTCTAAATACCGTTTCGTTTTTGGTGTCGAAAGGCTGGAACCGGTATCGCAGAGCTAATAGCTCTCGAGATGTCAAAACAGGTAACAAGTTACTGTATTGTCTTATGATAATGATTTGCTTCCTCGGGTTTATGGCTAAACATATTTTATTTCTTGACAGACTGGAAATCCGATCGAAGAGAATCGCAAGAAGATTTGGCTTGTAGACTCAAAGGTACTGTGAATCTCATCTGAGTATCTTGTACATAAATCCAAAAAATGGCTGATTTTTGTCCATCATTTCTCACTGTGATGAGTTTGAACCGTGTGGCAGGGGTTGATTGTCGAGTCCCGTAAGCAGTCGCTTCAACACTTCAAGAAACCTTGGGCTCATGAGCACGAACCTGTCACGAAACTCGTAGATGCTGCCAATGTGAGCAACCTGTCTCGAATTTTTCACGATTCGAGAAAGAACTGTTTCACATACATAAATTTATGCATATATATGTGTATGTATATATATTATTCCCTTCTTACCTTTGTTTTGATTAATTAGGCAATCAAACCAACAGTCTTGATTGGAACATCTGGAGTGGGAAAACAGTTCACAAAGGAGGTTGTTGAGGCAATGGCATCCATCAATGAGGTTCTTTCTTTCACTCTTTCATATGCACATACATACGTATGTATGCATCGTGCATGCATGTCGACATTATCTCAACCGAAGATTTTTGCACTAACCTTGCCGGTCGACTTGCAGAAACCTCTTATCATGGCTCTATCAAACCCGACCTCGCAAGCTGAATGTACAGCAGAAGAAGCATATACATGGAGTGAGGTACACGACATGCGATTTTCTTCTACCTTCTTTTAGCTCAGATGCGTTATCTCGTAATAAAGCTTCGAATTTTGTTCGAATTACTCTTTCTTATAATCATTAGGGTCGTGCAATCTTTGCAAGCGGAAGCCCATTCGACCCCTTTGAATACAATGGCAAAGTCTTTGTGCCCGGCCAGGTAACTGCTGTCTGTCCCTTGAGCATTTTCGGAGCTCGAAAATGTAGCTTCGTTACATATCTAAGTTCATAAATCTAACTTTAATATTTCTTCTTGTGTTTGATGTAAATCTAGGCAAACAATGCTTACATTTTCCCTGGATTCGGTTTGGGGTTGATAACATCCGGTGCAATCCGTGTACACGACGACATGCTTCTGGCAGCCTGTAAGTGAATCAAGCCACCTTACATAAAACTACCTTTGGTTATCTTTCTAGCCATGCAAATGGACTTAACTGTTTTCTTTTTCTATTGCGACAGCGGAAGCTCTGGCGTCACAAGTGACAGAGGAACACTTCAAAAAGGGATTAATTTACCCACCATTCTCCAATATCAGAAAGATCTCGGCTAACATTGCCGCGACGGTTGCTGCCAAGGCATACGAGCTGGGTGAGTTCCCCTACTTTATAAGAAAGAAAGACTGGATATATCCGGGCGATAAACATACTTGTGTCCGACATTTATACACGTACGAATTGTTTGATTAATTGATGTTGTTGTTGTTGTTGTTGACATACTAGGGCTGGCATCCCACCTTCCTCAGCCTAAAGATCTGGTTAAATACGCGGAGAGCTGCATGTACAACCCTGGCTATAGATCCTACCTTTGAAGATCAATTCTGTTACTCTCTATTAATCAAATTTTCTTTGTTGTTTTCTTGTATCTGGGGCTCATTGCACTGTTACTCTCTATATATTTGAATGAAATGCAGCAATAATATTCGGTCCTTCAATTATGTGTCTAACTTGTTTGACGCGGCCTTTCTGTACCATCGGCGAACAATCCTTTAGCAACGTACCCAACCGATGATCATCGGGTGGCCGGTCGAGTCACTGAACCACCAAAAGAGCATCCACTTCCACGGCCACCTGCTGTAATAAATTCAGGTCTTTGACTAGACGTGTAAACTTTCAGGAACACCCCGCAGTTCAGCCGCTACACCGACGAGCTCGTAACATCACGTAACAGACCCCCTGCTAACGAAATAAGATCATCCAGCTGAATAGGGATGTCAAACTCCAGCAATATTGACCTCCTGTGTTATGAATATATTGTCTGTAGCACTCCGACCCGACAGAAATCTACTTCGGAAAGGACCCACCAACCTCAGCAAAGTTGGTCTCAACCTGTGAACCAACACCTTAGAAAGTACCTTGAACACTCTACTCTGGATTTCTGAAACCATAACACCTCTTCCTGTTGCAACACTTGTTCATACTCTGCGCTCCGATGAAGACTAGGAGAATACAAATAATGAGGAGATCGTTGAATCGACCCTTCCAATTCAGTTACGCCTCATAAAGAATACCACAAAGTAACAGCATGAAACCTAATCTTTTCATTTAGCAAGACAAGGCTACATTCCATACAAAGATATAGCTCCCAAGTTATTATATTATATACACACCATAAGCTCTTATAGTCTATAGTTGCAAATTGGTTGGAGAAAAATTTACTACGTACTCGTGAACATATGGATTCCATCACATTTCATGCGTAACTGAACAACTCCTTATACCCCAAAACGATTTAGGCTTCAACTTCTCGTTCGTTGCAGTGAAAAGCCACCCCATTTGGGTTTCACATGCCGTGCAGTTTATGATTGTCCATGCATACCTGTGGGACACAGCAATTAGGTTAATTATGGTTATAAGGAGAACAATCACAAATATAATGTTGTGAAACACGTTCTTCATATTAATTTTGACAATTAAGTTAATTATGGTTATGCAATGGAGATCATGAAAATCAGAACCCGATCATATCACTTTGTTCTTGCCAACTATATCAATATGGTATGTTTCCTGCCCTATCGTCTTTGAAACAACTGTTTACCCGTCATCACTGATTACTAACTGAAGCTATTCTATAGGGTTGATTTCCCAGCTAGAATTTAAACAAAAGATGGATTATCCTGTAAGGAAGCTTTATAACTCTCACGGAAATAACATTGAAAATCTCAACCTTCATGTTGACCCCTAGGAAAAAAATTTATAATCCAATATGTGATGGGAAGGCATAAACTATCCCTGTTATTTAGCATAACATGATAGGGTTCATGCTAGCCTTTGAGAAAAGAGATTTTAAGAACATACCCAGGAAACCAGCTGTACTCTTTATGCGGTCGGCTTCTGAGAGCTAAACCCTTTGCTTCTCGAAAAGTCATTACCTCGTGCACATAGCCATATGAGTTAACATAAGCACCCAGAGGACCATCAGCAGACATCACCAACATATCACTGCGCCTAGCAATTACAGTCTGAAGAAAAAAAACCGGTAAAGACATAGCACTGCATGCTGTGCATTAACGATGGAGAATGCATGCAACCGTGTGACTGAGGGTATATACACACACACAAGAGAGAGAGTAGTACCTTACAGATCTTGCAACGGACACAGTCAAGTCTTTCAAGTAACTCAATTTCCCGGCGCAGTCTATATGAAATGCCATCAATTTCAAGAAGCTCCTGCCTTGTAGGATCAGAGACGGGAATTTTACTTGCAATATAAAAAGATAAAAGATCAGGCTTATTCACAAAACCATCCATGCTCGGCGTCCCAACTACTTGTTTCCACATATCTGCAAAATTAGCAAATATCAAACATTGTTGAGACACAAGAACAAGACCAGACCAAGAAGAAACAACTACCTCAAAAAAACTCTAATTGCAAGCACACAAAGTACAATAGAGATATGAAACACCAACACTCCCAATAAACGACCAAAGAAGTTGCCTTAAAATAAGTTCTAAAAGTCTGCCCTGAACCAGGAATTACAAGTGATTGCTTCGGCAACAATTCTTTGTAAGGGTCAAACCTTAAACTTAACAGGCGAGATATATAACTCATAAATCACTGACAGCAAAATCTTTAAAGAATACAAACTGAACGAGGATGTGGCAAACGAGCTAGGAAAACACCAAAAATCAAAATTGAGATACCTGCTGCCTTTTGAGCAAGACAAAATGAGTCGTACATACGATATACCCAAATGGGCCAGAATGCTCTTGACACTGTACTAGAAAGACGAGACCTTGGTCCTGCCACTTTTCGAGCCATGGATTTGGTCCCAATTCCCATGTCAGCATTTCCAACTTGTTTCTTATGGCCAGAAAGTGATAAACCTATGGAGGTAGGGTCATTTGGGCATGGACTTCCTGAATGGCTGTCTGACTCGGACAATTTACTGTCATCACCACTACTTGTCGACTCATCTGTCCTATCAGACTCATAGCCGACACCAATTGCAGATTGATGAATTCTCCGTTCTCTTTGAGAAAGTTCATTCTCAAAGCTTTCCTCAGAATTTTCTTCTGAATCATTTTCATCATTCCTTCCTCCATGTGATAGCGCATTTAAAGATAGCATATGTTGGCTTTGCAGGTTACTTAATGGCACCAACTTTGCACATGCATCTCGAGGAGTTCTAAATGGCACATCTTCTTCAATGATTTGAACCTCGCCAAAAGGCTACAGAGAATGAGAATTTATAGCAAATCAGCATTCTATCACACCGGTACTAACAATTAAGATATTTGCAAATCTTTTTTAAGAAAAAAGAACAATTGTTCTCTTACCGCCCCTTCAACATCAATCCAACAACGTCTCAAACGAAAGCGCTGCTGGCCACGAGTAACTACATTAATACTACCATCTTCTACTGGACGATATTGACGAATCTGCAAAAATGAAAATTTTAGTTAAAATATTTTGAGACAACTACAGTCAAACTTAAATCATTGTGAAATTAGAGTGGAACTTACAAGGTGCTAGAAGCCTAGAAGAGTAGGTACAAGATGACACATAGACAAATAATCTAGAACTAATTTTCTCGAGTACAGTAAATAGGCTTATCCAGAAGTCAGTTTGACAACGGATATGTAGTTGCAATAGCTTTTTTTCCTCACCTAATTATTTCCACCTAGACCTAAACATGTTCACTGCATTTGTTCAAATCTTGAATAACCTTTATCTTCATATATGCTAGAGGTAAAATGACATAAGATGCAAATTAAATGCCTTTCAACCAGAAAATATAAACAAACTACAGGTTTCAGTACATATACCTCTGCAGTTGTCCCTACTTTTGCTAGCCTTATTGGTCCATCCATAGGGTCTCTGTAAACACGAACCTTGATAAAGGTTCAGCTCTTGTTTCATTATCCAAGAATAAAGATCAAAAACAAAGAAATCACAAATGCAGAGAAGTAATACATAGAAGACTTGATGAGGAGTTCACCTACCACACCCATGGTGTATGGAGCATCGACCTGGGTCATTGCTCTGTTAACCACAGCTACAAAGTTGGGTTCAATAACTCTAAGTGGTAGTGTGGCCTCCGGGAACAGGACTACCCCTGGTAAAAATTATACAAAAGGGTTTAAAATTATTTAATACCTTAATACAAAATATGAAGATTATTAAGATAAGTAAGAAAACATCAAGACTAATACAAAACCATGAGATTTAAAAACCAGCTTTCCGAAACTGATTACAAAGCTCAAAAGCTATAATAAATGGATCAGAGTGTGTAAAGCGTTTAGGAAGCCACTCTGTACCGTGGCACACAAGTCAAAGTTTGACAAACAAGCTGAATATCTAATGCTCCTAAAGTTCTCTGAACTTACTGATCAAGAACAACACAAGGACTTCGATGAATCAATATCCTTCAAAACACCACAATTTATGAACACATACAAGCATGAACTCTGAAACAACAAATTAGTATAAATACCTTCAAGATAGTATAATGGGAGGTTCACGATAGCACCGCCTTCCCAAAAAGCAGATCTGCGATGTGTATCATTGACCTCTGTCATATGAATTTGATGAAGTAAGTCTCAAACCGTTCAGATAACCAAAAACATTGTGTTGACACAAATATATATATATATATATATATATGATTACCGCCGAGATATGAATGTAAGGAAGTCAATTGGGTATTGAAGGTAAAGTCATCAGTCGAAGCAACACCACTACAATACAAACAACAAAGTTACAAACCATTAATAAACCATAGCAACCGAAAACTGAAATATCAATCTAAACTACAGCTTTCACAAAATGAAAAACAAACAAAAATCAGGTGTATCCGAATGGTTCAATCTTTTAATGAATTATAATTTTTCCTAAACCCTGAGCTCAAACCAAATTTAGGAACGCCAGGATAGACGACAATAAATTGTAAACAAAATAAAGAAACGGATCAAATTGGGGAAATGATTAAGGTAAATACGTGGCATCGGGATCGTCGTCGGACGATTCGAGAAGGCTGTCGACTTCTTCGACCTGTAACTCTTCGCCGTCGAGCTCTAGAATCTGTTGGATCTGTCGCCTCTCAGCTTCGTCATCCATTTTCTTCTTTCGAGTGTTTCGTGTTCTTCTTTTCCCGATTTAGGGTTAATGTTTCGAAATGAAGATTTAGGAATTATTATGCATATTTATTTATTTAGTTTGCCCCCGCGCCATTTGGCAAAATGAAGTTCTTGCGTTACATGAACGGAGTTTCATTTCACGGTTTTTCTAGGATTGCTTTAACTGGTTTAATTATTTTCAATTTATTTTTTATATAAAATAACTGTTTTTTAAAATATGTGTCTAATATTTTATTTTATAATTATTTTGAAGTTTATTATCAACGATAATTAAAATAATTTCATTATCTAGTCATTGTATGAAACATGAACTATTTCTTAAATTTTGTTCAAAAACTAAAAAAATCATTAACTTTTTTTCGAAAAAAAACTCAAAACATTTATGTTTTTAAAAAATCAAATTCTTAAATTTATTCTCTACCGTCGTCTAACACCACAACATGCGCTGCAGTAATGAAGTCTTCTCCTATCGTCCTACGAGTCACAAGGCTCAATTCGCCGTTTGTTCATATGAGTTCAACGTTCGTGGTTCGTTTGGATGTTCATTTGTTGATTTATAATGACATAAGATTTGAGTTGTCGGGCGTAGAAGTCGATGAATGAAGGAGTGACTGGTGGTGGTTGAATCAACGGTCGAATTGCGTTAAAGGTGAATAACTTTGTGGTTATAAAGTAGTCGATAATTTTGATGATGGATTAGTGATGGTGGTGGAAGGTGGTATGATGTAAGAGATGGAGGAAAATAGTGGTGGTTCGGGTAGTGATGGATTAGAGTGAAATTTAGATTGAATTTGGATTTAAGAAAACAAAATAAGGACGTTTTAAAAAATAAGTTTAACGGTGGTCGGCGCCGATCACTGATGCATTGAGAAAATCAAATTTTGTGTTGGAGCCTATGTGGCCCAAAAATTAATAAAAAAAATTAAGTCGGAACATGGCTAGAGAGATAACGGTTGTGTGACCAAAAACATTTAATATATAAAATTTAGTGAGTAAATTGAATATTTTAGAAGTATCATAATTAAAATAGATCTGAGAATAAAATTTAATGTCGTTTACGTAATTTATTTTAATCAAAAAAATATAGCTCTCATCTCAGTAGACCAATTGATTATTAATTACTCTTATTGATTTTTGGTATAATTACTAGACCATATTTAATATTTAACCCATTTTTTATTAATAATCTGCCGGTTCTGCCGCCGGTTCAGAGGGTCTCATTTTCTCACTCGTTTCTTTTTGCTGGATAAATCCTTTTGCCAAACACAAATTGAAAAACAATACTAGAGAAAAGAAGTGGAGAAGAATGGGGCGCGCAGCTCTCTCACAATTTCTCATCCTTTCCAATTCCTCTCCTCGCCTTTCATCTTCACTGTACTCTTCTTTCATTCCCACTTCCATATTTTGAATCGATGAAAAACACAATTTCCGTTTTCATTTTTCCTTTTCCACTGTATTGAAGCAGGTCTCGTGGCGGAGTTCAAAGCAAATACTTGAAAAGGCCAGGATTCATCCGTCAAAATCGTGCTATAAATGGACATAATGCCACTGGTTTCCGTTGCTGCTGCAGCGTATCGCTCTCTCAGCCAGTGGCTCCTGAGGCTTCTTCAAGCTCGGTCAGGTAAATCTCCTGCTCATACCTTTGATCTTAACTGTAATTGAAGTAATCGAAAGAATTTGAGAGTTGAGTAGTATTTATTTCTTGACACTGCAATGGTAAATACTGAGCTCGTTCTTTAACAGTCAAACTGAATTGTTGAAAGGCTGTCATGTTTTAGCTGATGTAGAAAAACATTGCTTATAGCCTCATGTAACCAAATTGAAGTTGAATTCATTCATTTTCAGAATGAATTTTATAGTAATACTTGCTCAGAAATGGTTTTAGGATTTCCAATGAGTATAACTTTTTTTTTGACACTTTAACTTTGAAAGCATTTCATTAGAAACATGGTTTAGTGAACGCTCATTGAATTATTTACAGGAAGAGGATGGTGTCCGGAGTCCAGCCAACCGGAGCTATCCACCTTGGGAATTATCTTGGTGCCATAAAGAATTGGGTTGCGCTTCAGGTTCTAATGACTTTCTATGCTGTATTCTCAATTTCAAACATGTTAAGTGATACAAATAATGTGGTTTCATGGACTCAGCAATGTAGCTACTTGTGAAGTGTATGGAATAAATTTGGTTCACTTTTTTGACCAACTTCAGTGGTTTTTGAAGTTAATTTGAGCACTAATGTTTTCTACTAGGTTCCTAGATGCCAAATCAATTTGAATTAATGAACTAGACTATTGAATGACTTCATTTTGGGTTTAGGTGAGAACCAAATAAATTGAACTAGCATAAGCTAGTGGCTGTTTTGTTAATGTGACACTTAAAAGGTCACTTTACTGTTACATTTAGCTTTTTTTCGCGCTCATGCGTTTCTTGATGTGGTTCTGTTTTTTTTTCAGAACTCATATGACACACTCTTTTTCATTGTGGACCTCCATGCGGTATGTTTGAAATATTATCTACATGCAGATTTCTCATATTGCTGTCTCTCAATCAACCGTTTACCATGGACTGCTGTTTTGAAGAAAAATTCTCTTGATTCTGGCGATTATTTAGCTGCTTTTAACCAATTTATTTTTCTCTACATACAGATTACACTACCATACGACACACAACAATTATCAAAGGCATCCAGGAATACAGCAGCTATTTATTTGGCATGTGGGGTGGACACCTCAAAGGTGGGCTTCCACTTTTGGTCCTTTAAAATGCTTTTATAAGTCAAATCACTGTATGTTTGAGGCTCTTGTCGCTTAGAAATAGTTTCATTTGGCCTTGCAGGCTTCTGTCTTTGTGCAGTCGCATGTTCGTGCTCATGTAGAATTGATGTGGCTACTAAGTTGTGCCACACCAATTGGTTGGCTAAACCGAATGATTCAGTTTAAAGAGAAATCTCGCAAAGCGGTGCGTTTTTAGCCTTCCATCTTCATTACTTTTATTGATGTTATTATTACTATCACTGTAGCTTTCACTTTTCGTGGATTCTGTAGCATAAGCTCTTACCAATTAAGTTTTTTCCTTTGTGCATTTAGAGCTGGTCAAACTGGGAGTGTTTTAGATTTAATTATTTAATATAAATATTGGGAGAAGAGTTCAACTGGCATCTGATAAATTTCTTTAGTGTGCAAATCATCATTGAGCATCACCTCATATGCTATGCTTAGATGCTGTTAATTTGTAGGCATCTGTTCTCAAGACAATGGTGCAGGATAGTTTAGTGAAAGACTTAGATTATTCTGTCAGATATCAGTTCCTGCAAAAGTCCTACCTTTTGTGGTATCACAATTCTATCCCTGAAAAATGAACGCTGGACTTGCAATATTCCTGTAAGATTCTTATTTAATATCAGGGTAATGGAGTTTGCTATCTTTCTTGTAGTCATTAATTCATTACTTGATTTCATCTTGCTTCTCCAATCTAATTTATGCTTTTTGTCTGTTTAAATCAATTGTCTTCCTCTCTTATGGTTTTGCAGGGAGATGAAAATGTTGGAGTTGCTCTATTGACCTATCCAGTTCTGATGGCTTCTGATATTCTTTTGTATCAGGTGATTTTTGAAAGATGAGTCTTATCCATTATTTGAGCATTCTTAACTACCTTGATAGGTTGTGTATCTTGTATCTTATCTAAAAAATATTGATGATTTATTTTATAAAGTACATTGAAATCGCATGATTCTTACACAATCGCAGCATGCTTCTGCAGTCTGATTTTGTCCCAGTTGGTGAAGATCAGAAGCAGCATTTGGAATTGACCCGTGAGTTAGCTGAGCGTGTTAACTATTTATATGGAGGAAGGAAGTGGAAAAAACTAGGAGGGTGAGAATATAGAGTTGATTCATCATTATGTATGTGCCTCTTTTCCAGTTGCTATAATTACAATACTAAAGTTTTGACCCTTCTAATATTTTATTTTGGTCACAGGCGTGGTGGTTCTATTTTTAAGGTAGTGGTCCTATAACAATACTTGGTTTGGCCTTGCTTTCGAAGCTTATGAACCATCTCAAATTATGGTTCTTATCTAAGTTTGTTTCCTTATGTAGGTCCCTGAGCCCCTAATACCACCTGCTGGAGCACGAGTTATGTCCCTCACTGATGGTCTTTCAAAGGTTTTTAGCAATCTATATTTTGAAAAGTTCCCTATCTACATAGTGCGAATTCCTCATTGATGAATTGTTTAGGTTGATCACATGTGGAACTCTATAAGAATCAAGTTTTCATTTTTTATTTCCATGCTGCTACTATTCTCATTGACTTAAAGCCATCTCGAAGTAATGGTTACGTTTAATTCTCATGATAATCAAGTACAACTAGACCAAACAGTCTTAAAATGGCTTTAATAGTCTCCCTACATTTATAATTTGTGGTCATTTATTTAATTATGTTGTTGGTGTAATAAGCTCCCTATACATACCCATAATGTTTCCCTAAGTATAAAATAAAGTAACCAAGGAAAGAAATAAACTAATAATACAAAAAATCAGCAAAGAAATTAGAGAAAAGAATCAAAGAATATACTCCTAAAATATTTCCTGACAGCTTGTACAGCCTGTTTTCCCACAAGTTCCTATCCTCTTTTTTACTTCCATTGCTTAATGAAGATCTTGAGAATGCTTTCTTCAAACTTTAATGTTGTTACTTGTTCATAGAAAAAATCATCTCACTATTCAACTATCTTTGGCAAAGCTTTGCAGTTTTTAAATGGCATATTTCATGCTTCCTCTTGAACACGTCTTTATCATCCAAAATATAATAAAAGTTCCATGTCCTTTGCAGAGTGGATGATAATAGAAAATAGGAAGTCACCTTTCACTTAATCTTTAACTCGATCTTTGACCGGCTAACGACAAAGGTGGAATAAATAATAACTGATGAAACTGTTATAATCTATTTATTTGTTTTCAGAAATGATTTTTTCTGATACTGCCTGATACGTTTATTGTGTTCGATCTTATAGATGTCCAAGTCTGCACCTTCTGATCAGTCTCGAATCAATCTTCTTGACCCCAAAGATGTGAGTGATTTAATACATTTTTTCCTTGTCTATCCCTGCCTTGTGGGTGTTTGAAAATTATAAAAGTTTTTTAAATTTTGTGCTGTTTTTTTGGATCATAACAAATTTTTGGGAGGGCATCATGGGGTTACCAGGACTTGAGTCCTTATCTTTTGTGCCAAGACGCAACAAACTTGCCACTTTAACTGTGGCTATGTCGACAAATTTTACGCTGTTGAATTTAGTAATTATGTGTAGTAGTTGGCATGGTAGTCATTGATGCCGTGGGCCTTTAACCTGAACTGGACTTCAAAAACTAATTTTGAGTTGAATATTCCGGGGGGGAAGGAAAGGGTTCTATCTATCGTACAAATCTTTTTCCTTGTAAGTTTATCTAATAAAATAAATACTAGCTTTTGTAGTAAGGAATATATACTTGTATGACTTCATGTAGTCACTTATCAATGTTTTGAAAAAAGTTGCGGAGTTCAGCTGATTTCTAGTTTCTGTTTTTCCCATGTAATTGCTTTGGTCAGTTAACCTCCCCTTTTCCATGGTAGGTGATAGCAAACAAGATAAAGCGTTGCAAGACTGACTCATTTCCTGGGTTTGTTCCTAGTCTATCAAGATAACTTTTAAGTGTTCTTCTATTTCCATTTATTTTTCTTTGTTTGTGAATTTCTTTATATGACATTAGAATCTAATGTGAAGTCTTTCAACTTGTCTTCTTTGCGCTTCTTCTGGCAATTATTATAGCTTGGAATTTGACAACCCTGAACGTCCTGAATGCAACAATCTTCTTTCAATATATCAGATAATTTCAAGCAAGACGAAAGAGGTTTGGAGTTTGTACTCTTATGTGTATGACATTTGTAAATGTCCTTCTGTTTTTATCCATCCAAGATAAGTTAGTGCTTTGGACTAAAGTTAACACTAAGCCACTGAATGGTTGGTTTAGTCCTTTGGATATAAATTTCACTTTGAGCAAATGAATCAGAGAAAGTTCTCTGCTTGCAGTAGTAGTTTTGAAATGCTTTAAAGATGGATAACAATTTTCTTCTTTTGAATACCATTATATTTCCGTGCAATATCCAACTTTGCATTTGAAATTCTTATTATTGCTGCTGTGATATAAAAAATTGTGGGATCATCAATCAGTCTACGTAATGATTATCTTACTTTTTTATCCTTATTTCAGGAAGTTGCCCGGGAATGCCAAGATATGAACTGGGGCACATTCAAAAACCTCATAACAGATGCATTAGTTGATCATTTGCATCCCATCCAGGTTCTTAACACTATATACACCATTTTTTAACCGAGCATGCTAGAAACATATATGCATGTTATTCTGTTTTACATATAGTTTGTTCTTGTTGTGATTGGACCATTTATTGCCCCAAGGGACTTGTACTTCATTGTAATTTGTGTTGTGGATGCGTGGTGGCCCGAACCTATGTTCGGAAAGGCCATTAGTTTCGGTTCTCTATTTAAGGTTTAGATTTCTCAATTGCAATTTATTTCAGTTGATTTCTTTCCTTTCTAAAATAGGTTCCCTAATTATGTAATAAGACCAGTCCTTATTTAAAGGTGCAAATGGAGTACAAGACTAAGTCGAATTTTATTCAAAAACCTTAAAGAGATGGGTTTCTCCTAATAAGTCCAAAGGTTTCGGCCTTTGTTTGACGAGCTTGATTGATTTTCCGATCCATTACCACGTGACTCAATCCCTAACTCACCATCTTAACATTAAGGTTTATCATATTAAATTCGATGCTTTCTTGCAAATAATTCTAGCCATAACAGTTCACACACAACTTCCCGAAGTGCATGGAATCTAGTGAGCCCTGTGTATCTTATTTCATCTATTTGCTCAACCTAAGAAGTCAAAACATTTACACAAATGATTCCTAGAAATTGTTCTTCTGAAGCTACCTACTGCAGGTCCGTGTTACTTTGTCAGCGTTGAACCTGCATTGGTGTCCGAATAGTTCCAATGTTCATATTTGGTCTAATCGTTGTTATTATTTTGTTCATTTGTTACCACTTCAATGTTGTGCTTATATTTGGTCCAATCATTTTGTTCATCTCCCCTACTCTTCTAATGGCACAGTGGTTTTGCATGTCTGATAGCTATCCGTTCTCTTCAGCTAACGACGTTCAATTATTATTGATTGAGGTGTCCCCATGATTAGTCAGGTTTCTTATTTTTCAGGTTCGATACGAGGAAATTATTTCTGATCCAGCTTATTTGGACGGAGTCTTGGCAGACGGGGCTACGAAAGCTGCAGCTATTGCAGATGCTACTCTTGAAAACGTCTACCAAGCAATGGGATTCTTGCGTAGATGAGTGAAATGGTTTGTATACAAAACCTTAACAAGCCTTTTAGATGATTCATCGTTGCCCTCGGTTTTCCGAATCGGAGTTTACCGATTAAAATATTCTGAACGAGTGAAGCTTATTTTGCATGCCTACAAATTGTTTGGTGGAGTCAACTTTACCTCTCCTTTCCTAACAGGTGCCATTTATAACCTTAATGTTCTTTAAAATTGGTCTTTTGTTGCTTTTTTTTCCTAGACAATTTTAGTTGTATAAAGTACAATTCAAAACCTAACGTTCTTCAAATTTTCGGTGCGTTTCAGCCCGTTTTAGTCAATACCGGTTTGTATTGGTGTGCACTAACCCATATTGGTTGGTGCATGATTTTAATATTTTAAATTATTTTTTAATTTTTTATCTTAATTTTTTATAATTATATTTAAAAGTAAAATATAATCATTTAAAAGTAGGGATGAACATTTGACCCATACCCGGTGGGTTTTGGCCCGACTCGATCTTATAGGATCGGGTTTTTTTTAAAGAATATTTTGGGTTCGAGTCCGATTTTTTTTGAGGATAAGGTCGGGTCAGTTTGGATTTAAAAAATACCCTACCTGACCTAACCCGAAATAGTAGTTTAATTTTATTCTAAATATTTAGGTATAATTGCTACAATACCCCTCTTTGTATATATATATATTTCAATTATCTCTCTATTTTGTCTAATAAAAATAGAATAATTATTATAATGTTTCATCTTTATTTGTATTTTTTCAATTAACTCTCTATTTTATCGAATAATAATGAAAATGATCATTTTTTATTTATGTCGGGTCAGGTTGGGTTTTTACTCTAGAGTTTGAATTCGGGTCGGGTCGAATTTAGATAGAGTTGTTAAATTTTCGAGTCGAATTTAGATAGAGTTGTTAAATTTTCGGGTCGAATACGGATTAGTCAAAAACCGACCCATGGCCATCCCTATCTAAAAGTAATAGGGTCAAAATTCAAACTCATACATTATTTTGAGGGAATCAATGTTTCATCTGTGACTAATAATTATTTATTTACCGATTTCAGTTCTTACATTATTTTTCAACATATTCATGTTGGAGTCAGACAAAACGTGAAAACTGTTTATATTTGATTTCTCCTTGTATTTTTAGAAAGTTATTATCATATGCCGGCTGAGAATGGTGGCTCTTAAGTTCCATTTTAATCTCTCTTTTTGGCTTAATGGTCAAAAAAATCCTAACAATCATAATATATGTTATTTATTCTTTACTCTTTAAAATCGCGTACACACCGTGTACAAACTGCTTAACTCGAATCTCTTGAAAAAATATATTATATTAACAATCATAATATATAGAAACCTTTAATCTCGACCCCCTTTGCCAATATCCATGACTTCATCTTTAATTATAAATATAGTGATAAAATATTTATATATTAATTAATTAATTTTGTGTTTGATTATTAGTTTTTAATTAATTTATTTTAAAATTGTATAAAATATAAAAAGATTAATGATTTTAAATAAAAATCAAAACTTCAACAGTTTGAATATAGAATAAATAATAAAAGTCAAGAATTCATACATCAATTTTTGTTCTTACGAAAGTAACGTTCAAACAAAGTACGTAAAAAATGTGTATGGTTATAATTTTTTTGATTCAGCATGGTTTGGTTTTGCGGTGGTAGAATTGATTTTGGATCATTGTGATTTTATAAAATTAATTTTATGTATAATTGATTTTAAAGTAACGTGATTTATGTTTGTGAGTTTTTTTCTTAAAAATCACGATTGTGTAAAAATCACGAAACGCAAAAGATATTTTTACCTTACTTTTCCTAAAATCACATTTAAATTTTTAGATTCAAACATATTAGTACGATGACCGAAACATATTTTTTCGTTAATCGATATTTTTGGACCAAAACGCAAAACTAAACATACACGAAACTTGTCTTTAGACTTCAATTGCCAATTGTGCCTTGTCAAAATGTGTCGTTTGACTATTTTTGTTTGACCCAATGTTGCTAGCCGTTGACTCATCTAGATCGAAGTTTTTCATTGACTTAAGCCTAAAGCTTAAGCCATGAAAGCCAAGTTGGGCTTCAGCTCAAGTCAAGCTGCCCATCTTAGTTGACTATTCAACCCCAAGTTTCCCAGAAAGGCCCTGTGTTTGCAATTAATTTTCGGATCTGCCATTTCCTACAATCGCCGGCTCTGCATGGTTCAAAAGTCAAAACTACAGTCAACGTTTCCGGAGGTTAAAAAAAAATCAAGCCTAAAATTTAAATATTTATGGTAGAGAAAAATCAAACACCTATATTTATAGAATGCAAGATTATTATTTTTTATAATAGGATCATTATAATATAAGATTAATTGAACCCGTGAGGTAGTACCAGTGGTAAAAGATGATGTATTTTATTTAAGTGATCGAATTTGAACACTATATATATACGGTGTGTCTGCTTGTTTGATTTGGTATGAGATAAGGGTGAGAGTACCGTAAGTGCTATGGCACAAGCTAGTCTGGTTCTCTTTAAATGTATCTAAACATGTGCTTATTTCTTGGATGATCATTCTTGACAGATTACCAACTAGAGACTAATTTTTGCGGATGAAGATTGTTGTAATGATGTTGATACTAGTTGTGTGTTGTGTGAGGATGGAGTAGAGTCTCATAATTACTTGCTTTTATTATTACAATATTTCCGAGTATGTTGCTCGTTTTTCCTTTTCATAAAAAAATATAAGATTATTTTTTACAATAGAATCAACAGAATATAAGATTATTTTTTATAATAGGATAATATTAACATAATACTATAATTACTATTTTAATTCCCTTCAAATAAAAATATTATCGCATTATTTTTTATTAGGTAGAGAAATATTTACATTTTCAAATTAAATATTAAATTTGAACTAATATAAAATAAAATAATATGAATATTTTTAAACACTCTATTAATTAATAGATCTCTATAATCTATTATTGCATTATTGAAGTATGCCAATCTCAATTTTGGCTCTTAAATTTGATAATTTTAATTGACCCATAAATTTTTGTTAGTAACTTTATTATTAATAAAATATGATTGATTTAATTTTCATATAATCCTGGCTATACGATCAAATGATAATAAAGAAAATTCATGATTTTAACGACTAATAAATAATATTATCAATTTGAACTAATTAATTTACCGGTTGACTAATTCAGATGACGTAAAAGTTTATAGATAAATATTCTATATACAGGCGGTAGAAACTTTCAGTTTCTACAAGCGCCTTAGTTTTAGGGTATAGGAAGTTAGTTTAGGGTATAGTGTTTAGGGGTTTAGGTGTAAGGGGTTAGAATTTAGGGATAGTTGTTTCAATTTAAGGTTTAGGGTTTGTAGGTTAAAACATAAATCATCACCATATTACCCTAAAAACTAAACCCTAACATATAAACCCTAAATTATAACCCTAAACCTTAAATTAAAAAATATCCCTAAATTTTAAATCCCTAAACCTTATACCCTAAGCTAACTCCCTATACCCTAAAATTAAGGCGCTTGTGGACACTTTTAGTTTCTACCGCGAATTATAGGATATTAATCCAAAGTTTATTACTCCCTCCGTCCCACTATTTGTGTCACATTTGTGTTTTAAAATTGTCTCAGTCAAAGTGTCACTTTGAAAAACTCAACAACTTTTACAAAATACATTTACTTTTTTGTCCTTCTTTAGTTTCTCAACAAAAATAAAAGTTAACTTTTTAAGGGCAAACTTGTCATTCAAATTATTTTACACCACACATCTTATATAAACTTTTTTCTTCCTAAAACTCCGTGAAAAGTCAACATGTGACACAAATAGTGGGACGGAGGGAGTATAATATTAAGCGTTATAAACTCAAAAAAAAAAACAGCCGTTTAAGAATTTCCCGGCAAAACAAGACCAAACCGGAACTAGAAAACCATCTTAAACTTTCAGAAAGAACAAAACCAATGTCTGAAACCCGGTTCTTCTTGCTCTTCCTCTTCATCTCCATTGCCATACCCATCAAACCGATTCATTCACAACCCACAAACGATGAACTCACCGTTCTTCTCAACCTCAAACACCAACTCGGCAATCCACCGTCCATCGCTTCATGGAACTCGTCATCCTCTCCGTGCAATTGGCCGGAAATCTCCTGCACCGCCGGTTCAGTAACTCAGCTTCACCTCCGTGAAAAGAACATCACGGCAACGATCCCACCGTCGATTTGTGACCTCAAAAACCTCACTTTCCTCGACCTCGCCTTGAATTTCATCCCAGGAAAATTCCCGATAACGCTTTACAATTGTTCAAAACTCCAATTCTTAGACCTTTCTCAGAACTATTTCACCGGTGAAATTCCTTCCGATATTGACCGGTTATCGACTTTGGTTTCCCTCGATATTAGTGGCAATAATTTTTCCGGGAATATCCCACCGAGTATCGGAAAATTCCCAGTATTGCAAAGGCTGTACATACACCTAAACCTTTTTAATGGCACATTTCCTAAGGAAATTGCTAATTTGTCGAATCTTGAAGAACTGGGTATGGCGTATAATCCTTTTATCGCCATGGAAATACCTCGGGAGTTCGGGTTTTTGAAAAAATTGTGGTATTTATGGATGGCGGGAACCAATTTGATCGGTGAAATCCCGAAAAGTTTCAACAATCTTTCGAGTTTACAGCATTTTGATTTGTCTATAAACAATTTGGAAGGTCCGATTCCCAGTAGTTTATTTTCTTTCGAGAATCTAACTCTTGTTTATCTCTTCAAAAATCATCTTTCAAATCAGATTCCCAAAGAAATCGATGCTTTGAATTTGGTTGAAGTTGATATTTCCCAGAATAATTTGACCGGTACAATTCCTGAAGGATTCGGAAAGTTACAGTCTTTGCGTTTTTTCAACTTGTTTTCAAATCAGTTGACCGGGGAGTTGCCGGCGGGGATTGCTTCACTGCCGGCGCTGAGAGATTTCAGAGTTTTTCAGAACAAGTTGACCGGAGTTTTTCCGTCGGAGTTCGGGGTTCATTCGAAGCTGGAAGCGTTCGAGGTTTCGGAGAATCAGTTCAGCGGCGAATTGCCGCGAAATCTATGCGCCGGCGGTGTTTTACAGGGATTGGTCGCTCATACAAACAATCTCGAAGGTGAAATTCCGAGATCGCTCGGGGATTGTCGGAGTTTGCTCAATTTTCAACTTCAGAACAACAAGTTTTCCGGCGAGATTCCGTCGGGTTTATGGAGAAGTTTCAATTTGTCGGCTTTGATGTTAAGCAACAACTCGTTTTCCGGCGAATTACCGAGCGAAGTTTCATGGAATATGTCGAGGGTCGAAATCAGCGACAACAAGCTCTCCGGCGGAATCCCCACCGGAATCTCTTCGTGGTCGAGTTTGGTCGTCTTTAAAGCCAGCAACAATTTGTTCTCCGGCGAAATCCCGAAGGAAATAACATATCTATCTAAACTCATCACTTTACTTCTCGACGGCAATGAATTTTCCGGCGAACTACCATCGGAAATCATCTCGTGGGAATCATTGAACACATTAAACGTCTCCAATAATAAACTCTCGGGGCAAATCCCTGCCGCGATCGGATCTTTACCCGACTTGATCAACTTGGATTTATCGGAAAACCAATTTTCCGGTGAAATTCCTGACGGAATTGGCCAATTGAGGCTAACTTCACTCAATTTATCATCAAATCAGCTTTCTGGGAAAATACCAGAACAGCTTGATAATCTTGCATATGAAAACAGCTTCCTAAACAATGTTGATCTATGTGCAGATTATCCGAAAGTAAAGCTTCGGGATTGTGATTCGAACTCGAAACACGACCGGCCGGAGAAATTGTCGTCGAAATATGTTGCAATGGTTGCATCACTTGCAGTCCTTATTTCGATAGTTATGTTTCTAGTGGCGTTCTTCTTTGCTAGAGACTATAAGAGGAAAAAGAGTTCACAGTATTCAGAGACATGGAAGCTGACCTCTTTCCAAAGATTGAATTTCGGTGAAGGGAACATTTTGTCGAATTTGATAGACGAAAATCTCGTCGGTGTTGGCGGCTCGGGGAAGGTTTACCGGATTGAGATCGACCGTTCGGGCGAATCGGTCGCGGTGAAGAAAATCGGGAACTGTAAGAAACTGGATCACAAACTTGAGCAAGAGTTTTCGGCCGAAGTCGAAATACTGGGAAGCATTCGCCATTGCAACATAGTGAAGCTATTGTGTTGTATTTCGAGCGAGGATTCGAAGCTTTTGGTGTACGAGTATATGGAGAATCGGAGCCTCGATAGATGGCTTCATGGGAATCAAAGGTCGTTTCCGAGTCACCGTGTTGTTTTGGATTGGCAGACGAGGTTGAAAATTGCAGTCGGAGCTGCACAAGGACTGTGTTACATGCACCACGAATGTCCGACACCGATCATCCATCGCGACGTTAAATCGAGCAATATTTTGTTGGACAATGAATTCAAGGCCAAAATTGCAGATTTTGGACTTGCAAAGATACTAGCCAAGCATGCAAGTTGTCACACAATGTCTACAGTTGCAGGCTCTTTTGGTTACCTTGCCCCAGGTAAAAACATATATGTTCAAACCTTGATTGATTGCTTTAACCCTTTTAACTCGAAATTGTCTTCTGCGTAACAGAGTACGCATACACGACGAAAGTCGATACGAAGGTCGACGTCTACAGCTTCGGAGTTGTGCTTCTCGAATTGGTGACCGGAAGAGAGCCCAATAACACGAATGAAGTCGATATCGGGCTAGTGGAATGGGCACGGCAACACTCCTTCGAGGATAAATCCATTGCTGAAGTACTTGATCCGGAGGTGAAAGAATCATCTTGCTTGGAAGAAATGATCATGGTGTACAAGGTCGGGATTGTTTGTACACGCGCCTCGCCTTCGACGAGGCCTTCGATGAAGGAAGTTCTGCATGTGCTCCAAAGCTGGTGTCGGGACGATGGCCAGGAAGCCAAAAGAGTAGGAAGTGAAATCGACGTTGCTCCGCTTCTCGGTGATGCCGGTGCCGGTGCCGATGCCACTTATTTTTCCAGGGCGACAACAAAGTGTACAACGTGTGATTCACATTAGCAGACAGTGATATGCATTTAAGCACTGTTATTTGTAGAGTTTGTGAGCCTGAACTTGTAATAATCCGAGTTCGAAATCGATCGGCCCGAGTCCAAACTAAATTCTCTTCAAAATACGAAGATAAAAATACATTGAACATGCATTCATCAATAATTCATATGTATTTAGTAATAATTATATTAAAATTTTAATGATATAATAACTAAAATATATGAAGTATTAATAATATAATAATTAAAATTATTATAACATCATAAATCAATTTTATAAAAATTAAATAAATTAATTTTATAAATACCACGCATGATTTACTGTTTAACAATAATAACATTATTAATAAAATTATATTCTATAACATCAATTTAAAAATTCAGGTATGCAAAATCATAATGCATATTATACAACCATAAATATTACCTATAATAATCACTTTTTATTATATTATATAAAAAACTCTACTATAAATAAGGTAAAATCCCCTTGCACCATGTAAATAAATCTAACCATTAGGGAAAGGCCTATAGAAAATTCTTACTTCCATGTCAATCCAAATCTGAAAAAACCTGAGCCCCAAAAAATCAAACCCGAGAAATTCCGAACATGAAGAAGCCTGAGTTGAGTCTAAGAAAACCTGAACTGAAACAAACCCAAACCCAAAAAAACTAAACGATAAAATCGACTATCCAGAGGGAGACACATACATACAGAAGACGACTAGAAAGCATTGACGAACTGTGTCAAAGTATTATACATAAAAAGGTTTAAAAAAAGTTGAAAAACAAAATCTAAACGATACACCAACACTTCAGTTTTATTTACAATTTCTTGATGAAGAGTTGTTCATTCTTTGAATGGAGACAAGCAGCATCCACTCGCGAAGCAAAAAAACAAAAAACGAAACCAAAAAACCACCACTCTAGTAGTAGCTTCTTGGCTCCCTCCTCTACCCTAAAAACCAAACACCGCACCAAAAAGTACAAGCCAAACAACGCAGCTTTCCACCGCTGCACGGCTAAGTCCAGTCACACTCCGTATACCTGTAAAACCATAATGTAGCCCAGGCTAATAACGTGACACTTACCGAGGTGTACTGACCATATACTCATTTGGTAACAAAGATTTCTCCGAAACCCGTCATCATCTACAACACATTATGCCGTTGACTTCAAACTCAACCTGCTATGAATAATAAAAAAACAAAGAAACACAACAGCATAAAGAGATCATAATTTGCATAGACAAAACAGAAGTTCCTAAAAAAGACATGCCTCATCACTGGCTTCTGCAAAGTATCTGACCTAGCGCCATCTTGCGAATTTACAACCTTTCCGACTGAGATGCCCTGCTATACAACAAAATCGAAAGGTAAAAAAGCTAGTTAGGCAAATAGGTCCACAAAAGTTGTTGACAGAAATATAAGAAATAAGAAGAGGGGGTCAAGTATCTGAGCCTTAGACACGAAACAGAGTCAAGGTCTTAAGCACAGTTACTGGAAACATAGCACGTATGATGGTGAAGCAGGACCTGCCACCACATATGCACCAGTTAGGAGATTGGCTGTAACATTATAAAAGGATTAGGGAATGAAAAAAAACACATATGCGCCAGTTAGGAGATTGGCTAAGAATTAACATTATAAAAAGATTAGGAAATGAAAAAACTAGACAAAATTTGCACATGAAAATTGCTTAGAGGTTTCCTTAACGGAAAAATAGATAAGTAATCAGATGCTCAAAACCATCAGATGCCAAAAATGACTCGAAGTAGAAGATAAAACTAATGTGTAAGTAATTTATGTCTAAGAGTTGGATTCAAAACCTTTAATTCCTCAGACAAGCTGCTTTGGAAAACGCCACTTGCGTTCAGATGTCCATTTTCCAGAAGTGATTCCAAATCAGCACTGCATATGCTGCCCTGCAAAGATCCCAGACTCTTTCAAACTCCAGAACTTCCAGTATTCTCGATGCCCTCAGCTACATCTTTAACCCAAATACCTCAAACAGAGAAACTCACCTTGCAATTGAGGTTCTGCACGTTGGAACTAGACACAAATACACTTTCAGCAATTTCTACCGCTACCCTCTGAGTACATGCTTTGACCACCTCTTGATCGACCTTAACACCAACTCCTTTCCAGTTCAAAATTCTCCTAGAAGGTCCAATTTCTGGATCATGGGTCAAAGCTGATGCCAAATCTGCAGTTTTCTCTTGATTCAATCCAGCCTTACATGTTTCCCTTGTTTCAGAATCATGAACTTCACATGAAGAAAGCAACTCCTGCCTAACCGGTGCACTCATCTGCTCAGCTGATTCTACATTTCTAACTAGCGATGAATTATCTACAGCTAAAGAAGTCTGCCCACATACGGTGAAAGACCATTGATCAGAAGTTCTAGCATGCTGAACTGTAATCTCTACATTTCTTTTTTCACTGTCTAATTGCCCACTCGATAGTCTATCAACAGATTTGGTATCAACATCTCCAGTTTCTGGACGTTCTACTGTAACTTCTTGAACATTACTAATATGAGATGTTACACAAGAATTGCTTGTAATAATATCTGGAGAAACTGACTTCATTCTTGGGGGGCTAATTGAGGCTCGCTTCTCTGACTTGTTCAATTTTTCACCAACTGTCTCATCATATTTTCTCTTCATTTGTCTTTCTGCAGAGCCTGAGCGGGGCCTTGTGACTTCTTCACAAGTTTTTCCAGTATGCTGGCTTGGATGCCTCAATGATCGAGGCCGCCTATATCCATCAGGGTAAACAAAGGCAGGGAGCTGCCTCTTACGAACATGAGAAACATAAATATCCATTCCTGGTTTCCAGTACATGTACATGCTTATCTCTTGTCTGAACTCATCAACTGTTCCACGAATGTCAAATTGTTGACCTTCTAGACCACTAACACCTTCTTTCCTCTGCAAGCCCAAGAAGAAAGCACAATGTGGGAACTGCTTGGATGTATCGACATACTCATTTGGATAAGGGTGACACTGCAACATTCCATTTGTGTCCCGCTCTGTCTGCAGCATGAAAAGGAAACATCGTCTTCAAAATCATATTAATGACTAAATAAAGCAAGCAACTTAAAGCTCAATAGAGTACTCCCCCAATGGACAAGTTAATGTTTCACCTTCAAGGTAAGCTGTCTAAGTCGCGACTCCACCCAGCCTTTCCATGCCAACAGATCATCAGCATCTGCAGAAACTATGTCAACTTGTAGATAGTTTTTGTATGCCTCAAAGAAAAGATGAGGCTCACACAAAGCACTCCATTGAGCTTTCTTTAGCTCAATCTCCTACACAGATAAAATGACCAAGTCATTAATATATGTCATCAACAATTCAAACTTCAACATAGGCAGAGCTAGAACTTAACAAAAGAGCCGTGTGTTATCTCACCTCACATATTCTATTACCAAATTGGAACTGTTCCATCATAACACGAAGAGTGCTTAAAGAGACATTGTAACTAGAATTCATGCAAGGGTATGCAGGAGTTATTATCGGCATTAGATGGAAACGGTCACGGTGATTCTTGCGAGGATCCCAGATAGGAAAGCCAAGTTCATCCTCTTCTATTGAACACAACATAACAGGGTTTGGCCACCTCCATTGAGTATATACTCTAAAAAACCGAGAAACCAGCATACTAGGTACTGCATTGGGATAAAGTTGGCACACACGTGCAACTAGAAGTGCCCAATTTACACCTCCTAGGAATCCAATAACCTATAAAGTAAAAACAGAAAATTAGGAACATAATTTTAAAGGAAATAAGATGATGAAGAAAAAATAAATACCAAACTTACATTGGAATAAATTCCACGCCTCTTCGCCCAGAACTTCAAACATCTAAGCGTCATACGGAAGTGCTACAATTGTGAGATAGATTAGAAGAATGCAAAACCAGATAAATAATAAAACAAGTGTGGGAAGGCATATGAAATATTCACCTCGACATTTGGAACAAGTTTAAGGATTTGATCGGCAACCCTACACCCATTAAGACTCCGAACAGTTTGCTCATCAACATTATGCAGCACAGATTCACGTGAGATGTCAAGGTCCTGTTGATTAGTTTAAAACAAAATAGATATCAAAGTAGACAGCAACTAAACAAGCACTGCATTACTAGAGACATTACACTACAGGTTTTACATTTTCATCATACATAGCAAATTTCACATAATGAAAATTCTACATAGGTCGGCCCCAACTCCCTGGCCCACTTCATTTTGTTTGTGAACAAACAAAATCATCCAAATATTCTGTTTTTCTTATAAAAAAAAACTATGCCAGAAGTTGATTTGCTTTTTGAAACTATTTAGGAAAACACCAATTGAAAGGTCACATGTGAAAATTATTTTGACCATCAACAAAGAATAATAATAAGATGTTTTAATTAAAAGAATATCATATTTGAATACCACCATACTTAAAATAGGTTACTAATTATTAAAAAAAAGGTCTTTTTCAGAGCTAGCTGACAACATATCAAAAAACCAAGAAAACAAAAAAGGGAGAGGCGGAAAGAATTCTTGGGCATAAGATTTCTTGCAACATGCAACACTGTGTACAGGTAATCATTCTTGACTTTCACTTGATTATAAGAGATGCAATGGATTTGACTAGACTTGATCCAAAAAATGAATCAAAAGAACTGCAAACTTACATCTGGAACAATCAAAAGAGATATACTTGCATAAAGAAGATCAATAGATATCCCTTGGAACTTAAATCTCATTACTGGGACATGTGCATCTGGAACCGGTTGAAGTTCAGTGACTTCTTCCATCTCAGCCAAAATATCATGCAAAATGATGAAGAAATCTTCCTGGAGAAATTCAAATTAAACAAAAATAAAACTCAAATTAAATGACCAACAACTAATTTCAAGGTAAACAAAAGAATTAGTGAGATTAAAGAAACCTCTCGGTTCACATAAGATGGCCCAACACACAAAGTATCTATGTCAGCCCCAGGTCCATGCACCTATCAAAATAGTAAGTTTTTGTTCATCATCTAAATATAAAAGATGTAAGTGACTTGTGCAGAAGAAAAAGTAAAAATAACAAACAGAACAGAGTGAACATCAAAGGCAACTGGTACAAACTCACAAAGAGAAGTTACTAATTTTCCCAAAAATAAAAAGCACAAGGAAACCAAAGTACCATTGCTAGATTTTCAACAATAATCATATACCAGATAGCATTATATATATTTTTCTTCTATTGCAAGCCTACCTTTATGTCCCTTGGGCCTTTTCTGATCAAATTTATAAAACCTACCATAGCAGGTTAAATGAGCATGCAAGATTTCAAACCAATTTTCCATGATTGCAAATAAATGTAGGTAAGATTAGAACAGAAGTAAATCAAATAACAGTTATGGCAAAGGAATTAGGAATTTCTGCTTACCCCTAAACGGTATGATCCAAAAGTGAAAATGACAGCATTTGCTTCCTCCACCATCTGATCAGTGTAGCCTCTTTGACGAGTTAATTGCTTTACCCAGCTTTTTACAATCTATAAGGAAAATAATTCACTTCCTCAAAAGTCAAACCACACCAAAAATATAGTTTTTTCTTTCTTTCTTTTAGGACATAGGGAACATACAAAAGCCTTCTGACTACATTACTCTTCCATAATTAGTTTTTTTTCCAGAAAGTTACTTATAAAAGTATACGAAATAGTAAATTGAATTCAAAATTCAGATCACCGTGCAATTAAAATAAGATGCAGACCAACTAGGTGCTTAGCTTATTGTTTTATTGAAATAGGAACATAATAAAGCCTTCTTAATGCATTACTTTTTCATATATAGTTTATTCTTTCAGCAATTTCTCATTAAATGTATACCAAATAGTAAACAAAAGTTTAAAATTCAGATCAACTTGCAAGTGCATACATTTTTTATTCATTTCTGGAAACGAGAAGACATCAAGCAAAACAAACTCAATTATTTTCTAATTACCTCAGAGATATGGCCAAGAACCTCCTCTCTTTTCGCAGCTTCCTCTTTGCTCTCGTAAAGCCCTGACTTCATCAGAAACTACAGAGAGAAAAAAACATTCGTGAATTAAATAACATTAAAAATATACACAAAAAAATCCTCATAACAACAGACTAATATTGCCTTCTCCAATTCCGTATTCCGCTGAATATCAGCCTCAGTCGGCCCCGCGAGGGATATAGGTTTCGTAATCCCAAAATTCATTGGGGGCGGTGATTGTCGCGGCAAAGATCCGTTAGGGCTCTGAGTCTCCATCGGTTTCTGCACTAAATCAAACCCCAAAAAACACGCAATCTTGGATCTAACACCAAATCCGATATAAATCAAGCGAACGTGATGAAGATCGAACCGATATAGCAACTCAAAAGGCAATGAAATTCAGATCAGAGAACAAATCTGAAGCCGAAATCGAAAACAGAAAACAGATCGGAACCCTAATTTCTCCACAAAGGCACGGAATCTGCTTGGTGGATTCAACGAAGAAAGGTCAAACACGGAATTTCAAGGAAGATAGAAACGGATCCAAACACGGAATTGAAACACGGTGCAAGATCGAGAAAGCGAAGGAAAATTGGGAGGAAAAGAGAGGAGGTTTCGCCGTTACGGTGGCCCAAGGGAGCGTTTGGTATGATTTTTTTTTTTCTTTCTTTTTTGAAGGATATTTCTTTTTATTTGATTATTGACTAAAAATAATCAGTTTCCAGATTTGTGATATTTATTTTGAATATTTCAAGTTGTGGATCGGAACCGAGTGAAAAAGGGTAAACAACATGTTTGGTCCCCAATTTTTACCAAGTTTCTGTTTTGATCACTAAACTCTTATTTATTTATTTATTTATTTTGCAAATTAATGACTAGTTAGCTATACGTTTTTATTCTAAAATGGTTCCAACTGTTCCAACCAATATGATAGTGCATCACGTCTGGAAATATGTGGGGATAGTAATCCTATGTTGGAAAAAAGAGAAGTCTTAGTTTATAAATGTGGTGGCGTTGCATGTCCTATCAGTAGGGGTGGGAGAAAATATCTGACCCGATTGACCCGACCCGAAAACCCGACGACCCGAAACTAAAATACCGGGTAATTTCCGGAAAAAAATTACCTGACCCGGCAAATTTCACGGGACATGGGCCGAAAGTTTTCCCTTACCGGGTACCCGACCCGACCCGATAAAATTTAATATATATTTTTTATATTTAAAATTATATTTTTATTTTATGTTTCTTAATATTTTCACTCTAAAATTAAGTTTAAATCCCTACATTTTTTCTATGTTTGTATTATATTCTTTTAAGTTTTAAGTTTAATTTTTTTAAAAATATTTTTGTGTTTAACATGTGATTTTTTTTTTATATTTTAAAATAAAAAAAAATAAAAAAATAGGAACCGGGTACCCGAATTTTACGGGTACCCGAATCCCGGGTACCCGGATATAATGGGCCGGGACACGGGCCGTTTAATGAGGTACCCGGATGAACCGGGTACGCGACAATTCCCACCCCTACCTATCAGACATGTTTTATATGAAGAGGATAAGTCTTATAATAAGTGATATTGGAGTGACTCTTTGACTACGTGATTTTACACCGAACTC
The DNA here is from genome assembly GCA_030270665.1 of Hibiscus trionum. Taxonomy (NCBI): domain Eukaryota; kingdom Viridiplantae; phylum Streptophyta; class Magnoliopsida; order Malvales; family Malvaceae; genus Hibiscus; species Hibiscus trionum. The sequence continues at coordinate 40,174,175 of BSYR01000022.1, forward strand.
TCTAGGAGCGAGGTAGGCGGGTGGACACCCGTGACAGTGGGGTTCATCATGAGGACACAAATGACTCGTCACGAGATTGAGTGGAGAAAATGACTGCGTAATTGATATGATAATTTTTTTGCAAATTAATCACTAATTTTACGTTTTTATTTTAAAATGGTCTCTAACCGTTTTAATGAATGTAGTGATGTGATATGACATGATATAATATAATATAAATTATAAATTTCAAGATTTATACCTTTTATCAATTTAGACTTTATTGACAAAATCAATAAATTTAAATCTTAATACTTAAAAATCTTATAAATTTAATATATAATAAAATAGTAGCACATATCATCGTTTTATTAGTGAAAATTAAGAAAAATATGGTTCTAAGTCCGGAGAGTATTGAACCAAGAACCCAAAAGTAAACACCATTATTTAATCAAGTTATGTAATTGTTGCATAGTTGGTAAAAAAAATATTTACAGTAATATACGAATGAAACTAATTACATAATCGGATGAATTACAAAAAATACTTTAATAAATAATGAAGAAACAGTAAAAGTAATTTTTTGACACATAGTGTAAAAATATTTGTGCAAATGCATATTTACTCTCTAAAAATTTAAATTTAAATTTTTAAGTCTAAAATATAAACCTTAAACTATAAATTATAATCATAAACATTAAATCCTAAATCAAATGAACTAAACATTTAAATTATAAACTAAATCCATACACTTACAGCAAAAAACTACACGTGAATTAAATAATTTTTCAAACAATAATACTAAAAATAAATATTTTGTATTTTATATATATAATGGTGAAAACATTACAATAATATTTTTTTAAGACTTAAATGAAAATCTAGCCTCTAAACTATGTCATTAGTTTGTCTTTATTTCTTAAACTAACTTTTTATATAATTATTTTGTATTTTATATATGTAACTTTTGTTTGTTTGTTTTTTGCCCTTAAACTATTATTTGGTCAAAATAATCCCCGAAACCAACATTTCTAGTAACTTTAAGTTCGATAGTTATTTAAGTCATAAAAAACTTGTTTCAACTAATAAGATGTTGACACATCACAAAGATTTTTTTGGCCAATATATAGTTTAGAGACTAAAAGAAGAAAAATGATATAGTTTAGGTACTTATATTGATCAAAAAATAATTTAGAGACTTAAAGTGACAAAAATGATAGTGTAATAGCTTATTTTGATCAAAAAATAATAGTTTTAACTTTAAGGGCTAGTTTTTCATTTAAGCCTTAAAAAAACATGATTGGAGATGATAAAAACTAGAAACCGAGGGACACTTAATTGTTGAGTTTATGAAATTGTTATATGGTTTCACAAAAATAATATTTAGTTTAATATGAGAATGAAACTAATTACATATTCAAATGAATTATAAATAATTAATAAATAGTGAAAAAAATGATAATATTAAAGTAAAATTTAATCTTTAAACTTTCTTTTCATCCAATTAAACCCTCAAATCCAAAGGACATAATATCAATTTAAAATAAAAATCAAAATTAAGCTAAAAAAATAAAAATCAAAATTATGTGCATGTTTTCTTTAATCTATATACATGAAAACCATACCTTTAGGCAAGGTATGATAAAACCAGAGTAATTTACAGAGTTTATGTTAAATATATATACATGAATGTAAAACTAAAAATAAATTTTCCATAAAATAAAAAAGTCCGACAAGTCAAAGGAATAGGACTTAAAACAAAAACACCAGGACAAGACCGACACAAAAATAAGATTTAGACTCAGATTGGGCGGGGTGCGCCAGGCATAAGCAATAGTGCAACGCTTAGGCGACGCTCGAGAGTTCCAATAGCAAGCTACTGTAATGAACACTCACCCTCAAAAAATAAATTTAATATCGTGTGAACCATTGGCCCACGTATCAGATATTAAACTGATAAGAACAGAGACTACACTTGATCTTAGCCAAAAGGCCGAGAAAGGTATGATTTGTTAAGTCCAAGCGCGCTTATTTTATAGGCAGGTTCTCCTGTCGTCTCATTGTATCTAAGCGATGTGTGATATTGCCGATGCACTCAGGCTTTCAGCAACTTGTTTGTATCCTGCTTCTGAAAAGTAATGAGGATTGAAAGCGTAAATGGCTTCGAAATTGAATCATAAAACAGTCGTATTAAGGTGAGGATTAACGTAATGTTGGAGATAATCTGGGATAGATCTCTGATATCAATAATGGATAGAACTTAGAAGAACGAGTAGTTCATATACAAAGGTAATGCCGGTTTTATTGATATAAACCCTGATATTTCTGAAATCAGATATGAGCAGTTTATCCGCAACCTGCACAAACACTAATCTTGCACACAATTCATAACAAACAACAAGAGCTAACCACAACAAACATATGCATTTCTTCGACTTTACAAGAGTAGCATGCATCGAAGTTGCTTTGCTCTTATGATTCTGTGATTTCTTTTGAATAAACGTTACATTGAATGTACTTGATTAGAGTAAATTTTTTGTTTCATATAGATTTCTTTTCGTTGTCATCTCGGTTTTGAATCTTGTTTATGTTCAGCATGTCAGTCTTAAGTTGTCAACGCCAAAGGTAAAACAAAGAAGTTGCTTTGCTCTTATGGTTCTGTGATTTCTTTTGGGTTGTTTGAACAATTTGAGGCCTCCCCATCCCCCTAAAGATTGAAAATTTGGGTTTTGAGAATGTAAAAATCTATGTTTTGCAAGACCAGCTACATTTTGTTGTGTGGGTTTTTTTTTTCTAATAGGCTCAAAGTATCTGTTTGTTCAATGAATCATATATCAATTGCATCTGGTTTAAAATATTTTCCATTAAGACTATATTAACAATATTAATTGGTAAGCAAAGCATTATGGTGTTGTGGTGTAGTTGGTTATCAACTCAGTCTAACACAGTAAATGTCTCCGGTTCAAGTCCGGGTGACGCCATTTCCTTAGGGAAAGAAATAGTTGGACCGTTGCCGGGGATCGAACCCGGGTGAGCAACCGGATTTGTCTCGCTTGGCTGAAACAGTTCAAGTCATTGTGAGAGTGCTTTGTGATGTACTGATGTTATCTTGGAGCTGTAGAGATTGATAACGAAGATTCGGTTGTCTGGAAACTAATGAGGATCACCCTTTGAATTTACAGGCAATTCCTCATACATTGAAAGCATAAATGGCTTTGGGATCGAATCATAAAATAGTCGTATAAAACGTGAGGATCGAAGTTATATTAGAGATAATCTGGGATACATCTCTGATATCCATAGACCATAATGGATAGAAGACAAAGTAGCATTACTCGTTTGATTGATCTTCAACAAATGTCTTCCGGTCATGTTCGGATGGAATTTCTTCACCTTTAAGTTTGCTTCGATGCATGCTGCCCTTGCCAGCCGCGATGTCAATTTTTGCTTGATTCCAGAGTCACCATTCTATCTTGATGGAAGAGAATGGACATTTGGTCATTGTAATAGCTGAAGGAGAAACTGTTGCAGGGACTTTTGTGCAGTCCTAATAATTGTGAGTAATGCATACAATCCAATATATTGTGTGGCAGGGGATTGCATGGAGAAACTGTTGCAAGTTTTCATTGGCATTGGCGAAGAAGTTGCATGCCTCTCAGCAGAGTTGATGTTAAGGCCAGGCCAGGAATTTTTACTCTAAATCTAACCCGATCCAAAAACCGAAAATTCAAAAGAAAAACTCGACCCTACCAGATAGGGTCGGAACCCGTCGAATTCGGTTTTTATTGCCATCCCTGCTTACACAACTATTGTTTTTGTTAAAAAATAATGCTTAATGTTATATTTTTGTTCAAATTTGATACCCACAATCGAAAAATTAAGATAAATCCTTACATGGTATTTTATTTAGTTTTTGAATTTCCACATCATCGTCAGCAACCTAAGTAACATTTTTACTAAATCATTTTATTATAAAATATATCATGTGATGCTTTAACTACGAAAATCAAAATAATATATATATATATAATAGTTAAATGACGAAAATAGAAATACATGTATATGTGAAATATCAAATGAATAATTTAGCCTAGAATTTAAACCAATTAATTAAACAAAGTAGAGAAAATAATGAATTTAATTCTTGTTGTGCATTATTTTTGGAATCCAACTCTTGGTATCAAATTATCAAGAACACGAAATCAAGATTACTTATATTAAGGGTTTTGAGATTCAATTTAAATTCAAATCAAGATTGAAATTTGATGAGTGATTTGGAGATTTCTCAACAAACTGGGTGCTGGGTCTTTGGTTTTTGTTTGTGATTTTAGCTGTTATTGTTTATCAGGTTATTCCACGATTGTTTTAAGGGTAAACTACATCATTGGTCACCAAACTATTACCGCTTTCCTGTTTTGGTCACCAAACTATTATTTTGGTAATACAGTCACTAACATAAATGTTAGTGACCAAATAGGAAAAAAACATAATATTAGTGACGGTTTTGCCCAAAATAATAGTTTGGTGACCAAAACAGTAAAGCAGGAATAGTTTAGTGACCAATGTTGTTGTTTGCCGTTGTTTTAAAGATAGAGCTTTTGTATGGTTATTGTGCTAGTAGTATTTTTTTAAGGATGTATTTCTTATAATCCAAGAATATATGTATTTTGATTACATTGCAACTTGAAAATGGCAAAATAACAGATGAAGTTTTGGTTTGGTTTGGTTCTTGGGTTGTTTAATGCAGGTTTGGGCAACTTCAAGCTGTTGATCTTGACAATGTGGAGCCAGCTCTTAGAGCAGGTACTTAGAACTCATTTATATAAATTCATATTTCCCTCTTGTTACTCGGTGTTGCGATTGTGTGCCGAATGAGTTCGAATGAGAACAAACTAAAATACGGAGTCACATCAAAATCGAGCATAATCGAGGCGTTCACTAACGTATCCTTGAAAGAGTAGTTTCTATACAGTTGCTAGATTCAATACTGTCAAAGGCAATAGGCATGCTCTAGGCACAAAAACGGCTCACTCGAGCAAAATAAGGCACATCTATATATACATATATGCATGTAACACCCGGGTTTAGGGGTCGGGTGAAAATAATATTTTAGTATTGTCTCGGGTTTCGATTCTAATATTTTATTTAATAAAGTAATGGTTTGGGCCTCGGGTTTTAAGATTTGGACCAATTTTAAATTGAGCCCAAAAGCCATGGATGGCACTATTGTGGTTTCCTTTTTTCTTTAAGGGCATTTTGGTCATTGAACATTAAATTTTAAACTATTATAAAATAAGGATGAATCATCATCTTCTTCCCCTCTATTCTATTTGTTTCCAACGTGAAGAACATCTCTCCCTCTTCAAATACTATTTCATCTCCTTTTTCCTTCGTTTTGGCTCGGTTTTGAAAGGTAATTACGTTTTTGACTTGCTCTCAACTTCCTCTCTTCAAAAGTACAAGTAGTTTTCATTTTCATCCATGTTTTAGAATTTGGATTTTTGGGAGATTTGAATAAAAATGGTAGTTTTATGGTGTTTAACTTAAGATTTTGACTTGATATTGTTAGATATGATGTTTATGAACCAAAAGGACCAACATATATAATTTTTGAGGTGTTTTATAAAATTTCCGAAATTGTGTTTTGGAGGGTTTTTAGGAGGGTTTTTAGTTGAGTTTTGGGTGTGGTTTGTGTTGGAAATTGAGGGTTGATGTTAGGGTATTGGTTGGGGGTCGTTTTGGAAGCATTTGGAAGTGTTAAATGTGTTGGAATCATCGGTTTTGGACTGTGCTAAAGGGCTGCTCGGGAATGGCTTTTTGGTGGTTGTTCTTGGTTTGAAAAACAAGTGGTTGATGTTTGAATTTCATTCCGGGTTTGCTACGTTGTGTTGTGGACTGATTTGAGGTTAATTTACTTGTGTTGAGATGATTAGGAGCAAGGAATTGCGTTGGTAAAGTCTCGGGATCGATATCGGAAGTCATGGAGGCTTGAGTCGGCTTTGCTTGATTTGCTTAAGGAAGTGAGGTGAGTGGTTAATGTTTTTGAAATGATTTTAAGTGGTTGGTTCGAGCATGTGGACTAGGTTGAGATTGGTAGACTCACCTAGAGTTAGGATTAGGGTGGTAGCCTAATCCTAAGCTTTAGTTAGAGACATTGGATGATCTATTTAATTGATGTTATGCCTCATGATGATTTGTGTTATGATGATTATGTATAATGTGTTATACATGTTGTTGAGGCATGGTTTCATGCATTGCTATGCATGTGGTTTGGATTGTAAGTTGTGTATGATGATGTTGAGTTTAATATGATGTAAGATGCCATATTATTACTCTTGAACATGACATTATGATAATATGTTGTTGAGATATTTGATGTTGAGCTTAATATGATGTAAGATGCCATATTATGACTCTTGAATATCAAAGGTTGTGGAATTTGATTAATTGGCACTAGTATGCTTGGGTACAATGATCGATCATTAGGATGAGTGTGCACACAAATTGAGTCAAAACGTACGTGGCCTTGGTGGCGTTAAAGCACCAAGGAGGAGTACGGTGATGTAATATTCCACCGGAAATTTATATATATTCTACGTGATGATGAGTGGAATCCCATCCGTAGGGCATGTGGCGATGAGTGGAATCCCGTCCATGCAAGACCGGTGATGAGTGGAATCCCACCGAGGTAATGTTGTTGTTGGAAATGCGTTCCATCATGTTATCCGCGTATTCGAGTCATAGCTAGGTGCCAATAAGAGAAAGTATGTTTATGCCAATATGAGATTATACATATATGCCTATATGATATGAAATGTGAATTATGTATCATTGTATGTTGAACATGGCATGAGTTTGGTAAGATGTTCATACATCATCTATATTTATGGCTCATGTGGATTGATGGTAATATCATGTATTCCATCATAGTAGTTGCTCGAGCTTGGACCCTGTATTGTCGAAGGTTTGTTTTATGAGCTTACCCTCACTAAGCTTTTATGCTTACGCTCTCTTTTGTTCGACAATGCAGATAAATAGCTGGTGGGTGGCAAGGGAAAGGAAAGGTCTTCAAGTGTTGCTTTTGGTGAGCTTAATGTATGATTTATAAATTGAAAGATTGTAATAGTAAAGCAATGGGATAGGTGTTGTTGTTTTTGATGCTTTGATGTGTGTTGATTTGGTTTGGCACTTAGATGCCTTGTTTGATTTGTAAATATCACTTATGATGCAAGCCTTGATGAATGCTTGAGTGATGTATGCCTGGTAGATGTTTATGCTTGAGTGATGTATGTCTGGTAGATGTTTAAATTGCTTTTCATGTGTGTTGGTCATATGCCTTGTGAGAATGCCTAAGAGTACGGATGTTGAAGCATGAGACCTTATGTGCTTGTTTGCCTTCTTTTGATCGAATGTATGATTTTCCTTAGTTGACTAAGGTATGCTCATGTTGAGTATCATGTATGAAAGGTTTTTAATGTATATTTTACCATGTATGTATGATGGTTCATATTCATGCTTTGAGTACGTTGGAGTACGTTTAATTTAGGACGTATGCCTCTAGACTTGGGTGGTTGGTGTTGTGTGCTTTTAGCGTTTTTAAACTCTTATGTATGGTTGTTTATGAGCATGAGGTATTTTTTACTATAGGAAGTCATTAGAATTAAGCAATATATGCTCCCCTGCATCTAGGTTTCGAAACTAGGGGTAAAGTTTCGAAACCTTTGCAAATTTTTGAATTCCAGAGGTCACTGCCAGCCAAAGTTTCGAAACCTTTGGGCAAGGTTTCGAAACTATGGTCAAAGGTTTCGAAACCTTCCCAAGGTTTCGAAACTTTTGGTGAAAATTTGGTTCTAGGGGCTACTGCCAGCCAAAGTTTCGAAACCTTTGGGGAAGGTTTCGAAACCTTCAATAAAAAAATGCCTTTTTTGACCCTTGTAGGCCTTTTTGAAGAGTAAAATACATAGGTATTAATATGCCTTTAGTCAAGATTAAAATTGGGATGTTTGAATGTGGTTTGGGGTTTGAATGTTTGTCTCGTGAGATACGTTCCGCTGTTTGATCACTTAGAATTTATTACTCGATTATGACAATATTAAAATAAAATAAAAAATAAGGTTGCTAACCGAGGGGGAACCTTAAAGGGTTTCGCTTCGGTTTTCCCCGTGTGACTCACTCGGACCGGTCATCCGGCTAGACCGGGACGAGGGGGTTACATTTGTTGGTATCAGAGCCTAAGGTTTCCGAGACCTTGGGCAGGTAAGTGAAGTAAGTTGTGTTTTGTGATTGATATGCACGGAGTTTGCTTGCTTTGTAAGTATGATTAATTGTATGACAAGTATGTTGATTGTTTGTTTAAAAGCATGTTGCTTGTTATCCGCGTATGTTGTGGATAATGATTGTTTGGTTGAGAATGTATGTTGTTCGATGGTACGCATATGTTTGCTTGTTTAGCAAGTAAGCCCTGTCATATGCTTGGTTGAGCATGTATGTGTGTTGCTTTGTTTGAAGCATGTTGAGTAGAGTCCCATTGCTTCTATTACATCGGAAAAAGAGATTTTAAGTGAGGGAATCATACTTGAGCCACTTGGACCCTTTCCTTTGCTGACCCAGTTTGTATGTTAATTTACTGTTGTTGTCGTTGTTGATTTATTGCTTTTCGGTAAGTAGAAGTCGTAGTTTCTGAAAGGTGGACGATGTCGAGGGAGTCTATTACCTTAGTTAGGGAGGTATGGTTGTATCGGAGTTGAGGTACCCTTGGCTTGGTTGAGTTAAGATGTATGAGGGTTGATTCTCGTTGACAAGGGACGATGTGATCATGTCTGGTGTTAGTTGATAAGAAGAAGTGAAGACTTGTGAGTGAGGGTCAGAGTAGTATTAATGTTACAGTAGTTAAGCCATTGGTACTGATTCGAGTCTGCCCCTTCTGATTGATTCCGAATCCGTATCTCTGTACATTGTTAGCAAGCATGCACGTTTGACTAGGCCCGTGGAAGTGTTAGAGGTAGGTGCGAGTACCTTAGTTCTTTTGGCGAGATCAAGGTGGGGTCTCGTGTGAGTAATCTGAAATTCAGAAGTGTTAGTTGGTGACCGTTAGGGTTCGGCCATGATTTTAATGCAAGACAGCCGGCCAATGTCCGTGAATGGGAGCTAGTTTGTGTGATTGGGTCAGTGTACGTTGAGTTGTCTTCCAGCAAGCGGAAGAGATGAAGTCACTTCTGATATAGTTGAGCCGAGAAGGGAGTCTTGAGCTTTGACTCCAGGATGTTCGGTGGGAGTAGAACAAGTCCAGCATGACTGTTTGTGTGTGATCAGAATTGAATCTTGAAGTTACGAGATGCTCTAAGAACAGTTTAGAAGAGTTAGATTTTGTTGAAGAACCAGTCTGAGAACGAGAGGACCGAAGACTATCAGTTGGGTACATGTGAAGTTGCAATTTCCGCGGACACCTCCTTTTGTGTGAGCATGTGAGAAATTAGATATCCTCGTTGAGATCTTAGATGTATGGACACATGTGACTAGCCTTTGGGAGATAGTGGTGACCAGAAAGATGTACAGAAGATGTTTGTTGGTGGTTCAGAGTTACTAGTTTCTAGTAAATGTGAAGTGATCGTCTTCCTACGGTTTCGATGTACCTTTTTGACAGGATTCGGCTTGTAGAGCACAAAGCCAGGATATTCGTTGAGACAAAGAGAGAGAGTTGCCTTGAAGTTGCAGATTTCTGTGTGACTGTAGTAGTAGGTGAGGAGGTGAACTTCTTGTCGAATGTTGATCCAGCTTTGGAGGTCGAAGATTGATTGAGTTTAGTTGACAGACTTGCTAAGCAATTGTGATGGATTTGATTTTTGAACGAAGATTAGACTGCAGAATGTTAAAATAGTTGTGATTCTTCCTAGAAGTGTTTAGAAGAAACGCCCAATTTGTCTCCTGACAGAGAAGAAGAGTTTATTATTGATGTCGTCTCCGAGTTTGCTCGTGTTTTAGTTTGCTCTGTATCTTATGGTTTCCGACAGAATTGAGAATGTTGAAGAATTAACTTCGAGACTTGTTAGACCTTAGATTCATTAGGCCTAGTGCATCATCTCAGAGTTCTACAGTGTAACTTGTGTCGAAGAAAGAGTGACAGTACGAAAATGTGTTTAGATTTCAGGCAGTTGAAACAAGTGTCAGTGATTTGTTGATCAGTTAGTGTGTGCTCCAGTCAAATTGAAGATTAATTTGGATTCGATTACTACCAGTTGATAGTGAGAGAGGTTGATGTACCGAAGGCAGCTTTCGGGGCAGATGTGATCACTTTGGGTTTTGAGTTATGCCGTTTTGATTGACTAGTGAGTTAGTCACCTTTATAGAGATGTTGAGCGGAATATTTACTGAGTTCCTTGATCAGTTGTAATAGTTCTCATAGATGACACATGAGTATATCCACGTACCGAAGAAGGCCATGGCAAGCTTTGAAGTTAGTGTGGTAGATCCTTTTAGGGAATCAGTTGTATGTCAAGATATGCAACATGAACTTCGAGTTAATGAAGATGTTCTCCTAGAACATGCAGATCATCCGAGTGTATTATGGTAAATCCCAAGTACGCAAAAGAAGATATGAGTTGGAAGAAATTGAAGACTGTGACAAATATCTATAGTTCCTAGGTCTAGCATTGTGACTTTCAGAGAATTGTAAATGGTCTTTTGAAGATAGTTGCTCCATCGATAGATTGCTATAGAAGAATGTTCAGTTGTGTGGTTAAATGCGAGATAATGAGCCCTAGGGAAACTGAAAGAAATTTGATGAAAACTTCGACCTTGATCCAGCCTATACTAGAGAAAGAGCTTGTGAACTGTAGTGACGTGTTACATGTAGAGTTAGGTTGTGTGCTTATGCAAGACAGAAGATTGTGGCTGGTTCATCAAGATAGTTGGAAGACCGTGAGAAGAGTTATTCGATATGAGACATAGAGTTAACTACAGTTGTAATTGCTTCGAAGACTTAGAGACAAAGCTTGTATAGTATGAAATGCGCAGTGTATATGTACGTATTATTAGAGCTGGAAATATTTGAAGACTTGGGAATGGTTGAAACTTGAACAACATGAGTAGTTAGAATTGCTTGAAGACTGTGATCTCAAGATTGAGTACTATCTGAAGAGAGTCTACGTAGCAACCGAGTTCCGAGTTGTATTTGCTGTTAGATTAGTAGTTGAGTTACGAGTTGCAATTGCCGAATTCCGTATATCAAATGATAGTAGTTTTGTGGCCGAGTTTCGGGTTGGGACTATTTTGAGTCAGAATGTTTGATGAGAAACAGTTGCAAGACAGATTCTTGGCACCTCACGTGCAAGACATAGCGGAAAGAAGACCTTCAGAATACAGTTTCAGAGATGATAGAGTTTTGCATTCCAGAGACAGAATAGTTGTACCGGCTGACCTAGTGTTTTGAGATGTATTGTTTTGGCCGAAGCGCACGGTGGTTCATTTGCATTGCATCTGAGTAGTATGAAGACGTATTGTGGGTTGAAGATGAATGCTTCTGAATTGAGTGGATGAATAATGTGGTTCAGTATGAGAGTAAGTATGTAAATTGCCAGCGTGTCAAGACCGAGCTTCAGTTTCTTCTAGTTTGTTACATCCGTAGAAGATTTTTAATGAAAGTGAGAAATAGATTTGAGGGACTTTGTGTCTGGTTCGCCTTTGATTTCTTACGAGAGGGTTTAGCCGAGGAAACAGTGATAGTTACATCGAGTGTGCTCATTTTATACATGTTCAAGCTACTTGTACCGTGAGTAAGATGGCGGAGTTGTGCCTTAGCAAGATTGTGAGTTGTATAGTGTCTTGAGATCGATAATGGCAGGTAGAGATTCGAGTTATGACTAGATTTTTGAAGACGCCTACATTAGTGTTTGGCTACCTGTTGGAGTCAGATAATCAGTCAGAGGAAGTTATGAGTCAAATGTTCAAACAATGCCGTATGAGTTGGTGAATCGGGCTAATCTTGTTGTTTGTTTGTTGCAGTTACCACCATAGTTAGAAGGAAGTATGTAATGTGTTTTGTGTATCTATGATTCAGAAGTGTGAGTCAGTTTTGTCCCGTGTCATGTTGTTGAAGAGATTGAGTTGAATTTAAAATGGTCATGTATTGAAGGACCCGTTGAGATCTTGACATCAGATAGCTAATGTTGTGTGGTGGGTCTACCGAGTTGGAGAGTATGTTGTAGTAAGAAGAGAAAGTGTGGAGGAGCATGTGTTAGTGACTCTTCCTGTCTAATAAATTTCGGGGACGAAATTTCCTTAAGTGGGGGAGAGTTGTAACACCCGGGTTTAGGGGTCGGGTGAAAATAATATTTTAGTATTGTCTCGGGTTTTGATTCTAATATTTTATTTAATAAAGTAATGGTTTGGGCCTCGGGTTTTAAGATTTGGACCAATTTTAAATTGAGCCCAAAAGCCATGGATGGCACTATTGTGGTTTCCTTTTTTCTTTAAGGGCATTTTGGTCATTGAACATTAAATTTTAAACTATTATAAAATAAGGATGAATCATCATCTTCTTCCCCTCTATTCTATTTGTTTCCAACGTGAAGAACATCTCTCCCTCTTCAAATACTATTTCATCTCATTTTTCCTTCGTTTTGGCTCGGTTTTGAAAGGTAATTACGTTTTTTACTTGCTCTCAACTTCCTCTCTTCAAAAGTACAAGTAGTTTTCATTTTCATCCATGTTTTAGAATTTGGATTTTTGGGAGATTTGAATAAAAATGGTAGTTTTATGGTGTTTAACTTAAGATTTTGACTTGATATTGTTAGATATGATGTTTATGAACCAAAAGGACCAACATATATAATTTTTGAGGTGTTTTATAAAATTTCCGAATTTGTGTTTTGGAGGGTTTTTAGAAGGGTTTTTAGTTGAGTTTTGGGTGTGGTTTGTGTTGGAAATTGAGGGTTGATGTTAGGGTATTGGTTGGGGGTCGTTTTGGAAGCATTTGGAAGTGTTAAATGTGTTGGAATCATCGGTTTTGGACTGTGCTAAAGGGCTGCTCGGGAATGGCTTTTTGGTGGTTGTTCTTGGTTTGAAAAACAAGTGGTTGATGTTTGAATTTCATTCCGGGTTTGCTACGTTGTGTTGTGGACTGATTTGAGGTTAATTTACTTGTGTTGAGATGATTAGGAGCAAGGAATTGCATTGGTAAAGTCTCGGGATCGATATCGGAAGTCATGGAGGCTTGAGTCGGCTTTGCTTGATTTGCTTAAGGAAGTGAGGTGAGTGGTTAATGTTTTTGAAATGATTTTAAGTGGTTGGTTCGAGCATGTGGACTAGGTTGAGATTGGTAGACTCACCTAGAGTTAGGATTAGGGTGGTAGCCTAATCCTAAGCTTTAGTTAGAGACATTGGATGATCTATTTAATTGATGTTATGCCTCATGATGATTTGTGTTATGATGATTATGTATAATGTGTTATACATGTTGTTGAGGCATGGTTTGATGCATTGCTATGCATGTGGTTTGGATTGTAAGTTGTGTATGATGATGTTGAGTTTAATATGATGTAAGATGCCATATTATTACTCTTGAACATGACATTATGATAATATGTTGTTGAGATATTTGATGTTGAGCTTAATATGATGTAAGATGCCATATTATGACTCTTGAATATCAAAGGTTGTGGAATTTGATTAATTGACACTAGTATGCTTGGGTACAATGATCGATCATTAGGATGAGTGTGCACACAAATTGAGTCAAAACGTACGTGGCCTTGGTGGCGTTAAGGCACCAAGGAGGAGTACGGTGATGTAATATTCCACCGGAAATTTATATATATTCTACGTGATGATGAGTGGAATCACATCCGTAGGGCATGTGGCGATGAGTGGAATCCCTTCCATGCAAGACCGGTGATGAGTGGAATCCCACCGAGGTAATGTTGTTGTTGGAAATGTGTTCCATCATGTTATCCGCGTATTCGAGTCATAGCTAGGTGCCAATAAGAGAAAGTATGTTTATGCCAATATGAGATTATACATATATGCCTATATGATATGAAATGTGAATTATGTATCATTGTATGTTGAACATGGCATGAGTTTGGTAAGATGTTCATACATCATCTATATTTATGGCTCATGTGGATTGATGGTAATATCATGTATTCCATCATAGTAGTTGCTCGAGCTTGGACCCTGTATTGTCGAAGGTTTGTTTTATGAGCTTACCCTCACTAAGCTTTTATGCTTACGCTCTCTTTTGTTCGACAATGCAGATAAATAGCTGGTGGGTGGCAAGGGAAAGGAAAGGTCTTCAAGTGTTGCTTTTGGTGAGCTTAATGTATGATTTATAAATTGAAAGATTGTAATAGTAAAGCAATGGGATAGGTGTTGTTGTTTTTGATGCTTTGATGTGTGTTGATTTGGTTTGGCACTTAGATGCCTTGTTTGATTTGTAAATATCACTTATGATGCAAGCCTTGATGAATGCTTGAGTGATGTATGCCTGGTAGATGTTTATGCTTGAGTGATGTATGTCTGGTAGATGTTTAAATTGCTTTTCATGTGTGTTGGTCATATGCCTTGTGAGAATGCCTAAGAGTACGGATGTTGAAGCATGAGACCTTATGTGCTTGTTTGCCTTCTTTTGATCGAATGTATGATTTTCCTTAGTTGACTAAGGTATGCTCATGTTGAGTATCATGTATGAAAGGTTTTTAATGTATATTTTACCATGTATGTATGATGGTTCATATTCATGCTTTGAGTACGTTGGAGTACGTTTAATTTAGGACGTATGCCTCTAGACTTGGGTGGTTGGTGTTGTGTGCTTTTAGCGTTTTTAAACTCTTATGTATGGTTGTTTATGAGCATGAGGTATTTTTTACTATAGGAAGTCATTAGAATTAAGCAATATATGCTCCCCTGCATCTAGGTTTCGAAACTAGGGGTAAAGTTTCGAAACCTTTGCAAATTTTTGAATTCCAGAGGTCACTGCCAGCCAAAGTTTCGAAACCTTTGGGCAAGGTTTCGAAACTATGGTCAAAGGTTTCGAAACCTTCCCAAGGTTTCGAAACTTTTGGTGAAAATTTGGTTCTAGGGGCTACTGCCAGCCAAAGTTTCGAAACCTTTGGGGAAGGTTTCGAAACCTTCAATAAAAAAATGCCTTTTTTGACCCTTGTAGGCCTTTTTGAAGAGTAAAATACATAGGTATTAATATGCCTTTAGTCAAGATTAAAATTGGGATGTTTGAATGTGGTTTGGGGTTTGAATGTTTGTCTCGTGAGATACGTTCCGCTGTTTGATCACTTAGAATTTATTACTCGATTATGACAATATTAAAATAAAATAAAAAATAAGGTTGCTAACCGAGGGGGAACCTTAAAGGGTTTCGCTTCGGTTTTCCCCGTGTGACTCACTCGGACCGGTCATCCGGCTAGACCGGGACGAGGGGGTTACATTTGTTGGTATCAGAGCCTAAGGTTTCCGAGACCTTGGGCAGGTAAGTGAAGTAAGTTGTGTTTTGTGATTGATATGCACGGAGTTTGCTTGCTTTGTAAGTATGATTAATTGTATGACAAGTATGTTGATTGTTTGTTTAAAAGCATGTTGCTTGTTATCCGCGTATGTTGTGGATAATGATTGTTTGGTTGAGAATGTATGTTGTTCGATGGTACGCATATGTTTGCTTGTTTAGCAAGTAAGCCCTGTCATATGCTTGGTTGAGCATGTATGTGTGTTGCTTTGTTTGAAGCATGTTGAGTAGAGTCCCATTGCTTCTATTACATCGGAAAAAGAGATTTTAAGTGAGGGAATCATACTTGAGCCACTTGGACCCTTTCCTTTGCTGACCCAGTTTGTATGTTAATTTACTGTTGTTGTCGTTGTTGATTTATTGCTTTTCGGTAAGTAGAAGTCGTAGTTTCTGAAAGGTGGACGATGTCGAGGGAGTCTATTACCTTAGTTAGGGAGGTATGGTTGTATCGGAGTTGAGGTACCCTTGGCTTGGTTGAGTTAAGATGTATGAGGGTTGATTCTCGTTGACAAGGGACGATGTGATCATGTCTGGTGTTAGTTGATAAGAAGAAGTGAAGACTTGTGAGTGAGGGTCAGAGTAGTATTAATGTTACAGTAGTTAAGCCATTGGTACTGATTCGAGTCTGCCCCTTCTGATTGATTCCGAATCCGTATCTCTGTACATTGTTAGCAAGCATGCACGTTTGACTAGGCCCGTGGAAGTGTTAGAGGTAGGTGCGAGTACCTTAGTTCTTTTGGCGAGATCAAGGTGGGGTCTCGTGTGAGTAATCTGAAATTCAGAAGTGTTAGTTGGTGACCGTTAGGGTTCGGCCATGATTTTAATGCAAGACAGCCGGCCAATGTCCGTGAATGGGAGCTAGTTTGTGTGATTGGGTCAGTGTACGTTGAGTTGTCTTCCAGCAAGCGGAAGAGATGAAGTCACTTCTGATATAGTTGAGCCGAGAAGGGAGTCTTGAGCTTTGACTCCAGGATGTTCGGTGGGAGTAGAACAAGTCCAGCATGACTGTTTGTGTGTGATCAGAATTGAATCTTGAAGTTACGAGATGCTCTAAGAACAGTTTAGAAGAGTTAGATTTTGTTGAAGAACCAGTCTGAGAACGAGAGGACCGAAGACTATCAGTTGGGTACATGTGAAGTTGCAATTTCCGCGGACACCTCCTTTTGTGTGAGCATGTGAGAAATTAGATATCCTCGTTGAGATCTTAGATGTATGGACACATGTGACTAGCCTTTGGGAGATAGTGGTGACCAGAAAGATGTACAGAAGATGTTTGTTGGTGGTTCAGAGTTACTAGTTTCTAGTAAATGTGAAGTGATCGTCTTCCTACGGTTTCGATGTACCTTTTTGACAGGATTCGGCTTGTAGAGCACAAAGCCAGGATATTCGTTGAGACAAAGAGAGAGAGTTGCCTTGAAGTTGCAGATTTCTGTGTGACTGTAGTAGTAGGTGAGGAGGTGAACTTCTTGTCGAATGTTGATCCAGCTTTGGAGGTCGAAGATTGATTGAGTTTAGTTGACAGACTTGCTAAGCAATTGTGATGGATTTGATTTTTGAACGAAGATTAGACTGCAGAATGTTAAAATAGTTGTGATTCTTCCTAGAAGTGTTTAGAAGAAACGCCCAGTTTGTCTCCTGACAGAGAAGAAGAGTTTATTATTGATGTCGTCTCCGAGTTTGCTCGTGTTTTAGTTTGCTCTGTATCTTATGGTTTCCGACAGAATTGAGAATGTTGAAGAATTAACTTCGAGACTTGTTAGACCTTAGATTCATTAGGCCTAGTGCATCATCTCAGAGTTCTACAGTGTAACTTGTGTCGAAGAAAGAGTGACAGTACGAAAATGTGTTTAGATTTCAGGCAGTTGAAACAAGTGTCAGTGATTTGTTGATCAGTTAGTGTGTGCTCCAGTCAAATTGAAGATTAATTTGGATTCGATTACTACCAGTTGATAGTGAGAGAGGTTGATGTACCGAAGGCAGCTTTCGGGGCAGATGTGATCACTTTGGGTTTTGAGTTATGTCGTTTTGATTGACTAGTGAGTTAGTCACCTTTATAGAGATGTTGAGCGGAATATTTACTGAGTTCCTTGATCAGTTGTAATAGTTCTCATAGATGACACATGAGTATATCCACGTACCGAAGAAGGCCATGGCAAGCTTTGAAGTTAGTGTGGTAGATCCTTTTAGGGAATCAGTTGTATGTCAAGATATGCAACATGAACTTCGAGTTAATGAAGATGTTCTCCTAGAACATGCAGATCATCCGAGTGTATTAGGGTAGATCCCAAGTAGGCAAAAGAAGATATGAGTTGGAAGAAATTGAAGACTGTGACAAATATCTATAGTTCCTAGGTCTAGCATTGTGACTTTCAGAGAATTGTAAATGGTCTTTTGAAGATAGTTGCTCCATCGATAGATTGCTATAGAAGAATGTTCAGTTGTGTGGTTAAATGCGAGATAATGAGCCCTAGGGAAACTGAAAGAAACTTTGATGAAAACTTCGACCTTGATCCAGCCTATACTAGAGAAAGAGCTTGTGAACTGTAGTGACGTGTTACATGTAGAGTTAGGTTGTGTGCTTATGCAAGACAGAAGATTGTGGCTGGTTCATCAAGATAGTTGGAAGACCGTGAGAAGAGTTATTCGATATGAGACATAGAGTTAACTACAGTTGTAATTGCTTCGAAGACTTAGAGACAAAGCTTGTATAGTATGAAATGCGCAGTGTATATGTACGTATCATTAGAGCTGGAAATATTTGAAGACTTGGGAATGGTTGAAACTTGAACAACATGAGTAGTTAGAATTGCTTGAAGACTGTGATCTCAAGATTGAGTACTATCTGAAGAGAGTCTACGTAGCAACCGAGTTCCGAGTTGTATTTGCTGTTAGATTAGTAGTTGAGTTACGAGTTGCAATTGCCGAATTCCGTATATCAAATGATAGTAGTTTTGTGGCCGAGTTTCGGGTTGGGACTATTTTGAGTCAGAATGTTTGATGAGAAACAGTTGCAAGACAGATTCTTGGCACCTCACGTGCAAGACATAGCGGAAAGAAGACCTTCAGAATACAGTTTCAGAGATGATAGAGTTTTGCATTCCAGAGACAGAATAGTTGTACCGACTGACCTAGTGTTTTGAGATGTATTGTTTTGGCCGAAGCGCACGGTGGTTCATTTGCATTGCATCTGAGTAGTATGAAGACGTATTGTGGGTTGAAGATGAATGCTTCTGAATTGAGTGGATGAATAATGTGGTTCAGTATGAGAGTAAGTATGTAAATTGCCAGCGTGTCAAGACCGAGCTTCGGTTTCTTCTAGTTTGTTACATCCGTGGAAGATTTTTAATGAAAGTGAGAAATAGATTTGAGGGACTTTGTGTCCGGTTCGCCTTTGATTTCTTACGAGAGGGTTTAGCCGAGGAAGCAGTGATAGTTACATCGAGTGTGCTCATTTTATACATGTTCAAGCTACTTGTACCGTGAGTAAGATGGCGGAGTTGTGCCTTAGCAAGATTGTGAGTTGTATAGTGTCTTGAGATCGATAATGGCAGGTAGAGATTCGAGTTATGACTAGATTTTTGAAGACGCCTACATTAGTGTTTGGCTACCTGTTGGAGTCAGATAATCAGTCAGAGGAAGTTATGAGTCAAGTGTTCAAACAATGCCGTATGAGTTGGTGAATCGGGCTAATGTTGTTGTTTGTTTGTTGCAGTTACCACCATAGTTAGAAGGAAGTATGTAATGTGTTCTGTGTATCTATGATTCAGAAGTGTGAGTTAGTTTTGTCCCGTGTCATGTTGTTGAAGAGATTGAGTTGAATTTAAAATTGTCATGTATTGAAGGACCCGTTGAGATCTTGACATCAGATAGCTAATGTTGTGTGGTGGGTCTTGTAATCACTAATTTTGTCCGAGCTAACATTTTTTTTATCTTATAATAGTGGGCTTATATGGGCTATTGTCTAAGTTATTAATTATGTGCATGTGTCATTAAAATCCAAGAAAGAAAAAGCAAAAAATATTACTATTAGTATTATATCTATTATGTAAAAAAAATACTATATAATTATTACTATCTATTATATTTTTATTATTACCATTATATTTATTGCCGTTTTTTATAGCTATTGATAGTATTATATGTTATTATTATTACTATCCATTATTATAATCTATTATTAGTACTATGATTACCTTATTATTATATACTATATAATATTAGTGTTATGTTATTAATATTATTTAATATTGCCGTGTGTTGTTATTATATTAATTATTAATTATTATTATTATTAACTTTGAAAACAAAAAAATACTAATATAAATAAAAGCCCGTATTAATTAAAAAAAAAAAGAAGCCCAATGTTTATTAATTAAAGTCCATTACATAAAAAAAAACTCAAAAACATATACAAGGCCTGTTTAGGCCCAAATAATTAAAACCCTAATCTGCTAAGGAAAGAAACCCTAATGAACCCTCTTTGTCTTTGCAGCTGCCTCATCTCATCCGTCAGATCTGATCTAGATCTGACGGTCCAGATTGCCCCAGGAGCAAAAAACCCTAATCTGCCATATATGTCTATGCAGCCGCCGCTCCCTCCACCATTGGATCTAGTGCGAGATCAACGGCCCAGATCGCACCAGGAGTAAAACCCTAGCGCCGCTGCACGACTGCCGTCGGATCCATATCACCATCAACGGCCGTGATTCATCCCGCGTTGTCCGGCCGACTCGAGCCCCACCACTTCGGATCCTCTCCAGCAATCATATGCAACAGCCAAAAAGAAAACAAAATGGCAGACAAAGAAATCAATTGCAACCAAACCGCACTATCCATTTTTTATGTATTTCAATAAACAAAAAAGAAAGTGTAATATCGGCTATAAAGCCGAAGCATGTAATAAGAGAAAAAGGGGGGGGGGATTTTCAGATCTGAAAAATTTCGAAGAGAGAAGATTGTAACAGAGTTTCAAGAGTAATATCAAAAAAAAATTTCAGAAGGTATATACTTTCATTTTCAGTTTCGCATCAAAAAAAAATAATATACAAAAATAAAAAAAAAATATAGTGGTTTAGGGTTAGGGTTTACCGTCGAATCTCCCCATTCGCCGTTTTGCCTCCTTTGTCGGTGACGAACCATCCGGTCCCTTTCGGAACTTCATGCGGTGGGCCGATGTAAAAAAAAAAAACGTTGAAGAGGGATTTTCTTTTTTTAAAAAAGATTTCGGGGTTTTGATTTCTTGATTTTACAAAAAAATTCGATTTTGGTTTTTAGATCTAAAAAAAAGAAAAACTTTTGTCTTTGTTTTGGGTTTAAAAAAAAAGAGAGAAGATTTTTAGGGTTCCGGCGCCGTCAACGGCGGCCGGAACCTGATCGGCGCCGCCGGCGGCTGCAGAGCCACGGGATGAGAGCTCTCTAGTTTTTTAGGGTTTGTGAAATAAAGGGGGGGTTGATTTTTTTAGGTTGGCTTTATAGTGACTTATAAATAAAAAAGGGTATAATCCCAAATTAAATCCCTCCGCGTTATTGTAATTACACGGGAAGGGCTTCCGCGTTTTCAAACCCCTTCCGCAGTCCTCGTATGTTTTTCATCTTTTTCAATTTCACCCCTCTTTCCGTTTTAATCTATTTTTGGGTGGGATAATCACTGTTTTGATCCTTTTGGAGTTATGAGTCTTTTCAATTTAGCCCTTATTTCGCATTAAATAAATTTTCTTTAAAAGTATTATTGCACTTTAGGTCCTTTTTTTTAGTTTCTATTCTTTTTGTTCATACGTATGTAGTATGGTGTATATGGTATATATTTTATAATTATACTTTACATATATAATATTCATAGTATATATATATATATATGTTGCATGATACACGTTATATTATATATATTATACTACTCCTATATTATTATATTTCTACACTTATATTATATACATATATTTTTATTATAAAACTACATGGTAAACATATATGCATATGTATTATATTATATTTTATTCTTATCCTATGATACATATATTCCTTATTTATAATAATTTATGTATATTCCTTATTTAATTAAAATGCCTTTTCATTTTTTTTTACTCGTTAATCCTCTTAATATTACCTTATTTATTTAATGCCTTTAATATATTATGTCATATTATTACCTTATTTTCTTTCTTTAAAAAAACAAAAATAAATCCCTTCAATGTTCCCGTTTCCTTTATTACAACCTTAGTATATTAATATTTTCTTTTTTAGAGTTTTACCATATGTATATAATGTATATTCCTTATTTATAATAATTTATGATATATATGTTTTATATATAGTTGTATATATATTATTGTATATATGTTATTAACTATATATAATATACTTTTTTTTCATTTCATACCATATTTATATGTATATATTATAGGCTTTAATGCCATATATGATTTGTATAATATATATAATTTTTCTACGTAATCTATAGTTTGATTGCACAAGACTATGGTTTTCAATATAATCTATAGTATATATATGATGTAAGGTTTCCTCATATAATATAGTTTTTTTATATAGTTTTAATATACATATATTCTAAGATTTATTTTTAATGTTTGCTTATGATTTGTATTTTAATGTTTGCTTAATATAGTTTCTTTATGTTGTTTTGATATGATGGTTGACATGCATATAAACTCGTCATTTATGAGACCCTTTTATTTTGTTCGATAATTAATTAGCTTTAAACTATACTCAAAGAGAGGTATTAATTAACTCCGGTATTCGCGATATGACAGTCCTAGCTTAATGGATGTCGATCGAATACTTAGGTTAGTTTTCACCGCCTCTAGGTAAGCGAAAGCATAAAAAATGGAAATAACATGCATCATCCCTTATATGCTCGCATCATGCATAAAGGTGACGTACGGGATTCGAACCCTACACTAACACGGCAGTCAGCCTTATTTGATGTCGGTTTAGTCTATGGTCCGGTGTACCGTCATCCTTTTTAATTAAATGATTAGTTAATTCCAATGCCACTATTTGATAAAGCCCATGTTATTTAAGTTATATTTTCATTTAAGAACATTCTTATTAAATTCACTTTGATTTTTTTTTAAATAATTCTTATCGATTAAAAAGGCAACAAGCAATTTGGTACCGATTTCCGGGCGTGATGGGGGTGCTAATCCTACCCCACACGTAACCAACTCCCGAACCCATTTTAAAACGAATCTCTGGTTTTGTGGTGTCTGGCCTACCTCAGTGGCCGGTGGCGACTCCAAGTTTTTACAAATTTTCCAAAACACGAATTTCCCCTTTTTATAAATAAACCCCTTTTTTCAAAAAGAAAATAGTGATAAGGCCCTATTTAGCGGTTTTCAAAAAAAACCTTATCACAGCATGGCGACTCCGCTGGGGACTAAATTTTTTTTACAAAAAAAAAGAGAGTTAAGCCAATAAAACGCTTGTTGCCTTTAATCGATAGAAAATATTTAAAATTCAAAGTGAAGCTAATGAGTTTGTTCTTTTATGAAAATAAGACTTAATTTGAACGGGCTTTGGAGATTTGTGACATTCGAATTAATTTTCTATTTAATTTCAAAGAAGTCACCGACATGTGTTGCATCATGATCATCAAGCTCTATACCCGAGCTACCCTTTTTAAGTGGGAGTGAAACGCCCATACCCAAGTGAGTATCCCTCCACGGGTCGGTAATTCACTTTCGGAATCCACGCCTTTTGACACGTGAGCAACCCTCCACGTCATTAGGTCGTGCTTTCCCTCGAGCCGAAACCAATTCGCAAGCCTGTAATGGGCCAGAATTGGGGTTCTTATTGCCTTAGTAGGTGATGAGATAGGTTCGGGTACCCTTTGCTAGAACCGAACTCATGAGTGAGAATATAGGAAGCCTACCCCATTAGAGCCATGCGGATAGCCCTAGAAATTAGAGTGTCTAGATTTTTGCGTGCTAATTGCTTGTTTCTACGCTTCTTTTTCGTTAATGCTTGAATTTCATTTCTTACCTTGGTTTATGTTTATCACGTGACTAACGCCTTTGCTTTTATTCCCCCTTTATCTTATCTTGCGTATTTCATCGTTGCATAAAGAGTACATTGAGTTGGAAATAGTCTGAAATTAAAGACTTGACTAGTGGGAAATATAGTCTGTAACAATAGTGAGGAGGACCTCGACGAAAATGTAGCCACAAAGAGAGAAACTACATGGTTGGGATCCCTAGACAAGAAAGGCTTTCAAAGACGAAAAAGACCACCTCACTTATTTGTCAGATGTCCCAGGCAAGTGATCATTACTTCGAATTTTGAAGTTCAACCTACATATGTTCCACGGTCAGCAGCTTTGATTTGACTACAACAGTTGGGAAATACCAAGCCTTGCAAGGAAATTAGCGAGAACTACACCGAACAGCAACCAAGCTTTCTGGGGCAAGATCGAAAGTTTCTCGGACACTTCTCTGCCTTGAGTCGACAATCAAGTCTCAACTTAGAATAAGGAAAAATACTTCAAGTTAGAGGGAATTTCGACCTCACCCCCGATGCGCTTTGAAGGTTAGGCTCAGTGGGACCCTCTATAAGAGCAAGTCAAGAGCACCAAATATAGACAGTGGATTAATCATAATTCGTCGCCTATACTACTTGGGAGCAGGACCGAGAGTTGGCTTACTTGTTAACAAGGATATGCGAGAACGCCCGATTCCTAGCAAAAGATCATTTCAAGAAAGAAGAAGGGATTGAGTGAGTCTTGAAGAGAATCGTCTGCCTAGACGCCAGCTCAAGAACTACATGTGTTGGGTTTCTTCCGATCATTGTAACAGACCAAGGTTCCCATTGATGAGTTGTTTAACGAGGATATTTGCCGAACTCAGTGTTGCTCTTTGCATTCATGAAATTAATGTTCAATGCACCTTTGCATTCATATACATTTTGATTGATTACTCTTAACCCTGTGTTGTATATATGACACATTGCATTCATGAAGTTAATGTTCAATGCACCTTTGCATTTCAATTATGCATTTTGTTTAATTACCTATGTTTCTGTTGTACATATGGCATGTTTATTCATTCATTTATTCGATTAAACAAATAAAATTAATCTCCATCAAGTTAATGCAGCTTTGCATTCAATCATACATTTTGATTCTGTTATACATACGACACATTCATTCATTAAACATATAAAATTAATGATTAATGCATCTTTGCATTCAATTGTACATATCTGTTTGATTACCTTTAATCACCTATCCTTGTTGTGCACACAACACATTACATGCATTCATTCTTAAAACGAATAAATGGAGGAAAGCTTTGCCAAGCCAGAGGACGATTTGAGATGTCAGATGGAACAAACTCAGAAAGAATTAAGGGGCACCATCATCAAGCCCTAATAAGATATGACGAAAGGAATACCCTAACTGTTACAGTCCGGTCTGAAAGAAGTGTTGCTTAAGAACCGGGAGACCACTCGGCCACCCCGATCTCTAAGAATCCTCTTGTTATCGGCCCCTCGTCCAGCCCACCTCAAGGGGCATCTTCTGCCCGTCAAGACGAAGCCTTTGCTCAAAGTTCAGTCTAGTATGACCTTCGGAGACATTACATCGATTCATGGAAGAAGAAGCGATGTTTGAGCATGTCTGATAGAAATGTTGGTACAACGTGCTTAAACGCGGTAAAGTTTAAGACAATGGATAATTCAAATGTCCATCGAAAATCCATTTTTACGAATGGTCGAAGGAAAATAAATCCTTTGCAAAAATCCAATTCTCATTATTGGTGAAAACTGATTGTACCCAGGGGAATGGTACAACTAGCCCGGAGCAAACGACTACCGGTAAAGGCATTTCAAATCCGTTAATCCCTGTGCATTTGGGAAAAATGCAAGTCGGTTCAAGGAAAACCGAATTGGAGATATTACATCGCTGTTGGCACAACGTGCTTAAACCCGATAAAAGTTTAAAATAATGGATAATTCAAATGTCCATCGAAAATCCATTTTTACGAATGGTCGAAGGGAAATAAATCCTTTGCAAAAATCCAATTCTCATTATTGGTGAAAACTGATTGTACCCAGGGGAATGGTACAACTAGCCTGGAGCAAACGGCTACCGGTAAAGGAAATTCAAAACCGTTGATCCCTGTGCATTTGGGAAAAATGCAAAAGAAATAAACCGAGCTGTAGATTTTTTTTCATTTTGAAAATATTTTGGTATTCATTGATTCTTTAAAACATTTCATTTATTGTTTATTATTATAAGCTTACTCTTGTTTTCCTATTACACATGTATATACTTTTTGTAAGATTAACTTTAATTCAATTTAAAAAGATTTTTTTTCGAAAAGCCGGATGTTGTGAGGATACTAAATATGAAAATCCTATGTTCTAGTTAGGCCAAGAGAAGAATGACAATGAGTGTTCAGGAATAATGGGCCACTCCCATTGAGTGAACTTTTCCTTTCGGACATTATCGTTCAAGGTCCTTGAATGAAGTGATAACCCTAAAACTTCTACCACATGAAGACCAATTTTGATATCCGTGTATGGGAGGACATTTGGCATTCCTTCAATTCCCTTCACATAGAAAGAAAATGAAAAAAAAAACATTGTTATCCCCGTTTGAGCCTTTTAAACTTTTTCTTTTGATTGAACCCAAATCAAGGATCACCCCTACACCGGGGGCAAATGAGATATAAAGCTATGGACAAGTAAATGACATTGGATTCTAATTATGATATGATAATGACGTCTTGTGAACTAAAGGGATTAAAGGAGAACAGATTTATTGGATACACTTTTAGTTTGAGCAGCCAAAAACGTCGAAAGGAAACAGCGAAAGAAAAGTTGGTTCTAAAAAAGCTATCCAAATCAAGTCAAAAGTTACCAACATAAAAGTTGAAGAAATCAAAAGCAATGGCACTAAAGTGAAAAGTGCAATTTTGAAAAGGGAGAGAATCGGACAAGAGGATTCCCTATCCAAATGAATCTCTACTTAGATGAGCCTCGAATAATTGTTCACCTTCGATCAAAAGCCTGCACTAATACAATGCGAAGGTGCAAATTGATCCAAAACTACATTCGACAAAAGGAAATGGACTCTAGGGTGAAAACCCCAACAAAGGGGCAGTATAGAGCAATTGGGAGAAACAAGAGAAGAAATAGCATTACATCCGAGCATAATCGTGAGACTTCCCGTTGGAAAAATTGATCCTTGGTTTCACCACCCTTAAACACTTGTTTGGGCCTACTTACCCTTTCTTTCGTAGCCGTAAGCCTTCGCCTACATTACAAGCCATAAAAGACCATTTGGACCATACACAGATGGATGAATTTGTCTTTAGATCACATCTCGCCTATCAGGGTTAACCTTTCTTCAAGGATTGACACACTTCTAATGCCTGATTGAGACCAGAAAAGAGGGAAGCATAGGGCATGGTGAGTTAGTGAGCTAAAGAGAGCCACTTTTAAATCGGGTAGAAACTAGGAATGGGAGTCGCTCCTCTCGGAAGCCTGATAGCCCAGAAAAGAGGTCATATGTGCATTCCTGCAATATTCGGAAAATGTCACTCGGGTCGACCTTTTTTTTCAAAGACCCAAAACTTGATTTTCTTAAATATCACTTGCCGTGATCCTTTAAAATGTATATATATACATAATGAATTTATTTTTATTATTTTCATAAGTCTCTTATATTGGAATGAACAAGCAGACTGATCATGGCTCGAGATAAAGCCATCGGTACCCCAATGGGCATCTTCGTTCGTGGGGCAACTAAGGCTTTGCACACAGGATTTCAAATCGGTGAGAGATGACATACAGCTTGAAGGTACTGAGCTAATGATTCTGATTGCGATTCAGGCTATTGGACTCAGGGAATAAGCAACACAAGTTGGGGGCAAGTTTTGTCAAGAAACGAGATTGATGAGTGGTTGTAGTCCCCAGATGGTGACCACCAGCCTTAGAGAATAAAGACAAAATTCATGCATCTTTGCATTCTCATTACCATACACATCATTGCATCATGAAATATGATCATGCATCATTGATAGTTAGACATCCATATGTTAGGAGCATGCTAACTCATACCATCATAGTACTTGTTTATTTTTGAACAAATATTTGAAGATTAATAAAGGGGTGGATCTACGGCTCTACGAGAAGAGAAATGGATCTCGAGAATCCTTTGACTGGTATCAAGGTTCTGAATCCCTGATTTTTTTTATCCTTTCTAAAGGATGTTTTTCTTAAAACTGGATTTCTCAATCCTATCCTTCCTAAAGGATGTTTTCCTCAAAACTCCGATTTCTCAATCCTATCATTTCTAAAGGATGTTTTTCTTAAAACTGGATTTCTCAATCCTATCCTTCCTAAAGGATGTTTTTCTTTAAACCCCGGATTTCTCAATCCTATCCTTTCTAAAGGATTTTTCTCTCAAAACTTCGTTTCATTCCTTTCGAAAGGATATTTTTCTCAAAAATTCAAATTCCTCTTGGTCCTTTCCAAAATGACGTTTTCCTCAAAATTTAAATTTCTCAATTATATTCCCCTTGGAATATTTTAAATAAAAATTCAGGTTTCCTGATTTTTAAATAAAAACAAAGAAAAAGAAACAGAAAAAGAAAAAGAAAAAAAAGAAAAAGAAAAGAAAAAGAAAAAAAAGAAAAGAAAAGAGAAGAAGAATAAGAAGAAATAAGAAGAGAGAAAAAGAAAAGAAGATGAGAGGAAATAAGAAGAGAGAAAAAAAATGAGAATAAGAAGAAGAAGAAAGAAGAAACGAGAGAGAGAAGAGAAGAAAAAAAAAGAAAAGAGGGAGAAAAATGAGAAAAGAAAAAAAGAACAAGAGAGAAAGAGAAAAGAAGAAGTGAGAGAGAGAGAAGAGAAAGAAAAAGAAAAAGAAAAAGAAAAGAAAAAGAAAAAAAAGAAAAAGAAAAGAGAAGAGAAGAAGAATAAGAAGAAATAAGAAGAGAGAAAAAGAAAAGAAGATGAGAGGAAATAAGAATAGAGAAAAAATGAGAATAAGAAGAAGAAGAAAGAAGAAAAGAGAGAGAGAAGAGAAGAAAAAGAAAATAAAAAGAAGAGAGAAAGAGAAAAATGAGAAAAGAAAAAAAGAACAAGAGAGAAAGAGAAAAAGAAGAAGTGAGAGAGAGAGAAGAGAAAGAAAAGAAAAAGGAAAAGGAAAAGAAAGAAGAAAAAGAAAAGCGAGGAAAGAAAAAAGAAGAAGAAGAAGAAGAAGAAGAAGGAAAAAAGAGAACCCAAGTGAAAACCTGAAAAGGCACTTTGGGGAAAGAAGAAATCAGGAACGGTAATCCATGACAGGGCTGCACAGAGGAGGCAGTATTTAGATCCGAGTGTGAGACAAACATCGGATTGGAAGATAAAATAGAAAAGCAACAAGAGAGCAGCAACCGAAGTTGTGGCACTCGTACACCGAGGCATTTCGCCGTAAAAAAGAAACAAATGTACTTCATGCGAGAAATTTCAGAATTGTCGCATCAGAATCTAAGAGCAAAAGAGCTCAAGGATTTCCGAGCAGAAGAGCTAGAAGGCCTGCTCAGTTTATTTCCTGTCAACGTTGTCCAGTTGCTATTGGAGGTTTATTCTTCGCCGCTCAGGGAGAATGAATCGGCTACGTCCTTTGCCGCTCAGGGAGGACATGCCAGTGTTGTCCAGTTGCTATTGGAGGTTTATTCTTTGCCGCTCAGGGAGAATGAATCGGCTACGTCCTTTGCCGCTCAGGGAGGACATACCAATGTTGTCCAGTTGCTATTGGAGGTTTATTCTTTACCGCTTAGGGAGAATGAATCAGCTACGTCCTTTACCGCTCAGGGAGGACATACCAACGTTGTCAAAGCTATTGAAGGTTTATTCTTTGCCGCTCAGGGAGAATGAATCAACTATGTCCTTTGCCGCTCAGGGAGGACATGCCAACGTTGTCAATGTTATTGAAGGTTTATTCTTTGCCGCTCAGGGAGAATGAATCAACTATGTCCTTTGCCGCTCAGGGAGGACATGCCAACGTTGTCAAAGCTATTGAAGGTTTATTCTTTGCCGCTCAGGGAGAATGAATCAGCTATGTCCTTTGCCGCTCAGGGAGGACATGCCAACGTTGTCAAAGTTATTGAAGGTTTATTCTTTGCCGCTCAGGGAGAATGAATCAACTATGTCCTTTGCCGCTCAGGGAGGACATGCCAACGTTGTCAAAGCTATTGAAGGTTTATTCTTTGCCGCTCAGGGATAATGAATCAGCTATGTCCTTTGCCGCTCAGGGAGGACATGCCAACGTTGTCAAAGTTATTGAAGGTTTATTCTTTGCCGCTCAGGGAGAATGAATCAGCTACGTCCTTTGCCGCTCAGGGAGGACATGTCAGCGTTGTCTAAAGCTATTGAAGGTTTATTCTTTGCCGCTCAGGGAGAATGAATCAGCCACGTCCTTTGCCGCTCAGGGAGGACATGCCAGCGTTGTCTAAGCTATTGAAGGTTCGTTCTTTGCCGCTCAGGGAGAATGAATCAGCTACGTCATTTACCACTCAGGGAGGACATGCCAACGTTGTCAAAGCTATTGAAGGTTTATTCTTTGCCGCTCAGGGAGAATGAATCAGCTATGTCCTTTGCCGCTCAGGGAGGACATGCCAACGTTGTCAAAGCTATTGAAGGTTCATTCTTTGCCGCTCAGGGGGAATGAATCAGCTATGTCCTTTGCCGCTCAGGGAGGACATACAAACATTGTCCAGTTGCTATTGAACGTTCGTTCTTTGCCGCTCAGGGAGAATGAATCAGCTACGTCCTTTGCCGCTCAGGGAGGACATGCCAACGTTGTCCAGTTGCTATTGAAGGTTTATTCTTTGCCGCTTAGGGAGAATGAATCAGCTACGTCCTTTGCCGCTCAGGGAGGACATGTCAGCGTTGTCTAAAGCTATTGAAGGTTTATTCTTTGCCGCTCAGGGAGAATGAATCAGCTACGTCCTTTACCGCTCAGGGAGGATATGCCAGCATTGTTTAAGCTATTGAAGGTTCATTCTTTGCCGCTCAGGGGGAATGAATCAGCTATGTCCTTTGCCGCTCAGGGAGGACATACAAACATTGTCCAGTTGCTATTGAACGTTCGTTCTTTGCCGCTCAGGGAGAATGAATCAGCTACGTCCTTTGCCGCTCAGGGAGGACATGCCAGCGTTGTCTAAGCTATTGAAGGTTCGTTCTTTGCCGCTCAGGGAGAATGAATCAGCTACGTCCTTTGCCGCTCAGGGAGGACATGTCAGCGTTGTCTAAAGCTATTGAAGGTTTATTCTTTGCCGCTCAGGGAGAATGAATCAGCCACGTCCTTTGCCGCTCAGGGAGGACATGCCAGCGTTGTCTAAGCTATTGAAGGTTCGTTCTTTGCCGCTCAGGGAGAATGAATCAGCTACGTCCTTTGCCGCTTAGGGAGGACATGTCAGCGTTGTCTAAAGCTATTGAAGGTTTATTCTTTGCCGCTCAGGGAGAATGAATCAGCCACGTCCTTTGCCGCTCAGGGAGGACATGCCAGCGTTGTCTAAGCTATTGAAGGGAGAATGAATTAGCTGTGTCCTTTACCGCTCAGGGATGACATGCCAACGTTATCCAATTTGCTTTCGCCGCTCCGGGAAAGTACGCTATTAGAAGATTATTCTTTGCCGCTTAGGGAGAATGAATCAACTATGTTCTTTGCCGCTCAGGGAGAACATACCAATGCTACCGACTTTGTCCCTGCCGCTTCGGAAGACCAAATGTAGTTTCAGGTGAAGAATTTCATACTCGCCGCATCCTGATCTGAGAGCAAAAGAGTTCAAGGATCCCTGGACAGAAGAGCTAGAAGGCCTGTCCAGTTTGCTTTCGCCGATCCGGGAAAGCACACTATTTGAAGTTCATTCTGTACCGCTTAGGAAGAATGAATCGACTCTGTCCTTTACCATTCAGGGAGGACGCGCCGACGCTACCCACTTTGTTTCTACCGCTTCGGAGGAGCAAATCAACCAAACAGGGAAGTTGGACAAAATTAGTGGTTATGGTCTTTGCTTTATTCTTGTTCCACAAGTATAAGCAAAGAGGGGCAACTGTAATCACTAATTTTGTCCGAGCTAACATTTTTTTTATCTTATAATAGTGGGCTTATATGGGCTATTGTCTAAGTTATTAATTATGTGCATGTGTCATTAAAATCCAAGAAAGAAAAAGCAAAAAATATTACTATTAGTATTATATCTATTATGTAAAAAAAATACTATATAATTATTACTATCTATTATATTTTTATTATTACCATTATATTTATTGCCGTTTTTTATAGCTATTGATAGTATTATATGTTATTATTATTACTATCCATTATTATAATCTATTATTAGTACTATGATTACCTTATTATTATATACTATATAATATTAGTGTTATGTTATTAATATTATTTAATATTGCCGTGTGTTGTTATTATATTAATTATTAATTATTATTATTATTAACTTTGAAAACAAAAAAATACTAATATAAATAAAAGCCCGTATTAATTAAAAAAAAAAAGAAGCCCAATGTTTATTAATTAAAGTCCATTACATAAAAAAAACTCAAAAACATATACAAGGCCTGTTTAGGCCCAAATAATTAAAACCCTAATCTGCTAAGGAAAGAAACCCTAATGAACCCTCTTTGTCTTTGCAGCTGCCTCATCTCATCCGTCAGATCTGATCTAGATCTGACGGTCCAGATTGCCCCAGGAGCAAAAAACCCTAATCTGCCATATATGTCTATGCAGCCGCCGCTCCCTCCACCATTGGATCTAGTGCGAGATCAACGGCCCAGATCGCACCAGGAGTAAAACCCTAGCGCCGCTGCACGACTGCCGTCGGATCCATATCACCATCAACGGCCGTGATTCATCCCGCGTTGTCCGGCCGACTCGAGCCCCACCACTTCGGATCCTCTCCAGCAATCATATGCAACAGCCAAAAAGAAAACAAAATGGCAGACAAAGAAATCAATTGCAACCAAACCGCACTATCCATTTTTTATGTATTTCAATAAACAAAAAAGAAAGTGTAATATCGGCTATAAAGCCGAAGCATGTAATAAGAGAAAAAGGGGGGGGGGATTTTCAGATCTGAAAAATTTCGAAGAGAGAAGATTGTAACAGAGTTTCAAGAGTAATATCAAAAAAAAATTTCAGAAGGTATATACTTTCATTTTCAGTTTCGCATCAAAAAAAAAATAATATACAAAAATAAAAAAAAATATAGTGGTTTAGGGTTAGGGTTTACCGTCGAATCTCCCCATTCGCCGTTTTGCCTCCTTTGTCGGTGACGAACCATCCGGTCCCTTTCGGAACTTCATGCGGTGGGCCGATGTAAAAAAAAAACGTTGAAGAGGGATTTTCTTTTTTTAAAAAAGATTTCGGGGTTTTGATTTCTTGATTTTACAAAAAAATTCGATTTTGGTTTTTAGATCTAAAAAAAAGAAAAACTTTTGTCTTTGTTTTGGGTTTAAAAAAAAAGAGAGAAGATTTTTAGGGTTCCGGCGCCGTCAACGGCGGCCGGAACCTGATCGGCGCCGCCGGCGGCTGCAGAGCCACGGGATGAGAGTTCTCTAGTTTTTT
Organism: Hibiscus trionum; assembly: GCA_030270665.1. Classification (NCBI taxonomy): domain Eukaryota; kingdom Viridiplantae; phylum Streptophyta; class Magnoliopsida; order Malvales; family Malvaceae; genus Hibiscus; species Hibiscus trionum. Next base: position 40,207,255 of record BSYR01000022.1, read on the forward strand.
AGGGTTTGTGAAATAAAGGGGGGGTTGATTTTTTTAGGTTGGCTTTATAGTGACTTATAAATAAAAAAGGGTATAATCCCAAATTAAATCCCTCCGCGTTATTGTAATTACACGGGAAGGGCTTCCGCGTTTTCAAACCCCTTCCGCAGTCCTCGTATGTTTTTCATCTTTTTCAATTTCACCCCTCTTTCCGTTTTAATCTATTTTTGGGTGGGATAATCACTGTTTTGATCCTTTTGGAGTTATGAGTCTTTTCAATTTAGCCCTTATTTCGCATTAAATAAATTTTCTTTAAAAGTATTATTGCACTTTAGGTCCTTTTTTTTAGTTTCTATTCTTTTTGTTCATACGTATGTAGTATGGTGTATATGGTATATATTTTATAATTATACTTTACATATATAATATTCATAGTATATATATATATATATGTTGCATGATACACGTTATATTATATATATTATACTACTCCTATATTATTATATTTCTACACTTATATTATATACATATATTTTTATTATAAAACTACATGGTAAACATATATGCATATGTATTATATTATATTTTATTCTTATCCTATGATACATATATTCCTTATTTATAATAATTTATGTATATTCCTTATTTAATTAAAATGCCTTTTCATTTTTTTTTACTCGTTAATCCTCTTAATATTACCTTATTTATTTAATGCCTTTAATATATTATGTCATATTATTACCTTATTTTCTTTCTTTAAAAAAACAAAAATAAATCCCTTCAATGTTCCCGTTTCCTTTATTACAACCTTAGTATATTAATATTTTCTTTTTTAGAGTTTTACCATATGTATATAATGTATATTCCTTATTTATAATAATTTATGATATATATGTTTTATATATAGTTGTATATATATTATTGTATATATGTTATTAACTATATATAATATACTTTTTTTTCATTTCATACCATATTTATATGTATATATTATAGGCTTTAATGCCATATATGATTTGTATAATATATATAATTTTTCTACGTAATCTATAGTTTGATTGCACAAGACTATGGTTTTCAATATAATCTATAGTATATATATGATGTAAGGTTTCCTCATATAATATAGTTTTTTTATATAGTTTTAATATACATATATTCTAAGATTTATTTTTAATGTTTGCTTATGATTTGTATTTTAATGTTTGCTTAATATAGTTTCTTTATGTTGTTTTGATATGATGGTTGACATGCATATAAACTCGTCATTTATGAGACCCTTTTATTTTGTTCGATAATTAATTAGCTTTAAACTATACTCAAAGAGAGGTATTAATTAACTCCGGTATTCGCGATATGACAGTCCTAGCTTAATGGATGTCGATCGAATACTTAGGTTAGTTTTCACCGCCTCTAGGTAAGCGAAAGCATAAAAAATGGAAATAACATGCATCATCCCTTATATGCTCGCATCATGCATAAAGGTGACGTACGGGATTCGAACCCTACACTAACACGGCAGTCAGCCTTATTTGATGTCGGTTTAGTCTATGGTCCGGTGTACCGTCATCCTTTTTAATTAAATGATTAGTTAATTCCAATGCCACTATTTGATAAAGCCCATGTTATTTAAGTTATATTTTCATTTAAGAACATTCTTATTAAATTCACTTTGATTTTTTTTTTAAATAATTCTTATCGATTAAAAAGGCAACAAGCAATTTGGTACCGATTTCCGGGCGTGATGGGGGTGCTAATCCTACCCCACACGTAACCAACTCCCGAACCCATTTTAAAACGAATCTCTGGTTTTGTGGTGTCTGGCCTACCTCAGTGGCCGGTGGCGACTCCAAGTTTTTACAAATTTTCCAAAACACGAATTTCCCCTTTTTATAAATAAACCCCTTTTTTCAAAAAGAAAATAGTGATAAGGCCCTATTTAGCGGTTTTCAAAAAAAACCTTATCACAGGTCTACCGAGTTGGAGAGTATGTTGTAGTAAGAAGAGAAAGTGTGGAGGAGCATGTGTTAGTGACTCTTCATGTCTAATAAATTTCGGGGACGAAATTTCCTTAAGTGGGGGAGAGTTGTAACACCCGGGTTTAAGGGTCGGGTGAAAATAATATTTTAGTATTGTCTCGGGTTTCGATTCTAATATTTTATTTAATAAAGTAATGGTTTGGGCCTCGGGTTTTAAGATTTGGACCAATTTTAAATTGAGCCCAAAAGCCATGGATGGCACTATTGTGGTTTCCTTTTTTCTTTAAGGGCATTTTGGTCATTGAACATTAAATTTTAAACTATTATAAAATAAGGATGAATCATCATCTTCTTCCCCTCTATTCTATTTGTTTCCAACGTGAAGAACATCTCTCCCTCTTCAAATACTATTTCATCTCCTTTTTCCTTCGTTTTGGCTCAGTTTTGAAAGGTAATTACGTTTTTGACTTGCTCTCAACTTCATCTCTTCAAAAGTACAAGTAGTTTTCATTTTCATCCATGTTTTAGAATTTGGATTTTTGGGAGATTTGAATAAAAATGGTAGTTTTATGGTGTTTAACTTAAGATTTTGACTTGATATTGTTAGATATGATGTTTATGAACCAAAAGGACCAACATATATAATTTTTGAGGTGTTTTATAAAATTTCCGAATTTGTGTTTTGGAGGGTTTTTAGGAGGGTTTTTAGTTGAGTTTTGGGTGTGGTTTGTGTTAGAAATTGAGGGTTGATGTTAGGGTATTGGTTGGGGGTCGTTTTGGAAGCATTTGGAAGTGTTAAATGTGTTGGAATCATCGGTTTTGGACTGTGCTAAAGGGCTGCTCGGGAATGGCTTTTTGGTGGTTGTTCTTGGTTTGAAAAACAAGTGGTTGATGTTTGAATTTCATTCCGGGTTTGCTACGTTGTGTTGTGGACTGATTTGAGGTTAATTTACTTGTGTTGAGATGATTAGGAGCAAGGAATTGCGTTGGTAAAGTCTCGGGATCGATATCGGAAGTCATGGAGGCTTGAGTCGGCTTTGCTTGATTTGCTTAAGGAAGTGAGGTGAGTGGTTAATGTTTTTGAAATGATTTTAAGTGGTTGGTTCGAGCATGTGGACTAGGTTGAGATTGGTAGACTCACCTAGAGTTAGGATTAGGGTGGTAGCCTAATCCTAAGCTTTAGTTAGAGACATTGGATGATCTATTTAATTGATGTTATGCCTCATGATGATTTGTGTTATGATGATTATGTATAATGTGTTATACATGTTGTTGAGGCATGGTTTGATGCATTGCTATGCATGTGGTTTGGATTGTAAGTTGTGTATGATGATGTTGAGTTTAATATGATGTAAGATGCCATATTATTACTCTTGAACATGACATTATGATAATATGTTGTTGAGATATTTGATGTTGAGCTTAATATGATGTAAGATGCCATATTATGACTCTTGAATATCAAAGGTTGTGGAATTTGATTAATTGGCACTAGTATGCTTGGGTACAATGATCGATCATTAGGATGAGTGTGCACACAAATTGAGTCAAAACGTACGCGGCCTTGGTGGCGTTAAGGCACCAAGGAGGAGTACGGTGATGTAATATTCCACCGGAAATTTATATATATTCTACGTGATGATGAGTGAAATCACATCCGTAGGGCATGTGGCGATGAGTGGAATCCCGTCCATGCAAGACCGGTGATGAGTGGAATCCCACCGAGGTAATGTTGTTGTTGGAAATGCGTTCCATCATGTTATCCGCGTATTCGAGTCATAGTTAGGTGCCAATAAGAGAAAGTATGTTTATGCCAATATGAGATTATACATATATGCATATATGATATGAAATGTGAATTATGTATCATTGTATGTTGAACATGGCATGAGTTTGGTAAGATGTTCATACATCATCTATATTTATGGCTCATGTGGATTGATGGTAATATCATGTATTCCATCATAGTAGTTGCTCGAGCTTGGACCCTGTATTGTCGAAGGTTTGTTTTATGAGCTTACCCTCACTAAGCTTTTATGCTTACGCTCTCTTTTGTTCGACAATGCAGATAAATAGCTGGTGGGTGGCAAGGGAAAGGAAAGGTCTTCAAGTGTTGCTTTTGGTGAGCTTAATGTATGATTTATAAATTGAAAGATTGTAATAGTAAAGCAATGGGATAGGTGTTGTTGTTTTTGATGCTTTGATGTGTGTTGATTTGGTTTGGCACTTAGATGCCTTGTTTGATTTGTAAATATCACTTATGATGCAAGCCTTGATGAATGCTTGAGTGATGTATGCCTGGTAGATGTTTATGCTTGAGTGATGTATGTCTGGTAGATGTTTAAATTGCTTTTCATGTGTGTTGGTCATATGCCTTGTGAGAATGCCTAAGAGTACGGATGTTGAAGCATGAGACCTTATGTGCTTGTTTGCCTTCTTTTGATCGAATGTATGATTTTCCTTAGTTGACTAAGGTATGCTCATGTTGAGTATCATGTATGAAAGGTTTTTAATGTATATTTTACCATGTATGTATGATGGTTCATATTCATGCTTTGAGTACGTTGGAGTACGTTTAATTTAGGACGTATGCCTCTAGACTTGGGTGGTTGGTGTTGTGTGCTTTTAGCGTTTTTAAGCTCTTATGTATGGTTGTTTATGAGCATGAGGTATTTTTTACCATAGGAAGTCATTAGAATTAAGCAATATATGCTCCCCTGCATCTAGGTTTCGAAACTAGGGGTAAAGTTTCGAAACCTTTGCAAATTTTTGAATTCCAGAGGTCACTGCCAGCCAAAGTTTCGAAACCTTTGGGCAAGGTTTCGAAACTATGGTCAAAGGTTTCGAAACCTTCCCAAGGTTTCGAAACTTTTGGTGAAAATTTGGTTCCAGGGGCTACTGCCAGCCAAAGTTTCGAAACCTTTGGGGAAGGTTTCGAAACCTTCAATAAAAAAATGCCCTGTTTGACCCTTGTAGGCCTTTTTGAAGAGTAAAATACATAGGTATTAATATGCCTTTAGTCAAGATTAAAATTGGGATGTTTGAATGTGGTTTGGGGTTTGAATGTTTGTCTCGTGAGATATGTTCCGCTGTTTGATCACTTAGAATTTATTACTCGATTATGACAAGATTAAAATAAAATAAAAAATAGGGTTGCTAACCGAGGGGGAACCTTAAAGGGTTTCGCTTCGGTTTTCCCCGTGTGACTCACTCGGACCGGTCATCCGGCTAGACCGGGACGAGGGGGTTACAATGCATGTCTGTGTATGCATACTTAATGAAAGGTAGTTTTGATACACTTGATTCAATGCTGACAAAGGCCAAAGGTATGCTCTAGGCACAAAAAGGGCTCTCGCTCGAGCAAAATAAGCCACATTTGTACATACATATATGCATGTGTGTGTGCATACACCATGAAAAGTAGTTTTGATACAGTTGCTAGATTCAATGCTGTCAAAGGCAATAGGCATGCTCTAGGCACAAAAAACGGCTCACTCGAGCAAAATAAGGCACATCTATATATACATATATGCATGTCTGTGTATGCATACTTAATGAAAGGTAGTTTTGATACACTTGATTCAATGCTGACAAAGGCCAAAGGTATGCTCTAGGCACAAAAACGGCTCTCGCTCGAGCAAAATAAGCCACATTTGTACATACATATATGTATGTGTGTGTGCATACACCATGAAAAGTAGTTTTGATACAGTTGCTAGATTCAATGCTGTCAAAGGCAATAGGCATGCTCTAGGCACAAAAAACGGCTCACTCGAGCAAAATAAGGCACATCTATATATACATATATGCATGTGTGTATGCATACTTTATGAAATGTAGTTTTGATACACTTGATTCAATGCTGACAAAGGCCAAAGGTATGCTCTAGGCACAAAAACGGCTCTCGCTCGAGCAAAATAAGCCACATTTGTACATACATATATGCATGTGTGTGTGCATACACCATGAAAAGTAGTTTTGATACAGTTGCTAGATTCAATGCTGTCAAAGGCAATAGGCATGCTCTAGGCACAAAAAACGGCTCACTCGAGCAAAATAAGGCACATCTATATATACATATATGCATGTGTGTATGCATACTTTATGAAATGTAGTTTTGATACACTTGATTCAATGCTGACAAAGGCCAAAGGTATGCTCTAGGCACAAAAACGGCTCTCGCTCGAGCAAAATAAGCCACATTTGTACATACATATATGCATGTGTGTGTGCATACACCATGAAAAGTAGTTTTGATACAGTTGCTAGATTCAATGCTGTCAAAGGCAATAGGCATGCTCTAGGCACAAAAACGGCTCACTCGAGCAAAATAAGGCACATCTATATATACATATATGCATGTGTGTATGCATACTTTATGAAAGGTAGTTTTGATACACTTGATTCAATGCTGACAAAGGCAAAAGGTATGCTCTAGGCACAAAAACGGCTCTGGCTCGAGCAAAATAAGCCACATTTGTACATACACATATGCATGTGTGTGTGCATACACCATGAAAAGTAGTTTTGAAACAGTTGCTAGATTCAATGTGTCCAAGCAGGGATGGAGCTAGGATTTGGGGTTGGTGGAGCAAAACGTAAATTTTAAGAGATGGGGGGGGACGAAGGCAAAAATATTTGGTGTCTCGGCGGGTGGGGCAAGAGCCCCTCCCACGCTTATCATGGGTCCGTCCCTAAATGTCTTCTTCATTGTGCCAAAACACCCTAAATGTCTGGTATTGCTCCAATTAATAAAATAACTGCTAATTGTAGTTGCATGACTACCGTTTGAATGTATAAAAAATGCGGTGTAATTGATACATTTCATTCTCAACATTAAGCTCCAACAAGCTTTTTTGCCATTCTACTTATTTACACACTGAAGGCGATAATTTGAGCGAAGATGTTCCGGAAACATTTGAGAACACGTGAGTACCTGCAATGTAGATTTTGAGTTGTACATTGTTTTTCACTGGGTTATTCTTTGGGCGATTTAACTTCGAATATGTTCTAAACAGGGGAGCACTGATAGCGTCTGTTCCAAGTTACGAGGAGCCGTATATCAAAGTTCCTAAAGTATTGAACAAGGAGTGACACAACTGAAGCTTTCAACATAGGAGAGCATATGTCTCTGTAAGTGTTCTATTTTTATAAGCAGAACTGTTGAAATGGTTGATCTTGGTAAAGGTAATTTTGATGGCATGTTTCGGCTTTTTCGAGCTCTTCTGAATCTTGCATGCCATAGTTACACTGTTTGGCTACACACTTGAGCTTTGTCTAGTTGAAACTTTGCAATAAGATTAGGCAACCACGTCATTATTCAGGCAAAAGATTTGGTCGGAAACTTGCATATAGAGAGAACCTTAACTCCCTTTGACATTTCTGCTTCATATCTAGTAATCATCACTCTTCTTCTACAATCCAGCATTCCTTTTGTAGAAGAAACTTGGGGTTTTTGAAAGCACTCATATGGGTGTTCAAAAGCACCCATTTCGTGGCTAGGGGTGAGTATCCGATCGAGTCGAGTGAAAAAAAAGCTTAAGTTAGTCGAGTTGACGAGTCCTATTCTATAACTCAAACTTTATTTTTGAGATTTTTCCAAGTTGAGTTAAGTTGATGAAATTCGAGTCGAATTGTCAAGTTTCTATTCAAATTTAATTGTAATGTTTATAATGTTATGATACTAATTGATTCCAATTCAAACGGCTTTCTATAACCGTTCCAATATATATATATATATATCTTCGTATTTTTTCATGCCTGATATAGATATATCAGACAGAGTGGAAAGACTCGACTCGTATTTGAAATCAATACATTAATTATTAAAATTTTGAGTTATCCGAATCTCATTTTATAATTCAAACTTTATCTGATTTTGAGTCGAATCAAATTTATAAAATTACGTTAGGGCAGCAATGATTATAATTTTTTTTTGGATCAGATACAATTTTATCAATTTATAAACGTTAGGTTCTTTTTGGACAATAATATAAATTTTATCAAACCAAAGGAGTGATTTACAATATAGATGTAACGACAACAATTTAGCACATGCATCTGCTACCCGATTACCTTCACGACAACAATTTAGCACATACACAACTTATCTTTAAACTTTGAAATCTAAATACCAACTATAAAACCGGCCTTAAGTTTTAATTGGTTTTACACTAATTCATGATCATTAGATGAGTGAAATGGATGGATAAGATTGAATACTCTTCTCTTTTTTCTCCTTAAAAAAATTTTATTTTCTTTTTTTTAATCTCATCCATTCATTTTATTCATCCAATGACCATGAATTAGTGTACACTACCGCAAAACCAAACACACACAACAATCTGATCCGATGAAATTTTTAGATAGATAATTTAGCGATCCGTATCTATTATCGAATATAATAAGATTCATATATATATATATATATATATATATATATATAAAATCGAATTTCAGATAATCAGATATCCAATCTAAATGTGAAATAACTATCTATATCTAATCCAAAATTATCAAATATCTGTTTCGAATTATCTGAAAAAAAAAAACAAATATCCGACAAATATTTTTTACACCCCTAGGCCCTAATATGCATTCTAAGTGGAGTAGTGGACCAAAGATTGGGCATTCATAACAGGGGCAGTTCTTTCGACAACTAAGGGAGAATAATAATATATCAAAGGCCCCATCTCAATGAATAATTGGCCTACATTTTCTGCATCCAACAAAACATGACCCCCCTATTGGCCTATTCCCATCAACCAAAATCCAAACCAATGGATTCTAGTTTTCTTGATGTCAGTACTTTAAAATGCCTAAATAAATTCAATAGTGATAGTTTTTCTTTATAACTATCGGTATTCGATTCATTGATTATTAATTTATGTTGAGTGTTGTAAAGATTCATTATTAAAATGACCCTTTCAATGCACGAATTAACTTGCCTCAGTGGTTAAGGGAACGGTTGCTGTTTTTAGAGGTCACGGGTTCGAGCAGCAGCAACTGCTGCAGGGTGATTGAGCATGTATTGTCAAATAGTTAATAGTATATTTAGAACAAATACTACTTGTAATCACCTTACCTCTCAGAAAAAATGACATAAAAATTGCAAACTAAATAGGATAAGGTCAAGTTTTAATAATAAAATAAGGTAGGAACTTTGAACTAAAAGCTTTCAAACAACTTGCTTTGAAAATTAAAAGAGACATATAGTAAATCTTTTCCATGAGTTGATTTGGATGGGAGTAATTTGGGTTTTGATATTTTCGAATCATTTTAAATTCAAATTAACTTTAAGTACTAAATATTTTGAATTCGGATCAATTTAGGTTCAAATCATTCAAGCTTAGCAGTTAATTTTTTTTCAACCAGATCATTTCAGATTCAATTGTTCGTGCTATGTGGATTGAACCGAATTCAAAAATTATTTTATCAAAACTTTAATGTGTACCAATCAAATAAATAATCCGATCTTTGAACGTGTCTAGGGGAGAAGGATAGAGAATTTATTCAATTGGCCCATTTTCCTTATCCCTAGTTGCCAAAAAAAAAACAAAAAAAAAACAAATCAATTAATAGTAAAAAGTTGAAAAAGACTTCCCTTCGCCCACAGTTTTTAACCCGAAACTAGGGATGGACGTTCGGTCGAGTCTAGTCGAATCGAGTCAAAAAATTTCGAGTTATTCGAGTTTACAAGTTATATTTTATGATTCAAATTTTATTTGAAATTTTCGAATCGAGTCAAGTTGAATCCTGTTGTGTTTTTTATTTTCTGTACAAATTTAATTATAATTATTTTTAATGTTATAATACATATTGATTATAATTTTAACGACTTTCTATATTCATATATGATATACATATATATTTCTTCATATTTTTAACATGTGATATACATAACAGATTAGGCAGAATTGACTCGAACTTAACAATTGATCAACTAATTACTAAAAATTTCGAGTTATTCGAATTTCTATTTTATAACCCAAACTTTATTTAAAAAAATTTCGAATCAATTTTTTTTGCATTGATTTGAAATAAATAATTTAATTTTTTCGAATCGATTTTGTACACTCATACCCAAAACAAACAACTTACTCGATCGATAAACTGCCAAAACGAGTACCAAAAGACTTCCTCTTTTGGTTTTATATGTTTGCAATTTGAGGGGTCATGTGGGGGAGGGGAATCGCATAAAAACGTTACGATTGAGATTTTTTTGGATCATATCAACTTTGAGTTTAATTTATTTAGATTCGAATTATTATTTAGATTATTTCATGTTCAAGTCATTTTGAATTTAGACCTTTGTTTATTCATTTAAATTTTGTACTAATTAAAATAAATAAATTGTTTTTGTAATTAAATCAGATTGCATAGAATTTAAATTTTAATTAATCAAGATAAAATCTGACATGGCTAATTGTTGGTAACGGTAACAGAGGAAGTGAGGAACAAACCTACCCAGGGTTGTAAATGAACCAATCTTAAACGAATAAAGTTTTCTTTGAGTTCGTTTTATTTTTTAATGTGTTCGTGTTTTATTCACGTCCGTTTAATTTTTTAATATAATATTCGTGTTTGTTTATTTTTTTTGAAGGTGTCCGTGTTAATTTGTTTAGCATTCACGAACATATCGTTTATATGTTTATGAACATGTTTATGTAATGTTTGTGAAGATGTTCGTGTAAAGAGAAGAGGAATTGGGTTAACGAGCTTATAAACAAGTAAAGAAACGAGATTATTCACGGACATAAAAGAACCGAACACACATTTGTTCGTGTTAGTTTGTTTATTAAACAAACATAAAAATTTTGTTTATACTTATTTATATAACTTAATAACCGAATATAAAATAATGTTATATAAATAGTTCGTCGAACGCTCGATTCATTTACATCTATGCCCAAACTTTGTAATGAAATGATAGTCTAAATAATGGAAAATTTGGCATTATCTATTGCTCCAAATAGAAGGGTTTGAATAAAAACAAGTGGGTACTAAAGTAAATATTTTTTACCCCATGACTTTGATCAGTAGGATAAAGAGATAAGTTTTTAAAGCACAGTTAAAAGGGTTCGAATTTTAATATTATGAATGAAAAAAATTAAATGAAACGCTTATATAATTAGTACTAGATTTGCATCAATCGATAATAGATTAGATATTAATAATTATAAAAATTATTATATTTATTAAATAATCTTTTTAAGGTTTAAGATTAAAGCAAATTGAACTACTTTTAATCCTAATCCAAAGCCAATCATTATTTTGTAAAGAAAAGGGTTCATGTATGTAGTGGGAAATTTGCAATAAATAATTTTATCATGAAATTATAGGATTCTTATTTTATACGCATTCTTTGAATCAAAAGATTTGTCAAAATAAATATTCAAAGTATTTTTGTTAAAATGTGTATTATATATATAGAAATTCCTAACAATTATCATGTGACATTAATTAAAAAATATTTTAAATACTTAGTTTAATAAAAAATATACTTTATGCTTTTTTTAATGAAAAATACTTTAAGTACCTATTTGACAAAAAAATATATTCTATATATTTAATTTAACCAATAATATATTTTAAATATTTATTTTAACAAAAATACTTTAAATATTTAAATGAAAAAGTTAGTATAAATACTTATTTGTAATATAAGCGTATGGTAGTAAACTTTTGTACTGCTGCACGAACAAAACGACAAAAAGATGTTCAGATACACGGAGATTCTCGTCTGAGTATCACATGCAAGAAAAGCCCTTGTGGATAATCTTGAATTATTTTTAGAAAATATTGGAAAAGGAACAGTAAAAGCAAAGGTCACGAAATTCTCGAGTGGGATGCCACGTGTTCGCACCAAGTGGATTAGGTGTCAGTTGCAGAACTAAATCTTCATAGCCTCCAGCTCATTGTGACATCTATCACGTGTACCCATCTCTTTGACCGTAGTGACTCACGTGCCGTCGTACGGATTTCTTGTAGATGGGAGATTTTTTTCCACTATTCGTACGGTTCATCTGTTCCTCCTTAACGAAAATTTATTGTATGAATATGTTTGATCACATTATTTATGATCCTAATTAATAAAAATAATTTATTTTATTTTTTATATTATTAATTTTCATGTAAACATTAGAAATTATTTATTTAAAAATATTATTTTTAAGCTATTTAATATTATTATATGATAATCTATGCCCATTAATCATAACAAATTCAACTAAGACCACTTGCACTTGCAAAGGAGGATAGTAACCAGGGCAGTGGAGTCATGTCCCCAATTTTAAAATTTTAATATAATTTGATAAAATTCCTTCAAAATCTTTAAATATTCTTATTATATTTTTTTGAATGTTTTTAATTAATTACATCAACAAATTTTTTAAAAAGTTGTCGTTAAATTTTATTTTTTAAAATTTTATTAGACCCATTTTTTTAAAAAAAATAATTAAATTTTTTGAAACTTTTAATTTAAACGTACAAATATTTTAAAAGTTTAAGTAGACCTCCTCAAACTTCGTTACAAGAATTCACCCTGTACACTTGATAAGTTCATTTGAAAGTTAATTTTCAATGTATTAATATCATGTAAAGAAAAACAATGGAGTGTATAATTTTTTAAAGAAACCACTAGTTTTATTAAAAAAAGAAATGTATAAAATTACAATGAGTGTTTACAGCTATAATTATGAACTAAACATATGATTTGGACATTATCCTATAACCCTTGACACAAGAAACTAGCGTTTTAAGATCATATATGGAAAAAGCTTAAAAACCCAAACTAAAAGACTCAAAAAAATATAGATACAAACATATTTGACTGCATCGGTAAACGGACCACAAAATGGAATCAAACTATTGAAAGACCACCGAGAATTGCAAATCAGAGTCGAGCGTTGTGAGAAAACTACCTACGAACGCAAACCGTATATCCAAATCCAACTCGAGAGTTAAAAAGCAGGAAAGACCAGTCATATAACAAATAAACACAATCTTAACCAGTTGAGGCGTCGCTAAATTCAACTCTAAAACAAACAAACAAACATACCGAAAATATGTTAGAAGACAAAGGACAACGTACTATAAACATAGAGAAAAAAGTGACATAAAAATAATATTATTCTTAAAAAAATTTTAAAAAAATAATAAAAAATATAAAAACAATAACAATTAAAAATATCGGCGGTGGAAGATCAACACTTAAATTAATATTTCCGTGGGGTATAACAAAGAAATAAAAACAAGCGTGGAGAGAAATGAGATGATTTCTCAACCTTTACAAACAACTTTAGATATGAGACTCGGTTAGCTACTAATAATGTAAAACGCTATGCTAACAATGTTTTGTTAAAATTATATTATATCATGAAAAAAAAACTTTGATATACAATTTGTGTAAACTTTAGTTTATATAAATTTGTTAATTTTAGGATTTATGATTTAAGATTTAGAGATTTAGGTTGCATTGTTTAGAATTTAGGATTTAAAGTTAGAGCCTAAGATTTAGGTTTTAGATGTAGAAATCTATATTTTAAATTTTTAAGAAGAGTTGTGTAATATTTTTTTTACACTATTATCAAAGAAATACAGTACATGTTTTTTTACACTAGATACTCTACGACTATTTTAAGTAGGTTTAAATGTCAAATAAGTGTCCAAATTATACATTTTGTTTCAGATAGGTATTTAAAGTATTTTTCGAGCTAAGTATGTGCTTAACATTTTCAGCGTTACTGTTTTAGGTGCTTGGCCGTTAACGGCGGTTTAAAAATTTTCTTTTACCTAGGAATGGAAAAATTACCTGACCCCGACCCGGTCGAGTTTTTCTTCTTAAATTTCGGGGCTCGGGGCTGGTTCAGGTATGAGGTGAAAATTTCCCGCCCCGCCCGATATATTTTTTTATTGTATTTATAAAAATGCCACTATATATAAACACTTTTATGAGTTTCAAGTTATTTTTTTAGTTTGTGTTTATCCTAAATTTTTGTTAGATATTGTTCGAGTTTTAACATATTTAATTTTGAAGGTCAATGGTTCGAGTTTATTCTCTTAAATATGTATTTTTTTCATGTGAGTAATTTAATTAGGTTTATTTATTTTTATATAGTTTTAAAGTCCTTGAAATTTATATATTTTTTTTGAATGTGATGATGGTTCGATTGGATCTAACATTTATTGTCGACTAAATTTAATATATATTTCTTTAAATTTTCAGGTCGGTCGGGTCAGGGTCGGGTTTAGGAGTTTGTGTGTCGAGTCGGGACGAAGAGGGTAAATTAATATTTAATTTTAGGGCGGGGTCGAGTTTAGGAGTTTTTAGATCGAGGCGGCCAAAAACCCGCCCCGTTGCCATCCCTACTTTTATCAAACGAAACATGACACGTGGATCTGGTTTTGATTTCTTTTTTCTTTTCTATTTATTTTAACTTATTTTTAAAAAATTCCTATATTTATCAAAATTCACAAAATATCTCAAAATCTTAAAATCTCCAAATGTGGTCACTTTCGTTGCCATTTATCACGCTGTCGGCGACAAAATGAAGCCTCCTTCTTTTGCCGCAAGACTCGTACGTCGTTCGTTGGCCAATTGGCCGCCATTTACCACCGATTATTTTCTTTTTTTTGTGAGTTTAACTTTATTTCGATAATAGATATGTCGTCCGTTGACTATCGACGACGAAAAAATAAGAAAAATGATCGTGGGTCCGTTGACGGCATAAAATTTAGAATGGGAGGGGTCGACCCGACTGAATTTTAATGTTTGATTCAATAACTCAACCATGATCAACGAAAGACAAACTACGGGTTAAATGAGAAACAGTTTATAATGAAGAGCACCGCCCCTCAGAATTTAGAATATACAAGTCCAAACTCCAAAGTATGATGATCGGAAAATCATCGACCCGATCAATCCCCACCGTCGAAATCCCCGCATGGGACCCACCAAACGATCCGGCGGATAATTTCCCGTCCGTCGGCTACAACTTCAATGCACCGTGCAGTCCTTGTCCCGTCGAATACCTGGCGGCGCTCCACCGTTACCTCCCGTCGAACGATCTCGAACCCGACGTCCTTAGCGACGACTCCGACGTACCAGTCGTCGATGCATTCTCCTGCGACCATTTCCGCATGTACGAGTTCAAGGTGAGGAGGTGCTCACGTGCCAGGTCACATGACTGGACCGACTGTCCGTACGCTCATCCGGGCGAGAAGGCATGGAGGAGAGATCCGAGGAAGTTCCATTACACCGGACTCGCTTGCCCCGATTTCCGCAGGGGGGACTGTAAGAAAGGCGATTCGTGTGAGTTCGCTCACGGCGTTTTCGAGTGTTGGCTCCACCCAACTCGTTACCGAACTCAGCCGTGCAAGGACGGAACCAGTTGTAAACGACGGGTTTGCTTTTTCGCTCACACGCCGGAGCAACTTCGGGTCTTGCCACAGCAGAGTCCGAGAGGAAATGGATCCGGTTCGAGGTCAGGTGAAGTGGATTACTTAGGCTCGCCGATACGGTACCGTTTGGACTACGCTTCTTCGCCGACTTCCATTTTGGCTTCACCTCCATTTTCTCCACCTTCCGAGTCGCCGCCTATGTCGCCGAGTGAACTCACTTCGTCCGTAAGTGAACTCACTTCTTCCGTACGTAATCTACAGCTTGGTAAGGCGAAAATGGGCACTGCATGTTCTCGGGGCATTCCTTTCGGGTCTTGTTTCGTATCTCCGAGAAGCTCCATGCTCCGACCCGGGTCTCCTTCCACTCCAACTCGTGCAGCGAATCGGCCTGGACTCAATAATGCGTTCGAGGAGGAGCCTGCAATGGAGAGAGTGGAATCTGGGAGGGACTTGAGGGCAAGGATGTACGCTAAACTGAGTAAGGAAAATTCTCTTGACTCACTTGATCCTACCGAGTCGGGTCCTGATGTTGGCTGGGTATCGGAGCTGGTTGGATATTGATAATGTTTTCCGATTTGTATAATTTGCGTGGTAAATAGAAAAGTTTATTTTTAATGGGATTTATGTATAATTATATATATATATTTCCATTGAATTTGATATTATGAAATTTTAGAAATGATTGGTTTAAATTTATTTTTGATAACATATTATCATTGGATTTACTTTTAATAGTTTTAAGATAATTTTAGTGAAATATATGTTTAAACTTTTTTTAATACTTTGATTACACATATACCTTTCAGATAAATCTGTTTATACATGAATCTCTTGTGATTAACTTAATTTTTTTCGGTAGAACTACACGTTAGATTAAACATTTAATTTATTGAAATACATGAAACGATCATTAAATCGCTTAAATCGTTATAAAATGATCTCCATATTTATTAAAATTTAATATTATTTTATAACATGTAGTGACCATGGATTACTGGATGAGAGAAACTATCGCTCCTCTTTTTCTTTTTGATGTAATAGTATTTTAATCAAATAAAATATTTGTCATTCTCAATTTTTAAATTTAAAGTACTATTGTTGTTTTTTCTGATGTTTGATTCTAATTTTTTTTTATAAGTAAATTTTAATTCTAGACTCATTAAGGAGCATCTTTTTTTTATCCTAATATTTTTTCTCTCTCATGTCTCAATAAGATTATAATTAAAGTTAAATTAAGTAATAAAAAATGTTCTTAAAATATTCTGTAACTCTCGGACCTTTGCTGACTAAAATAATATTTATTTAATTTAATGACTATTTGTGTATAAAATAGGAAATGAATTTGATGGGGCAACCAATATGTGGAGGCATAGATAAGGGAAATTTATGTAGTGATTAGATTGATGACGTGGACCCTTGTGAACTGATAAACTCAGTCCTTCAAGAATTTATTAGATGAATTTAATTGATTACGCTATTTATGGTTTATCTAACAATATTTTTTTATTTTAGTGTAAATTTTAAGCAATTATTTACGACTCTTAATAACATATAAAAAAGAACCGAAGATTTAAGTTTAAAAAAAATTATATAAAAATTATTATTAGATAAGACCATAAATAACGTGATGAGACCCAAGTATGTTTAGATAATTAATTAAACTAATAAATAAAATTTTGATGTGAGAGTTTAATCGGAGAGATTTGGTCAAGATGAAGCACTAATCTTGTTTTGTGGGGTCATTGATAAAATCTAGGGCATTGTTCCTAATTTTTCTCTCCAAATATTCTTCTATTATTGTTACGATTAAAGAAGCCGACAGACAACGTGGACGACAATTCCAAGATTTGGTTGGTTCTCTCGTTTTTGTTTTTATAAATTAAAAATTATAAACGTCATTCGTAGTCTAGTTTTCTCCCTTCATAATGTTAAAATTTAAATTTATAACTTTGTTTAAAGGGTTAAATACCTCATACCACTAAATCAACTTATTGTTAGTAATGTTGTCTTTTATTTTTAATTTCATCAATTTAGTCATTGTATTTTATAATTGCATCAATCTTGCCATTTGCTCGTCGTTGACTAATAGAGGCGTTAAATTACAAATACTCACTATTTGTCTTCACATCGACTATTATCATCAACTGTCTTTCCATGTCGACGATGACATACTAGTTTAATGACATGATAGTAAAAATGAAGGGTTCCAGATTTAATTAATTATTTTAATTTACAATTTTTTTAAAAATCACGTTAATTGTACTGTTAAGTTATCAAAACTAATCATCATCTTATTGAATATTAATTTATTAAAGGAAATATCACACGAACATGTTAGTTTGTATGGTGTTAATTATATAACGGCATAGTGCGGTAGTGCCCAACATGTCAAAGTGTCACTAGTGATATTGACTTTGATAGACATCGACGACTAAAGAATAATATTAATGTAATTTTAGAATTTGAGGGCTAAATTAATCGAATTAAAAATGAAGGATAATATAGTTAATTTTAAAAGACTACAAAGATTAAATTAATAGAATTAAAAATTATTAGCAAATTCTGTTTACGAAGAAAACAATATGATGCACATTCTGTTTTGGAATGGTTAGCGTTATGCCACGCTTAGATAATGGTGTAAAGAAATCCAAATGCAATTGAATTTGACGACATAATTGTGTGTAAAATTGTTAGAGTTTTCTGGTGAAGAAGGCATTTTATCTCCTATTATTTTTCGAAGGTAGTTTTGTTATCTGAGCTCTTTACAGTGAGCACTCCGAGTTTTAAGCCATGATATTAAATTTTATAAACGTTGACGAAGATATTATCGGAAGAGATGATATTTTCTATTTATAATTCCATGCCATTGAGATTCTCATTTTTTTTTTCTTGGCTATGATTTTAATATTACCTGTTTGTTAGGGTATGTATTTTACCGTCTCTTCTTATCTATTCAATAAAATCAGTATTTTGTTCAACATAAAAAACATGACAACAAACAAAATTGATATAGTAATAATTTTAACCCTTACTTTTTATAATTTAATTTGACATTAAATATCTTCTTTAACCTTCATCTTAATCTACAAAACCATTTTGTACGA
Organism: Hibiscus trionum; assembly: GCA_030270665.1. NCBI lineage: Eukaryota > Viridiplantae > Streptophyta > Magnoliopsida > Malvales > Malvaceae > Hibiscus > Hibiscus trionum. Next base: position 40,225,718 of record BSYR01000022.1, read on the forward strand.
CTCTCGTCCCTCCAAATGAATAGTCTTTAATGGTTTTTTTTAATTAAGTCGATAAAAATTATATTTTAAAACAAATATTAAAATTTAAATTCATACAAGATAAAACAATATAAACATCATCAATTTCTCAACCAATTAATAAATATCATTTTCGACCGTTTTTATTCTAATAAAAATGGCAAAATCTCAAAGTTGCAATTTAAAGGACAAGAAGCCCTCATGGAGGGACCAAAATGTTTCCTTTTCCGTGGACTAGTGACCACTCACCTTATTTAACACTGCCTCAACTTTCATGGTACTATGTTTCTCAATCACATCATAAATTATCCATTAAACGGTCCATTTTATTTCCCACAAAAATTAATTATAATACCATATAATAAATGTTCCACATGAAATCTTAATTATCGGAAGAAATAGATTTCTGGATATGAACTATGGGATGAGATTTTCTTGGATTTCCCTTCGATTTGAAGGCATTGGTCCACATGTCTTCTCCCATAGCAAAATGGGTCCACGTTGGATCGATATGTCTTTTTACACGTTTCATGTTTTATACGCTATATAAGTTTGAATCTGTAGCCATATTTGACAATTAACAGATAACTGATAACGAATTATGACAAAATGACCCTAATATTTTTGTTGGATTCCCCCCCCCCAAAAAAAAAAAATCACCATAGATTGAGAAATAAACAAGCATGAACCATATTTTGGGAGAAAAAAATTCAGGAACACTAGTTGGGTAAAAACTCCACGAATTACACTAGTTGATTGATTTAACTAACGAATTGCATTAGTTGATTGTATAAAAATGTTTAAATTTAACTGATAGCTCATAATTGTTTGATTATTTGAACAAGCAAAATGACATATAAGAACATGATTATATTCAATATTTTTTGAATAATTTATTAGTTGCTAATATTTTATATCTATTAATATTAGTTAGATTATAAAAATTAATTTTTTAATATAACAACTAAGCATATATGAAGGATGTATATATTATTTTTTATATTTGTGAAATTATCTTTTTAATATAATTTTAATAATTATTAAATTTAGATGTACATATTAATTGTGTATTTATGAAATTATATTTTTAATTTTATTATTTATTCAAATTTATGTTATTTAAATAATTTTTTATAATTTTCAAGTACAAAAATTTCTTTATATTTTTTATCCAAACCTTTAACTCAACAACTTCTAAAAGGAATTTTTTTAATTGAAAGGTTTTGACTCAACCTGCTATTACAATCATTTACTTACAACATCTAAATTAGCGTATTTGACTGACCAAATCTCTAAAAATAGTTCAATCTTCTAAGAATATTGTGTTCAAGATTCGAACATAAATATTTAGATATAATTGAACAATAATAAATATTCTCAATGCAAATATTGAGATTTGGACCAACACAAAGTTAGAAATCATGAATATTTTTAACATTTCGACCAATAAAAAAATCTCGAGATTCGAACATAAATTTTGACATAGAGAAAAATATGCTATATGTCATATTTAGTTTGATAATTCATAAAAAAAATATTTATGAAACAAGATACGATTATATGTTTAAAATTTATAAAAAAAATCATTGTTTATGTTTCATGTCTTTTTACTGTATATATTTGAAATTTGTGGTTGTATCTTTTGAGAATATCATCTAGTAAGTTCGAACATGAATTTTGATATAGCAAAAGATATGAGCTCTGTTTGATAAATAACGATTTGAGTCAAAAATTAGAAGTTTGAGTTAATATTAAAAATTTGAACGGTCAAATCCGTTAATTTAAATATTTGGTTTCATTTTGAAAAGCTCTTAATAGGTGTTTTTTGAAATTATAGGTTTTGACATAAGAGTTATAAAGACCATTTTACCCTTAACAATAAATCTCCAAATGACCTAAATTTAACGTTTTTTATTTTAATTCTTTACCCTTACGTATTTACATTGTGACATTTGTAAATTAATACTTTTTAAAATCGAAAATTCTCAAATATGGAATTTACTTTGGAATTTAAATTTTTTTTGAAATCGAAAATTCTCAAATACAATTTTCATCATTTAACGGTGCTTGTGAAATTATTATTTTTTTATTGAAAGTGCCCCAAATAATAATCTAATACAGTATAGAACAATTGTTTTGTATAATGTCAATGGGAAGAAAAGTTTTCCACAATAAGTGATAGAATCATGATTAAAAAATATATACACATCACCATTTTAATTCCGCCGTGAAATTTTTTTCTACCTCCAGTACATATAAATAATATTCCTTTAATATTTACCAAAAAATAAAAAAAAGACCCAAACTATTTATTATCCAAACTATTTAAAGATGACCCAAATAAACCCAATTTAAAAGCCCAATTTTACAGTTATCATGGCGAAGTAGGGTAGGCAGGGGTTTCGGCCCCTTGGTTAAATAGTATAATTTTTCAATTCTAAATCTTTAAAAATATTAATAATTCAATTTAATCCCTTTTACTCCTTCATTTTTTGTTTGCGCATATTCAAAAATGATCTCTTTGACCATTGAAGTTTTGAGTTACAAAATTACCATTAAACTTATTAAACTGTTACAAAATGGTCACTACACATATAAAATAGCGATAAATTCTGATGAGTTCAAGGATCATTTATAACAGTTTGATAATTTTTAATGATAATTTTGTAATAGTCTGAAAAATTTCAGTGGCCGTTTTCTAACCTTTTAATAATTACAATGATCATTTTCTAATTTCCGAAACTTCAGTTGCCTGAAAAATTATTTTTCTTTAGTTTTAGTGACCATTTGTATAATTTACCCAAATAATGTGTTCATTTAGGTTTCCACTTTAGTCCCTGTTTCACGAAGTTGAAAATTTTAAAGCAATGTGTAAAATAAAACCAATGGACACCGTAAGTGTGTTTGGTATTGAAAAAAAAAAATAAAAGAATGAATTTCTTTAATAAAACAAGGAAAAACTTGTTCAGGTAAGTTTACCGGAGAGAAAATGAAAAAAACATGTACGATTTAATGTCGATGGTAGATTTAGTACGATGAAATATTAAATTTTTTAATAACATTTAAGGTTGAATTATGATATTAGAGTTTTTGATAAAAATTATGATATTAGAGTAAAATAAATTATTATAGAAGGGTCGTTCATAATAGTCATTAACTCATGCAAATTAGTCAAATAATAAATGAAATACTTGTAATTATATTAACTAAATGAATCTGCTAGTCAAATTAACTAATGTTATTTAATTTTTTCGGTTTAAATATTTTTAAGTCCCTTATTATTAATTTAAATACTAACTAAATCCTTATCACTTTTAAAATTGAACAAAATAAATCCCAACTCTATAATTTTATTATCATTTATATTTATCCCCCAAGTTTCATGCCGACTCCTCCTTATAGATACATATGAAAATGTTGTTTCATGTTTCAACTCTTCATAGTCAGAAACATGATGGCCCGGCTGCTCTTAGTCATATGAATAAATGAATCATGCATTAGTCACATCGTAATAGTTCTGTTTGGCATTTAGTGAATAGCTGATAGCGAATAACATATTACATTAACTGATAACAAATAACAGATTACATTAGCTGATTTGACAAGCGGATTGTATTAGCTGATGGTATAAAAATATTTGGTAAAATTAACTGATAGCTAATAGATTATTTAAACAAGTAAAATGACATATAAGGACATGATTATATTCAATACTTGTTTGAATAGTTTATTAGTTATCAATATTTTGTATCTAATTAATATTAATTAGATCCATAAAATTATTTTTAAAATAACTTTTCTAAACATATTTGAATGATTTATATATTAATTTATTATTTATATAATTATTTTAATATAATATAATTAATTAATAAATTTAAATACACATATAAATATGTGATAATAAAAAGAAAAAAAGTAAATACTATTAGCTTATAAATAGGGTGAAAAAATATTTAATTTAGGTTATTTTGGGATTTTTGTTAACTGGTAAAGGTAAAAGAGTCTTTACAACTCTAATATCAAACCTCTAATCTAAAAAATCTCATATTATAAGCTTTTTCAAAATTAGCGGTTTTCACCTCAATCCACTCTTTTAATCCGCTGTTCACCAAACAACAATATTAGCGGATTTGACTAGTCAAATATCTAATTATGCCTCGAACCTCTAATTTTTGCCCAAATCTCTCTTTACCAAACAATGCCAATATATTTTTATAGTATTCTAGTTAAATTAGTCAAATAATAATAATAACAATAATAATAATAATAATAGCTATTATAAAGTTTGCCACACCTACTATTTTCTGCTATAAAAAGTTCCTATAAAACCCTCACCACTAGTTGGGAATATACCCCTCTTTTTTTCTCAGAGGAGATAAAATGGAGAAGTAGTAAAAGTAAAAAAGCTGACTGGGTCCATTTCATATGCACTGAAATTACCTTGCATTATAATTATAAACATTATGGTAAAAAGTCTCTCCTTTTACTATTCGGTTGCAATCAAAGATGAATTATGGTAAAATTCCCACAAGCTGATCCATTTTTTCCTAAACATTTCCTAAATTACACAAACTTTCTAATTAAATTAATCCTTTGAGGAGGGTAAGAACTTAACGTCTTAAATTAATTCAGTTAGGCTCCGTTTAACAACGAGTGTCACCACTCGTTGAGGGCCAAACTTTCGATTGCAGAAAAGTTGAAAAATTTAGTTGTGGCGGAACTCCCGTTTGGGTGTTAAATCCGTTAAAAAACGTGGACAAATGCATATTCAGCCTGCACAAGATACCTGTTCAGTATTGCTTCTTCGTTTGGTGCTCCAACGCATGTTGGAGAAATATTGCTGAACGAGCTCTTAGTCTAGTAAGATGAAGTGTTGTGCTTTTTAAATAATATTTAGGGTTCAAATTTTAACATTATGAATAAATTTAGCTGGGTTGGAAGAATGTTTTCATAATTTATCTATATAGTATTCAATTTAAATTAATCGACTAATAAATCAAATCTCATAATTATATTAAAAAATTAAATATTTGATCGACAAATTAGAGTACGATATATTACATAAAATCGAGTTTAGATAGAGAAATAAAGCAGTGCAGAAAAAAGGATCACTTAATGAATCAGATATCAAACAGTCAACATAAGTGAACGTTGACTGGGCCCTACTACCTTAACAGACAAGAAAGATGTAAGGAAGAAGGCCAAAAGCAAAGTAATAAAAAATTATCAAAGGTGGAATTGTAATTTTGGTCCCTATACTTTAATTTGATAGTACCCAGTCCATTATTTTTAGGCTTTATATAAAATCAACCTTTTTAGTTGTACCCAAAAATCAAGTGAGCCCTCGCTTTTAATCATATATCAAATGACCCCTTATATAAAAAAATTATGATCAAATGACCTTTATTTGAAAAATCTTTAAGGGGTGTTTTCCGTGTCTAAGACAGTTTCAAGGGTTTAGTTTGTCATGATTTTTAAACTAAGAGCAAATTTGATCCATGGTCGAATGCGATAACTCACTTAATATTTTGATACAAATAAAGTATCAAACGGGTTATAAAAACCTCAACGAAGAAAAAAAAAACATGTCAACATGATGAATCAAATGAGTTATAAAAACTCTTGCGAGATGACACGTTAAGTCCCTTAAGCAATGTTAGGGGTTTGAATTCTGATGTTGTGAATAGAGAAATTTGAGTTGGGAAGGTCACCCTCATATTAAATAGGGATGGACATTTTACCCGGATCCGACGGGTTCTGACCCGACCCGGCCTGACCGGGTCGGATCGAGTTTTTGCTGAAGGTATACTCGGGTCAGGTCGGGTTCGGTTGGAAAATATCCGACCTTGGACTAATAATGTAATTTCCCCCTAAATTTTTTAGGGATATTTATAATAATACCCCTCTTTATATATATATATATTATAATTAAGTCCTTAAAATTAAATTTTTATTTATAATTTAGTCCTTAAAATTATATTTTTTACAAGTAAGTCCCTTAAAATTATTTATTTACAATTAGGTCGCTAAAATTTATTTATTTTATATAGGTCGGGTCGGATTTTTTTAAAGAATATTGTCGGGTCATGTGCGAGTTTAGGGTATTTATTTTCGGGTCAGGTGCGGGTGGGCCAAAAACACGACCCTACCCGACCAGTGCCCATCCCTAATATTAGACTTCTACAAAATTTAATCCGAATTAATCGACCAGTGAGTCGGATACAGATGATTAAACAAAAAAAAAGTTACAAAAACTAAATTCCGAAATCGAGCATAGTACAAGGATCATAACCAAATTTGACCATAAAAGAAAAGATAGACCCCTACAAAGTCAAGTTGTTTGCCCTTAGAAAAAAAGAAGCCACCAACATTATAAACCCCATTTTTTCACCACAAGAGTGCCCACTGTTTCTCTTTTGCTCAGAAAAGTCTTTCCCCCTCAGTGTTCTCTGAGTGTTAACACTATTGTGTCTGTCATTTGTTTTAGGTGACAGGCATGGGGAGAGCTCCATGCTGTGACAAAGCAAACGTGAAGAGAGGCCCTTGGTCTCCTGAAGAAGACGCCACCCTCAAAAACTATGTTCAGAACCATGGCACCGGCGGTAACTGGATCGCTTTGCCCCTCAAAGCCGGTACCAAAAAACTAGGGTTTCACAGAATTCTGACTGGTTTTGTCTCTTTGTTGTTCATGTCTGCTCTGCCGTCTGCGTATTATTGTTTCGGTGTTTTGTATAGGTCTAAAGAGATGCGGCAAGAGTTGCCGGTTGCGGTGGCTTAATTACCTCAGACCAGACATCAAACATGGAGGTTTTACCGAGGAGGAAGACAACATTATCTTCACTCTCTATAGTCAAATGGGAAGCAGGCAAGTTGCTTTTGTTTAATTTTGTATTCTACTTTATAATAACATAATATAATGGCGAATTATATATATATATATTTTAAAAAAAACCAAACTTGTGATTGTTTTAAGGTGGTCTGTCATAGCATCTCAACTCCCCGGAAGAACCGACAACGACGTGAAGAACTATTGGAACACCAAGTTGAAGAAGAAGATACTCGCCGGGAAATTATCGAGCTTTAGTTCCAACAACAATGGCGGTCTTATCAACGCTGTTCAAAAACCAGAGGCTGCTGCCGTTTCGTTGCCTTATTATTCAACCCCTCTGCCGATTCCACCTGATGTTGGCTACGGATTCTCTGTCAGTAGTACCCCACTGCCGATTCTGTCACCCTCGTGTCCGAATCTGGACAACAACATCGTCGTTGTCTCATCCCAACAAGGATCCGCCGTGTCGGATTCTGCCGGTAATGGATATGTGGAGGATACGGGCGGTATTCTGGTCGACGATCATCATCAACAACAGCAGTTCAGCTTCGAGTTCCCTTACGAATTCATCAATGGCGGAATCGGTGGTCCGAGTTTAGTTGATTTTTCTCACGCAGACATTGAACGTGGGATCGTTTGAACAGCAACAATCTGGTTTCGAGTTCCCCTTGTGATTCAGACATTAGGGTTTATGTAGATAAACAAAATGGTTTTATATGTCGGATTCAAGTCAAGTAAGTGTAGCTTTAAATTAATCTCTGATGTTGATGTTTTATTGCTATCAGTCTTTAAATATGTCTGGTTCTCTGAATGCAGCCCTTGAACTTTCAAACTTTGAACCCCATTTACCATTATATATGTATAAATATATATTCGATTGAGTCTTAATTCAGTTGACAGTTGACACATCTAAAAAGGTTGTGGATTCTAATGTGTTTAAGCATGATTATTTTCGATTTAAGGGTTTTAAGAACTTATAAAATAGTTTATGTATAATCTTAGAATGAAACAAATCGAGTTAGAAAAGTCGTCATAATACTAGACTTGTGCAGTACTCGATTCTGATTAATAAAAAAGAAGGTTACATAGGAGTATATTATACAGAGTTAATTTTGCTTTGTTGATTAGGGAACAAAACATTTTTTGTTCTCAACCAACCACCTTTTGGATTGGTTCATGAATTTGTATTAAAATTCTTTTATGACCACATGTTGCATTCGTGTTACACTCATGGGGAGGGTAGTTTTGTAATTAAACATCAATGGTAGTGAATAAAAATAATTATATATAAGCAAATTGGTATTTAATATATTAATACTGAAATTGTAAAACCTCACAAACATATATAAAAAGAATATTACATTTGATGTTTTTTTTACTATATTGTAAGAAGTGCATGTCATTCGTTAAGTTCCAATTCTGAACTCTAAACATTAGTATCTATCAAATAGGTTTATATGTTTTAATATGGAATTCTAGCAATTAACGAGATACATTTTGAAATTGTCGACTCCAAGCATCAAATGTATAACTTTTAACAAATATGGTACCGAATTTGTTAAATAAAATACAATAATCACATTCATAATAACAAAAATCTACTGTCCCTTTTTAGTGTCTATTTTTATACTCAAACAATAAAAAATAAACCTTATATTCTAATTCTAATTTTTAAATCTTAAATTCTAAACCCTAAACTCTAAAAACTAAATCCTAAATTCTAACCTTAAACATTATTTTTAGGTAGATAAAGGCACTAAAATGGTAGAAGATTTTTATTTCGTTTATAAAATGGTGATTATTCCGAACATAAATTCTCTGGCTCTTTTGGTGCCCATATATGCTCCAAAGCTAAAAAAATTAGGATCATGATTTAGAGTTTATGTTGTATTTTTAGAGTTTAGGGTCTAGAATTTAGGATTTAAAAAGTTAGGGTTAGGGCTTGAAATTTATTAATTTTGCTTTGGTCATATATAGGAGTACCAAAAATGGACAATTTTTTTTTGTTTGATTATTCCATGCACTGACAGTGACTTTTTTCACAAACGAACATATAATACTGTCACGTGTTCTATTTATAGAACTTACTCCTAACCCCTAATCTCTAAACTTTAAATCATAAATCTAGACTTTAAATCTTAAACCTTAAATTTAACACATGACAACATTAAAAATTTATATGTGAAAAAATCCATCGCTGGTGCATGAAATAATTTTACTCATGAAAAATAACAAAAGTCGGATATCAAGTAGTATATATATATACCCTAAAACATAAACACTAGATTATAAATATAAACCCTAAAATTCAATACCCTAAAACATAAACATATGGTCTCTAAACTTTAAACTCTAAAATAAACATGTTTGTATAAACTATTTTTTTCTTTTTGAATATGCTGGTGTGATGCAAGGGTAGCATCTGGTCAACTTTCTTAGTCTTTTCAAAGACGGCACACACAACATACATTACTGTTGCTCAAACTCGGGTCTCAATGGATGATGAACATCTAACTTTACCAGCAGGACACGAGGGGATGAGCTTGTATAAACTAAAATTTATGTGTAGGAGAAAGGAAAGGGGTGGGCATGGGTTGTGAGGGGGGTGATTCCATCATCATGTCTGTTTGTTTCTTGCCGTTCGAGTGGTCACGAAAGTTGCATGGATGGCCTGTTCAAACCTCATCATGCATTTGCTGTAAACGTGTTCTCTTCTTACAGTAACCATAAAATCTCTTTCTCTCCCCAAAACATGTTCCATTACAGTTTTTGGCAATCTCACCTTGCCCTACTTGTCAGGATTCTTTCTTGTTTTTTTCTTTCCTTTCTGTACTCTATAGTCTATACGTATTTGAATACAGTACGCACGTATAAATCTTCTTCTTCTTTGAATATTCAACATAGTTTTTACCATTTTAAAAACCTCTTTAGTCTGCCAGATTTTACTCCAAGGCTAGCAGTAAATTGTTGAATGAAGACCCGGAAAATAATGGGTTCTTTTTACCATGAATCTCACCGAGTGAAGAAAAGAAAGGGTCAAATTTTGGTTTTAGTCCCTTCACTATGTTGAAATTTAGATTTAAGCTCTATATTTTAATATCATGTGATTTAGTCCCTATGCTTTTATAATGTTATTAGCAGTTCAAATTGATAACATCGTTATCCGTTGTAGTTAAAGTGATCAAATAATACTAAAGAAAAATCGATGCCATTACTTAATAGAAATATCAAACGGTACTATCAATTTGGTCCTAATAATAACATTATAAAAGTAGAGAGGTCGAATTATGGCAAATTAAGGTATATTTTTAGAACTTAGGATTTATGGTTTATGATTTAAAATTTAGGATTACGGCTTATAATTTAATTTTTTAGTATTGAGACATAAAAAGAGACACCGAAAGAGAAAGGATTTTTGTCCATCATTTAATGAAGAATATTTAACAGATTTTATAATATCAATTCAATGCAAAAAATTTCAGTTTACCTAAACCCTACATTTTTTTACACAACAAACATTTATTTTTCTACCAACATTTCCAAAAATAAACAACCTTTCTCTTAAAGCAAACATATACATATTATATAAAAAAAATGTGACATGAGAACCTTGCAGTAAAGGGTTTTAATTTGGGGATATTCCCTATTGAATTCAATTCATCTTTGTCACCGTCCAAAACCGATTTTGAAACTCGAACTTTAAACTCTAAATTTATCTGAGTTGATTCATACACTCATCATCAAAGAAATGTTTAGACATCTCTCGATTTCCTTAAACACGAATAATTGTTAAGTGTTAACAGATAAGACTCGAACTTTAAACTTTAAACTCTAAATTCGACCTCGACCTCGACCCTGTTGTATAAAATTTATAGCTACAAACGACTGCAAACCCTGTTAACCTATCTTTGCCTGAATAAGGAAGTGCCGAGAAAGGATATTCAAAATTCAAAGTTTGGGCAGACATTTTGTTCCCTCTAATGTTTGCACATTGCAGTTTCAGACAATTCCCATCATAATGTCGTTTTAACTACATCTTGGTGTCATTACATGTAAATGAATATTCCTTCTTACAAAAGCATTTAACAAAGACAAGCATATCGGCACCATTGGATAGGCCACCATTGCTTCCCTTTCTGGCTTCGGGACACACATAATTTAATTTAATCCTTAATTAGTTTATTATTTAATCAGTGTTTATAAAATATAAAATAAAAGTTAAACCCTATTTTTCATGAAATCATAACATACAGACAAAGGTTTGGGTTTTTTAACACACAAAATATGTTAACCTAATTGCATGGATGGACCGAGAGGGGGCGGCAGTCTCTCCCTTGAAAATTTGAAATTAGCGGATATAAATTAGAGGTTGAGAACCCTCTTTCTCGAATATAAATTCTACCATTCTAACTCCGTTGAGATTTAGGCTGTGTTTGGTAATTAGCGGATAGATGATAGCGGATTATATTAGCTGATAGCTGATACCTGATTGCATTAGCTGATTTGACTAGCGGATTGTATTAGCTGATTGTATAAAATTGTTTGGTAAAATTAACCGATAGCTGTTAGCTGTTTGATTATTTGAACAAGCAAAATGACATATAAGGACACAATTATATTCTATACTTATTTAAATAGTTTATTAGTTATCAATATTTTGTATATATTAATATTTATTAAATTATAAAAATTAATTTAACATTATTAAGCATATTTGAAGGATCTATATATTAATTTATTATTTATATAATTATTTTTAATACAATTTAATTAACTATTAAATTTCAATACAGATATGAATGTGTGAGAATAAAAAGAAAAAAGAGAGATTAGTTTACAAATGTCACAATTTAAATACGTGAGGTTGAAGAATTAAAATAGAAATTGTTAAATTTAGGTTATTTGGAGATTTTTGGTAATTGTTAAGGGTAAAAGGGTCTCTATAACTCTTATATCAAAACCTCTAATTTCAAAAAGCTCATATTAGCAGCTTTTTTAAAATTAGAGGTTTCACCTCAATCTGCTATTTACCAAACATCCAAATTAGCGTATTTGACCGGTCAAACTTCTAATTTTAGCTCAAACCTCTTTTTACCAAACATGGTCTTATTAAAAAGTTTACATAACCAGAAGTGTCTCGAGTACCTAAATACATGGATGTACCGAGAGGGGACGGCGGTCACTCCCCTAAAAATTTGAAATTCCTATTTAATTTACAAATTGTCTATTTATTTCTTATTAAAAATCTATTTTCGGCCCCTAATATAAAATTATGTGCATGTCTCTGCCTAAATGAGTTGTCCGAAAAGGAAAATCTATTCGAAACTAAAAAGTTTGTGTTGAGGGTTTGAACTCATATCTTATGCCTTTGCCCCCACTTAGTATCTTTCTAAGGTTAGAATAATATTGAATTATATGACACAATTATTATGTTAATTTAGTCATTGTTGGTCCAATTCCAAGTCATTGAAACGGGTAAACCTTTCAAAAACACATCAACAACAAATTATTCCTTTAAACAAGCAAATAATTAAACGAGTATTTTTCTTGTTGTTTAAGGTATCTACGGGAGCAAACCCGAAGATTAATCTTTTGTGTTTTATTAATTTGTATATAGGTGAATGCTTATCACAAATTTTAAAGTTTTTCATACCCATGATAAATTAACGAGTAACTTTTTTATACATAATTTGTGTAAACGAAACTTTACACAACCCTTCTTATTTGGATCTTAAAATTAAGAATCTTGAACTTAAAACCCTGAACCATAAATTATGAACTCTAAACCATAAAATATAAACTCATAAACTCTAAATTCTAAAATAAACAAAATTATATAAACTAAAGTTTATACAGTATATCAAATATTTTTTTATAAATAAAACAATATTTATATTTCTAGATTTAATTTTCACTACTTGATAAGAGAATCTTGAATGCTTGACCATTTAAAAAATCATGGTTTATTTAAGCTCAAATTCTCCATCAAATTGCCATGCATGTTTTTCAAACTCAGTTAATTATAATTTAAGACTTCCATTCTTTTTTAAATTTCTTAAGCCAACGGCTGGGATTGGATGTCAAATAGCCAATAAAATTATTTTTCTTTTCAATTTGTTTTTTAAATTCTTCCATCAAATTTTCATGCATGTTTATCAAACTCAGTTAATTATTATTAGATCCGTGTTTCTTTAAACTTAAATTCGTCCCAATTAATATAATCGTTGCAGAAGATGCTCCATTTGTAAATTTGTAATACATTAAGTGTATTAATATTATAATCAACGAGGTTGGTCTAAGTGATAAGCAGCTTGGTATCGCTTAAGTAGATTTCGAGTTCGAAACTTTGTATATGTAAAAAATCTCTATTGGGAGACTCACCTACCAACAAGGATGGACGCAGGACTTTAGGTTAGGGGGGCGAACTTATGAATTTTTAGAGGGGGCGAACTTATAAAAATTTAGGGGGCGAAAATAGATTTTCAATAAAAAAAAATTAAAAATTTTCTAAGTCGTATAGAAACTTCAAAGTTTAAGAGGGCGACCGCCCCCATCAGCCCCCTTAGTCCATCTTTGCTCACTAAATCATATGTACAATGCGGGTCAAACTAAATTAGCCCTCAGGAACAATTGCATTTGGGTTACAAATTATGACATCAAAGTCGGCCTTTTATTTTCCCTGGCAATTGGGTCATCATTTGAGAGGCTTGGAAAACAGATTGCATCCAACTTGTGTTATTGGGTTAATTAAATAAAAATAATTAAACATTTGAATACATCGTACATGTCATAAGCCCATCGACAACATAAAATTAGGGAAAACTACCCAAATAGTACCTCAACTATTGTCGAAATATCGTTTTAGTATTTTAACTATTTTTTTGATAAAATGGTACCTAACGTTACATTTCATTTTGGTACCCACCGTTAGAAAACTAATTGTGTGCTGACTAGGAGAGAGAAAATAACATATGGTAGACTGTCACGTCATTTTCTCTCTCTTAGTCAACATGCCACGTCGACTAAAATCATAAAAAAAGCACACGTGGCATGCTGATTATGAGAGAAAAAATGATGTGGCAGGCTGCCACATGTGATTTCTCTCTCTCCTAGTCAACATGCTGTTAATTTTAACGGCGGGGTACCATTTTGAAAACGAAACATAACGTTGGGTATCATTTTGCCAAAACAAATAGCGGAGATACTGAAATGATATTTTGACAATAGCTGGAATACTATTTGAGTAATTTTCCCTAAAAATTATAAAGATAATAGATGAATAGAACCGAGTACGACTGGTTGTGGTGGGGTTTTAAGAGATTGTTCTAGCACTATTTTTAGGTCCGTTTAGAGTTTTAGATTGATTTGAGGCTGAGCTAAGGGCAACTGATCAAGCATTAGCTCTAGTGGTCAATTCGGAGTGGGTGTCGTCGTTAAATTTGGTTATTGAGCTGGACTCTAGCGTTGTTGTGTCGTGGTGTGTTAATTACTTGAATCATTTATGGAACCACATTTTTCAACGTACTGATGCGGCTTGTCGGCGCTTCCAGCACGCGTGCTTTTACCATATTTATCGAGAGGTTAATTTTGGCAGATGCTTTGGCGAAGGCAGGTGTCAATTATACATCTTGGTTACAAGTCCTCTGAAGATTGATCTTTTTTTGTGCCACGTTTGTCGATACAATCAGATTATTTGTATCTATATTTTGTTTGAGTTGTTTGATTGAGTTTTTAAACTTTTCATTATATAGTCTTTTTATGATCTTAAGTAGCTATTTTCTTGTGTCAATAGTTATAAGAAAATGTTTAAATTATATGTTTAACTTACGATTATAAGCCCTCGTTGTATTTTTGAATATTTTTTTTAAATATAATTAGCTGCTTCTATAAAAATAAAAATAAAAATAAAACGATTGATAATCTTTTAAATCCGTTTGTGAACTTAATTTTTTTTATATCTTTATATTGAATTAAGTTACAAATTAAGAAACGAATTATATCATTAGGGAAAAACATGTTAAACGTGTGATAATTTATTTTTTTAAATTGAAACGTGTGATAATTTTTTAAAATCTGTCAGTAAGCTTTTTTTTTTATATTGAGTTAAGTTACAAATTAGGAAATGAATCGTACCATAAAACATCTAAAAATGTGTGATAATTTTAAAAATTTATTGGCGAACTTAAAAATAACTATATTTTTTTAATTCAATGAGTGACTTTAACGGAAAGGAGAATAATGTTTATCTTAGTCTTAGAAAACTCAGGGTTTAAGCACATATGTGTGTAATGTATATATGCATTGTTGATAGTTGATACTACTATGTAATTATACCAGTATATTAAAAAATATAACTCTATTTTTATTTCTTTGTACCAAATTAAGTTACGAATTAGGAAAGGGATTATACCATTTGAAAAGGGTTAGATTTTCATACACAAGTTGTGCAAAAAAATATTACATAAAATGTAAAACCTAAATTTTTAAACCTAAAACTCTAAAATCTATATCCTAAACTCCAACCATAAACCATAAATTATAAACCATACAACCTAAACCCATAAACTAACACCCTAACTTAAAATTGACAAACTTACGTCTACACAACTTTCTGTATCAAAATTGTTTTCTTTGAAAAAGTGTAAAAGATCGGTAACTTTTTTAAATCCGATATAGAACTCAAAAATAATATTTTATCTTTTTATCAATTATAAATTACGAAAGTAATTATTATCATTAAAAAAATATATGTAAAAATCAACATGGCTAGTTCAAGTGGTAAGTAGTTTGGTATCGCTTAAGTAAATTTTAAGTTTGAGATTTTGTGTATATAAAAAATTTCCGCTAAAAAATTTATTTATTAAAATTAAATGTATGACACGTATCGATTTAGAACTTAAAAATTCATTTTTTAACTTCTTTATATCGAATTAAGTTACAAATCAGAAAACGAATTAAATGAAATTCTACGTTAGGTTTAGGGTAAACTACACTGGCAGTCACCCAATTATCGTTTTATTCCTATTTTAATCACCGAACTATTTTTTTTGGCAAAAACGTCACTAACGTTTACTTTTGCTCCTAATTTGGTCACCCTCCGTTAAATAATTAACGGATCTGCTGAGTTGAAATTACTAACGGCTATATTTCAAATTTTTCACTTTATTTTTTTCCATGTTAGCACACACACACGTGACTTTTACCTGGATTAACCATGGGATTTGGAGATGATGATCTTAAACAGACCTCTGAACTCTAGTCCCATTGAATAGCTTGGTGAAATGTCCATTCGGACGGATTCAACGTGGTTTCCCCATCAGCGGCAACAAGATCATAAGGCGAGTCGTCGGAGAATTCAGTCGGCATGGATTTCCAGTGCAGAGATGGATTCCACTCCGCTTCTTTCAGTACTTTTAGTATCTCCTCCACCACTATTTTGCTCCCCTCAGCTGATAGATGAACTCCATCTCTGTTGAAAAGAAGATATTCGATAATTCGGTTTCGAGATAAATTTTGAAAGAAACAATCCAACTCCCACAACAGTATAATTACAGTTTGAAACATCTAAGTTTCAGAACTACACAACACAAGTGGATGCTGATTCACTAATAAAGCCAATGAACTTCGAAAATGTGATTGCATCAGGAAAAAAAAGATAGACTGAATTGTAGACAGGAAAACTTACGTGAAGCAATCGGTTTCCCAATTATCTCTTCGTTGAAATGCAGTGAAAAGATCAAACACCTCAATATCCAATTCCTGGCAGAGCTTTATACAAGCTTCAGAATACGTCTGGCACAACTCATTTGTTCGAACAAGGTGGCTAAAATATTCACTGATTTACCCAAGGGACGACTTAGATTGACGATTTGCAATAAGATATAAGGTGGGAAAATTGGCATAGAAAACATGTGTTACATTACCTTGTGTTTTTATTTACTCTTTCTTCATCAACAGGAGGACAAGTAAGAAATATGAGGCGCGTTGAATCCGAAAGGCTCTGGTTTCAGGAAAAAAAAATAAAACGAGCATTGCATGTTACTATCAGACAGTGAAATAAGTTAACGCTGCCACTAACAAAGACAAGCAAACAAAGGAAAAACTGAAATTTTGAAGCACTTGAAAGTTGAAACCATTTTCTCCTTGGCCGTTGCTGATTCGAACATAATCGAAAGCTCTAAATTCAGTGTTAACTTGATCATGCTTACAAGCTACAAGCTTTCAGGTCATATATTGAAAGTATTGTTTTTTCACTCAGTTTGCTCTTAAATTCAACCTCAAGTGAGAGATATGTTGAGAATTGAGAAAATACCTTGAGATGAACTGCTATTTTCCTCATGTTGTCGATATATTCGGAAAGTGGAACATGAGGGCCAAGGTCGGATGGATGAGGCCCCATCGAATCGTTACCGCCGAAATAAGTTATTATCAATGAAGGCTGATTAGATTCATCCTGTAACATACAAAAGAACAGAACAGAACTACGGTGTTAAATTCGAATCACTTCGAAAAGATAACACCTTACAAATCTAATACCTACATTATGATCAATAACAATACACAGACCCTGATGGCTGCTACCTTAGTTTACTGCTTTCAAAAACTCAAAATACAGATTAAAGGAATCAAAACTTGAATACCTTTGGGAAAACACGATCAAGCACCTCTAGGGCGCGCCGTGAATTCCACCCATAATATCCTCGTAAATTTGCAGAATTCCACCCATAATATATTACTTTAATAATATTAGAAAGGTAAAAGTCACGTGTGTGTGTGCTGACATGGAAAAAAATAAAGTGAAAAATTTGAAATATAGCCGTTAGTAATTCCAACTCAGCAGATCCGTTAATTATTTAACGGAGGGTGACCAAATTAGGAGCAAAAGTAAACGTTAGTGACGTTTTTGCCAAAAGAAATAATTCGATGATTAAAATAGGAATAAAACGATAGTTGGGTGACTGCCAGTGTAGTTTATCCTTAGGTTTATGTAGATAGAATCTTAAAGATCACATTTTTTCGTATCTTTTACAACAACGCTGTTTAAACTCTAATAAATGAGAAATTCTACAGAAAAAATAGTTAAAAACAACAAGAAAAAAAAATATGGATAAGAACGGTTGTGGCCAACCAATTGCAGAAAGAGTAAAACAATATTGAAAAGTGCTTCTAGTTCCATCCAAAACTGCCCCTAAATCTCTACGTTTGAGTTGCAAAATCACAAATGATCCGATCTGGGTTTTTCAGACTTGTTGCAAAGTTTGTTTAATCCGAGTCAAGGTTGCATTTTGAAGTATGGGTATCTTCCAATTTAGGTTTTTGATTCTAGGGTTTAGGTGTTGAATTCATTTTTCTTTTCTTTTCAAAAAAAGAACTTTGGGTTTGTTGAATTTTGAGTTTTTAGTGGTGGGTTTTAGTTTTGGTGGTGAAATTCACATGATATCTGTATGAATTTTATGCACAGGTGATTATAATTTTGGTTGAATTTTGATTTAGAAAGTGAAAAGAATGGGGAGAGGGAAAGATGATGAGAAAATAATGGAGCCTATGTTCCCTAGGCTTCATGTTAATGATACAGAGAAAGGAGGGCCGAGGGCTCCTCCAAGGAACAAGATGGCCCTTTATGAGCAGCTCAGTATCCCTTCACAGAGGTTTAATCCTAGTAATACAAGCGGTTTGATTCCTCTTACTTCCTCTAGCCAGGTGTGATCATTATTTAGGGTTCTTGCAATTTATCTATTTGCTTTTTTTGTAACTCCAATTGGTTCATTAGGGGTTAATTCCTTGGTATTTATACGAATGCGATGTGAATTATACGAATGAAATGTGAATTATAGTGATCTCTAGGCATGGTGGTTTATGTTGTAACTGGTTGATGCTTGCAGGGAAGTAACTTTGAAAGGAATATGCATTTCCCATCGCAATATCATCTTGGAGGAGCGGGTGCAAATGCTCGTGTGGCACACTTTGAATCGATAAAGAAGGTCAGAGATGAAAACGATTCCGTTGTTCCTGTTTTTCTTGATTCAGAGACAGGCCAACAACATGGAAAAAGTAAGAATGGCTTTGATGGGGGTAAAGTCCAAAATGTTCGTGATGATGATGTGAATAGAGGTAGCTCTTCTGGTGTCGGTTCAAGAAAGGAGGTCAGAGATCGGAGTGTAAAGATTGCAAAAGCATGTTCAAGTAGGGAGCGATCGATAAGAACTGTTGCAGACTTATCAACTAGAGAAACGATTGACGGATGTGTTAAAGAAAACATTGTGTCTCCTGATCAAGATTCTGGGGAGATCCCTGCATCTAGATCAAGTAGATTGCTGGAAAATGATGCTTGCTCGGTACAAAAGTTGAGAGCGGGGAGACAACAAGTTGATAATGGAAGTGCTGATGATGTTGCCTTGATGATAGAGATTGGTGAGGGAACTCTTTCTCGGAAGAGAAGCCTGTCTTATTCAAAGGGGAATCAAAGTGTTCCCGATGAAACCACTAACGACAGTGAATGTCGTGAAGACAGGACTTGTGGCTCACTAGAGTTGGCAAATGGAGATAAAAGCGATAATGTCTCTGAGACCTCCATGGTGGATTCTGTATCAAGCTTGGGTCTCTCCCCTGATGATGTGGTGGGAATAATAGGTCAGAAGCTTTTCTGGAAAGCTAGGAGAGCGATTGTTAAGTAAGTGATCGTTGTTAAGTATTTTGTCTCGGATTTATTTTGCCTTTTCTGGTTCTTTATGAGGGTACTTTTTTTCCCCTTTTAATACTAAATTCATATTATCTAGTCATACATATTGAGAACGAGAGAATGAAAAGCATGCACTTCAAACAAGAAGCTCTTTAGGTCCCTTATGAGGAGGGGTGGAACTAGAAGTCTAGTCTAGTGTATGTGAGATTAGACGATTCAAGGCAATGTTTCAGGACACATTGCCTTGATATTTGATAAAATGCAGGTAGAAGGCGTGACCTTGAAGGGATTTTATAGACTGATATATTGGCATAGACAAATTTTTCCGTGCAATGTTTTCATGAAAATTTATTTGAATTATCTATTACTATTCGTTTAAATGTGATTATATGTTCTGAGGTTTCTTCTATTGTATTATCTCTTGTTAAAGCATCATGCTGTAACTTCTAATCCCAACGGTTTTTATTTAGTAGAAATAGAAGCACTGCTTTCACTCATTATACAATTAGAAATCGGTATAAAGATATTGACTAGGATCACTATTTCTAGCTATTATCACATGTTAAAGTTGACTTTAGTGTGCTGAATGCAATTTGGATTACTGATACTAGGAATATAGAATAAATGCTATATTGTGGAACATAGTAAATATGGCATTGAAGGAGGGAGAACCGGAGAAGTAATGATCTGGAGTTCTACCCAAAGTGGCATCTTTGTGTATTGAGAGTCCTTCAATTTCGTATTCCGTGGATCGTCTTCTAGCAGAGAGATGGCTATTTTAAGTTCTGTTCATCTTCATTTGAGATGTATTCTTTTCTCGGATTGCTGCCACTTTCTTTACCTTCACCCGGAGGTCTTGAGCAGGAGGACGAGAAATGGAGGGTTATCCCTGGAGCTAATGTTGGGTCAGGGTGGATCTTGGAGGAGGCTAACTGGGAAATGTTTGAACAATTTTATAAGTTGGTGCTGGATATCTTGTCAATGGGATGTTGTATAGCTTGATATTTTGGGTTTGGTGGTGAAGGATTTATGTGATATTAGGTTCTACTTCTATAGGTCAATTGCAATTTAGATTAATAGTTCCGTCCTATGTTCATGTGTTTTACTCAGTTTTGCACATATATAGTTATGCAAGAAAATCTCTGTGTACATTCTGTAAATTCATGATCTGCTTGCGATTAATGTATGCTGCTTTGGCTTTGATTTTATTGTACTGAAGTTAATGTTCTATATTTGGCTGCTTCGAAGACGACATTCAAGAATTTTTCTGATTGACATTTATAACTTCCTTCGGGTTGATTATTGCCTTCTGTTTGTTGAGGTGCATAAGGAATGTTGTCTGTGATGACTGATGAGTATTCAGTAATTCCGAGGTTATTTGTCTGTTATAACTGCATTACTATGACCTCTGCAACCTTCTCTTGATAAACTCTTGTTATTCTCTACAGTCAACGAAGAGTATTTGTAGTACAAGTGTTTGAGTTACATAGGCTGATTAAGGTACGGTCTAAGGTGATCCCGGAACTTGTTTATTAATTTCTTCTCGTACACACATATATACAGTTAAAATGCTTGATACTTTGTGTCGAAACAGGTTCAGAGACTAATTGCCGGATCGCCACATCTCTTGCTCGAGGATGCGACATATGTGGACAAACCATCTTTAAAAGACTCTCCTTCAAAGAAGCTTCCACCAGAGTTTACTGTAAAACCAGTGCCACAAAATAAGCACAAAGATGACACCGAGAAGCCAAGTCAGAAAATGGAATGTTCAGCAGAGAATGCGGTTGGTCGGACATCCCTCTCTTCTGTGAAAAATGGTACTCAGCCTTCAAAATACGGGCCTTTCCTCGGAAATCCATCACCTTCACCTGCTAATGGTGATAACAAAATGAATCCTTGGTGTTTCAATCAAATGCCCGGGCAACAGTGGTTGGTCCCTGTCATGTCCCCCTCTGAAGGACTGATATACAAGCCCTATCCTGCACCTGGATTGATGGGATCTGTTTGTGGAGACTTTGGACCTTATGGACAAACTCCAATGACTGGCAACTTTATGGCTTCAGCTTACGGTGGTCCGGCTCCTCCTCATCAAGGACTTGGGGTTCACCCGGGTGCTCTTTTACCTGGTCACTCATACTTTCCTCCATATGGGATGCCATTCATGAACCGGACACTCTCAGGTTCTGCTATGGAACCAATGAACCAATTTTCCGCACCAGGTTCCCACGCCCCAAGTGGTCAGCTATCTAGAAGTGGAGCTAACTTCAGCATACAGCATCAAAGTTCATGTAACATGCATGGCGAAAACAATGCTGCTGCTCCTCCTGTCACAAAGTCTCAGACGTCTAAACATGCCGAGCAAGAACGTTGTACGGCAAGCAGTCCCGGTGAGAGAGCAGAGAAAAATAGAACTGGTAGTACTGTTGAAGGGAAAAATACACCTCCGCTTCTCCCTACAGCTGAAGCCATTCGAGATACTGAGCAGAGGACAAGAGTTATACGAGTTGTGCCTCATAATCCAAGATCAGCCACCGAATCGGTGGCTCGTATTTTCCAATCTATACAAAGAGAGAGGAAGCTACGTGACTGAGTTGAGCTGGTAAATGATCTTGGACCCCATCTACCTAGTTGTGCTGCCTGCTTTATCTCTTGTAATTGTAACTTTTTCTTACATGTGCTGTGGTTGTGGTTTATTCATACGTACATATATGTTTAAAAGATTACAAACCTATGTAATATGAACTTCTGTTTCATCTCTTCATTTTATGAGAATAATAAGCTTCTGGATGATGATGTTCTTATCTCTTCATTAGATTCTTTCAGGATGGTGTCCATTAGGTCTGTTCCTCCGCCTTTTTCTTTCGCCTTCAGTAGTCGGTTTTCTTTTGATGTCTCCCTCTGGAGCCCTCCGTTCCCGGCGACTATGGTTTTTGCTGGCTCGGACTGGGGTGGTCTCGATGGAGGGTTTTCGCTTCATTTTCTGCGGTTTTACTGCCCTTTTTTGGCTGCTCCGCTTGCATGGTTTTCCTTGTTTCAGAATTTGGTGGCTGGGATCTCAGAATAGCTCCTTACTTCGGAGTGACGATTTTTTTAAGTACATTAAATATTATGTAATAGTATAATATTTTCGTAATTACGTAAAATATTGTAAATTTTGCAATGAATTATGCAATATCGTAATGTATTGTTTTGTAATTACAAATAAAGCTTCTTTTTTAAATAAAAAAAACTTTTGTCTGTGTGTTTTGTGTAATTACATAAACATTACTGTATTTGTAATAATATATGTTTTTTTGACAATGGTGTAATAATATATGTAATTGGGTGATATTTCATATAACACTATAATGTAATTAAGTACAATATTATAACAACCCAACAAGTGGTCATAGCGTTAAAACATATATTTAAAAAAATATATAACATTATGCTCATCCTCTTATGTCCTGGTGGCAAAGGTAGATGTTTATCATCTCTTGGGACCCGGGTTTGAGCACCAATAATGTCATGCTGTGTGTGCCGTCTTTAAAAAGACTAAAAAAATTGAACAGATGTTACCCTTGCATCACACCAGCATATTCAAATATATATAGGGATATGATCCGTTTACACAGTGTAAAACTCTTTAAGTTTTACACCTTCATCCGTTTCCCCCATCCAACGATCTAAAAGATGTATAAAACTTAAAAAGTTTTACGCTGTGTAAGTTAATCCTAACTCATATATATATCGTGGGGACCTTAACTTCTATCTTAAGATATTCTTATTCCAATCAAATAATGATATATGGTGTTTAATAATGAACTAATATGAACTTCATTTGGACACTGTCTTAACTATAGGTGCTTATAGATTTTGGCTTAACATTTTTTAATCCAAATATAATCATTACAATTCTATTGATATTGAGTTCAAGTACTTTAGATTGAAAAATTATTTATTCAAATCATCTTTATCAAGTTTAAATTAAATAAAATTCAAACTAACTTGATTTTGAATTAAATGAATTCAAGTTAATGATTTATTATGATTAAATTCAAATTAATGAAATCGAATTTTTAGATTCGAATCAGAACTAACAAGTCTACCAAAAGTAAAAAGTAGAATGTAGCAAATAATTTTTTAATTCTTTTTCATTCATCTCAAAGATGAAAAAGGGTCCTCATTTACACCACTCCAAATCCTTCTCCCATTTTCAACAGAAAAAGACCAACTTACCCTCAACATTTCATCAGCATCATATTCCGATACCCTTAACCAACAAGAGACTGCTTTTTATTCCGAGTCCGACTCCATATTTGTATTTCCCATCGCCTTCAATCCTCTTGGTCTCTGCAATCATCAGAAGAAAAATACAATGTCAACCGATAAAAATCTGCGTTATCTGGTTCGGATTAGTCGACTAATAGATCGAATAACCATATCAAAATATAAACGATAAATATGATTTAATTCAAAGTAGAATTGTACTAATATGATACCTTCTTTGTGATCTTCTTCTCCCTGACCTCGTATCGTTCGAGGGTTAAATCGCATAACCACGCCCCCGGACTTACCAACTGTAAAAAAAACCTCAATTAGAATTTCTTTTTTAAGAGAAAGGGATTACATCAGTAAGATATTGAATGTTTAAGCATATTCTATCTCACATCATTCGTGTATAGTACCGACGATAATATCAATCGAGACAATGTCAATCGAACTAAACTCAATCGGCACAATAATAATTTTTTTTACCTAAATTATGCCCATGATCTAGTAGAGTTGAAAAGAAAAAAGGAATATAATAGTTAGTGCTTTGTGTTTTTTATGCATCACAATGTGGTCCACCCTTGCAAAGACAATTATTCAAAGTAAACCCTACAATATAAGCGTATTTACATAAATGCCCTCCGAACCGTCCAATTCAATCCGGTTCGAAGGTTCAAGTCTTCCTAAAAAAAGAAAACCATCAACTACCCTTTTCATTTTATTTTATTATTTTAACAGAAAAAAATATCTATATGGTCGGCGAATATTATGGGTCACAGCCTCACGGTCACAGCCTTTCCAGTTAGGTACTTATCCACTGATTGACTGACACGTACACAACTATGTTTCACCTACTGTCACTTTACCTACTCTAAAGGTTTTCTCCTTTTTTTTGTGAGTAAACCACGTAAAATTTCTGGTACCTCTATGACTATTTCCCCAATACAAACAGTAAATTGAATTTTATTTTTCAAATCAAAATCTGCTCTAATCTAATTGACTAAATGTTAAATTCAAATTTGAAATCGAAATCATGATTCGATTCAAAGGGAAAAGAGAGAGAGATGGGCTTACGTTGAGAGTCCGTTGAATGAATTTCGCTCGTTTTTTAGGTCTTTGTGGCAGTTTAGATCCTTTGATGGCCATGAAATCCTCTTCCTTCTCTTTATTCGTCAAAGCAATCACGAATTTCGGTGGCCAAACCATGGGCGGAGCAGCTGCAGCTACCTCACCGCTTCCGGAAGAGGAGCCTCCCTTTTTGCTGTCATGAGCCATCTCAGAAGACGCCGCTGATTTGTTGTGGTGGTGGTGGTTGTTGTGGCTGCTACGCTGCTGCTGGTGGTGGTGGTTATTGTTGGTATGGTTGCTACCACCGCCCACTCTCTTATCGTGCGCAGCCCTGTCCGGCGAAGCGAATCCCCTTACAGCTCCGTTGCTTTGGCCTCTCATAGCACCGGAATTCTCAGAGTTCCTGGAAATATTAACAAAAACAATTCACATATAAGAGTACAAAGACAAAAAGTACCGTAAAAAAAAAGAGAATCAAATCAACCGCTGTAAGTTTTGAAAAGTAAGTAAATTAAAAAAGGGTTAATTTGTGAGTTTTGAATTTACGAATATAACCTCGGGAGTGATCGAGAATTCTAGATCGGTGGGTGAAAGTTGTTAAATAGGAGAGTTTGGAATTTTGGCTTTTAAATAGGGGAGTTGTTAAATTTTCTCCTTTTTTTGATGGAAAAAAGCAGGTGGTTTTCTGGCCGTTGGATTAAAGGCAAATCTTTATGGTGGATTAAGGTTACATGTTGAAAGATGGGTTTGGGTATTGGAAAGTGGGACCAGATTCCCAAATCTAATTTCTGATCGGACGGCTGAAAATAGTCGGGGATCGGGTGTGGTAAGGTGCAGAAACATCAAATGATAATATCAAAGATTTATCAATCTTCAAATGTTTCATGCAGGAAAATCGGTTTCAATCGTTTTTTCTGCAAGTTATGTGTGCATTGTCAAAAGATTATAAATATGTATAAACTAAGAATCATCGAAAAATGGATGTAGTAATAACAAATATCAAATTCAAAGCAACATCCTCCTCCAACTTTCTCAAAAATAAAATTCGATAATCGATCTTAATCCATCGTCAAATGAAGTATATGACGATGGATTAAGATCGTTTTCAGAGAAAAAACGGACGATTAAAACCTACTTACGAGGGGGAAAACTCAATCAATAGATCGAATAACAATCCTAATTCCGATAAATATACTCATATAAGATCCTAACTAAACTAGATCTACCAATTTTCATAAACTCACCATGAGTTTTGTTTTTTTTTCTCCAGAACCATATACTGGCGCCCACCTGACCAATTGGAGAGTGCACAAAACTACAAGCCTCTTTAAAGAAATAATTCAGCCCTGAATATGCATCAATCATATAATGTTATATATTTTTATATGTGATGAAGATGTTAGAAAATAGCAAATCTGAGGCTGAAATGTTTTGTTTTTATATAGAGAGAGAGACCCATTAAATGCATTCACCAACTAGTCGACAGGCCCATCCGGAAATATCGATCCAAACAGAGGGCGACCGAAGGGGCGTTACCCTCTTTAAAATTTAAAATTTGTATATAATTTTAAAAATTATATTTTTTATTAAAAAATATTTTTCACTTCTCTAATCTAAAATAAATCTATACAAAGTACGTAGAATGATTCGAGTTCTATAATCATATCTATTGTATTAGATTTTATCAGGAAAAACTCATCCCATCATTTCCAACTGTTAACTTATTTCTATTTTCGTAAAAAAAATTATTAATTTTAATTATTTATTTTCAGTTATCCAACAATCTTAAAAAGTATAAAACATAAAAATTTATATTGTAAAACTTAAAAGCAAGGTCTGTTTAAAAAATTATGACTCATGTGTAAATTTTGTTAAAATAAGACCCTTAATTTATAATACGAGAGATGTATAAAAAAATTTCAAATAAAATTTCCTTACAAAAAAATAAGATCACTTTCTTTAACCGCATAAAATACCTTGCAAACATCTAAAAATTTAACATTTTTACTTATAAAGTGTAGTTCTTCCCTTTTTGAAATAAAATCATATACAAAGCACTTTTAATATTAATTTAATTTTAAAAATCACTATCATTTTTTGAGAAAAATTGTTATATATATTATATTTTTTTTCGAGGGTCATGTATGATTGTATTTATCGTACATGTCCAGAACCACCTCTGTTTAAAAGTGTAATTTAAAGGATTAAATTAAAATTTTAAAATAAAATAATTCAATTATTCTTTTTTCCTATAAAAAATTTCTCAGCATCTACGATTGATCTCATTTATTAAATATATATAAACTAAATCCAAATAAGTAATTTCTGATTTTTGAAGCAGAAAAAAATGGTTATTTTAAGAATTTCCGACATAAAATTAAGTGGGACCTGGAAATGATGGGATCTAAATCTTTATAATCACTTTCTCGCCCCAATTGGAACAAAAAACCTAACGCAAAAACAAGTGGCACAAAAAACCAGACATCAAACACCAACCAATACCATCCGGTATTACCCCATCACAAGGGAGCGTATCTTACACGCGCCCAACACTTATTTGAGATGTCTAAAAACGTAAATTTCACACAGTACCTGAGAACGCGCTGAGGTGGCGGAGCTTGAGGGGAAGCAGGCCGTTGACGGAGGTTAAAATACCCGTTCCCGTGATTATTATTGCTCGGCTGATTCGAAGAGTCCTTGTCGGCCCTCACGACTCGGCGGTCGACTCGAACCGTGGTTCGATTGACCGGTCCAGACTGATCGTCTTTGACCTGGATCTTCATACACCGCAGACGCTTCCGATTTCCCCACTGCAAAACGAAATCAGAAGACGACGCCGTTTGCTTAGCCGGATCCGAGCTGGATCTTAACAGTCCGCCGTCGACTCCGGCTGCGGCGGTTCTATCTCTGCTGTAGTTGGTGCTAGTTCCGATACCATTGTTGTTATTGCTCCTTAATGAGTCCTTCTCCATTCTTTTGTGCACACCTGTTCCATCGTGAGAGAAAAATATTGAGAATTATAAAATTTAATTTTGGAAAAAGCTTTTGATTCAATTTCAAAAGTAAAGTGAAAGCTCCGATAGGATAAGAAAAAGAAGAGATTAGGAGAATTTGGACGTAGCTTCTGTTAAAACTTTCACGCAATTTCAAACAACAGCTGGCTTAAATTAGCACTGGAATATGTGCATCGGACGGCTAGGAATTTTCCGGGAAAATAAAAGAGAGAAAGTGAAAGGAGCCAAACACTGATGAAAAGTTGAAGATTAGTTAAAGGAAGTATACGAAGAGAGATGGAAGAAACGAGAAAACGAAGCTGTCTTTGGTCGTGGTTTTGATTACCTGAGAAAATCACAGATTCGACATTCTTTAAACAATTAAACAGAAAATCAAAACACTTGTTTTCAAGTTTTTTCGGTTGACTTTCTCTCGGTTTCCTGGTAACCAAACGGGATTGGCTACGCAGAAACGAGATGAGGGGAAAAAATGGAAAATTTCAACAGAATCAGGGGGAAATCACAGCATAAGAAGAAAAAACCTTTCTCAGTGGAGAATCAAGGAAGCAAAACTAAAAACCAAACAAAGATTTCAATAAAGAGGAAAAAATTCTTAGCAGAACATATCAAAATCTTCTTAAAAATAGTTTGAAAACTTCCATTGATGGATTACGAAAAAAAAAAACACTTGTGATTCAAACTCCGAGAAAACGAAAACAAAATAAACAACACTTCCAAACTGAAATTAAAATCTGAGAATGTAATATTCTCGGGAAAAAATCAACTCTGTCAAACAAAATCTTCGATTTTCAATCAAATCCAAGCTTGAGAAAACCAATTGATAGAACACTGAGCGTTCTGAAAAATAAAAAAGAAACTGAGGAGAAGAAAACAATAACGGAAGCTCATTTCTTTTTCCTTCTTCTCTCTTTGAAACAAAAAGCTTGGCGTATCACCGGCGAGCAATAATCTTGAGGTGGATTTCTAAATCGGTATTCCGATAGTCAGATTTCCGATCTTATCTCATACCTGAAATCACTCAGCCTCAGCCGTAACACCTTTGCTTCAGTCTTAACGGTACGAACACAAATTTACTTTGGATTTCAACAAAACAATGACATTTGCAGCCTATTCTCCAGAGTCCAGACTCTCTTGTGATACAAGATTATAATCCTTTGAATATGTCAGCAATTGATCTGCCTATCTGCAGATGAATTCAGTCCAAATTTCTCCAGAAATCAGCTCCGTTATCTTCCAAATGTATCTGCCAAACAAAAAAACAAAATTATTTCCAAAGAAGAACACGGCGATAGTTCCAAATCTCTTGAACTTTGTTCACGGGCTTCTTTTTTCTTACAGATTCTCAGAAACTTCAACAAGATAAAAGAAATCTTCACGATTGGCTATCAGAACAAGCAGAAACTTTCCTCCAATCTCTTCAATTGTATCTGCAGAAGAAAGAAGAGGCGTAAAGAAAACGAAATCTGCTGTTCAACAGTTATCCATTCAAAAAAGAGAACGAGAATTCATCAGAATAAATCAAAATAGAAACAATCCCTGCTCTCAAATTATACACACCTAACAATTCCTCAAATTCGTCTCTCTTTGTTTCGCTCGCTTCGTTTAGAAATTAGATCTTCAACATTTATTTGTGTAAATTAACATCAGTTTCTAGCTTTTTTCCCAGAGAATTTTCTGTTTGGTTCACGAGAAAGAAGAAGAAGAAGAAAGTAGAAGCAAATTAACAAAGAAGAAGAAGATGAAGAAAATAAAACGAAATGCTCTCTCTCCCTTCAGAATACCATTTTTTATACCTCTTTCTCACCCTCCGTTACACCACGAAAGGTTTCACCATCAAGAAATCCAAACCGTTCATCATTAATCCAACGGCTCTTATTGCATACCCTAAAATCGAACCGTTAACTCCGTCTATCTTACGATTCCCGTTACGGGATTTTCTTGCGTTAAATTGTAGAAAGAGTCTTTGTATTATATGGACTTTCGAATTTCGTTCACTTGTTATGATTAGATCATTTCTAACCATTTTTCTTTTCTAGATATGTATTCACATCATCACATGGTTATGTCAGTTCTTTTCATCAATTCAATCAAATAATCTTATGTTATTAAATATTAAGGTTTTGTGCTGCATTGTTATCCAAAAATAATACAAAATATGTAATTTTTCTAGTTTTTTTTTCTTCAAAAACTCGCGGTAAGCAGTTTGGTATCGTTTAAGCAGGTCTCAAGTTCGAGGCATTGTGTATGCAAAAAAATTTGGCTGAGAGGCTCACCCACCAAAGCCAGGTGTGCAACACAGGTCGGTCTAGATTAATAAGGGCAAATCCCTGAGAAACCAGGAGGGCAACAAAAAAACATTTTAATTTTGTAAAAGTACTCATTTGTCTACTTAAACTACATTTTACAGCAACTCTAGACACTCAAATCTTAAATTAAAAAAATTCAAAAACACTTCACACAAAACTATCCGAAAGCAATGTCAAACTAACACTTAATTTTTTATTATAGAATATTTGACATATATCTTAACATTTTTAAGAGTGAAAAATGTTATATGTTTTCCGTTAATGTATTTTTTAACATCTAGTGTAATATTATAATAGTATATGTTTATTTTTTTAGCTATTTAATAAGGCGCACACACCTTACAAATAAATTATTTAAATTCTAGTATTTTAAGGGTAAAAACATTAATTTTTTATATTGGAACCACTCAAAAGTGCTCTCCAATGTAATTTTTAAATGTGCAATAAAATATTCAATTATATAAAAAAAATTAACTATTGGGATAGTCACTTATGTTTCTTTTTAGTACAGAGTTAGTCACTGATTCTGAAAAACGACCAGTAAGGTCACTTACGTTTTCGGGGAGTAAACTTTTGGTCACCTAGACGTTTGTTGTCGTTAACCTTTAACGGCTTGCTGATCTAGCAGCTAAAATATAAAAGATATTCCACGTAGGACGTCTATTTGACTTCCCAACAATGGTCGAATAAAATCATTTGTTAATTTTTGATTAAGTCTAAAAGATTTGAGGGGGGAGGGGAAAGACGCGAACTAACATGAACACCAGCAACCAAACCAATCGTCAAAACATAACCAAATCAACCCGAACAACAACTGCTTCAATCTCCATCGTTCCTCCCTCCCCAAATACCAATTGCATGAGGATGAAGGGCAAAGAGGTCCGTAAATACATTCTCAAGCATTTATCAAACCATGGTTGGGAAGTCAAATAGACGTCTTACGTGGAATACCTTTTATTTTTTTTAGCTGCCAGATCAGCAACCGTCAAAGGTTAACGGAAACAAACGGATGAGTGACAAAAAATTTACGCCCCGAAAACGTAAGTGACCTTACTGGTCGTTTTTTAAAATCGGTGACCAACTCTGTACTGGGAAGAAACATAAGTGACTATTCCAGTAGTTAACCCTATAAAAAATCATGTGTATACATCACGCCATGACACATTTATATAATGCATGCCAATTTAATAAAATTAGCAAAAAAATCATCTTGAAACAAAAATCATATATTGAAAATAAAAAAGTAAATCGTTAAAAATACATAGTACAAGGACCTTCTCTGCAATTTGTCCATGTTTTCGTCCCTTGCCAACCTTCACTTTAACTCACGGGCGTTAATAGATCTAGCGGAATCTTAAAACAACGCAGGAATTATATAATTTTTTATTTTTCCTAATATTTTTTTTTCAACTTTTTTGTTTTATTTTTATTTTGTCGCTGCCGGGTGAGGTGGTGCTTAGTTAGCACAACTGCTCAACGAAGTTAACTATGGTTAGTTATGAAAACTCCGGTTAACTTACTGTGGTTAATATTGGCCGGGTCTCCCGACCCGAAACCCCACAACTTGTCTATTGTGGGTTAATTTCGTAATTCTTGGCTAACTTCTGAATGAAAGGGTAATTGCACTTTTCCGACTTTATTATTATACTTTGTCGTTCAGAATTTTTCATTTTTTTTTAATTTTCAATATTATATAAATGTCTTGAGAAAGTTCAAGGAAATATACACAAGGACTTTCTAAATTTTGTGTTTTTAACGTTTTCGGGATCTTATTGGTAATTTGAACTTTTTTCATTTATTTATTTATAAAATTTTAAACCTTTATTATTAAAATATTTCAAAAAGTTATTTTTAGATTTTTTAGCCTTTTTAAAGATATTTTATAAATAAAAGAATTATTATGTAAATCTTTAATATAATTTTTTTTTCATAAGTAAGATTGAAAGGACTAGGAATGTCTCGTTTATTTATCTTTTAGATTTTTTTTGATGAAGGGTATATGAAGTTTTAGAACTTTTAAAAAAATAATTAAGTTATTGATTTTTTTATCTAATTGAACCTTCGTACTGAAAATTTGAATCAATTAAGTTATTAAAAAAAGAGAAAATTGAATCAGTTAAGTCATTGAATAAGGAGAAAATTAAATCAATTAAAATTTTTGACCTATTTTGACCGTTAAAAATTAGCAAGGATTTTTTAAATATTAGTATCACATGTCATATTGTGGTTCAACCCCGTAACATTTACATAATTTTTGAAGAAAATTAAAAAAAATAAAAGTAATAAAATTATGGAAATACCATGTAAAAATACAGTGACATCAATTGATTTAAATAATTGTTAAATCTAATAATGAACGTTAGTCAAATGAATGAATTGATGAAATTTCGAAATACATGGGTTTTAACTAGGTGGAAAAAAACTAGAGACTTGATTCATTTCTTTAGTAGTTAGAGGGTTCAAGAACTCTTAAACCTGTTTTTCAAAGGTACAATGATAAATTTAGCCCTCAAGCATTTATATCTTTTATTAATTTTTCCTTTATTTTTGTGTGAGTTAAATTTGACCATCAATTTTTAGAAAGAATCGAATTTAACCCTAAGTCTTCAAAAAAAGAGTTGAGTTACTACTTTTTAAATAAAAATATCGACTAAAACACTAAAATTTTAAAAATATTAACATGACAGTCGTGCTTACTTCATGCATTTTTTAGATTTTTCTTTATATTTTTAACTTTTTGAATGATTTTATAATTTTAAATTATTTGTTGGCGTGATATATACCATAAATTACTCCCTCACAAATGTGCATACTAAATTTTTGAATGATTTTTTAATATTATTCAAATCGAATTTCGAGCACATATCAAAATATTAACAGTTTCTGATAAAAGTTAACTATGATAAGGATTTAGTACTCGATAACTAATGTTAAAAACAAACTTTAAAGGGAATGTGAAAATTTCTATAGGAGATGAAATAGGAGTTTACAAGTTGCAACTAGGGGTGCTTAACGAGTTGAGCAGCTCGTGAGCTGCTCGAACTCGACTCGGTCAAAACTCGGTAAATGCTCGACTCGGGATGACTTGAACTCGACTTGAAACCTTAATGAGTTGAGTCGTGCAAAGTCTGACTCGACTCGATAAGTTCACGAGCAGCTCGTTAATTTTTTAAAATATTTTTTTAGTAATTACTTTAGTTTGATGTACTTGTGGATTGTTACTTTAGTTTAAATATGATAGTTTTGTGAATTTGTGGATTGTTATTTTAGTTTTAAAATGCTAGTTTGGTGTATTTGTGGATTGTTAGTTTGGATTTAGACTTTGAAAGTATTTTATACACTCTTTTGATATTTTTTTGTTAAATTTGTTAATTTATGTTAGTATTAAGCCTCTAGTATTCTTAAATTTTACTTTTAGTTAAAAATAAGGTAAATTTTGTAGTGAGCTTAACGAACAACGAGTTGAGTAATGAGCTTAACTAGCAATGAGTCGAGTTGAGCAACAATTTTTTTAACGAGCACGAGTTGAGCACAATTTTAACGAGCTTAACGAGCAACGAGTCGAGCAATAAATTTTTTTAACGAGCACAAATCGAGCACTTCCCAACTCGCGATCGACTCGCTCGATAAACACCCCTAGTTACAACGTGGATAATAATGAGTACTTTTAGGGCATTTATGTAGAATAGAGAAAGTGAGAAACTCAATGAGTGAAGTCTGTGAATGTTTTAAAATTGAGTGAGTAATAGGTTTTGTGGGGAGGAGAAAAATCTGACATTATATCTAAATTTGATATTTTAACTTTTTAATAACATTTTTTTGACAACAATGTTAATATATAAATTAACAAACTACACTTTTGCATAGCATTTTTATACTAATATTTTAAAAACTTTTTTCTTGAAAAATACTTTTTAACCTGACAAAAATAAAAATACGACTTTGATTTGACTTTTTTGTTTAATAATCTCTATTTGACTCATTGACCGATTAATTTAGATCGAATTTTGCAAAGTTATAATATGGAAGCCAATCCAGTTTTCTCCATTTGTAACGCCAAAATTCAAACTCCTAACTTTACTTAAAAGTACCCAACACACTGGACCAATTGATTATTAGCAACTCTATTTTAACTTTAATCAAAGCTAAACATTTCTTATCTTTCTATCTTGTAGACTTGTAGTTTTAATGGAACATTTAGGGTTTGTGAGTGAAAATTTATGCCCATGTTTGAAATTGGGTATTTTTGGGCTATAAATAAGGTATTTGGGCTCGTATGTTACTTAATTTGGATTTGCAAAACTAAACTTTAATAAATAAAATAATTACAATATTAAAAATTTAAACGAAAACAAATCAACCATAAACTTATTTGTTCGTGCTGGATCATCTACACCCATATTTAAAAGTGGAAAATTGAGCTTACTTTGTCTTTTTGCTTAGACCCACCAGTCACCTTCATAATCAATTCAAGGACCTAACCCTTTCTGTAGATGAAAAACGTGCCAAAATAGTAAATTACAGCTCAGATTTATTATATATATAAATAAAAAATTTCAAAAAATCATTTATTAATATATAGTTAATTACACCAAATATCTCCAAACTATATTCGTAACTCGAACCGAACCCGAACAACACAAGATAAGAATGATCATTATCCAAGCTCGACCCGATCCGCACCGCGGTTACCGAACCGTCCAACTCTTGAACACATCTAATTATAAACATTGAAATTCCCCCATAATAACTTGAGCATATTTACTTGGATTAAGCAGTAGCAAGTAGCAACCACATTATCAAATTGCAGAGAATTACAGACAACAAGTACATAGGGAAATACAACATCATCAAAGTTATGGTCTTTAGTTTACTAGTTGCCAATTCTGGCTACATTTTTATGCACTGAACCCTTTCTCAAGAGAACCCCAATGTCCCGAAGGAATGTCGGCACAAGCTTGTGCCGATGCCTCGGCCATCTTTTCCATCTGAATCCCGGCATTGCAAATGTTTGCAAGGGAACGCATGTGTTTCAACCCGTACTGTGACAGTGAACCGCAGTGTGTCTCGAAGGTTCTCACCTGTGTCGATGAAAAGATAAATCTTTGTAAACAGCAAGACCTTTGAGAAAAGGACCGACGAGAGGGTGAGAATCAAGATTATTACCATTTTCTTAAGGCATTTCCAGTCATCGACAAGGGGTTGACCGGCTGGTCGAACAGCGTTTAGAACTTCCGAGCCTCTTTCGATTCCGAATAACAGCTGGCCAATTAGTTTAACACTGTTGTCTATATGCATCCTATGAGACATGGCTTCCATAAACTGCTTTTGGGCTTCGGCCTTCCTAGCCGAGCCATCAGGTGCCTTGCGATACTGCACAATGGTTCGAATATAATCCGAGTGAGATGCGCTCTAAAACTAGTATGTTCAGCTTTCAAATGTATGGAGCAAATTGTTTCACATCTTTACATTATAGACAAACAAAAGCCTATATACGGTGCCAGCAGCCAATTATCGTGTTTGATATACGATTCAAGAGACAGATACAAACCTTATCCCAGAAATGTACAAGATCAGCATCTCGTTGGTTAACAGCTTTTGTAGGCGGCACCAAGGAGTTCTCGTCGACAAATGTGAAGTTATCATTTGAAGGATTTGTACCAAAGTATGTGAAGAGATGGTCCTTGCTAATCCCTATATCACCAAATTGCATGACATGAGAACCATATTCCGAATTGCCATTACTAGTCCTCCGTTTCACCTGTAAAAACCAGCAAAATGAAATTTCACAACAGATCCCGTAGGTGTTTAGTACACTGCGGTACTGAATAAACGAAATCGAAGTCCTCATTTTTTCCCCAGAAATGAAACAAAGTTGTTCATGCTAAATACAGATTCTAAAAAGGCCTTACGAGTTCATATTGCTGGTGCAAACTCTCCGTCCGCAAATTATGCATGTCGCTGCTCAACAGAAAACAGAACATTAAAATACATACCAGCAGATGTAACTCTACAAGAATAAAATAAAACTCAACTCAGCTTTAAAAGATTTCCTAATTTAATTCGGATGATACTATACGGAGAAGAATACATCCACCCACTCTACAAACCAACATAGGCAATAAGCTTCAACTTCAAAACTCTTGTAGATTCAGTGTTCCAAAGGGTAAATGAAAAGGACTTATATGTACCTATCCTCCATCCAAGAAACACTGTATAAGTCTCCTACGCAGGTTTCATACTCCGGGGGAGGACTCGGGTACTCTCCAGGACAATAGGTTCCCCAGCTACTCTCGACCGCATTTGATGCCGTGGTTGCATAGATGTTCAAACCCTCAGGAAGAAGCCCCTCAAAGATACTTCCAGACTCACAAGCTTCAAGATAGAATACCTACAGAGTAACATGTAGACAGAGCCATTAAAAATGCCACTAAATCGATGGATAACAACGCATCCGGAGATCGACAGATACTAAAACCACAAAATTTACCAAGCTTTTATAGGTTCCCATCGCGTGCTTTTTCTTTAAAACATCGATTAAATCATCAGCAAAAATACTAGGTTGGTTAGGCATTCCTGAATCAACACACAAACACAATGAATCACCATCATTCATAAGAAACTCTACAAACCGATATTACGTTTCAAGCCGAAAAAAACACACTAGGATCCAAAGTAACAGCCATGAAGCTAAGGTGCAAGCTAAAGAGAACTAACCAAGAACACCAGGACCCCCATGGTCAGAGTAAAAAATGAAAATATGATCATTAGGGCCACTATCTACAACTTTGCCACTACCCCCAGTGAGAGCAGATTTGTTTCCAAGGATAGCAGCAAAAAAGTTGTTAATAGTAACATTTTCTCCAGTATAATCCTGCAAAAAGAACAAATTTCAGGCAATGGTAAGAATTAGAGATTGTAAGCAGGGATGGACCGAGGGGTGCTGGTGGGGGCAACCGCCCCTAAAATTTTGAAAATCATATATGATTTAGAAAAATTTTAAAATTTTTTTTATGTATTTTCTATCAAAAATATATTTTCGCCTCCCTAAACTTCTATAAGTTCATCCCTTAAGAAAATTTATAGGTTCGCCCCCTAAACTAAAGTTCTAGTCCGTCCCTGATTGTAAGAAAAACATGAGTAACAAGGGAAAAAGGACAGACCTTTGGAACACCCTTATAAACATCATTAGCATGAGGACTGTTGATAATGATTCCTTGTCTAGGGTTTTCTTCATTGTAGGCAATATCATCATACATAAAAACAATGATATTTTCTTCTTTTAAACCACCATTTCTCAGAACTTGATAAGCATGGCAAACATCAGCCTGAAACAGATGTGAATTAATCAGACCCATCACTCATTACGAATCAAAATCATTGATTTGATATGAATTTTCCCCCAAAACAGTAACTTTAACATGATTATGAGCATTTTTGGGAAGAATTTATGACCTGATGCCTGTAATTCTCATATCCATTAGATCCTGCAATCAAGACCGCCCATCTCGTGCCCTCAACTTCATCGTTGTCGCCCCCGTGGAAGAACTTGTAAGCTTCCGACGGTAACCGGAGTACGTCGCCGGTGAAATCTCTACCGGCTGAGACAATGCCGCTCACCGACAACAAGATTAGAGTCACACCAGTCAAGAGAGATGTCATGATTTTGACGATTATACAAAATCCAAGACTCTTGCAGTTAATGTATATTTATAGCAAAGGACAACGTAATGGACCCCCAGAGCAATTACTAGGGGTGATTATCAGAGTTAGTTGGTTGCGAGCTAAGTAGTGTTCGACTCGAAAATTATTTTAACTCGTGCTTGATTCGATTTGATATTCTACAAGTTTGAGAGAAAAAAAGTTAGTTGGATCGTGCTCGTTAAAAAATTCATTACTCAACCCGACTTGTTGCTCATTAAACTCGGAAAAACCAAAAAAATGGAAATTTAAAGCACAAACATTTTGTGTGTAAACCAGTAGATTTTTTAGAGTTTTCAACTTACATTTAAACTTTTAAGAACGTGTTTTTTAAGGTAGCTTTGCTCGAGTTGAGCTGCTCGTGAACTTGTCAAATCAAATTTGACCTTGCTCGACTTAAGTTAAGATTTTGAGCCGAGCTTAATTCGTTAATAATTCAAATCAAGCTCAAATTCGAGTCAAGTCGATTCAAATTGAATATTAACTGAATTTTAACCGAGTCAAGTTCGAGCTACTTGGGAGCTGCTCACGTCAATTAACACCGATTATTATCTATAAAATTTTGACAGAGATGTGTGATTGCATCTGGGACGTCAATCTTCGTTGTTGGGAGTCGTTTATGATTGACGGTTGTGATGAGAGAAAGACTTGTTAATTTGAGGAGTTTGGTACCATTAATTTGGATTCAATCAATTGAGTTTCAAATATTTGGATCATTTCAAGTTTGGGTCACTAAGTTTGGATATTAACTCCAACTAAATTATGAACATTTGTCAGTAATTTTTAGAGCAAATTTTTAAATAATGTTATTTGGAAATAATATTTGCTGAAGTGATATGTTTCATAGATTATTTAATTATTTAGAGATAAAACTATCAATTTAATAAAGTACCAATAAAATTACTGAAATGACATGCAATATAAATAAAAGTGTCAATTCAACTTTTCTGTTAAAATTATTTAACTATGTTAATTTAAGTGATTTAGTTTACTTTTAATTAAATTAAAAAATTGTAATATAAATAAATGTAAATATTAAATCCAGTAATCTAAAATTTAAATTACATCATGACATATTGATCACTTTATCAAAACTTATTTATTTATTTTATCTAAAAATAAAAAGGTTTGAGACATAAAGGGCCCTCATTTGTTTATTTTTAAAATAAAGGTCCCCCATTATTGATGAAAAAAATATTGGGTAGGTATAGCACTAAATGGTCATTTATGTCAGTATAATGATAGGAAACAACTAACACGATATTTAAGGGACGTTATAAAATAATGGCTTAAAGTTATTATAAGCACTTAAACTTTTGAAAACAAATTAATTAAGTCCCAAATTATTTTTTACACCAAATTAAGCATGTATACTTTAAAATTTTCATCAATTCACCCATTTGACCAACGTTGGTTGTTAAATTTAATAATTTTTAATTAATTGGTGCAATGTGCAGTGTTACAATGTTGTCATTTGGTATTTTTATTTTTTTTATTTAAAAAAATTCTTTAAACGTTTTAAAAATTCGAAAAAACTTATAAAAAATAATTTTTGTTAAAAATCTGTTAATGTCAGATGACAATAATATCTAAAGAAAAAACTGTCAGAAATTGACGGTCAAAAGGTTTAATTGATGCAATTTTGGAGTACAAGGGCTAAATTGAGTGCAAAAAAAGTTTAAGAGCTTAATTGATTTTTTTCAAAAGCTCAAGGGCTTATAATACCCTTGAGCCTAAAATAATTGTTTTGATCATTGATCTTTTAAAAAATTAAAAATGATTATAATACTTATTATACCGATATAAAATTGTAACGAGCTGCACGAACCAACTTGCCTCAGTGGTTAAGGGAACGATTGTTGTTCCTAGAGGTCATGGGTTCGAGCACCAGCAGCTGCAGCAGGGTGATTGAGCGTTCAATGTCAATTGGTTGAGAGTATATTTAGAACAGATACTACTTGTAATCACTCTAGCTTTCATCAAATCAAAAAAAAATTTGTAACGAGCTATTTTAAAATATCGTAATAATTCAGTTAGTTTAATGATAATAATTCGATAAAATTTAATGCAATTTTATAACAATTCATTAAATCTAATGATATTTTTGAAAGATTAATAATCAAAACGATCATTTTAAATTTAGTGATTAATAATGTACTTTACCGGATATTTGATTTATCAATAGACATTGTTAAATTTTTAGAAAAATAAAGTAGATAATCCGGATTGGTTTGATTTTCCATTCGATTTTTTTTTTGAATATGCTGGTGCGATGCAAGGGTAGCATCTGTTCAACTTTCTTAGTCTTTTCAAAGACGACACACACAACATGCATTACTGGTGCTCGAACCCGGGTCCCAAGGGATGATGAACATCTACCTTTGCCACCAGGACACAAGGGGATGAGCGATTTTCCATTCGATTTTTAAAGTATTGGTTTAAATGAGGGTTAAAAAAACTGGGTGAAGGCCATCAATAATTAGTTAGCCTAACAGGACGAGACGTTAAGTCTTTTAAGAGTTTAAATTTTAACGTTGTAAATCGAGAAAATTTTACTGGGAGGGTCGCTTCTATATTGAGCATTAAAACCCGGTTTTGATTAGTCAATCAATCAGTCGGATAGCGATAGTTAAAAAAAAAACCGGATGAATGCCCACTCAGATGGGCTTTTAATTGCTCTGAAAATGAAAACCCGGAATCTGCTCATAGCTATTGAATTGGGCTAAAATCCATCAAGCTCCGAGAAAATTATGGCCGCCAGAAATCGAACTGAAACGTACGCACGTTCACTGAAATTTCGGCCGGCAAACTTCCCACATTGTCAACATATGTATGTATGTATGTATGTATGTATGATAAATGTGGGTTTTGCAGGTTTGTTTTGGATACTTGTAGACTATTAAAAGAAAAGAAGTCATACATGGTGTACACTGCTGCGGGGTGTTTGGGGGTTTCTGCATTGACTGATCTTGTTACAGAGGTACATGCATGCATGCATGCATGCATACATACATATATACATGCATACATACAGTGTCCATGATGCTTGATTTCTTGACCGAGACATTTAGTTGTGCATGCATGTAAGTTAGAATTACGTAGAATAAGTGGAGGTGAAACGAGGTTCGAACTTTTAGTAAGTTATACTCGAAATTAGGGGTGCGAAGTTATATCTCAGCACCCCTCGGTCCATCCCGTTTGTTTTCCCTGAGATTTTCCTACCGGGATTGTATGATGAAACCCGAAGTTCCCAGGTGGATGCAATTCAATCTTGTGGAGGCCAGATGACTGCCGACGGAAAACGTTGCCGGACGGGTGGTGGCATATTGTGGAATATCTTAAAAGTGCGAGAACCCGGTGCTTATCGAGAAATAATGAAAAGAACCAAGGACTTTGAGGTTTGTATTGATAAGCACATCAAGTACTATTCTCTTCCTTTTCATTTGCATGAGAAATTCTCATGCAGCAATAAGATGTCTGAATAATGTCCTTAGGAACAAGTCGTCTGGTTATTTGTGTGCTCCGCCCAATGTTCTTTTTAGTTTAGCTATCTAACCGAACTTAGTGACCGGTGACGACGTCGAATATGTTAGTTATGGTGTTTATAAATTTGCAGAAGCAATTCAGGCAACAAAATACCGGACGAGTGGTACGGAACAAAGGGAAATCTTCTCGGGAAACTGTTTGTGAGCTGACTATTGAAACTCCGGCAAGTGTTCCAGAAGATCCTCAACTGCTTCCACAAAACCCGCCGGAGCAGTTTGGTGCTGGAGGGGAACAGAAATCTGTTCCTGACAGGATTAGGGTTTGGGTTTCGGTCGGAAGTAAAAATCCTGACATTGTAAATAGAGGAAACTAGATTCTAACAAAAATGCCCTCTAAAGTTAAAAACCAACAAATCCAGATATATGCAGAGCATGAAATTATTCATATTTCATACCAATTTGAATTCAAAACAAAACATAAACATCCTCTGAACAAAAGCATGAGCAGCAGAAACATGAAGTTCCAAGCAATACAGCAAGTACAGTCGCCATACAGAGTAATAGAAACCACATGGACTTTTTATGTTCAAAAACTTCATAACAATCTCCATCTTCTACATGGCATTTCACCGGAGAATTGAATTATTTATTTGTAATTAACACGGCATACCGTTTGCAAATAGCCTAGAAACAGCTCGTGATATCCTTACTTGGACCACCAATGGAGGAAATCCTTGCGCCTGTTGATCTTTTTCTGCAGTTGAAGAACTCCATACAATAATGCCTCTGCAGTAGGTGGGCAACCAGGAACATAGATGTCGACGGGGACAATTCTATCACAACCTCTAACAACCGAGTATGAGTAGTGGTAGTAGCCACCACCATTTGCGCAACTTCCCATTGAAATCACCCACCTTGGCTCTGGCATTTGGTCATAAACCCTGCAAAGATTACAATACCATCGTCAAATACCAAAGTATTAACGGAGACTGGGAAATACGAATATGGGAAAACAAATTTGTAATTTGTTATTTGCCAAGTCATTCACAAGCAACAAACTTCAAAATGAAGAGTCTCTACTATACATTACCGAGCAACAAAATATAGAAAATGCTACTAAGAATCACAAATTTCACACAACTCCGAGTCTCTGAGAATAATCAAAATGTCAAATAACATTAAAACAACAAAACTTTTCATGAACATCCCAATCTAAATTCACCATCACATATTAAGCCTATGGTCCTTATGAGACTAAATTACAAGCCAATTAAGCCGGCTCAGTCTAGGCTTAGATAGTTTTCTACAAGTTCAGACATACTATAAAACAAAAGTTAAACAGAACAAACATTCTAATTCGTTCGTAATCATTATTAATCTTCTTCATAACACACCAAGCTCTGGTTAGAATTTAGATCACACAATTTTATCCAGGACCATGCAAGCTTGAGCTTCAGGTTTTACACCATTAAGATCAATGGTTGGTCAACCAAGCTAACGGCGAAAAAGATTACAAGATAGAAAATGATGGCAATCATAGTTCTTTATATTCTTAACCCCTCAACAATTCTCCCAAAATCTAAAGCATAATTTTTAAGAAGAAACAGCCCCAGGTAGCTTTCAGTTCA
Organism: Hibiscus trionum; assembly: GCA_030270665.1. Taxonomy (NCBI): domain Eukaryota; kingdom Viridiplantae; phylum Streptophyta; class Magnoliopsida; order Malvales; family Malvaceae; genus Hibiscus; species Hibiscus trionum. The sequence goes on from BSYR01000022.1 coordinate 40,268,703, forward strand.
TTCTCAACTCATCAAATATTCCCCAAAATATCCATCAATTTCAGAGAAATAATTGTATTCACTATTTGAAAAAAAAACTCCCGAAGTAAATCAAAGCAAGATTTCAAAAACAGCAAAGGGATTCAGTCACAAATCACAGAGGATCCACGAATTAAAATTTGCAATTATGCCAGTATTTAATTGCCCTAAAAATCAACGAGTTAAAGAAAGTTGGGACTGCAACAATTCACATCTCAACCCCCCAAATCTAATTTAGAGATCAAAACAGAGTAATATTAAATCAAATATCTTAATGAAACCCTAAGAAATGAAATTAAACAATACTTGCGGAGGGCAGGGGCCATTTTGTTGGTGAGAGTGCCGGCAACGATCATGCAATCGGATTGGCGAGGGCTAGGCCTGAAAATGACACCGAAGCGATCGAAGTCGTAGCGAGAAGCACCGGCGTGCATCATTTCGACGGCGCAGCAAGCGAGGCCGAAGGTCATGGGCCATATTGATCCACGACGGGCCCAGTTCAAGAGGTCATCGACCTTGGAGATCACGTATTCCGCCGGCTTTGAGATCCCGGTGGGAGGGCCGGTGGTCGACGGCGGAGAAGGACGGGCGTATGTGGATGGGGTGGCGGAGGAGGAGAGAGAAGGTGTAGTGGTGTGAATAGAGAGTGCACGCTGTACGGAGAGGAGGCGATTGGCGGTGGTTCGGGTGATTAAAGCCATGGCACGGCGGCGATTCTAGAGATAGAGAGTTTTCGGAGAGGCCGAGAGATTTGGAAGTTCTAATTTAAAGTAACGATCTTCTCTCAGGTTTTATTGTATTGTATAATGTTTCGTGGTGTTATTAATCGGCATTGTTGGCATGGTTTGTTGGCTGCCACGTGTTGGGTTAGAAGTGTATCATTTTATATTTCGGGTCGGGTCTGGCCGTACTGTGGACTCGATTTTAAAAAAAATCGAACTCGTCCATATTCTGCCATTGGGTGTGAGTTTGATTGAGATTGGGCCGTCCGGATTAGGTCCATAGTAATGTCACACCAATGTTATACATTACTAATCTAAATGTATTTTTTATATATAATTATTGATGTTTAATTTATTAATAGAATAATTCATATTAAAATTATAGAGATTTATTATAAAAGTATTGATGAAATTACTAAAATTATAATACAAAATAAATGTAATAAAAAATCTCTTTAAAATTCATAAAATTAAACAAAAAATCTGCCATTTTGTGATTTGAAAAGTTTTTCGATTCGAGGAATTTATTAAAAAATGTGAATAATAAAAAATATTATTATTTGAAAGAAAGCAGGTTTTCATCTTTTCTGCAAACTGAAACATAGATGTGTATGTAATATGCTGGTCGAAAGCACTCTAACTGACGATAACCATGATCATTTGGGGCGCTTTCAATTTTGGTGGTCGGCTGGTTTGATTTCCGATGAAACATACAACTCTTTTTTTAGTTTTACTTGAAGGACTAAATTGAAATAATATGTAAATAATGATAACTAAATTTACTAGATTTTTTAAATTATGACTAAATTGATTGAATGTGTAAATATGAACGATCAAATGTTACATAATATGTAAATAACATGGTTTAACATCTCAGTTACCATTTTGTTACATAATACAAAATTTAATTGTCATTTTGTAATATTTGAAAGTTTAGTTATCGTTTTGTTTTTTATAACAAAATTCAGTTACCATTTGTAAACTTTACCTTAAAATAAAACTCGGTTGCTAAAAGTCACGTGTATTTCATGGTAGGTCTAAGTCCAACCATAAAGTAACATTGCCCAACAAGATTCTTAACGTTGAGAACTTGATGTAAGTGAAAAACGAATACGAACAAATGACCCATTCTTTCATTTACGTTCATGAACGTTCGGTAATTTGCTCATTTATGTTCATTTAAATTCATTTACATATGTACACTTATGTTTATTATTATTGTTATATAAAAAGGAATTGTATTTAAAAACTAAAAATACATATAAAATATGAAAAAAAGAGAAAATTTTAAATAATACTGTAACACCCCCTTCCCGGCCTGGTAGAGAACCGGGTCAGAGAGCGCTACCGAAAAACAATACGGAGATCGGAGACATAAATCTTTTAGTGACATAACATATTAGAGATCAGAACTTATTCCAAAGTTCAAAAATCATTTCGGCATATTTTATTAATCTCTTTTAAGACTTAACACTTAACTTATTAACAACTTATTTGAATTGGGGTCAATTTTAAACTTTTTCAAACTCAGGGACTAATTTGTAATTTTTACAAATTAGGGGTCCTTATCTGAAATTCGTGATATTATACTGAAATTAAACTTACTATTTATTATCTTGTAAAATCTCATTACTAACGGAGGTCATTTACCTATCTGATTAAACGATGTAATGTTTAGTGACTATTTTGTAAAGTATTCAAATCTATTTCTTTTTGAATTATCTTACCAAAATTATCTACATATTTAAATGAGCCTAACAACTCACAAAAATCTTATAATCCTTTAATCAATATTTTACTACCAATTATGTCAATTTTATTACAAACTCAATAGTCTATATAGCTTTAAAACCTTATATAAAACATAGGCAGATTTCACAATAGTAGGCTTACAAGATTAGTATAATTACTTTAACTACTTTGTCACCATACTAGGAGTTCATAAGGACAAAACACATTACTCTTTAATTGTAGTGACTTGCCAACCTTCCAACTAATCTCGATCTCGATCTGTTACTTTCCTTAACCTGAAATGTTATGCAATGAATGCATTAGACTTACATAGTCTAAGTGAGGTAGCCAATGACAATGAATAATCATATTATGTCATGTAACATGCTTCCAAAAATGAATGTCATGCTAATTATGCAATAACATGGCATACTTCATATTCATAACAAAACATAATATCATATCATGGGCATAACATAGCATAATGTATCAAACACATAATATATTGGTACCATTTCTTGATTTGTGCGTGTCATCCTTGCACAGGGGCCATGCTAATCTTGTAACTATTTCAAGTAACCATTGATGCAACATAAACATCATACTTTTATATTCATTTATACAACAAGTATCGATCAAACATTATCATATACAACAACAAGCATCATTTAAAAGCATTAGCATATACAAGACAAGTAGGCATATCAATCTCATTTCATTGGTACTTATCATTTAAGTACTTATCCTTCAAGTCATGTAACTTTTAAATGTTTTGCCTTGGATGATTAATGAACAAGGTAATCGAGTCTTCATGTAACATGTAACATTAGATACTCAAAGTATCCATTTCTCATTTCAACATATAACAGGGGATGCATAGGCATCAATGGTGACTTACCACCATTCAATTATCAAGGTGACTAACCACCTTATCAGGTTTATAGGTGACTAACCACCATCCTGTAACAAAGATCAGGGGAGCTCAACGACTCTAAGGCATGCCCTTCTACCTATAGACACTAATCATACCAAGGACTTTACTTATCTTTTCTTATTAACAAGATCATTCACTTGCCAATCATTCATAATTTCAAAGGCATTTAACCATTTCAATAGGCATATACATATAATCAATCAAGCATCTTGGTAACATAAAATTCCAGCAAGCACATGAGATCATATTCATTTTATGATCATCAAAAACCAGTAGCAAAGCTTATCATTTAGTCACATTTCACATAGCTCATCATAGCAACTAATCATTTTTATGCTAAGCATGCTTATCTAACAAGCAATACACATTCAGGTCAATATTCTTGCCTTTAATCCTTCTTCCTTATCATTTTAAATTTTACCAATCATTATTAAATTCATTACATGTTCCATGATTTTCAGATCATAACATATTAAATAACAAGATGAGCCGTAGCTCCATATCAGGTAGCATTTCATATTATTTTCACATACATGTAGCATATCATAGTCATATTCAAACATATTAAAGTAATGCAAGGCATTTACAAAATTTGCCATTCGAACATAGTTGCTCTACGTGAGCCCTTAACAAATGCAATTATAATCATAAATAATGCAACGGAACGGCACCGAGCCTATCCCTTGACACAACTACACTCACATATCATAACATAAAACAAATATCGGAATGACACCGTGTCACCCGAGACAAATGCATCTACACTCACATATCAGAACATAAAAACAATGATCGGAATGACACCGCGTCACCCGAGACAAATGCATCCACACTCACATATCAGAACATAAAAACAATGATCGGAATGACACCGCGTCACCCGAGACAAATGCATCCACACTCACATATCAGAACATAAAAACAATGATCGGAATGACACTGCGTCACCCGAGACAAATGCATCCACACTCACATATAAAAACAATGATCGGAATGACACTGCGTCACCCGAGACAAATGCATCCACACTCACCTCAATCCAAGCTTAGAGACATTTTCCTTATTCTCCAACTTTGTGGTTTCCTTCATTTCTACTCTTTTCTAACCAAACATTAAAGAAATATATCATTTAGTACATTAGGCAGCTTGCATTGTCCTCAAAGAAATATTTATATAAAATGTTCTATAACTCAAAATCTGATTTCGTTTGTTTTAAACGAAACTAGACTGAATAATCTTTTAAACCATATAAATTATAACTTTTAATTCTTCTTATACAATTTATAATGAATTTCTAAAATTGTTGTTGATGCAGATTTAGGGGCAAACTGTTACCCTGTTTTTATGACCTTTACTTACTCAAAAATTCATATCTTTTTACTCACAACTCCAAATAAGGAGTTCTTTACCATTCTAGAAAGCTTATAAACACACCTTTACAACCATGTATGGTACATAATTTTATCATTTCTCCATCAATACAGTTTATTACTTGAACATAGGGCATTTTTAGAAACCTAAACTGCCTATTCTTAATTTGTGACTTTAGTGCATTTATAATCTATGTTCCACTACACTATTAATCTTGAGCTTTTAACCACATTTACACTAATCTTATAACATTATTTTTATAGTCCAGCAACCTCAAAAATAGGACATGTAAGTCCTCAATTTATCAATTTCCACAAAATAGTCCCCTTTTTATTCTTTAACAATCCTATATGTGATCTAAATGGTTTTAACCTACCAATTGAGACTTAATTCAAGCTTGGCCATTTAATTTCATTCATTTCATGACTCCCCTGTTTCAAGTATAAATTTCCAGAATTTTATTGGCATTATTTAAGCCCCTAAAATTTTCGAATTTTACAATTTAGTATAGCAGATTCTAGATTTATTCAGTTTTAGTCCAGTAACTTCTAACAACAATTCCGAGACCTATACTTAACATTTTTGAGCAAATCATACCTCTATTTCATGTAAAATTTTGTCCTCTACAACTTTTTAGAAGAACCCGTTTTCCAGAAATGACTCTAACATGCTCAAAAATGTAGTTTTCTACAGGACAGTTTATAAATCCGAATTTATTTATCCTTTCTACCCTTATCTTTTACCAACCTTTAATTAATCCAATTTCATGCTTAATATATATATACTAACATCAAATTAAAGGTAGTTGAGACTCTAATCTCAACTCTAATTTGTTTCACTCACCTTGACAGACCGGTACTTTATTATTATTTCTTGGGCTTGACGGCTGTTCCGAATCTACCTCGTGTACCATGATAATTAATAAAAACTAATCAATAAAACAGTATCGAATATATATAAAAATATTCATCAAACTCGATACCGAAACTTAAACTTACTAGAGATTTAAGCTTACCCCGTCGTTGGCAGAAATTCGATATTACTATATCGAAATATCGGACTACCAATCAAACATTGGATCATATGTTTATCCTACTAATTTCTTTCTTTCTTTCTTTCTTTCTTTCTGTGTTTGCCGTGAATGGCTTCAACCCCTTGCCCCCTTTTTATAGCTGATTTCCAGCCTTCAAATTCACTCCTAGCCACAAATGGTGGCAAATTCCCACTTCATAATTCCACTACATTAGTATAATAACATATCTTTCTTTATCATACTTTAGTTCCCACCTAAAGTCCACTAAATGTCATTATTTTGCCCCCCTTATTTCTTTGTCTGCCACCCTAAATTTTCTTTTATTCAATTCCAATATACCCTTTAATTTCCTACCACATATAGTGGAAATATGTGGCAATTGCCACTTTTGCTTTATCTTCAATTTCAATTCAATTGGTGGAGTGGTTAGCCGTCCACTGCTTTATGTTTTTTTTTATAATAATAATAATAATAAACTATTATAATTTACCCCGAATAATATTTATTGGTTCAGATAAGATCGAATAAATTATTCAATCAATAAAAATATTCGGTCACCGGAATTTAATTCCGACTAGACCGGTTTTTGGGATGTGACAATTCTCCCCCCCTTAGAAAAGAATTCGTCCTCGAATTCTTACCTGTAGCTTCGGATTGTTCATCCGAGTACTCTTCGGGATCAGAATATTCTAGAAATGAAGAATTCACCTTTCCTATATTTTTTTTTGCGACATTGTCCTTCATGTCGTCGTTGACTTAGAAATTCTCATGTCTTGATTTCTTTTCAGACTTATTAAATTTACTAACTTTCTAAGCTCTCTTCGCTACTTCCGTAGCTTTGACTCTATTTACGAGATCTTGGAAATTTTTAATGTATAACATTGTAAACATGAGTCGTAACTCATCGTTAAGTCCTACGATAAACATCTGACACTTATGTACTTATTATGGAACTCTTTCAAGAAAAATTCCCATCTCACAATTTCCTCGGATACGGTAAGGACAGTAGTCTCCCATCACTGTAAGGCTTCAACGCAAGAGCGTATTCAAGCTTATGTTCATCCGAACATCTTAATTGCTTATCAAGAATCCTTAAAGTATTGTCTAACCAATACTCGGCTATTTCGGGATCATCTACGTTCCGACCAATAAAGGTATAAGCTCGGTATTGCGATAACTTATCGATTGGGGTTCGAAGAGATTGCACAATAGGTGGCGTAAGTTGCATGACTTGACTAGCCTTTAACACATAAATTGCTAAAACATATCAGCCATGTTCTAATAACATTCTTCCTGAGCTGTAGGAGCTTCAGGCTTTACACCTCGAACAGGAGGGTTCTGAGGATTCGGAGGATTTCCTCCTTGCACCTACTCGCCATAAGTCGAGGAGATAGCAACAGACTCATTATTACAGGTTATTTAGTTCGAGACACATATCTATATTATAAAAGAGATCGGATCAGTTGACAAGTCACAATACTTAACAGATTAACTCCTAGGTGGCAAAGTAACTTAACACACAATACAAACATACTTAAGTTTAGTCCAGAACCGACTAAACTCTAGCTCTGATACCACTACTGTAACACCCCCTTCCCGGCCTGGTAGAGAACCGGGTCAGAGAGCGCTACCGAAAAACAATACGGAGATCGGAGACATAAATCTTTTAGTGACATAACATATTAGAGATCAGAACTTATTCCAAAGTTCAAAAATCATTTCGGCATATTTTATTAATCTCTTTTAAGACTTAACACTTAACTTATTAACAACTTATTTGAATTGGGGTCAATTTTAAACTTTTTCAAACTCAGGGACTAATTTGTAATTTTTACAAATTAGGGGTCCTTATCTGAAATTCGTGATATTATACTGAAATTAAACTTACTATTTATTATCTTGTAAAATCTCATTACTAACGGAGGTCATTTACCTATCTGATTAAACGATGTAATGTTTAGTGACTATTTTGTAAAGTATTCAAATCTATTTCTTTTTGAATTATCTTACCAAAATTCTCTACATATTTAAATGAGCCTAACAACTCACAAAAATCTTATAATCCTTTAATCAATGTTTTACTACCAATTATGTCAATTTTATTACTAACTCAATAGTCTATATAGCTTTAAAACCTTATATAAAACATAGGCAGATTTCACAATAGTAGGCTTACAAGATTAGTATAATTACTTTAACTACTTTGCCACCATACTAGGAGTTCATAAGGACAAAACACATTACTCTTTAATTGTAGTGACTTGCCAACCTTCCAACTAATCTCGATCTCGATCTGTTACTTTCCTTAACCTGAAATGTTATGCAATGAATGCATTAGACTTACATAGTCTAAGTGAGGTAGCCAATGACAATGAATAATCATATTATGTCATGTAACATGCTTCCAAAAATGAATGTCATGCTAATTATGCAATAACATGGCATACTTCATATTCATAACAAAACATAATATCATATCATGGGCATAACATAGCATAATGTATCAAACACATAATATATTGGTACCATTTCTTGATTTGTGCGTGTCATCCTTGCACAGGGGCCATGCTAATCTTGTAACTATTTCAAGTAACCATTGATGCAACATAAACATCATACTTTTATATTCATTTATACAACAAGTATCGATCAAACATTATCATATACAACAACAAGCATCATTTAAAAGCATTAGCATATACAAGACAAGTAGGCATATCAATCTCATTTCATTGGTACTTATCATTTAAGTACTTATCCTTCATGTCATGTAACTTTTAAATGTTTTGCCTTGGATGATTAATGAACAAGGTAATCGAGTCTTCATGTAACATGTAACATTAGATACTCAAAGTATTCATTTCTCATTTCAACATATAACAGGGGATGCATAGGCATCAATGGTGACTTACCACCATTCAATTATCAAGGTGACTAACCACCTTATCAGGTTTATAGGTGACTAACCACCATCCTGTAACAAAGATCAGGGGAGCTCAACGACTCTAAGGCATGCCCTTCTACCTATAGACACTAATCATACCAAGGACTTTACTTATCTTTCTTTATTAACAAGATCATTCACTTGCCAATCATTCATAATTTCAAAGGCATTTAACCATTTCAATAGGCATATACATATAATCAATCAAGCATCTTGGTAACATAAAATTCCAGCAAGCACATGAGATCATATTCATTTTATGATCATCAAAAACCAGTAGCAAAGCTTATCATTTAGTCACATTTCACATAGCTCATCATAGCAACTAATCATTTTTATGCTAAGCATGCTTATCTAACAAGCAATACACATTCAGGTCAATATTCTTGCCTTTAATCCTTCTTCCTTATCATTTTAAATTTTACCAATCATTATTAAATTCATTACATGTTCCATGATTTTCAGATCATATCATATTAAATAACAAGATGAGCCGTAGCTCCATATCAGGTAGCATTTCATATTATTTTCACACACATGTAGCATATCATAGTCATATCCAAACATATTAAAGTAATGCAAGGCATTTACAAAATTTGCCATTCGAACATAGTTGCTCTACGTGAGCCCTTAACAAATGCAATTATAATCATAAATAATACAACGGAACGGCACCGAGCCTATCCCTTGACACAACTACACTCACATATCATAACATAAAACAAATATCGGAATGACACCGTGTCACCCGAGACAAATGCATCTACACTCACATATCAGAACATAAAAACAATGATCGGAATGACACCGCGTCACCCGAGACAAATGCATCCACACTCACATATCAGAACATAAAAACAATGATCGGAATGACACCGCGTCACCCGAGACAAATGCATCCACACTCACATATCAGAACATAAAAACAATGATCGGAATGACACCGCGTCACCCGAGACAAATGCATCCACACTCACATATAAAAACAATGATCGGAATGACACCGCGTCACCCGAGACAAATACATCCACACTCACCTCAATCCAAGCTTAGAGACATTTTCCTTATTCTCCAACTTTGTGGTTTCCTTCATTTCTACTCTTTTCTAACCAAACATTAAAGAAATATATCATTTAGTACATTAGGCAGCTTGCATTGTCCTCAAAGAAATATTTATATAAAATGTTCTATAACTCAAAATCTGATTTCGTTTGTTTTAAACGAAACTAGACTGAATAATCTTTTAAACCATATAAATTATAACTTTTAATTCTTCTTATACAATTTATAATGAATTTCTAAAATTGTTGTTGATGCAGATTTAGGGGCAAACTGTTACCCTGTTTTTATGACCTTTACTTACTCAAAAATTCATATCTTTTTACTCACAACTCCAAATAAGGAGTTCTTTACCATTCTAGAAAGCTTATAAACACACCTTTACAACCATGTATGGTACATAATTTTATCATTTCTCCATCAATACAGTTTATTACTTGAACATAGGGCATTTTTAGAAACCTAAACTGCCTATTCTTAATTTGTGACTTTAGTGCATTTATAATCTATGTTTCACTACACTATTAATCTTGAGCTTTTAACCACATTTACACTAATCTTATAACATTATTTTTATAGTCCAGCAACCTCAAAAATAGGACATGTAAGTCCTCAATTTATCAATTTCCACAAAACAGTCCCCTTTTTATTCTTTAACAATCCTATATGTGATCTAAATGGTTTTAACCTACCAATTGAGACTTAATTCAAGCTTGGCCATTTAATTTCATTCATTTCATGACTCCCCTGTTTCAAGTATAAATTTCCAGAATTTTATTGGCATTATTTAAGCCCCTAAAATTTTCGAATTTTACAATTTAGTATAGCAGATTCTAGATTTATTCAGTTTTAGTCCAGTAACTTCTAACAACAATTCCGAGACCTATACTTAACATTTTTGAGCAAATCATACCTCTATTTCATGTAAAATTTTGTCCTCTACAACTTTTTAGAAGAACCCGTTTTCCAGAAATGACTCTAACATGCTCAAAAATGTAGTTTTCTACAGGACAGTTTATAAATCCGAATTTATTTATCCTTTCTACCCTTATCTTTTACCAACCTTTAATTAATCCAATTTCATGCTTAATATATATATACTAACATCAAATTAAAGGTAGTTGAGACTCTAATCTCAACTCTAATTTGTTTCACTCACCTTGACAGACCGGTACTTTATTATTATTTCTTGGGCTTGACGGCTGTTCCGAATCTACCTCGTGTACCATGATAATTAATAAAAACTAATCAATAAAACAGTATCGAATATATATAAAAATATTCATCAAACTCGATACCGAAACTTAAACTTACTAGAGATTTAAGCTTACCCCGTCGTTGGCAGAAATTCGATATTACTATATCGAAATATCGGACTACCAATCAAACATTGGATCATATGTTTATCCTACTAATTTCTTTCTTTCTTTCGTTCTTTCTTTCTGTGTTTGCCGTGAATGGCTTCAACCCCTTGCCCCCTTTTTATAGCTAATTTCCAGCCTTCAAATTCACTCCTAGCCACAAATGGTGGCAAATTCCCACTTCATAATTCCACTACATTAGTATAATAACATATCTTTCTTTATCATACTTTAGTTCCCACCTAAAGTCCACTAAATGTCATTATTTTGCCCCCCTTATTTCTTTGTCTGCCACCCTAAATTTTCTTTTATTCAATTCCAATATACCCTTTAATTTCATACCACATATAGTGGAAATATGTGGCAATTGCCACTTTTGCTTTATCTTCAATTTCAATTCAATTGGTGGAGTGGTTAGCCGTCCACTGCTTTATGTTTTTTTTATAATAATAATAATAATAAACTATTATAATTTACCCCGAATAATATTTATTGGTTCAGATAAGATCGAATAAATTATTCAATCAATAAAAATATTCGGTCACCGGAATTTAATTCCGACTAGACCGGTTTTTGGGATGTGACAAATACTCAATTTACGGGATTTTAGATTTCTTAAGACAAAAATTAAGCAATACTCAATGTTCGTTTGCCTTGATTTATCATTTAACGAAAGAACAAAAACGAACACGAATATTTTATATTTTTAACGAACGAACATGATCAATATATTTTGTTTGTTCGCTTGCTCGATTAAAAGTTAAATGAATAAACGTGAACATACTCTCTTCGTGTTCATTTACGGGTTGCACCCAATTATTACAGTTCAAGCAAATACATAATACAAAGACTGCCTTTAAGAAACCAACACGTGGCTCTCTCTCCCCACCATGAGATCACCATCACGTCACCCCCGCGAGAAGTACATAAAATAATTATTCACCAAACTTTTACTTTTATTTTTATTTCAATTGAATGAGAATGTGCCACGTCAGTCGAAATTCTTACACTTTTTTTATTACGAAATTTTGCTTTGGTCCAAATACTTTGACAGACTCCCAATCAAGCGATCAACTAATCATGTTCATGTCAGCCGACATTTTGTTAATTATGATTATCCTCGAAATAAACAACAATTTACATAGCTTTTCAAAAGGTTGGTCCTTGATTTTTTGCACATTACTCTCGGAATTCAGTAGTTTTTTTCAGTTTGATCCTTGAATTTAAATTTGTTAAGAGTTTGTGACCTGAATTATATTTTGGACTGACCCAAATATTTATAAAAAAGCGGTGACAAAAGTGGGGGCTTGATCGGGATATGCGTAGAAGAGTTGAAAACTCAATGTGAGTAAAATTTCTTTTCATGCAAATTACTTTGTAACCAAGTAACATATCCATCAGTTGTAATCTCTTTTTTCGACACAGTGAAACTTTTTTCTTTCTGCATTTGATTTTTTCCTTTTTGATTTTTCCACGTAAATCTTACTATTTATTTTATGCATTTACGAAGGTTGTTATTTTGTCATTAGTGTTTTGATAATTATTACAATTTTTTATTTTCTCTTTCTCATCTCTTCGGATAAGTTCTTTGTTCTTCTTCTTGAGTTATAACATCAATCTTGATTCTACTAAGTAGTTTCTTCCTTTCCACTTTCTTCGTCCTAAATAAAGTTAGTAATTAAAATATAGATAAAAGAAAGGTCGGACATCGGTAGTTATACTAAAAATAGATAAAAGAAAATTAAGGACTAAAAAAAAAGAAGTTGCTGGATTTAAAGACTAAATGTTGATTTATCCTGTTTCTTAAACTTAATTTAAATATTTAAAAAAAAAAAAAACTTTAGCTTTACACTTTATAAACGAAAGGAAAAGTAAAGGCAAAGTGGCAAACATGTATACATATATGATATAATATATGGTTTTTTCCCCTATGGATTTCCATAGCTTTTGTCCTTTTCAATCCCTTTTATGATCTATCCCGTGTAAAACACACCAAACAAGTAACGTGGATTTACGACATGTGTTTAAATTCAAGTTTACTTATTATTCTATTAAAAAAACAATTATGAATGAATATATAATGAGTAAATATTCCATATACGACAGTGTAAATAAAAAGTTTCGCAAGCCTCTTAAATTTAGGGTTTAGAGATTTGATTTAAGATATATGGGTTTAGGTTTAGGGATTTAAAAATGTAAGGTTAAATTTAGTATTATAAGTTAAAACTCAATTATCTCTCCATATTAGGCTAAACTTGAACCATATTCTCTAATCATAAAATTTAATAACAAAAACTTAAACCCTAAACTCTAAAAATATGACGATTGTAGAAATTTTTTTAATTCTACAGCTAGTGTATTAAATATAAATTCACATATAATAATTTAAGATTAAAATACTATTAAAGAAATTGATCTAGTATATTACATAAATTGGGAATTTCTTAGAAATGAAACAACATATTTTTGTTAAATACCTGAAAATAACCTTTTTATTATATTGTCATTTATTACCACGTACTAATCATCACGAGTGCAATGGATTTGGAAGGTCTCAAAACTCGGCTCATCTCGTGGTCTCATGGCCTGAGTCGACTCAGTTGGACCACGACCGTGTGTCGGTGTCGGTGTCGGTGCTGATCGTTACAACTTACAAGGGCAAGGCTTTGGTCCTAAAATGTACAAAAATATTCTTTTTGGGGTTGTGTGTAGTGTATTCGTAATAGATTGTAGGCTAGTGTAGAGTCGACAAACCTCACGTGTACTCGGGTGACTATGATCAGTTTTGCAATAAATTTTCTTCGTGTATATATATATATATATATATATATATATATATATATATATATATGAGTTATGATTAATTTACACAGTATAAATTTTTTAAAGTTTTACACGTTTTTTGTATCGTTGTATGGGAGAAATGGATGACTGAGATTAAAAGTTGGCTCATGTAAGCAAAAATAAATAATCAAATCATTAAATAGATCTATAAATTAATAATAAATTTTCAAAAAAATAAATAAATTAAGAATTAAAAATTTCTGGGTATTTTGTGAGGTAAAATGTCAACCCCTAAAGGTTTGAAATTGATTCACTTTAAAGCATGAACTAAAACCATAGATTATATAGTATTATGCACCAAATAATACATGGCTTGAGAATCTAGGGAAAAAAAAGAAACATATAATTTAAAAGGTCATATTCATGTTGATAATATTCTCAACCCACTCATCATATTAAAACAAATATTATGTTCTTATATATAATCTTTAGCAAATTTGAATGATGTTGATTTTGTATCTTACATGACAAATTAAGAAGAAAAATATTATTTTACATATAATTTGACACATAAAGATAACAATAAGCAAACAATCACAAATCAAAGCGAAGAAAAATGACAAACACATACAAAAAATCACAAATATATAAGAGAAATTATGAATACGGACGAAAATTATAAAAAGATTACAAAACCCTAAATCATCTCTTAATATGCTTTATCCCAAGACTAAACATATAGCTCTTAGAAAAAATATTACAAGAAATATAATATTTTTTAATTTTTTATTTCACGATCTATTGTATTTATTAGAGTTTCATTATAAGTTGTCGGGGCTAGGGGTGGGCAAGACCGGATACCCGACCAATTTGTTTAGAATTGGTCCCAGTCTCAGTAACCACCGGTTCCTGAAAATTAGAACCAGTCCCGGTCCCGGTTAGACCGAGTTCAAGATTTCAAGAACCAGTCCCGGTACTAGTGGGAACCAGTACTAATACCGGGTACCCGGTCAATTAATCTATTATTAATAAAATTTGAACAGCAGGAGAAAAAAATTTCAACAATAAATAATAATATTAAATAACAAAGTTAGAATATTGTAGGCTTGAAAGTTAAAGTCTTAAAACGAGTCATACTCATAATATTCATACATAAAGAGAAATAAAAAAGCGCCTTCAGTTGTTTACAACCTATTTAACGTCATTCGATACCATACTAGCACCGGGTACCTAGTACTGATCCCGGTCACATTGGGTACCTACCGGGTACCGAGTTTAAAAAAACAGGATTCAGTCCCTGTTGCAATCGGGACTTAAATTTTGGATTCACTCCCGGTTCTACCGGAACTAATTCCGAATAAAAATTTATGGGATCCGACTAGATCTAAGACTAAAACCGAGACCGAATAATTGGGTTTTTTGCCCGCTCCTAGTCGGGACTACAGGCCAATTTCAGACAAATAAAATGAACTCGTCCTATAGTCGTACCGACTTCAAGCTATGATTATTCTATTAATTTAATTAAAACTGTTATAGAACATAAAATAAAAAAATCTCAAATCTTGAAATAAATATCTCAACAATAATATCATTGCAATTTACCTATAGTAATGTGGTGTTAGATGGGAAATATTATTTCTATTTATTTCTGAATAAAAAATAAATGGGAAAACGTTTTAGTAAAACGACATGAAAGCGGTACGGAGAGGGACTCGTCGCGGGGTTACTGTCGCCCATTGGTTGAGTGGTAATGACAGATACCAACCTGGGCGGAAACGGTGTCGCATTGTTTGCACGACATGGATGGATTGCTGATGTGGTTGATTTGGGCCCCACTTGAGTCAATGATGGTCAACTTTTGGATCCTATGGCTGACAATATCTTATAAAATTGATAAAAAAAAATGTTGTTTCGGTTTTTAATATATTAATAATCAATTTAATTTAATTATAAATCAATCTGTTAGATATTTTATTAGTAGAGAAAATCAGAATCTTTCCATATTAGTGGGATAAATCAATATGTTAGATATTTTATTAGTAGAAAAAATATATTAAGAAAAAAAAATAGCATTTCTTTTTAATTATTGAATAAACAGAAATACGAAAAAAATACAATACCTTGTAAAGATAAAAGTAAACTAATCATATTGCGGGTATTTTTTTTTAAATTATCAAAATGTACAAACCAACAAATAAATAATAAAATGTTAATTACTTTGTGTCCTGGTGGCAAAGGTATCTATGTTCATCATCCTTTGAGATCTGAGTTCGAGCACTAGTAATGCATGTTGTGTGTGCTGTATTTGAAAAGACTAAAAAAATTGAACAGATGCTACCCTTGCATCACACCAGCATATTCGAAAAAAATAATTGCATATTATAATGTTGACGTGTTGGTAAATTGACTTTATTACAACTCGACCACTACTTACCTATCTAACTTTAAATGATGCAAAGTTGGTAGCAGTTTTAGTAATTTGTAAAAATCGAATGAAATCAAAACTTCACGTATACAATTGCACAAAACTAAAGTTCAAGTATAAAATTGCATATTTGATCAAAGTTTACGTGTGTAGTTTTGATATTTATCCTGAATAAAAAATAAATGTTAAATTTTGTCATTAGTTCCAATATTATGCAGAAGTTATGTATTTAACCTTTGTACTCTAATTTAGTTATTTTTAGCGTATATACTTTTTAAATTTTAAGATTTCAATAATAACTCAAACAATATAAATCAATACAACTGAATTACAAGGACTTAAAATAATTAATTTAGAGAGTAAAAACTAAATCCACAACTTATACATATTATAAGAACTAACAAAATATGGCTTAACAGATTTAACGGCTACTAATTCGATCACAATTGAATTTTTAAATTTAAAAAGTATGCGGATTAAAAATGATAAATTAGAATATAGGGACTAAATCCACCAATATCACATAATACAGGCACTAATAAAATAATTTGACCACGAATAAAGTACGCTGCTAAAATGGGAAAGGAAATGACTCAAATGAGGTCAATATCGTAAAATGGAAGAAACTGTCGGTCTCTTAACCGGGGTTATATAGACCCGAGACCCGGGTTAAAGCCCGCTAGTACGGTAACCTTGTGAGTTACGAGTTTTCACTCTGACTCTGAGTCATGGAGCGTCGGTGACTCGGACAGAGTTAACAACGAGTTAAACTTGTATTTTCGAAGATAAAGATGGTATATATAAGGAATGCAACCCAGTTCTAAAAATGCGTCTTCGTTTCGGTAGTGAGAGGGAAAAAATGGCAGATTCTAGCGATTCGGTTTCCATTGATATAGAAATGATCTCTCTAGGCGGCAAGGTAACTTGCATTGTTAATTTATCTTCCTGTTTGGTTAGTGAGAAAATGCGGGAATTGAAGAGAAAACGTACTGGAAAAAGAAGCTTGATGCAGCAGCTATCCATCTTTTCTTTAGCTAACCTGGATTATTCTTCCATTTTTTGTTTAATTCTCTATTTTTAATCTTTGTAGCTTATATTTCTAGTTTCTATTATTTGATTATTGACTTTTGTTCCAGATAGATTAAATTCAATAATGTTTTTGAAACTATAATGTGTTATCTTTTTTCCCCAATTATCTGCTTCATGTGCAAGAAGAATAAAACTTTGACTAGTAATTTCATGAGTTTAATTCCAATGTCTTGTCGAATTTGGAGTTTGGGCGATGAATAACATGCTTAGATGATCAAAATTGGATTCTGATTAAAGGAATTTTTCTGCACATGCTAGCTTTTTCTAGTTAGAATATACTTAACTTGGGTTATGCTTTTGAAACATTTCTAATTTTGAAGTAAACTTTGACTAGATCATATATTGTGATTTTCTGCTCTCGTTTTTCAATCAAATCGAGGCGTTTATTTCGTTTTGATGGCGATTTGGTTGTTTTGGTGAAGGTTTGTTGAATGAATAACAATGCATTGTTGAAATCTATATGCAGGAGTACCTTGTGAAAACTCGCCTCGGTTCGGTTTCTGTTGTTGTGTTCGGAGACCAAGATAAGCCTGCTCTTGTTACCTATCCCGATTTAGCTCTAAATCGTAAGTAATGCAGAAAACAGTATTGTTTCATCGATTTTCGTTATGTTTCCTTCCTCGTGACAAAATATGTGTTTCATAATGTTACCTTGCCGCCTTTTTATCTTTGCATGGTGAATTTTCTCCTTAAACATGGATATTGTTTTACATTTGAGATCTTCATTCGTGTTTTCATTATAGTGCATGGGATTTTGAGGCTGCAATGCTTTTAATCCGAAATATGTTGGACGGTGATGACATTATTTGTTAGATTTTCGTACCGACCAAGATCGTTTCGTATGGTGATACATTTCGTATCTCAATTTTTTTATCATGTGACATTGTGCAGATATCTCCTGTTTCCAAGGCTTGTTCTTTTGCCCAGAAGCTAGTTCCTTACTCTTGCACAACTTTTGCATATATCATATAAGTCCTCCGGGGCATGAGGTCAGTTCTATGAATGTTTTAATCTTTTTCGGTTTAGTCCTATAATTCACACCTTTCTTATCGGAACTTCCTTCAAGAAACATTGCAGTTGGGAGCTGCCCCGATCGGTTCTGATGACCTTATACCTTCCGTTGATGACTTGGCAGATCAGATTGTTGAGGTTCTCAACTTTTTCGGGTAAAATATAGTTTCATCGTTACTTTATTTGCTTTATCTTTCCAAGTGTCAGCCGATTAGAAATTTACTTAACTATAATCTCATATGCTCTAGACATTTTATGACACATTATGTTGTCATGATGGCTGGTAATTGGTGTGCTGTAGTTGTCTGAAAATGATGTGAATTGAGGCACCTACCACCCCTTTTATAATTTCTTAAGCTGTCGTCTTCTTTAATATATCATCACCACTAATAATTTATATTCGAAAGAATAAAGGCAAGCAAGCTGATATTCCTTATCTTTAACTCTTCTGTTTATTTTTTTTAATGTTTTATCCTCAGGCTTGGTTCCGTAATGTGTATGGGAGTTACAGCCGGAGCATATATTCTTACCCGATTTGCCGTAAGTCAACTATCTTGGCATAGTATGCTTAATTTTTCTTGATTCTCTTTTTCATTTCGAACCAAATATCATTCTCTCTTGAATCGGAAATGATTATTTTTGCTTTGTTTTTCCTTAATAGATGAAACACAGACGTGTCCTTGGGTTAATACTCGTTTCACCCCTCTGCAGACCGCCTTCATGGACAGAATGGTTGTTGAATAAGGTTCCTGTTCTACACCATTTTTTTCCTCTTAGGGGATAAATAATTACGTGCTTAGATACATTTTTCGTATTATTTCAGGTGATGTCGAATTTGCTTTATTTCTATGGCATGTGTGGCATGGTGAAGGAGTTATTGCTTAAGCGATACTTCAGTAAGGTATTTTCTGCTTCAAAAACTTGTGCCATATTTTTTTATTTCACGTCTAGAACTGGACTAGTTGAGTGATGAGGTAGCGAATGACAATTGCAGGAAGTTCGTGGTAGTGTTGTAGTACCGGAATCCGATATAGTTCAGGCATGCAGAAGAGTTAGTTCTTCAGCTCCTTGTATTCGACTTTTATTTGCTATTCAATCGGAATTTCTGACACGAATAGTGTTTTTTCCACCCCTGCAGTTGCTAGATGAAAGGCAGAGTATAAATGTTTGCCGATTCCTTGAAGCAATGAACGAGTAAGCCCATCCCCATGATTGATTGCTAGAATAGTTTAGTAAAAGGTGTTCTTAGAGTGGTTTAATTACCGTCTTTCAGGAGACCTGACCTTAGCGAAGGATTGAGGAAACTCCATTGCCGTTTGTTAATATTTGTCGGGGAGAACTCTCCGTTCCATTCCGAGGCCCTTCACATGACATCGAAATTAGATAGAAGATACAGTGCCCTAGTGGAGGTATGCCGACAGTCCAATGCCTAACATGTTACGACATCATACATCCAACTTTCAATGAACTAATAATCTTGAAATGGTGGAAATACAGGTTCAGGCATGCGGATCAATGGTCACCGAGGAGCAACCCCATGCCATGTTGATACCAATGGAGTACTTCCTAATGGGATACGGCTTATACCGGCCAACTCTAAGCATTAGCCCAAGAAGCCCTTTGAGTCCATCTTGCATCTCTCCGGAGCTGCTTTCGCCGGAAAGCATGGGCTTGAAGCTGAAACCGATTAAAACCCGGATTTCTTTGTAAGTTGGAGAGGTAAGGCAACATCACCTTTTTGTAATACATATATATATACATACATATATGTGTATAGCATGTAAACATCTTTTGACCGGTTGGTGAGGGTTGTAGATAGGAGATGAAGGACAGATGGAAAAAAAAGGAGAGATTGTCAATTCTTTTATTTGTAACCATAAATTTTAGCCATTCTGTAAATTCATCCGAATAATTATTTACCAGAGAAACACCAGTTTTTACTTTTTACTGATAATAATAATGTGCTCTCCATTTTCTATCTCTGGTGTCTCTGTTTTGCTTACTGTTGATGATTTCAATCATTAAATGAACCACACACCCAGGGATGGACCGAGAGTGCTGGTGGGGGCAACCGTCCCCCCCTAAAATTTTGAAAATCATATATGATTTAGAAAAATTTTAGAATTTTTCTATTTATTTTCCATTAAAAAACTATTTTCGCCCCCTAAACTTTTATAAGTTCGCCCCCCTAGAAATTTATAGTTTCGCCCTCCCCTAACCTAAAGTTTTAGTTCCGTCCCTGCACACACCCAGCCGATTTTCAACCAGACACGGTGGGGTCAAGGAGGCTAATCATGGTGGTGCACTGCTGATCATCTGGCTATGGAGTCAGCCATTGAAAATGGGTTCATTTCACTTTCCAGGAAAATGATGAGAAAAGCTAAGAAAAAAACCATTAGACCCACTTTCCAGGAAAATGATTTGATTCCCATCAAATTATTCTCTTTTGGAACTTGGTGAATCCAGATAGAATGTAATCATGGTAAATAAAGGGTGTTCAATAATCATGGTAAGGAGTGACCTAGGGTAAAAGAATTGTACAAGTCTTTTGGTTCTATACTTTTAAATTGAGCACAATTATCTTCGAGGGAAAATATTTTATGGATAAATATTTTATACGGCCGTGAAAATTGAAAGTTTCCACAAGCGCCTTAGTTTTAGGGTATAAGGAGTTAGTTTAGGGTACATGGTTTAAGGGTTTATGTGTAGGAGTTTAGAATTTAAGGATAGTTGTTTCAATTTAAGGTTTAGGGTTATAATTTAGGGTTTATAATTAAAACTTAAATTCTCACCATGTTACTCTAAAAACTAAACCATAACCTATAAATCCTAAATTATAACCCTAAACTTTAAATTAAAACAACTATCCTAAATTCTAAACCCATACACATAAACCCCTAAACCCTATACCTTAAACTAACTCCTTATACCCTAAAACTAAGGCGTTTGTGAAAACTTCCAGCTTCCACCGCCTGTGTATAGGATATTAATCCATATTTTATGCCCCGGTGACGAAAAACTTATTTTTATGTTAAAGTTTGAATGTTTGTGGTTAAGTTTTTAACATTTAGGAATAGATTTTATGCTTTAAAGTTTAGTGTTTAAGGTTTATAATTTAGATATTAAGGTTTAGTCTTTAAATGGGACATGTGACAATTTTAATTGTTCGCTTGTAATTTTTTATTTATTTACGGTACACTAAATAATTACCCTATCCTTGTATCATAGAAAAATTAGTAAAATAGTTAATTTTGTAACAATAAAAAATATATTAATTTTATAAGATGAATTTAATTAAATACTCTGACATTAATCTTTCGTATTCTATTGATATATATGGAATAGACGTTGATTACAAGTTTTAAAATTATTTTATGTAAACGAGGACTAGGGACGGAATTACATGAGAATGGGGTGCAGCAATCACCTCACCTCCAATTTTTTTTATATCTTTGTTCACTTATTTAAATTTCTTTAAAATTTAATTTATTTATAAATTTGCCTCCCACTTTCAAACATTTATAATTTGCCCTTAACTCCAAATCTTTAATTTGCCCTTAACCCCAAATCTTGGCTCTGACCCTAACCAAGATTTCGCCCACCTCCAATTTTTTTTTAATTTTTTTTATCTTTGTTCACTTATTTAAATTTTTTTAAATTTAATTTATTTATAAATTTGCCTCCCACTTTCAAACATTTATAATTTGCCCTTAACCCCAAATTTTAGCTCTGTCCCTAACCAAGAGCGAAACCTTCGACCCCTAATTAAAGTAAAAAATACCGTTACCATCTCACTTAAGCACCATGGTTATATATAGGGTAAACTATACTAATGACCACCGAACTATGGGGTTAGTGTCGATTTGACCACTATATTTTCAATTGTGTTAAATATACCACATAACTATTTAACTGGTTCCAATGTAGCCACCTGCCGTTAAAAAAACGAAAAAGTTAACGGGACTGTTAAAATAATTGGTGTAATTACACATTTAGTCCCCTTTATTTATACAATCATTTAATTTACTTCTAATTTTAATCTAATAAAATATATTAATTATTCAATTAGGTGGTGACACGTGTCACCACCAATTGGAGTAAGAAAAATCAAATAATTGAAGCTGGCTACAAGGGGACTTGAACCTGTGTCATAAGGGTTTAAAAGCAATGCTCATGCCACTGAACTATGCATTTTTTTGGTATATAAAATACCAAATATATTATATCTGATATACTACAAACACGAGCGAAGGAGAAATTTTTTCTTTTCGTTTCTTTCAGCCTAATACATTCAATGTCTCCCCCTCTCCCAACAGCTGTTGAATAATTAATACGGTAATGCAGAAATGTTTCTGTCTGTTATTTTTACCATTATTTTCTTGTTTTCACAACTTATTTTGCATGGTTGCATGAACTGGCTAGTTGTTGGCTTGTTTCTGATATAATATTGCATTCAGTTTCCTTGTTTGTGCACTACACAATCTGTTCATGCACAACCTAATATTTCAGTACATCAAACTGTTTCTTTTATAATAAGAGGTATTATTTCTGAATGTCATCTTTTTAATTCAGCTCTGATATGTAGTCTCCAAAACCATAGCTGAGGATTCTGCCTGGACATTTGCAAAAGAGAAGGAGCTTGACCTGATTGTCATAAACCCGGCAATGGTGATTGGTCCTCTTTTACAGCCAACACTTAACACGAGTGATGCAGCAGTTTTAAGCTTAATTAAAGGTAAATTTCCAGGCTACTATTTGCCTTCTCATCTTGAACATGCCATTTACTTTGAGGATCAATATTATTTATCCTGGTGAAAATAAAAAGAAAAAAACTACATTCTTTAATGATCTTCTGAAATACACACTTAACCCTGTATGCCTCTTTATAGGAATAAAAAGTACCCTTCCAAAGGAAAAACCAATAATAAGGCCTTCTAATCAATTCCTCATGCATGAAATTTCTGTATTAGTACTGTAATAGTATCCCTAATAAAAAATGGTAGAAGTTTACATCCTAGAACTACAGTTATTTTAACCATGTTAACTTCTAATTCTTTGACTCACCAACATCTTTCTTGTCATCCAGAAGTTCTACATCACCCACTTCATAAATCTGAACATGTGAAAGTTTCTAAAAATGAGTACAAAATAAAAGCAGGGTGATCATATACTCATAAATTAAGATGAATGAAGTAAAACTTGAGAAGCAAAATAAGAAAATAATGGTAAAATAACAGACAGGAACATTTCTGCATTACCGTATTAATTATTCAACAGCTGTTGGGAGAGGGGGAGACATTGAATGTATTTGTAACACCCCCTTCCCGGCCTGGTAGAGAACCGGGTCGGAGAGCGCTACCGAAAAACAATACGGAGATCGGAGACATAAATCCAAAGTTTAAAAATCATTTCAGATTATTTTATTAATCTCTTTTAAGACTTAACACTTAACTTATTAACAACTTACTCAAATTGGGGTCAGTTTTAAACTTTTTCAAACTTAGGGACTAAATTGTAATTTTTACAACTTAGGGATCCTTATCTGAAATTTGTGACATTATACTAAAATTAAACTTACTAGTTATTAGCCTGTAAAATCTCATTACTAACAGAGATCATTTACCTATCTGATTAGACGATGTAATATTTAGTGACTATTTTGTAAAATAGTCAAATCTATTTCTTTTTATTATCTTACTAAAATTCTTTACATGTCTAACTGAGCCTAACAACTCATAAAAATCTTAGAGTCCTTTAATCAATATTTTAGTACCAATTATGTCAATTTTATTACTAACTCAATAATCAATATAACTTTAAAATCTTATACAAAACATAGTCAAAATTTCACAATAGTAGGCCCACAAGATTAATATAATTATTTTAACTACTTTGCCACCATACTAGGAGTTCATAAGGACAAAACACATTACTCTTTAATTGTAGTGACTTGCCAACCTTCCAACTAATCCCGATCTCGATCTGTTACTTTCCTTAACCTGAAATGTTATGCAATGAATGCATTAGACTTACATAGTCTAAGTGAGGTAGCCAATGACAATGAATGAACATGTTATGTCATGTAGCATGCTTCCAAAAATGATCATAATGCAATAACATGGCATACTTTATATTCATAACAAAGCATAATATCATATCATGATCATAACATAGCATAACGTATCAAACACATAATATATTGGTACCATTGGATACGCGGATTCCCTGTACACCATATCATGAATCATAAATGAGCCGTAGCCCTGAGCCGTAGCTCCATGTATCCCTTACACTTCCATCCTTTTATCTCCCACATATAGGCCGTAGCCCTGGACCGTAGTCCTCCCTTACATGGTGAGCTCGAATAATCCTATGGCATGCCAATTGTATCCAACGTCCATAAATACACACAAATTCACATAGTCCATGATTTTCATATCATATCATATGAAATAACAAGATGAGCCGTAGCTCCATGTCATGTAGCATTTCATAGTCATATTCGAACATATCAAAGTAATGCAAGGCACTTACCAAATTTGCCATTCAAACATAGTTGCTCTACATGAGCCCTTAACAAATGCAAACATAATCATAAATAATGCAACGGGAAGGCACCGAGCCTATCCCTTGACGCAACTACACTCACATATCAGAACAAAGAAACAAAGATCGGAATGACACCGCGTCACCCGAGACAAATGCATCCACACTCACATATAAAAACAATGATCGGAATGACACCGCGTCACCCGAGACAAATGCATCCACACTCATATAACATAATATAAAAACAATGATCGGAATGACACCGCGTCACCCGAGACAAATGCATCCACACTCACCTCAATCCAAGCTTAGAGACATTTTCCTTATTCTCCAACTTTGTGGTTTCCTTCATTTCTACATCTTTTCTAACCAAACATTAAAGAAACATATCATTTATTACATTAGGCAGTTTGCATTGTCCTCAAAGAAATATTTATATAAAATATTCTATAACTCAAAATCTGATTTCGTTTGTTTTAAACGAAACTAGACTGAATAACCTTTTAAACCATATAAATTATAGCTTTTAATTCTTCTTATACAATTTATAATGAATTTCTAAAATCGTTGTTGATGCAGATTTAGGGGCAACTGTTACCCTGTTTTTATGACCTTTACTTACTCAAAAATTCATATATTTTTACTCACGACTCCAAATAAGGAGTTCTTTACCATTCTAGAAAGCTTAAAAACACACCTTTACAACCATGTATGGAACATAATTTTATCATTTTTCTATCAATACAGTTTATTACTTGAACATAGGGCATTTTTTTAGAAAACTAATCTGCCTATTTGTGACTTTAGTGCATTTATAACCTATGTTTCACTACACCATAAATCTTGAGCTTTTAACCACATTTACCTTCACATATTAACATAATAATTATGTTCCAGAAACCATGAAAACAGGACATATAAGTCCTCAAATTATCAATTCTTACAAACTAGTCCATTTTGATCTTCTATGTGTTCTAATGATATTTAAGCTATCAATTGATATATAATTCAAACTAAATTATTTATTTTTCATTCCTACAATATCTCTCCTGTTTCTAATAAATTTTCCAGAATTTATTGGCATCAATTAAACCCCTAAACATTTCGAATTTCACAATTTAGTCCAGCAGATTTCAAATCTATTCAGTTTCAGTCCCGTCAACTTCTAACAACAATTCAGAGATCTATACTTAACATTTTTGAGCAAATCATACCTCTATTCCATGTAAAATTTTGTTCTCTACAACTTTGTAGAAGAACACTTTTTCCAGAAATGACTCTAACATGCTCAAAAATGCAGTTTTCTACAGGACAGTTTACAAATCCGAATTCCTTTTACCCTTTATCATTTACTAACCTTTAATTAATCCAATTTCATTCTTAATAAAAATACTAACATCAAATTAAAGGTAGTTGAGACTCTAATCTCAACTCTAATTTATTTCACTCACCTTGATAGACCGGTACTTTATTTTTATTTCTTGGGCTTGACGGCTGTTCCGAATCTACCTCGTGTACCATGATAATTAATAAAAACTAATCAATAAAACAGTATCGAATATATATAAAAATATTTATCAAACTCGATACCGAAACTTAAACTAACTAGAGATTTGAGCTTACCCCGTCATCGGTAGAAATTTGATATTACTATATCGAAAATATCGGACTACCAATCGAACATTGGATCGTATGCTACTATTTTTTTTTCTTTCTTTCTTTCTTGCTTCTTTGCCGTGAATTCTACAATCCCCTTGCCCCCTTTTATACTAATTTTGCCAGCAACTTAAACAAATCATAGCCACAAATGACCACTTTGATTATAAATTTCCCATTTACTAAGTGGGTTTATTAATAGCCACATGAAGTGGAAATTTTTCCACTTGATTTCCATTTGCAAATGCTTTAGATTTCATGGTGGATCTGCCGTGTAATCCTCTCCTTTTTTTTAATATTAATAATAATAATAAACCAAATAAATAGGTTTCGAATCTAATTTCTACTAGACCCGAATAATATAATAATAATAAATTAACTATTTAATCTATTTTGGGTACCAAATCGAACCAACCCTTAATCGAAATGAAAATATTCGTTTACTGGAACTTGACCTTGATTCATAAATTATCTCGAATAATCTAAATAAAATCGAATAAATTATATATCTCCCTATTTATACTAATTTGGATGGCACCTTTTCCCATTTCCCTTCAATTATATAACATTGGTGGCATGGCCACTAATTTAGTGGTTACCTAATTTACACCACTTTTGTATTTTTATATTTTTTTAATAATAATAATAATAAATCATATTTTAATTCGAATAAATTATACAATTGATATAAAATACTCGGTCACCGGAACTTAATTCCGACTAGACCGGTTTTTGGGATGTGACAGTATTAGGCCGAAAGAAACGAAACGAAAAAATCTCTCCTTCGCTCGTGTTTGTAGTATACCACATATATTATATTTGGTATTTTATATACCAAAAAAATGTGTAGTTCAATGGCAAGAGCATTGCTTTCAAACCCTTATGACTCAGGTTTGAGTCCCCTTGTGGCCATCTTCAATTATTTGATTTTTCTTACTCCAATTGGTGGTGACACGTGTCACCACCTGATTGGGGAAGGAAAATAAATTTAATAAATCTAATAAAAATAGATAAATCCCTCAAATAAGGTTGTGACACGTGTCACCACCTAATTGAATAATTAAATATATTTTATTAGATTAAAATTAGGAGTAAATTAAATGATTGTATAAATAAAGGAGACTAAATGTGTAATTACACCAATTATTTTAACAGTCCCGTTAACTTTTTCGTCTTTTTTAACGGCATGTGGCTACATTGGAACCAATTAAATAGTTATGTGGTATATTTAACACAATTGAAAATATAGTGGTCAAATCGACACCAACCCCATAGTTCGGTGGTCATTAGTATAGTTTACCCTTATATATATTATTAGTATCGATAATTTGTGGATTATAAGTACATTGGTGACCCATGAAACCTCATGCATACAAACAAAAGTGTACAATTTACCCATCACAGTGCTTTAAACGCATTCAACATACCAATTAATTCCAAGAAATTTTACTATGAATTTCATAATATTTCCAACAAAAGGGTTTCCATGTTTGAATTAGAACCATACCCTTAAAGCCGAAGGTCCCAACTATAATGGAGCATTATGTACAGTTGTAACCTTGAGGTGGATGTGTTTCTTTCCGGCTGAAAACGTGCTCGAATCCATAGACCGGACCGATACTTCCTTTCTTTGTTGTGCTTTTAATTGATGCTGAATCTTTGATGGTTGATGCTGATCTGGCTCCTGGGATTACTGTTGGTTCCTTCCTCGTTTTGTCGCGCTTTTCTCCTGTTCATCTCTGAGTACATTTCCTCGATCATCGGCTTCCATAGACGAACACGAGCATTGATGAACCAATTTGAGACCTGGCTCCTTGTTAAGCCACTTTTTATTGCAAGTAAATGTTTTTCTGCATCCTTAGGGTACCTGCAAATGAGATATGTCAAAAAAATATGCAGAACCGTGTCCTACAAGCAATTCTTCGATAAGAAGGCTTACGGGTGAAGGAAGTTCTGAAACATCCATGCACGTAAAACCGAGACAGACTTCTCCGGCAACCCTCTCTGTGGTCTCCATATTTGATCCTTCTTCTTTAGCTGCTGAAGTGCCCATTGCTCCTGGATGAATGAATTCTGAAAAGTTTTCTCCCTGCTTCCAGTGCATCCACTGTCAAAATTCGCTCCCATGGCTAGGATTTGGTTGCTGATCCTCTCTCTAAGGTTCTTGTATAAGAAAGAGATCGTATGCAGAGCGAAACTAGCATGCACCCGAGGGTCCAACTCGGTTGCGGCATGGAATGCAGATATAACCGTATGGATTTCGTCCAAGCATTGACTGTATCTGTCATCAACCTGGTCTCAATAAAGAGGGATAGCAAGGCCGTTCAAGTACACCGCAATGCCGTGTTAAATACACCATCAAATAGAGAAAAGCAAAAAATTTGAGAAATGAATCCAACTATCTTGAATCAAATAACCAAGAACATTATGCAGTTCATATTTCAAAAAAACAATTGAAGCAGACCAAAACTATAATTCATAATTCTACCAGCATAAATTAGATCAACATACCACTTGGAGCAAGGTCAGTAGTTGGGATTTTTTTGCTTCGACCGTCCGTTTTTGTACTTCTGCCACTAACTGAACCTCAGAGTTACCATCAACGTCGGCGAGATCATTCGAATCCATCACTGCCATCCTTCTTTCGGCAAGACAGCTAGAGGAGAATGCTGTAGTTGCTCTGGCTCCAATACTCATCTGGTCTAGATTTTCAAGAGAATAGCTTGCAATTTGCGCAAGTATTTCTTGAACTGCATGAAGATATCTCGATCCCGATATCAAATGCGATACTTGAACTGGTCCATCAGAACCAAAACTCAGAGAAAGCTCCTTAGCATTGCAAGATGTTTGTTCCGAGCCTAACCTTGTTGTATTCAAGCAACAGTTTATTTCGGAGGACTGGTCGGATATATTGTTCCCACTGATTACTCCAGGAAGTGATGCTGCAAGACTTAAAGATAGCCCATTACTGTTTTTCGAGGAACCACAGGGATAATCCAGGCTCATATTTGCACCATTCGATGGTATCCACCCATTCGGAACCAAACATCCTATCGACGAATTCGATTGAAATGCTGTCTTCAATGGGGTTTTCCCAATAAGTTCGAGAGAACCACGAAACTTCTCATAATCCCACTTATTGGTCACATTACCAAAAACTTCATTAAATGCACAATTCACAGAGGTCACCATTGTAGAATTCATGCCGTCAGAACATTCTGTCGAAGAGTAGGTCCTAAAATCCTGAGGGTAGACCGAAGGCACTACATTTTCCAACTCGTTTAAGTTTTCTTGAGGACCACACCTAGCAGGTGGAGTTGAAGAAATGGGTGTCCTCCCCATGAATTGATCTTGAAACTCGATGTTATGTTCCGAACCCGAAGCAACACTCGCAACCTTCCTTCCAGCCAATGCATTAGGGTCAAAGAACCTGACATGATTAGTATGGAGATCAGCACATAGATCCCCACTAAACACCCCTTGCACCGAGGGATGCACCGGGAATCCAGCTAGCGTCTGGTTTTGGTTGATCTGGTTAAACAAGTTGGACTCGTTTATCGAATTATTAGTGATAGTCTCCGATGGAATCCCGTCGACAACAACAGAATTTCGACCCACCATCTCCCGTGGAACACCAAACATATCATTCTCCATTATACTTTGGGCACAAAAATCACATGGCCTTAGGCATATGAAGCTCCTTCAACATGGGGTTCCTAAATCTTAGCATTCATTACATCATTTCGGGTGTCAAGCCGATATAAGTTCACTAAACAACTTCCTTGAGCTCAACCATGATCATTCCATTAATCCACCATGAACCTGGAGAACTGGTAAAATGGGAATGAAATGAAATCACCAAATCAATACATATAAAAAGAGACAATATACATCACATACTAACAGAAATGGAAAAACCAACTTGTGAGCAGCATTCTAAGACCAGATTTCTAAGATAAAAATCATATCAGATCCCAATCTTTTCTCTTAAAGAAGAGAGTAAAGAGAATAATGGTACACAGATTTCACAGAAGCATTATGTGAAATGATTTAACCTTTCAAAATTATTGAGGTCATTTCCTGCCCCACTCTTACACAAAGATAAGACTTATTGATAAGTGAAATATTTCACCACAAATTCTAAGTGCAGAAGCATGTCAGTCAGAGCAAAATGGGGCTCACAATGCCATAAATAACTCAAATTCATGCACAAAGAAGACCACCTATGGCAATGAACAATAATAAAGCACAGTTGGAAGAAAGTCTAAAGTTGAACAAAAAGGAAGAACATGAAGAACATATGTACTAGAAAGTAGAATATTTAGAGGCTTCATGTTTCATTTTTTCTCTAATGCTTTGTGTGTCTGAAACAAAGATGTAAAGCTGAGAAAAGAAGATGACCAACCTGAGATTGTATGAAGAGTAGAGTAGTTTTCAAGCTTGCATATCAATCTACAATGGAAAACCAGGTTAATTATAGCTATATTGATTGAGAAATGAATGTATTAGGGTGTTGTTCTCAGAGACACTCAAAAGAATCCATGGTAATGCAAAGTTCACATGGAATCATTGGGTTTATCTTTTTCTCCATAAAAAGAGCATGGTCGAAAAACCCAGAAAGGAACTGTGGTGAACAAAAAAGACTTTGTTTTCTTCTTTCACATAAAAGAATAAAAGAAAGCAAACACAAAGGAGGTGGGGTTAACTTGTTTGCATGAACAGAAAAGTGGAGTTTTTCTTTTTCTTTTCAAAGAACTCAAACACCAAGGAACTGAGATTTCACAGTTTCAGACCCCCAAGAAGATATATAATAAGTCCAACAAAGATTTTAAAGCTCTAAAAATGGAGGGAGATAGAGTCCAAAAGAGCCCCAGAAAAAATGAAAATAAAAAGCAGAAGGAAACACATACATGGAGATGGCCCATTCCATTAACATGGAAAGAGAAAAGATGAGTAAAAAACAAGAAGATGGAGAGAAAAGGAAGGGAAGCACATTACTCTTTGGTGTGCAGTGCCACTCATTTCTGTTGCAGGCTTTAGAGAGGGGCCCCCTCTCTCTCTTTCTCTCTCTCCTTCTCACCCTCTCATTTATCTGTTTTCTCTGCAATCATCACAATTAAAATATCTGGATTCTCCCCCTGTTGAAAACTTCTGTTTCATGTCAGGTGCACCATTTTTCAGAAGAAAGTCTCTTGCTTTTTTAGCTCATTTTGGACACAATGGGGGAATGGGGATAGCTTCTGTAATGGTTAATGTGTTTTGATGAGAAAGGTGAGTGAATTGAGCAACACAAAAAGTGTAAGCAACACAACTAGAACAGAAAACCAACCAAAATTTTGTGAAGGGGTATGGAAAGAAAACACACTGTGTTGTTGTTTGCAGTGTACTTGGAATATATACGATGCTGATGCAACCTGTGCCAAAAGGTGACGAGAGAATATCTGATGGGCAAAGATCTTTGACGCATTTATTCAAGCAATTGGCAAGCATTGTTATTGCCATTGTTGGCACTCCAAGAACTCCAAAAGCAAAGATCAATGCTGGCACTAAACAGTCTAGTGTGAGTCTAGTCTAGCTCTAGTGTACTTAAACTTCAAAGGGTGTTTACTGTTTTACTATTCAGACAGAGTACATAATGTCATAAATCATAATCTAAATCTCTTGCCTACTTATGGAGTATGGAGGCAGACCAAATCTTTTGTAATAATGAACATTTGAAGCAAATATCAGTTGATCCTGTGAGTCTGAATCCTTGGATTCTTGTCAGTAATACTAATTGGTGATTTTTGAAGGTGTTTTAGCAACAACTTGGTGTGTGTTTTGTGGGATCCTGATGTGATAATTCAGTCTTTTCTTGCCCCTTGTGAACTGTTTAGTTGTGGACATGCCGCTCCCTGTTAAAAAATACTTAAATTTAAAATTTAAGTCTTACCCTAATTTCTATATCCTAAACTCTAAACCCTAAATCTTAAAATATACATCCTACCTCTAATTTCCTACAAACTAACCCTAAGCTCCAACTTTAAACCTCAAAACCTAAACCTTAAACCTGCTATTTTAAAACGAAGGTACCAATAAAAGCATAGTTAAGGGGTAAACAATTTCCATCCACTTGATTTTGGTTATAAACAATCCTGTGGAGCAACCACCAACAGATATAAATAAATGATGCTAGGAAAATGTATTTTCAGGTCTTATACAAGTTTTAAGTGTTTTAGTGAGCCTTTGATCCAAATATATATAGTTAAAATCAAATGCAACTCATTGAGTGGTTCAGTAGTTGAGGATGAAGTTGTTCATCTTAAGTGACTCAAAGTCGAATAACGTACCTTATAATTTTGCGTAAATTTATCATTTATCCAAATTTAAAATCATACTAAATACTACTCATTTCTAACTGAATTAAAATGCTACAAAATTCAAATGAGACGAGTCTCTAATATCATTTGAAGCATTAGACTCTCTCTTGACTGCTCATTCATCTTCATATGATTCGTATCGGGAGATATAACTATAATTATGGATTAAGGGACAAAACATAAATGTTTGAAAAGTATATTGAATTTGCGGTTAATCTTCTTTTAATTTTTTTTATAAATTAAAGGTAAAAAAAATTTTGTGTGTGAGAAGACAAGTCCCCTCCCACCATTAATATTGTTCTGTTTTCTGCTCACATCATACTTTAAGATTTCTTTAATAGAGGATCTGTTTGCGGTGATTAAAGCATAACCTTCCTCGGGGTATACTGTATAGATAATAATCTTATTTTTTTTTTATGAAATAGGGTTACTTTTAAATTATTTCGTAAAGTAGGGAGGTTTAATTCTTGTCCCTCCCATAGATGCATGCAGTTGATATCGATTGAAGTGAAATTGCATTGAAGTCGCATTGAAATCCAGTAACATCACCCTTAGATTGTGAAATAATTTTCAAATAAGTTACTTAAAATGATTTGAAACTAAAGTGATCATAACTCGAAGATGACTCAATCAGAAAAATCCAAACCTCAAACTTCAATGACATAAACTCAAAACTGCAAGTAACTCAAAATGATTTGAACTTAAAGTGATCATAGTTCGAAAATAACTCAATCAGAAAATTAGAGTCTCAAACTTAAATGATTTAAATCATAAACAATTTAAATTTGAAACGACTTAAACTTAAAATGTACGAATTCGAAATGATCTAAACCTAAAATTGGTTGGACACAAAACCAACCAGATACATGAAATTAAAGAATAAGGTGAGAACTGAGAAGTGTGAATTAAGGGTTGGCATTGAAACCACACCACATAGGTGCTATTATATGGGGCACCTACTTTTAATTTTGGGTGCTTTCAACTATAATTAAGATGGATCGAAATTGCCAGAAGCGTCACACCTCTTAAAAAATTTAAATTTTTTATAATTTAAATAATTTTTTTTGTATTTTCTATTATTAACTTAATTTTACATTTCTAATTTTTTTATAATTTCACTCACATCCTCTTATATAAAATTTTGCGTTCGTCTCTTTACATAATCTCATCGACAATTACAGATTCATGTTCTTCCCATCAACCACTAGCTAGTTTTTAGCAATGTCTGCTTTGAATTTTCAAACTTCCAAGTAAAACATAGATAAAGTTAGCACATGTTTATTAAGTTATCTTAAAATATTTATTTTAGTTATTAAACTGTCAAAAATTATATAATGAGTATTAAACTTTAATTTTTATTATAAAATGGTCATTGAACCGTTAACTGCGAGTGATGTCACACTTAAAAAATCATATAATAAAATAGTTAGTCTTTCATATTTACATAGTGAATCAATTTAGTCTCAATTCGAAAAAAAATTAATAAATTTAACTCTCATTATTTACACACTCTTTCAATTTGGTCTTATTTTGGATTATGAATAATTTAAAACTTTAATATTATTTAGAATGTAGTGACTTTTCCCCTTCTAGATCTGGCAAAACCCTAATCCCAAAATTTTCTGAATTATTTGAATTAGGTAATGACGTTATAAAAGTAAATGATCAGATTAAGTTAATTTAAAATATGGAGACTAAATACTCAATTCAAACAATTAGAAGGACCAAAACCATAATTCGACCAGAAAAAAGGGCAAACTTCCTCAAAATCCAGACTTCAGTTTCGATCTTCTTCTTCCCCAGTGTTCCCTTCCGGTATATCAACTATGTACGATTCTAAAACAATGCTGTAAACTTTCCCTTTATTCTGAAACTCATTAACGGAGGTGACTGACCGGTAGTTTCTCAGCCTATGCTCGCCGACGACGACTCTAAAGCTCAATATAAGCTTCGTATCGTCCAAAATCTCGAGCCTTTCGGTGCTCGACGTCGAAGCCGGGAGGCCCGAAATGACGGTGACTTCCCTGACGCTCCCGACGCCGCCGTCTCCGCCGCTCATGGTGCAGCTCTTGATGAAGTGCTTTTATTTCTGGGGGGTTTCGAAGCTCCGGACGAAAGGCCAAACGGTTTGCGTCGGGGCGTTGACGAGTTTGTGTTATTAGCGACGTGCATGTGTTCGATGTTGGCTCGAATCTGTGGTATGTGTCGATGAGTGGTTTTAGCTCTTTATATTCCTCTTGGGTTAGGCCCTGTGGTGGAGGTGTTGGGCTCAACTTCAAAAAAAATATGGGTGGTAGTTAGTGGGCGGACGGATGCGGGGCGGGCGAATACAGTACGAGTTAAGTTTTAAACCTATCATATATCCACTACCTACAATAGATATGACTTTTTATATTTACACTTACCTACTCTACACTAAACTTATAACCATCCTCACCTGTGAGTGCGGCGTAAAATTTATAAAATTATACCAATCTGTCATCCCTATTAACATATATAAAACATCAAAAGAGAACCGAGATCCATTATTTTGGGACATGCACCAAGACAAGAGTTGTCCCCTACTGCTATAAATTTGAGACGTTTGAGAAATTTAAACTCTTGTCTTGGTGCATGGCTCTATCCATAAATATGGGTTATCACAAACATACATAAAACATCAAAAGGGAGCTGAAAACTTATATTTGTACGTCACACTTGTCAATGAAGAAATTTTAAGATAAGAAAGAAGAATACAATCTGATATTATTGGGGAATCTTAAAAAAAAAAACAGTTTAATTCAAGGCTAAAAGACAACAAGTTTTAAAATTTGTATAAACAGCTTAAAATATTAATTTTTTTAATAATATATTAGGTTGATTTTTTTCAATAAGATTCGAAACTTGTCGAAAAAAACCAACCTAAAATATGTTACAACAAAAAATTAAGTTTCGAACTTATCCATAATCATGAAAAGCTCAACCTAAAATGTTAGTATAAAAAATCAAGTTTCGAAAAATTGTCCAAAATCATGAAAAAATCAATCTAAAATGTTATAAAAAAAAGTCAAATATTTTAGGTTCTTAGTCGAATCTCAAAATTTACCGTTTTATACTTTATAATAGGTTTTTAAAGATATTTTAGTTAAATTAGTGGGGTCATTTGTACTCTAATGTTTCTACATATATCTGCCCAACATGTTAAGTTATTGGATAAATTTTAAAACTTATAATTTTTAGTTGTAATCTATACTTGTCGCACTCTAGACTCGCCCTTACCACTAAATAAGAAATGTAATAAAAGCACCAACAAGTATTGAGTGTATTGGTAAGGCACATTGCACTCCCAAGAAAAGGACGTAAATTCAAATCTTGAAAATGGCATTATTCGTAAGGGCAGCCAGTCAATCACGCACTCTAAATATGAACTGTAAGAACTAGGGATGGCAAAAATACCCGGCCCCGACCCGACCCGAGGTGCCCCGACCCGACAGGGTATTTTTTCTAAAATTTCGGGGATCGAGGCGGGGCGGGAAAAGCATGAAGTCGGGGCGGGGCGGGTTCGGGTATTTGCTAAAAATTCCCCGCCCCGCCCCGCCCCGGTATATTTTTATATATATTTTTATTATATTTATAAAAAAATATTGTTATATTTAAACACTTTTATGTGTTTTAAGCTATTTTTTGTTTTTGTTTTGGTTCGTACATTTTGTAAAATTTTGTTAGATGTTGTTCAAGTTTTAATATATTCGATTCTAACGGTCAATGATTCAAGTTTATTCTTTTAAATATGTAGTTTAACACGTGGATAATTTAAAATTGGTTTTATTTTATTTTTTTTATATAAGTTTGAAGTCCCTTGAAACCATAATTTGTGATTGTGATGGAAGATTGGTCGAATCTAACATTTACCGTCGACGAAGATTATTTTTTTTTTAATTTTTCGGGGCGGGTCGGGGCAGGGTCGGGTTTAAGGGTTATTGTATCGGGGCGGGTCGGGTAAATTAATATTTTAATTAGGGGCGGGGCGGGGTCGGGTATAGTATTTCATAGGTCGGGGCGGGTTCGGGGCGGCCAAAAACCCGCCCGCCCCGCCCCGTTGCCATCCCTAGTAAGAACGGACATGCATATTACCAGGAAAAAAATGTGCATGTCATTTTTTGTCGTTTTAGGGCGGTAAAAGGAAGAGATTGTAGGTGGGTGACCCATATAGTGTCCAGATGTGGGGAAATAGTTAATGTATAGCGAAACACCCAAAGTGGAAGATAGCAAACCCTAATTGCGAGAAATACCAAACCAAACAGACCAGACCAGAACAGGGTTCTTGCTTTACGTCATTAAATTGTTCTGTCTTTTTCGACCAACATTGATTTGTCCTGTCAACTGTCAAGCCTAAGCTTTTGTGTTGTGATGATGAAGCCAATTGGAGGAAGCATTCAATATTTACAAAGGCTTCTGCAAACTTTGATGCTACACATGCAATTGGTTAAATTCGGGTCTTGATGTCAAAAATTATACTCGTCGTAATTAATGGGTAGATAATATATTTGAGACTTAACCCGTCCCACATTCAACATATAAATTTTGGATCATTATTAATTTAAGGATAAATTCACGAGTTACTATGTAAACCCAATAATTCTGAAGGGGTGTACCTTATAATTTGCTCAAACCAAAAGGATTCTAAGATATAAATACAACGTGTTGGTGATTTTTATTATGGTGTTTTATGTATTTATTTCATGTATTAAGATCTTTGTAGACTTTGAATTGAATTCATTTAGCTTAAAATAATTCTTTTTTCGTTATGTTTGATATTAGTGACTGCTTAGGCTTAGCTGACAAGTTTAGCGGGTATGAGTTAGGTGGTGAGTACCCAACTAGGTTATGGATGTATGAATGGATTTGGAAGTGTACACGCGTGAACGAGTGTGAATTTAAAAATTGTACATGTCGTGATGGTAGGTAAGTGACGAATATAAAAATTTTAAGTGAATATAAGTATGGAAGAAGGGTATTCGCATCCACCCGTTCCGTTTGTCATCCCTAAATACTAATTAGTTGGGTTCACTAATAAAAACAACACTTGCAATTTGTTTCATTCAACAGAGTTAAATTGGATGTAAAAAAAATTAAAACTAACTAAATTAATAAATCTTAGTTCATCATCTTAATTCAGTTTAATTTTTTATTTGAATTTAAGTTGAGTGGAATGAAAATTGAGTAAAATAAATTAACTCGGGCTACATTTTCAAAAAGCACACATGTCAAGTTAAAATTTCAAAGGGCAAACTATAACGAATGTCACTCAATTATGGGTAAGGTTATATTTGGGTCACTCAATAATAAAAGTTACATTTAGTTCACTCAATTATGGGTAAGGTTACATTTGAGTCACCCAATTATCAAAGGTTACATTTGGATCACTCAATTATGGGCAATGTTACATTTGGGTCACCCTTCATATTTAATATATATATATTTGTGTATTAGATTAATTAATGATTTCAAATGAAGTATTCTAATGTTAACAAGGGTATACAAGTGATTTGAAAGAAAAAATGACTAAATTGATGTACTTTTCTAAATATAAAAGGTGACTCAAATGTAACTTTTAATAATTGAGTGATCTCCGTTGTAGTTTACCCAATTTCAAAAAGCAAACATGTCAAATTTAGTCCGATAAACATGATTTGAAATTTTACGACATCGGTTCTTCATTTTGAAAAAGAAGATTATGATTCAATATTGTTATAAACTTTTCAGAGTTCTATATAATATTTTATTTTTATTTTTTATATATTTTGGGAAGAGTAATTTGAATTTTTTTATTTATTTGAAGGACCCATTTATTTATTTTCAAAATTGACATGGATCCAAAGTATTTACACCAATTTCCTATTTGATTTATTCGAGTTGTGAAAACTAACTCAACTCAAATTCAAAAAAATGAATTACATATACGAGTTGAAT
Organism: Hibiscus trionum; assembly: GCA_030270665.1. Taxonomy (NCBI): domain Eukaryota; kingdom Viridiplantae; phylum Streptophyta; class Magnoliopsida; order Malvales; family Malvaceae; genus Hibiscus; species Hibiscus trionum. The sequence continues at coordinate 40,307,701 of BSYR01000022.1, forward strand.
TAAAAAACTAAATAACTCGATTCGATTAACTCAAAATTAAAAAAAAAATAACTTTTTGAATTAAATCGATATTTACTCGCTCTTAATACAACAATAATCAAATTATATGAAAAAAATCGATGTAAATTAATTTATTTGATTTGGTTAACTTAAATTCAAATTTGATTTGAGTAGAATAAATTACACAATTCAGTTGAGTTTGTCAATTTTTATATCAATAACCAAATTTGTTGCTTTATATAAATATATTGGTCTAATTATGCCCCCACCCCTGTAATCTTCGATTTTTGAAATTTAGTCCTGTTATGCCTAAGAAGTATACCCGTCTTCCATGATGGACATTCTCCTGCACCACCGGACAGGTGATATGCCTACATCAATGCTTGACACAACTCGGCATCGCCTCAACTCACTTGATGAAGATCGGCACGTTCCCGGGAAGAGACGTGGGGAAACGCATCCGAAGATTTGATCGTCAAATTCCTCACTTCACAAGGGCAATCAACCACTTCTCCAAGTATAACATACCCACATCAATACTTGACACAACTCGGCATCGCCTCAACTCACTTCATGAAGATCGGCATGATCCCCGGAAGAGACATATCCGAATATTTGCTCGTCAAACTCGTCACTTCACAAGGACAATCAACAAAGTCCCCAAGTATGACTCCGATCCAACTAGTCAACTCGAGTATGACATCAATGTAGAAGTCAGAATCTAACCTGATAAACTTACTACCAGAAATATTAGGATTGTAATAAGATGTTCAGTTTCCCTTCACTTGAAGCAAATCTACAATTTAGTTTGTTGAGGGAAAGGAGAAGACAACCTTAGGCAACTGTATGTTAATGTCAGGTATTCAACAACCTAGGATTTCGAAAACCGAAAAATTCGACTTTAATGGAGGTAAAAAGGAGAGAAAAAGAGTGAAAGCTCTAGCTTTCCAGTAAGTTTTTGACACAGTAAGTCCCCAACAGGAACCACATGATGAGGAGGAGCGAAAACGAGAAGAGTCCGACCACGAACGGCCACCCGACCAGTACAAACCCGAGGCAGAGCACCACTGTGAAAGGGAGGAATGATCTTACTATCGACATGGTATCGACCCACTGCCCCTTGAGCATCAACAGTGCTGCCACAGCTATCATGTTCCAATTCATTGATCCGTCGTAGCAGAGCCGGTTGAGACAATTAGCAACGAACGAGTAAGAGTTGCACGTGAAGAGGTTGTAGCTCTTGTGCTCAAAGTAACGCATGCTCGACTGCAAGGCATCGTCCCATGTGAGTGCAGTTCCGTATTCTGTGTGCCGGTACCCATGCTTGCATGTGTGCCCTGCCAGGTTTGGGGGAAAGCAGCACTAGTTCCACAATAAAACTGGTTAATGAAACAACCACTAGTTCCAACAAAGGTTAAATTCCGAGCATCTGGACAAAATGATACCTTTTCTCTATTGAGTTGTACGTATCGAGCTATAGCACCAAAAGCAAAATCCTCGACATTAACAAAATATGATCCCGAAAAGTCCAAAACCGCTCCGGCCTCACGGCAAATGCCGACATGTCCAATGAAAGGTGCCAACCATGAGACAACTGGGAGTGGGGTCCAAACTAGACAACAAGGAAACTTCACATTCTTCGGATCAATTTCATCTAAAGGCCACAAGTCATGCTGAATTCTAGATCCTTCGCGTTCGACATCATAACCTGTTTTTAGATCCATTATAGGAAGTCTTCCACGCGGCATACTGTTTCCTGCAATTCTACGTGGCGAACCATCATCATTTCAGACAACACCCTCATACGTGACGGACTTGTTATCCAATCACAAAGACGATAATCTCATTCTACAATAAATGCGTAATACCGTTACATTTGTAAAAGGATTGAATGCAATATACGATATCAATAAGTAAATGCCATACAAGAAAAAGGCAAAAGAATCGTGCTAAGATTGCAAAAAGTTCCAAATGTCAATCTATGGTGAATGATCATCAACATAAACAACAAGATTTTTCGAAATACACCGTAACACAACGGTCACTTTATAGCAGGCTGCAATCATCTCTATTCATAATTGCGCAAAAATCCAAGCCATGTAATATCCGGACACGTTTCATTTAGTCGATGAATAGTCCAAACTAGAAAGTGAATGAATTATGCCAGTAACTACCTAAGTGCTAAATGATTGCATATCTTATCAAGAACATCAAACCTTTGTGTAAATTCAAAGTTCATTGAGATCCAAATACTACCACATTTGCCTTTATTCATTCACCTAATAAAATTCCAAGTTCTTGTCCATTTCGGAACCTAGCAAGCATCGAGTTACTGTCCTTATAACCTCGAATAACATTCCTTTTGGCCCTTTTTATGGTATCTACATCAACTCGATTCGGAAACATCATTCCAACTTTACACAAACTTAAAGACTCAAGTTACAACATTGTGTTTCCTCCACATCCTAGAGTTAACTATGGCGAAATAGCCACGATACGGTGGACGAAGCACCATAAGGAGCTCGAAATTGACAAAGCAATTAACAAATTTTGCAATGCTTCAAATAAATATTTTACCTAAAAGAATGCATCCAATATATCATATCCTTTTCCTTGAATCAACCAATCAAATTATTAAACTCAAAATGCTACATTTTATCATTGGGAAATCAGCAAAAAAAAAAAAAACAAATCTTCTTACAAGCCCTTTTTGCCCTACCTAAAGCTTTCCAATTCAACAAAATCAAGAACACCAATCAAATTATCAAGTCCCAAAAGTTCAAAATCATTTCTTCAGGCAAACCAAGAAAAACCCAGAAAATGTGCATCATAGCATTAAAAACAAAAATAAGAACTTCAGCTCTATGTAATGCATGTTGAATTAAGAAAAAAGAACAGAAGAAATAAAAATGAAAACTTTAGGACAGTGAAGGAAGATGTTTGACTTACCAGCAGCAGAAAAAAAGAGGGTAAATTGCTTGGAAACAAAGAAGGGTAAAGCAAAGCAGAGATCTTTTTAAAGGGTTGGTAAAGAAGAAGAAGAAGAAATGTTATTGCTTTGGGAATCTGCTTCTGGTTTTGACAAGTGTTGTTGGAGGGTGGTGGAAGAGGTGGCTAAGTTGTTTCATATTCAACAACATATATATGTATATATATTTTCTGACCAAAAACTCAATTTGGGGATTTTAATCAGAATTTTCTAAGAGGAAAAATACAAAAAGTATATTGGAATTGGAAAGAATGGAAAAGGGATTCATGAACCATTTCGGATTTTCGCTTCCCGGTGGGATCCACCCATCCACTTTTTGTTAGTTTATTAATATTATTTTATTTGAAAATTATGTCAACTAGCATTTTTACGGGTGTTCATGGTCGGGTACTCATTCACCCGGGTACCTATTTTACCGGCCCGTTATACTCGGGTACTAAATAAGTGTGTGTAAAATTTTTTGATCCGATTGATTCGATTCGTTTATCCGTTGATTTGATCCAAAATTTTAAATATCTGATTCATTTTTTATTTTTAAAATTCTGCATTCGTCCCTAATTATAGGACGCAATGAAGGAACATTCTTTTAAGTTTTGTTCTTAAGTACTTTTTGTTTGATGTATAACATAGACGGTGGTGGTTCATGATGGTTCTCTAAGGCAGCAGCTAGTGGTGATGACTTTAGTCAAGCGGTGTTGGAGAGGATAGCCGCACTCTTAATAATTTCAAACTATTATATAGTTTATGTATTATATATATTTGTATTTTCTATTGATCTTCTATGTTCGCACCCCTTAAATTTTGTAATTTTCACCTGTGAATTTCTAATATAATTTCTTAACAATTGACACTCATGACATAAAATCCTCTGTTCCTCTCCGACTTTACGAAATTTAACATCTTTTCTCTTGTTTCATGAGTTTCGTTCTCGTGTACTTTTTGTTTGATGTACAACATAGACGATGGTGATTTACGATGATTCTCAAATGATTACGGGAGAAACTTCAAATTCAAAAGACAAGCGTTCAATAATTTTATATCCAAATCAAAAGCAGTGAATCACATAGATCATCGATTATTTTTAGGGTAATCTTCACTCGTAGTCCCTTTTATTTGGAGTTTGTTTTATTTTGGTCACCCGAACTCAAAAAGATCATTCTTGTCACTTACGTTTTGAATCGTGTCTGTTTTGATCCTTTGGTCGTTAACCTCCGTTAATAAAAAATAATAATTTTTAATTTAACCCCGAAACTTTCAAAACATTATTTTTCACAATTTTCCCTAAAAATTATATATTTCAAACACTTAGAATGAACTTCTTTGCCCCCTCTAAATCTCTTGTTTTTAGTTCTTAATAATAGCTCAAAGTTGGTTTCATTTCTTAAAAACTACCACTTGATTTCCCTTCCCCCTTGTTTTTAATTAGATAACATAACAATTGGTAGATAATTGGAATTTGTCTTTAATTTTGCTAATATATGGTTTTATTGGGGCAGTTAATATGGATTATGGGGTTGCAATGGTGGTTTTCTATATGGATTTTAGTTACTTCAGAGACAATTTCTACCACTACAAGAGATTTTGTTTTATTTTGGTTGCTTCAGATTTTGAGACAAATTTAAATAATTTTTTTTTTGAATTCGAGTGACTAAAATAAAACAAACTCTAAAGAAAAGGGACCAGAAAATTATTTTTTATCGTGAAAATCATTGTGAACCACCCCTATATAGTACATCAACGCTTTCAAAGCTTAAGTGTTTGATAACTTATTCTCGGCATTTATAATGCTCTTATGGAAGTGTAAGATTGCATTACATTTCTGTCAATTTTTTCATGTTTCTTGTTTTGTCTGGGCTTTCATTGTTATTCTCATGGTAACCCTGAAATTATGTTTGTTGATTATATATATATATATTATATATAATTATTGGGGCAGTTCAAAGATATTAATTTCGTTAGTTGTAATTATACCGGTGTAAATACGTTGTAGTTAGATATTAGTTTAGTTTTATATCGGTATAAATATATTATAGTTAGTCATAGTTAGTTAGTTGATTTTTTACCAATGTAAACCTTGCACTCAAGATTTTAAACCCCTTCTTCCTTTCATGAACGTCATGGATGGAAATCTTCTACCTTAAACTATGCCCCTTTTAGTGTCCCATTTTAAAAAGTTAGTTTAGGATTTAATTTTAGGGGTTGTGATTAGGGTTTAGAGAATTAGGGTTAGAGTGTATTTTATGGTTTAAGATGTAGAACTTAGGGTTATGGTTTAAAATTTAATTCTTAGTATCTTTTTAGTGTGAGATATAAGAAAAACATAATTAAGGGGTTTTTTATTCGGATGATTCAAGCTTTATAGAGGTTACAAGTTTATTAACCAAAGCTTTTACGGTCTTTGATGCGTAAATTATATATATTTATATAAAAAAATCATAAAATCATTTTCAACTTTATTTTTCATTTTGTGTTAATTTGATTATTAGACTAATTAAGAATTTTAGAATATAATAAAAAACGAAATATTGGGAAAATGGTATTTTTGATAAATAAAAATATAGGCCCAACATATAATTTATACATTTTGTAATTGTTAAGGATTAAACATAGGGTAATTATACCATGCACTGGCGGTGGTAACCTTTTATTTCCACAAGCGACCTAATTTTAGTGGTTAGGGATTCAATTTATGGTTCATAGTTTAGGGGTTTAGGTTTATGTGATTAGAATTTAGAGGTTGTGGTTTGAATTTAGAGTTTAAGGTTAAAATTTAGGGGTTATACGTAAAAACCTAAAACCTAAACTCTAACCCTAAATCTTAAGTTCTGACAACGGTCCCTAAATTCTAAACTCATAGACTATAAACCCTAAACTAAATTACTAACTCTTAAAATTAAGGTGCTTGTAAAAACAAAATGTATTCCACTACCAGTGCATCATATGCTTTCCATTAAACATATTGGTTTCTCCCCTTATAATCAGGATAGAGTGATGCAATGTTTAATGTTGTAGGTTAAATTAAATTTATTATTATATCAATAAAAATCATGTAAAATTGATGGAAAGAGTTAACATTATAATTAATTGCTAAAATTCAAAATCGAAAAAGACTTGAAGAGTTATATATAAAGAATTATTGTGACTCAAATTTGATGTTGACTATATACTCAATTAGATGTTGACCAGGATTAAAAATGAAGATACATATGATGGAATGTTTATTTCAATATTTATTTTGTCTACTCGTATAATTTAAAATTAAAATCTTATTTAAATAACACAAACTTTTTATTGTTTGATCCGACAAATAATGATTTATTCTATTCCCTGTCACACCTTTTGTTAGTTATTAGTAATTATATGTTGTTTTTGATTTCGAACTATTTCATATTAAAGTTATTTAGAGCAAATATATTTAGTCGGTTGATCAAATTGTTTATTTTTGTTCACTTATATTTTCTTATGTCATGAGGTTTAGACATAATATGAGCACTCTCATTCCTTCTTTTAAAATCTCTATTTTTCTCTTCTTTAGATAGAGCTAGAATTAGAATTAAAATTTGTCCAAAAAAAATTAAAGTCATTTGGATTTTTCGAGCATTGGATTTGTCAAAAAAAAAGTTTAGTATACAATGCATGCTTATACTACCCATACTAATCCTCGTTCACAAATTGAAGTATATAAAACGCTTAATTATGTTCGATCTCACGTACTATTGTATGTCAACAATAATGTCAATAAAATTATAATTATACTCAATCGGCTAATTTGAATCATGTTAAATTCAGATGATTTTTGCGCCGCTATCTTTATGGAGCACCACATTTTTTTTCTACTTTGATTAGTCAGCGGCATCATCAGTTTTATACTGGTCGCCGACCGCCGAATTTTTTTTTAATTTTTTAATAAAAATAACTATGTCTTTGTGGTATGTTTATTTTTATCTTTTAACACATTTTTCGTCTTTTTTTTTCAGTTATTTTTGTCATTTTTATTTTTATTTTATTTTTTCTCATGGTTGTATTTGACGACGTCACGACTAATTAAGATGTTTTTTTTAATCTTGTTGACCTTTCCTGCTCTAAACCTCAAATTAAATTTAGATAGACAATTTACGTCCGTAGATAATTTTTCACAACACTCGCCTCTAATTTGTGGTTCTTGGCACTTTTTTATTTAAAAAATTAAAATAAATTTAGATGACTGTATTTATATCGTATTTCATTGGGACCATCTTCATTTTCAGATTATTAACTTTAATCAAATTGAATCCCCAAACTTTAATCCCTTGAATCTCAGCTAAAGCATCCCACGTGGATTGAGAACCTGCGATGGAACCAGCAAACGACAGCCATTGACAACATGCCAACCCCGAATTCTTTAACTAAAGAAAAGGGGTTAACGTAAGGCAAAAACAACCTCTAACCCACTGCTTCACCCCCCATAAAAATCCCTGTTTTTAGGTGAAGAAAACAACCCCACAGAGATATTTTCCCAGTTCTCAACAATAGAGATACCAGGGAAGAAGAAATGTGGGAATCGATCTGTTTAACATTGGCAGCCACCGCCGGTAATAACATTGGCAAAGTTCTACAGAAGAAGGGCACTGTTATTCTCCCTCCTCTCTCCTTCAAGCTCAAGGTAATTGATTCTCTCCTTTTCTGATTCACCATTTTTGTTTTTCTGTTTCTGGGTGTCTTTCTTTTTGGAGTATTTGCAATGATTCGTATGGTCATTCAACTTTTTTATGCCATTGTAATGTTGGGTTTGGCTTGAAACTTTTTGGGAATTTTGCCATTGAAAGTTTAAAAATCTCAGCTTCAGATCAGGCCTGAGATATACATTTTTTCCTTTTCAAAATGTTACTTTTATAAGATTGAAGAATAAAGGAATTGCATTTAGTTGAAGTGTTGTTTACTGGTTTGTATTTTGTACATGTTTTGTTTCTGTGTATCTTTCTTTTTGGAATTTTTGCAATGATTTGTATGATCATTCAACTTTTTTATGCTACTGTAATTTTGGGTTTGGTTTGAAACTTTTCAATATGTTGAACTTTTGGGAATTTTGCCATTGAAAGTTTAATAATCTCAGCTTCAGATCAGGTCTGAAATAGGCATTTTTTTCTTTAAAAATGTTAGTTTTATGAGATAGAAAAATAAAATAATTGCATTTGGTTGAAGTTTTGTTGACTGGTTTGTTCATTTTTTTTATGTAGGTGATAAGAGCGTATGCTGTTAATAAATCATGGGCGATAGGATTTCTGATCGATATATCCGGCGCCTTGTTGATGCTGAGAGCATTATCTATGGCTCCGGTGAATTTGATTTTCTTTATATCCTTTGTAACTTAATTGATATAGAAGATCACTGCTTTAACTAGTTCATGACCAATGCTTGGCTGCAGAGGGATTCGATTCTATATATGATGATCGATAGTGTAAAAATTATGTGTGTTCTTTATCCGTTTTGATGACGAAAGTGTTGTTCAGGTATCTGTCATTCAACCGGTATCTGGCTGTGGGCTTGCCATTCTTTCAATCTTTTCACACTTCTATCTACAAGAAGTCATGAATGTTATTGACTGGATGGGGATTACATTAGCCGGCATTGGCACCATAGGTAATGCAAGTTTTTCGTGGTTCTCATTTTTATCTACTCCTATGGAATCAACCATTTAGGTGCAATTTCAAAGAGAACATATTCAGAAATTTTGACATGATGTTTCTCAATTTAATTTACAAGCATCTGGTAGTTTCCTTCTCCATCGACATAATATTATATTTTGACAACGATTTAAGGGTTTAAATTCTGTAACTTCTCCTGGTGGTTATGCTTATATTTTCTGCAATAACCAGAATCATCCTGTTTAACCCTGCGATAGTGCAATAGAATACTACTGACCTATATAATAGTAGTAATACGCTTCTTTTATTCTTTTGTACGTTTAGGAGTTGGCGCTGGTGGAGAGGAGCAAGAGGCTTCTTCGGTATCGATTTTACAGTTACCATGGTTGGCATTCTTTGTTGTGTTCTTGTTTGTAGGTACCTTTTTCCTGTACTCTTATCTTATTGTATTGCTTTTATATTAATATCATGTCTATATATATTTTTATTATCCGAAATATGTTGTAGGATTCACTGATCTATTTCATGGTTAATTATTGTTGTATACAAACTTGAAACTTTTAGGAAATTCGTAAGTTCAATGGATCTTTTGTTTAAACATATGACACCAATTATTGTTAATTTGTTGCTACTATTGTGAATGGATTGCTTTCTAAATACAGTATTGAAGTTGTTTCCTTGTGCTCCAAAAAGATACTCATGAATTATCGATTCCCGTTGAGTTTTATATTTATCGAATATAAAATGTTAGAAAAGTTTGAAAGGTAGTGGAGCTAGATCATTATAAAAAAACTGAAATAAATATTGCTGATGATGGTCATTGAAGGAGGGCCGTACTTTTGATACCTCCAATTCATAATCCTCTGGTTTCCAAACATTTCATTGTTCCTTTGAGTATTTATTGTTGTGGGCTAATCCATCCGGCGGTGATGCTTTGGTACTCTATGTATATAGGTACTCTTAAATGGGTGGCTTCGCATATGCAAGCGTCAGCGGAGAGAGCAGGAATTGGTAAACTCTCTCGGTTTTAAAGATTTATGTTAATTTGTTCTGTAATTGTCTATTTGTATTCACTTAATTTTGTCCCCTTTTCTTGCTGTTATGCACTTGTTAACATTTTTTTTTCCATTCAGATGGAATATGAAGTTGTGGAAGAAATCATATATGGCTTGGAGTCGGGAATTTTATTTGGGTAAACTTTTTCACCCAAACCACACTTATCGGACATCTTATTCTTGCTCTTCATGGTTCATAAATTGATCTCGTATGGAGATTTTACCTATCAAGTACAAAATTCCTGTAGCTTTGGTGTGTGCCTTCATGTTCCATTGTGGTTCTAGATGTTCACCTCTAATGGGGTTCCGTTTTCTTCTTTTTGCAGGATGGCATCGGTGATATCAAAGATAGGTTTTGTCTTCGTGGAGCAGGGCTTCTCTAAAATGTTGATTCCTCTATGTGTCTCAATCAGCATATGCTGTAGTGGTACCGGATTTTACTACCAGGTATTTCAGCTACTCTGTTATGGTCCTACGTATAGGATCGTGTACAAACAGGACTGTGTTGCACAGTCGTCTTCTTATTACGGTTTCTAGCTATGATTCTCGTCAAAGGGTGAATCCACCTCGGGACTCGTTTGAGTGTAGTTTCATTGACAGGAAATTTTGTTCAACAGGGTTGACTGATTTGTTAGTTTACAAACTATTGTTGCATACTTGAGCCTCTTAGATATGTAACATAATCGTTTACACCTTTTGGGCAGACTCGTGGCCTAAAGCACGGTAGAGCAATTGTGATATCCACGTGCGCTGCGGTGGCATCAATTGTGACCGGCGTACTGGCTGGTATGCTTGCATTGGGTGAACGGTTGCCTTCAGCACCAGCTGCTCGTCTTTCACTTCTGCTCGGATGGTATATAGTGCACAATCTGTTTTTCACACAATAAACATTGTAGTCCTCGATTTTGCTGTGTGGCTTTTGAATGTCTTCTCTCGTGTAGCTTGCCGCAGCTTGCATACCGTAGGGGAGTTTATGCATGGAAACACATCTTTGATTTATACGATCGGGTTTTATAGCTTCATCCATCACATTTATCTTGTTCAAAATCATTTATTCGGTCATTTACCTGATATTTTCTAAGATTTCATGTTCCCGTTTGTTCATATTCGTCATCGTTTTTCCCCCATGAAATCTCAGTTGACTTGAAAATTTTCCGGTCGCAGGTTACTTATCATGATGGGTGTGATATTGCTTGTGAGCTCAACAAGACTGATGCGGCACCTTCCATGGCCATTGCAGAACTTGATACCTAGTGGAGTGGGCCGGAATTTCTGTCTGAGGAGAACAGGATCTCACCGGGTCAAGGAACCTAGCCCAGCTACGGTTATTCCGGCAGCGACATTGCATCATCTGATACCAACTCCGGCTAAGGCGAAGGCGTAAGCGAAGAAAACAAAGGACCACCACATATTCATACATTATAAGACAATCTCTGATCAACTTTCGAGTCTGCCTACGGTTAGAGTTGTGAAGTACATTCATTCTGGGAACTGGTTTCATTTGGAGGGCATGGAAATTTTTAAAGATCAGTCCCCCAACTGATCTGTTTGACGTTATAAAGTGTGAAATTTGTAAAAATAAAAGTATTCTAAAACGACCATAAATTCAATGTACTTAGTTTCTTGTAAAACTATCCATTTAAACTTGAAAACTACTTGTAAGAAAAATCTGTGACATACCATTGAACCATAGATGTTCTATAAAATGGATTCTTAGTTGTTGCTCTGTAGCATAAGTTGTCGTCATCGACCGTACCGGTTGGTATATATTGTTTCGGTCTCATTCGAGTAATGTTCAACACCATGAAATTGCACGGTCGTGTTGGGAGATGCGGTCCGATGCCATCACTGAGACCGAGCCCCAAAATTCGAGGCTTGCTTACATGGGACAACCTAGCCCAAGGGTGTCGTTATAAGGTTTATGGTTTTATGAGGTAGAAGATGAATATTGTAGAGATATAAGATATGATTTAAAGATAAGTTAAAAAGTAAGATCAAATCGATAGAATATATAAAGTTTGGAAACTAATTTGTTATTGCATTAGAAAATATCACCATCTTCGTTTGACTGGTGAACAATTTAGAATAAAAACATAAGGTTAGTGATGAACTTATCAAAGAATAGTTAGGTGACTAAAACTCAATGCGATAATAGTTGAGTGACTAAACGGAATATGACAATAGTTGAGTGACTAAAATAGAAATGTGATAATAGTTGGGTGACTAAATATGTAGTTTACCCAAACAAAATTGAAAGGACATAAATATCATTTCGAGTAGCAGATCTTCCGCTACTGTTACCATAACTTAAACAGATTTTCCTCTGAAATTTTCCCCTTAATTTTCTTGCTAACCAAACACGTCCATCACCGATAGAAAGAACAGACCTGTATTGGCCTTTGTAAAAGGCGATGGCTTGGAGACGGTTGATCACTCAGGTTTCTTGCCCTCTCTATTTTAAGCGTTTTCCCCCTTTCTTTCTAGGTCTTGGTATATCTTTTAAGATTATTTGCACCATTTGATATATTGGATTTTTTATGATATGAACTTCTGAAATTTGGGATTATTGTAACCCTAATCTCGAATATCTTAAAGTTGTTGAATTGAACATTTCATTCCGAGCTAGGTATTAGTACAATAGGTGATTAGAATAATATTGGAATAGAAATTTGAGATATTTTATTTTAGTTTTCATTGGACCTTATAAAGATAATTGGGAGATATTCTATTCTTGTTCATATATTGTGTGTGTTGTTCTTGATTACTAAAGTGGTTATTTACATGTTAGACAGGGATTTGAATGTTTGTTCTTTAGATAAACAAGTGAGCTTAATCTTCATCTTAAAACAGGTTTCGAGGCAGCAATCAGAGTTGGGACAATTAGGAAGCTTGTTTAGTAGAACTTATCTTTCTGGTATTTTTGTTTCTATCGTCGTCTTCGTACTTATTTATGGTTATTTGAATTTTTCTACACATACTTTGCTTTCCTTTTCATCGTTAGCTGAATTCTCGTTGGAGTGCAGGGAATAGACTTCTGAGTGGCCAACAGAGGTTTAAGTCAAGCTATGTAGGCAGTTTAGCTCGCAGGGTCCGAGATGCATATGAAGCTAGTGAAGTTTCTCACTTAAGAGAACTTTACCATAAAAATGATCCTGAAGCAGTGATAAGGCTATTTGAAAGTCAGCCATCATTACATTCTAACCGTTCTGCACTTTCCGAATATGTTAAAGCATTAGTCAAAGTTGACAGGCTTGATGAAAGTGAGTTGCTTAAGACATTACAGAAAGGTGAGTGGTCTTGCTTAAAATGTTTTTGCTCACTTTGCTGGAGGAATCTTTGAACTCGGGCTTAGAAATTCTCTGTTAAACTATTATCGGGCCATTTCTTTCTGAACCATTTCTATTTACACTCTGTTCCTTTCTAAATATTCGGTTACTAAGATATTGTGCAAAATTACAGGTATATCTAATTCGGGGAGGGAGGAAGTGAGTAAAGGTGGACTTTCAGCTTTGCGAAATGTAGGAAAATCTACAAACAATGGTCTCCTAGGAACTGCTAGTGCTCCTATCCACATGGTGTCATCAGAATCAGGGAGTTTTAAAGATCAATTGTGGCGTACTTTTCGTAGTCTTGCACTTTGCTTTTTGTTGATTTCTGGTATTGGTGCACTTATTGAGGATAGAGGGATCAGTAAAGGTAGATTCTTTAAGTGACAAGTTTTTCTCTTAAGTTTCTACCCGAGCATGTCTTTTTTTTTCTTCTGAATTTTGAGTTTGACCGACTATATCCTTGGTTTAGGACTTGGTCTACATGACGAGGTGCAAGTTGTGGAATCTAATACAAAATTTAACGATGTCAAAGGCGTTGATGAGGCAAAGTCAGAGTTGGAAGAAATTGTCCATTACCTTCGAGATCCTAAAGTAAATGCTCTTTTGGATTTGTAACTTCGTCTCTCTTTGTCTCTTTCTTTCTCTCTAAATGTGTTTACCCTTCTTGCAGCGTTTCACTCGTCTCGGTGGCAAGCTTCCAAAAGGTGTCTTGCTTGTTGGTCCACCTGGCACAGGGAAAACTATGTTAGCAAGAGCTATTGCTGGAGAGGCTGGGGTACCGTTCTTCTCCTGCAGTGGCAGTGAGTTTGAAGAGATGTTTGTCGGTGTTGGAGCTCGAAGAGTGAGAGATCTTTTTGCTGCTGCAAAGAAGCGATCACCATGTATTATATTTATTGATGAGATAGATGCCATAGGTGGAAGCCGTAATCCAAAGGACCAGCAATATATGAGGATGACATTGAATCAGTTGCTCGTTGAATTGGATGGATTTAAACAGAATGAAGGAGTTATTGTAATTGCAGCGACTAATTTTCCAGAATCATTGGATAAGGCACTGGTGAGACCTGGACGATTTGACCGTCGCATTGTTGTTCCTTATCCAGATGTTGAAGGACGAAGGCAGATTATGGAATCCCACATGTCAAAGGTATTGTGTTCACTGTGAGTTCATGTCTTCTAGGAGTTTGAACTCAAGGTGGCAGCTGTCAGTGGCTGACTCATCAGATTTGTGATAGTAATCCTTGCAGACTGTGCTTTTCAGGCCCCATTCGAACATGTTTCATAAAATCTCTTTGTTTTTTACATGTTCCTTCAATTGCATCAACATTCTGTTTGATTTTCCACATTAGATTTGTGTTACATCACATTAATACTTAGTCTTGGTGATATTTTGGTAGAATAATTGTGTGCTTCCATGCATGTTTGAGTTTGACCGTTCATTCTTGTTCATTTACAGGTCTTGAAGGCCGAGGATGTTGATTTAACGATCATTGCTAGAGGTACTCCTGGATTCTCTGGTGCTGATCTAGCAAATCTGGTCAATGTTGCTGCTGTAAAGGCTGCAATGGATGGCGCTAAAGCGGTTACAATGGCTGATCTAGAGTTTGCAAAGGACAAGATCATATTGGGAAGTGAACGCAAGTCAGCTGTCATTTCTGAGGAGTCACGAAAAAATACAGCTTTCCATGAAGCTGGCCATGCCCTTGTTGCAGTTTATACTGATGGGGCACTTCCTGTTCACAAAGCAACAATAGTCCCCCGAGGAATGGCTCTTGGCATGGTGGCCCAGTTGCCTGACAAGGATCAAACAAGCTTCTCCCGAAAGCAGATGCTTGCAAGGTTGGATGTTGCTATGGGGGGACGGGTTGCAGAAGAGCTTATCTTCGGGGAAAATGAAGTTACTTCTGGTGCACAGTCTGATCTTGAGAATGCAACTTCTCTAGCTAGAACTATGGTTACAAGGTATGGCATGAGTAAAGAAGTGGGGCTTGTTACTCATTTGTATGACGACAACGGTAGGAGCATGAGCACTGAGACTAGACTTCTTATCGAGAAGGAAGTGAAGTATTTACTGGAAAGGGCTTATAATAACGCGAAAACCATTCTCACCACCCACCGGAAAGAACACCATGCACTTGCAAATGCATTGCTTGAGCATGAGACACTCACAGGGAGTCAGATTAAAGCTATGCTTGCCCAGGTCAAGTCTCAACAGCAGCAAGAAGAAAATGGTCAACAAATGATTGAACCACAAAATGAACCTCAGTCCAAGCCAGCGCCTCCAAGTCCAAGTCCTGCTGCATCTGCCGCGGCTGCAGCCGCTGCTGCCGCCGCCGCCGCAAGTGCTGCAGCTAAAGGCAAAGGCGTTGCTCCCGTTGGACCGTAGCAGGCGATGAGCAGGTATGATTTTGTTGAATTGAATGTGCATATACATATTCTCCTCCCACCTTTAGGGTTTAGTAACTTTGCCTGATTGCTACTGCCACTGGGTTTATTTATGTACAACCTTGTGTGTGATTATGTACCACAATGAGGCTTAGATTAGTAGGGAACAAGTTCAAAGTTCAAACCTTTGGTTTGTGTTATTTTCAGGAATTACTTTAATTGGACCTTGAATTTTGATGTATTTTAACAATATCTAAATTTTAATACATATTATCTCACGTCTTTATTTGGATATTTAAATTATCTTGGTGTCATGAGATAATGCCAATTTCAGTTGATAAATTTACCAAAATCTCAAGTTCTTAAAATCATTAAATAAGGTTATATTTTTCAACTAATTTATTCATTTAAATATATTCGATTAGTGTTTTTTATTTAATTAATCATATGTGTGCATTTTATCTAATTAGTGTAAATTTTAAAAATATTTGATAAACAGTTTTATATTTTAGTAATATGTTTTATCTTGTTTATGAGTCTAAGACCGGTTAGTATTGTTATTCTTGCAATATACAAGAAGATGTTGGTTTAAGTATGTAATATTCAAGATGTTAATTTGAGTATGCGTAAGTACATATTCTTCAATTTAATTTATGAGTGTAGAGAGGTGAGTGATTTAAATAATGTATCGAAAATAATATTTTTATTGTGATAATAAAATAAATAAAATATTTATCAATAATTTTATTAGTTTAAATTATAGACAATTAGTTCGTTTACTGGGATTAGACATTAAATTTGGGTCTGGAAATATTTAGTCTAAACTCAAATCTGTCCTCACCCGACTATATTTTATTAGAGCCCACTTAATATGTCTTGAACCCGATTTTTTAAATATTTGTTTCTATCGAATCATGACTCATTAGGTTCTTGTTAAATATCATACCGACTGATATCGGTTAATTTTTTTTAATAGTCTAAAGGTGATTACAAGGTAGTATATGTTCATACATATTTTTAACCCTTTGATAATAGGCATATAACTTGTAGACAGAGCGATTTGAACTCGTATCTCCTAAAACAGTGGCGGATCCAGAATTTTTTTTGAGGGTGGGCACAAATCAAAATATTTTTTAAGATGGGTACAAATCATAAAAATCTCAAAATTTCAAGGTGGGCACAAGTCATAAAATTTAAGGACTAATTCATAAAAATTATAAAAATCGAAGCCAAATGTGTAAGGTTTGAAAAATTCAGGGTGGACACATGCCCACCCAAAGCACCATATGGATCCACCACTGTCCTAAAATAAATACCATCAACTTTTCTACTAGGACATTTGTTGGGTTCGATTAAATTAATAATACAACAAAAAAAATCGATTAAATCGATTCGATTTACACTATTGTTTTGGTTAAATAATCTTCTCTAGGGAATTTTTTTCTTTAAACTAAAAAGTTTAAATTAAAGCTTACGATATAATTTTGGCAATTTAAAATTATTTCTAAATGGACGAGATAAGATTTATTTGATAAAAAGTACATTGATAAATATAATTTTATGAGTATGTTATATCAATTTTAATTTACAAAAATCTACTCTCATTGTTCTCGAAAATTCCAATTTTAAAAAGATTTAAATTTTATAAAAGGTCCATGCATTATTTTTATTTTAAAATATGATTGAGGTGACATATCACATACACATATTAGTAGTATTAATTTTGTCTACAGTTTAAGAAATATTATATGCTTTTTTTTATTTTTTTAAAATGTAAAAAATGTCGACGCATATATATCACATCATTTGTTTTTATCAAAAGTAGACTAAATTATTTATATTTTAAATGCAATTATCATAAATTAATACCATCTAAATTTTAATAATTTTTTTTAATTCTGGCGTTGTAAATGATTGTTTATTATAACGAAAATTTATAATTTTTTATTCGAATTTAGTTATAAAATTTTAAAAAAATTACATTTAAAAGAACACGTCCCCCATTTCTCTCCAGCAAAATCATTTCAGTTAAGCTTTGAGCCGTCACTTTCTATTCTTAGGGTTTTTTTCCTTCGCCATTTTCTCCCTTTTTCTATGTAATCGCCGATTAATTTGCGCTGATTTTACTGCAATTATCCAGCAAGCAAAACATTATTTAATCACAGCCCTCCATGCAAAATCCGACGGCGAGCAACACCGCCGCAGGTTCCCAAGCTTGTGCTGTTTGCAAATACCAACGTAGGAAATGCACCAGTAACTGTCTCCTGGCTCCGTTTTTCCCTGCGAATCGCCATAAAGATTTCCTCAACACCCGCAAGCTTTTTGGGGTTCGAAACATCATCAAGCTCATCGAGAATCTCAGCTTCCAGCAGCGAGTTATCGCCGTGAAAACCGTCGTCTTCGAAGCTAACGTGAGGGCGGCTGACCCCGTCGGCGGTTGTTATAAGTATATATGCGAGTTGAACAAGCAGATAGCTCGGTACCAGGCTGAACTTGATCTCGTCAATCAACAGCTTTCCATTTGTAAAACGCAGTCGATGTTTACTCAATACCAACAGCAGCAGCATCAACAAGAATCGGCGCAAAAACAGAAGCAAGTTGTAGTGGAAAATGATGTAGAACAGGCTAATTTTGATGGTTTTAATATATTCGATTCGATTCGGGTCGATAATCATTATTCTCAGTATTTAAATGGTGATGGGTCGTCATCTTTGATGTCTGTTTACGACGTGTTTGATTCTATTCCTGTTAAAGTCGAATTGGAGGCGGCAGCTTCGAATGGAATTCAATCATGTACACAACAAGGTAATGTTCTCTCGGATGTAGGTGAAGATATCAAGCCATTGCTTTCGTTCTTAGATGATAAGAGAGATCATCAAATATATGGCTTCGACTCGGGTGGATCGAAATCTCAAAGCAGGTTTGATTTTTGAGCTATCTGTTTTTTTTTTTATAATTATAAGTGTTCGATTCATTATTCGGCTAATCTGGATAGCTTATTGTAGTGGTTCATACTCAGTTGTTCCATTCATAGGATCCAAATGACTTTCCTTGTGGGACTTAATGGCTCGTCTCACTGGACCAACGGATAGTTGAGGTTAAAACGTCCATTTTTACTGTACATAAAAACAAATTTTAGTAGCTTAGGTATCCGAATAGAGTATTACAATAGCCTATAATGAGTTGTTCCATTAAATGATTCAATGCCTTGTCTCATTGGACAAACTGATAATTGAGGTTAAAACGTCCATTTTTACCGTCCATAAAAGGAAATTTTTAGTGGTCATAAGGATTTAAAATGCATTAAATGAGTCAATTAATCATTTTTATTGCTATAGTTACAAGCATCCTTGCAACAAGGATATACGTTATAATTGATGTTTTTTCAGTTATTCTTATTGGCTAATAATGGCAAAAATGGTGCAGTCTTATTAGTAAATAAGGTAATTAGTTTTGTAAAAGTGTGAGTTTATATGTTAGAAACCATGGAAAACAGTGACAGAGTCTAATAGAACATAGGAGGGGTCTAGTCCTCCAAAGTTTTTTTTGGTCTAATAGTATTTTAAGTTTGATTCGAGTTTAAACATTAGTTAAATTAAATTTTGAGGTTAAATGATTAAGAGACTCGTGTTTTCTAAGTTTAACAATTTGACCATTCTTGATGTTTGATCTTAGTTTCGTCACTGTTAGTCACGGTTTGAATTTCACTTATCATCATTCTTTATTGGTCGGCGGTTTAGAAGTCCAAAAGCACTATTAGATTCGAATTCCATCTGAGTTTATTTCGGTTGACATAGTTTTTACAAGATTACTAAAGTATTTCTTTATATGTACAAGGCAATGCATATGGTACAATTGACAACTCAAAATTGGCATTGTTTTTATTTCAGTGATAAACTTGTGGTGAAGGAAAGGGCTGGTGGGTCAGTTCAACATCAGCTGAAGCCTGATCTGAATGGTGCTGCCGCTTCCCTGTTTAATTTCACAAATGGCAAAGGAATAGATAAACATACATGAGGTTGGAATTCTACATAAACTAACACTGTTCAGTTCAGTTTATAGTCTTAGTTTTTGGTTTTACAAAGCAGATTGTGCATACAGGGCAAATAGTTTCAGGAGGATAGCCAAACTTGTACTACACTACTTGTTTTGCTTATACAAAGTTTTCCATATTTGCATGCTTCAAAATGTTCATTCATATTATCGAAACATGAACAGTAAGACGGATATGCATATTACCGGAAAAAACTGGGTTCGAGTTAGATTTATGCACGATATTTACGTTCTTTATGTTTGTCTAAGTTTAATTATACCTAAAATACGAATCTCAGATTCTGTTTAAGTCTGTCCATATTTGTAAATGATGAATCCAAACTCATTTTTGGCCTACCTATGTTTGTAACATTTTGTAAACGGTTAATAAAAGCTTGATTTAAGCATGCTCATATTGTTTTTTAAATAAATATTTATACCTACGGATGGCTATAGGTCAGGTTCGGTCGTGTTTTTAGCCGATCCGCACCTTACCTGAAAATTTAACACCTCCATCTAAATACGACTTGACCCGGCATTTTATGATGTTTTACTTGAATCCAACCCGACCTGACATAGATAAAAAATTATCAATTTTTATTATTATTTGATAAAATAGGCAGCTAATAAAAAATATAAAAATAGAGATGGAACATTATAATAATTATTCTCATTTTATTAGATAAAATATGAAGATAATTGAAATATATATACATAAAGAGAGTGACATTGTAACAATTATGTGTAAATATTTAAAATAAAATTAAACTATTATTTAGTGTCGGGTTGGGAGTTTAGTGTCATCGGTTAACTGGACACCAACTCACTTGGAAATCACTAAATTACCCTTACTCAAGGGTATAATACATATTATTTTAATGGTGTTTGTCCTTTTCATTATTTTATATATGATCTTTAAACAAAACAAATTAAAAGTCACGTATAGATTTAATCTGGTTCGATTGCGGCACATACAACATGCATTACTGGTGCTCGAACCCAGGTCCCAAGGGATGATGAACATCTCTGGTTTTTGCCAGTTTTACTCTCTCTGGTTTTTGCCAGTTTTCTTTGACTTCTTTCTTCAGCCTTGGTGCATAGCCTTTTTTGGCTCTCTTTTGTCTTCATCACGTTTTCTTGTTTCAATGGCAACGATTTCTGATGGGCTTGCGGACCTCTCACTGGATGAGGAGGAAGAAATTGTTGTAGAAGTTGGCCCGGCTCCGGATGATAGTCGGATCTCTTTTGATTTTTGCTTTGTGGGATCCTTCTTGACATCGAGTATGATTAATTTTCAGGCGATGAGGATCACTCTTGCGAATCTCTGGCATCCGATTGGAGGCATTGCAATATCAGATCTGGGCTCTAGTCGTTTTCTGTTCCGGCTTTTTAATGCGGTTGATGTTGAGAGGATTGAGATGGATGGTCCGTGGTATTTTAACTCCCACCTCCTGGTTCTTCACAAACTGCAGGCTGGTGAGGAACCGCTGAATGTAACGCTACAGTTTGTTGATTTTTATGTTCTAGTACATGATCTGCCTCCTGGCTATATTAAAGAATCAGTAGCGAAGCAATTGGGTAATTATCTGGGTGTTTTTCTTGAGTATGATGCTAGAGCAGTTTCGCTGGGTATTCGGGGTACGATGAGAATTCGCGTAAGGATGGATGTGCTTATTCCACTCAAACGCCGGAAGAAGATGCTGCTTCCTAATGGGCAAAGTGGTTATGTAACCTTCCAGTATGAAAAACTCAAGCTTTTTTGTTATCGCTGCGGAAGATTGGGACACGGTGAAGGCTATTGCCCTCTTCGTATCCTCCAGGATCAGCAGGAGGTTGTGTTTCAGTGGGATGCATCGCTGAAAGCACCACCGTTTCGTCGAATTCAACAGACTAGCCTGTGGCTCCGTGACGAAGATGGTGGCCGGCGATTGGAAGATGGGATCCGTTTTGGAGTTACTGCAGGGGCGGAAAATCAGCCTCCAATTGATCCTAATATTAGGCCACAATCCAATCCACGATTTAACACAGCGGTTACAAATGTTAGAGGTAGATATGGCCAGATTAACGCTGTTGGAGGCATATCTGTTTTAGATAATAATCCTGGAATTGGGCCTGGTGGATCTTCTGTGGGACATGGGCCTGATGCTATGAGGCCGATTGGATTGGTACAATCAGTCGCAACTTCTATGGATTTAAGTGAGGAGGGTATTGTAATAGCTAATTCTGATGGGCTTAAACGACTTCGACAAGACTCTATAGTTTCTGGGATTCGGGATTCTCATGAGTCATCACCTTCACAAGCGGCAGGCCTGGGAGCCCAGGCTGGCCGAGCCCAATGAAACTCCTGGGATGGAATGTCCGAGGCTTAGGGAAGCCTCGGGCGCATAGGCGTCTCCATGTAACTTTAAGAGATGCCAAACCTTCAGTTATTTTTCTTATGGAAACTAAATTGCAATCAAATGATATGGCACACGCCCGTCGGCGTTGGGGTTTTTTATCCGGTATTGATGTGAGCTCTAGAGGCCGTAGTGGAGGTCTTTGTCTTGCTTGGAAGGATGGATGTGATGTTGTGTTACGTTCTTTCTCGAATAATCATATTGATGTTTTGATATCGAAAGATATTGATGGTCATTGCTGGAGATTTACGGGATTTTATGGAGCCCCCGAAGAAAGTTTACGTGAAAACTCATGGAATTTACTCCGTTCGTTAGGCAACTGTCCTAATGTACCTTGGGTTGTTCTTGGTGACTTTAACGAGATTTTGATTTCAATAGAAAAGGTGGGAGGTCGTTTGCGTAACCCACGGCAAATGAATGCATTTCAGGATGCTTTGAATGACTGTTTGCTCTCGGATCTGGGATATAAAGGGAGATGGTATACGTGGGAGAAAGGAAAGTTCTCGGATACAAATATTAGGGAACGATTGGATATGGGAGTGGGTAACTCTCTTTGGTGGTCCACGTTTCCTAATTACCAACTTTTACATTGTGTTGACTTCCTCTCCGATCATTGTCCGTTACTTCTGGACACGGGTGCCACTTCGATTGGTTATCGGCATTCCCATTTCAAGTTCGAAGCATCTTGGTTGGCTGAAGATAGTTGTGAGATTGAGGTCCGGAAGCTGTGGTCTGTTTCGTCTGGTTCTCTCATTGAACGTCTAGCTGAAGTCAGTAAGGGCTTGGAATGTTGGTTTCGAAGACTTCAGTGTTCGAGAAAGGTTTCCACAAAGGCTCTTAAAAAACGGCTTGAAGAGTTAGCCGATCAAACACCAACTGATGACGTTTTGGAGCAGATTATAGAGGCTCGCCTTGCTCTGAATTTGGAAATTGATAAATCTGAAGTATACTGGGAGCAAAGAGCCCGTGCCAATTGGTTGAAACATGGAGATCAAAACAATTCTTTCTTCCACCGATTTGCATCCCAACGCAAGCGCACTAACAAAATTTCAGCTTTACACACAAGTACAGGTGTGCGGATGGAGGAAATTGGGGATATGCATACTGTTGCGAATGAATATTTTCATGATATTTTCACCTCCAGTAACCCTGTTTTTAACAGTCAGATTTTTGACGGAATACGACCCTGTATATCGGATGAGATTAATGCTTCCTTGGCTGCCCCCTTTTCCAAGGACGAGGTGTATTCTGCGCTTCAATCCATGGGGCCCCTCAAAGCAGCTGGTGCGGATGGCCTGGGGGCGATTTTTTACCAGAGATTCTGGCATGTTGTAGGGGATTCGGTAGCTGATTTCTGCATTGGTCTCTTGACTGGAGTCTATGATATGCAGTCGGTTAATCGTACACATATTGTACTTATTCCAAAAACCAGTGATCCGAGTAATATGACTCATTATAGACCAATCAGTCTTTGCAATGTTATCTTCAAGATTGCATCCAAAATGCTGGCTAACCGTCTTCAAATGTATCTAGATGTTTGTATTGACGAATGTCAGAGCGCGTTCATTCCGGGCCGGGCAATCACGGACAACATAATGGTCGCCTATGAGGTCTTACATTCTTTCCAGAATAATCGGGCAGGAAGAGATGGTCATTTTGCCTTAAAACTCGATATGAGTAAAGCATATGACAGAGTTGAATGGGGCTTTGTTTTGGCAGTTATGAAAAGGATGGGGTTCGCGGATTCATGGCTATCTTTGATGGAACGGTGTATGTCATCAGTTTCATATTCTGTGGTGATTAATGACATGGTTGGTAGCCCTTTCTGTCCTTCAAGAGGGTTGAGGCAAGGGGATCCTCTAAGCCCCTACCTCTTTCTTTTTTGTACGGAAGGCTTGTCCTCATTGTTGCGCCAAGCATTGAACACTGGAGATTTGAGTGGCTTTAGGTTGAACAGGTATGCCCCGACTGTATCACATTTACTCTTTGCGGACGATTGCCTAGTTTTTGGTAAAGCTTCGGTGAATAGTGCAGTCCATCTAAAGAATATTTTGAATATGTATGCTGAGAATTCTGGACAGATTGTTAATTTCGACAAGTCTGGATTATTCTTTTCTATAAATGTCAGTGATGAGACTCGGTCTAGAGTTGTACAAATTTTTGGGGTAAGCCAAACTTCCAGTGTGGAAAAGTACTTGGGATTGCCTTCGGTGATTGGTAGGAATAAGCGTCAGGCTTTTATTGGATTGGGAGAACGAATGTCTTCCAAGATCAATAACTGGGCTATACGTCCTTTGTCACAAGGAGGAAAAGAAGTGTTTATTAAAGCTGTTCTACAAGCTATACCAGTCTACACTATGAGTGTGTTTCTTTTGCCTAAAACTCTATGTAGGCGTCTTGAATCAATTTTGGCTAAGTATTGGTGGCAGAAAGGACACAATAGACAGGGGATCCATTGGTGTACTTGGGCGGACTTATGCTACTTAAAGGAGGATGGGGGACTAGGATTTCGCGATATGCAGAAATTCAATATATCGCTTCTGTGTAAACAAGGGTGGCGTATGATTGTTCGCCCATCATCTTTGGTGAGCCGCATTTATCGAGTGAAATATTTTCCAGGATTGTCTTTCCTTACATCACGCCTTGGTTCACACCCTTCGTATATATGGCGGAGTATTTGGAGTGCCCGCGGATTGCTTGAATCTGGTCTTCGATGGCAAGTAGGGTCGGGTCTTGGCATCAACATTTGGAATGACTACTGGTTACCAGCTACGCCACCAACTTTGATTACAACCCCACGTATCGATTCTCTTCATATAGTAGCAGATTTGACTATTCCAGGAGCGGGTATGTGGAATGAGGATTTAATCAGATCGACATTTAGCAATGCCGAAGCGGAACAGATCTTATCCATTCCGCTGATTCGTTTTCCAAAGGCAGATTGTCGAGTTTGGAGTGCCGAACCTTCAGGTATGTTTACGGTTCGAAGTGGTTACAAACTACTTCTTAATTCGAATGGGACTACGGCTAATGATAGGAAATTGTTTAATACAATCTGGAGTGTCCCTTGCCCATCTAGGATTAAATTTCAGACATGGAAGTTTATTAGGAATTTTGTGCCTACAAGAGCCAATCTATGTTTCAGACGTATCCTGAATGATAATTCCTGTCCTAGGTGTAATATATTTCCTGAAGATTCTTTGCATATAATCCGTGACTATCAATTTAGTCTCCCTATCTGGTCTAGCCTGGGTTTCACATGGAATACACAGATTAACAGTCTAGAGCTACGAGAATGGCTTTCATGGCTTTTTGCTAATTATCCATCTTCCCGTTATGTTGAAATTCTGGTTACGATTTGGTCAATTTGGTGGGCTCGTAACATATTGGTCAATGAAAATACGTTACAGAGATGGCAGTCAACCACAAGGCATATACAAGGTTTTGTGCGCGAACTGAAGGAATTACCTGTGCGGTTACAATCGGGCACTTCACTCTGTTCCCGTTGGCAGCCCCCGCCGTCGTCCTTTGTCAAGACCAACTTCGATGCAGCGTTTAACCCAAACACAAAAATTTCATGGTCAGGATGCGTTATAAGGAACAACGAGGGTTTCGTTTTGGGTTCAAGTCGGAGGAAGTCTTACCGGGTACATTTGGCTTTCGCCGGAGAGGCCATTGCGCTGGTGCATGCTATTTCCTTCGCCATCGATCTGGGGTTTTCAGAGGTGGTATTTGAGGGAGATTGTCTGGCCGTTCTTAAGAAGATGAGAGGTCAGGAGATGGATTTCTCCGTTATTAGCTCAATAATCTGGGAAGCCCATCAGCTAGCTAGCCGCCTACATGCATGTCGTTTCCAGTTTGTCCGGCGGGGTGGAAACACGGTGGCCCATGCTCTGGCCTCTAATTCTTCGTTGGGAGACGATGACGGCTACTGGATCGAGGAGGTCCCACCACTCGTTGAACGGCTTGTGGAGGCGGATCGTCGGGACGCCGTCTGATGACAGTAAGGATGGAAGTTTTCGTCAGCTTCACCATCGCCGATATGCTCTATTCACTGGCGTTTTACTTTTTTCCCCTTTTGTGTTTCTTCATTGTTTAACAGAGAGCTTTGGCTTGTAGGGGAAGATTGGGTCGGTTGAGTTTCATAGAATAGCTCATTTATTTTTCTTTGCTTTGCTTTAAATGGGTGTGGGGCCCGTTTTCTTTATTTTAAAGAATTAATAAAATCAACCGACTATTCATTGTCAAAAAAAAATTAAAAGTCACTACCTAAGGATTAGACACGTGATTAATAGATTCAAATACAAATAATTTATCATTTTACCTAAAGTTATCTATTAAATAAATTTTGATTAATATATTTTCATAAAAACTATTTTCGTCCACTCACATGTGATAAAATATAATATAATATAATATATATTTATGTGATAGACATACAGATATAAAATATATTACTATATTTAATGTAATAAATAAATTTTATTATATAATTAATCAATTAAAGAATCAATTTTATTTTCATAGGAGAAGCTATAAAAGTAAATTAATTTAATTATTATATAATTAACTAACCTCAATGTAAATAACTTTATAAGAAACTGATAGTGTGTTTGGAAGAGATTTTGGGGAGGAATTTCATTTTTATTAAGGTTTCCAAATTCTAAAATTGAATTTACTTGTTAGAGGAAAAATAATATATTTTTTAAAATTTTACAATGAATTTTAAAAGTGGATTTGTGATTTTATTAACTACCAGTCGGTCTAGAGGGATGAGGTGTTAGGTCCCTTAAGTAAGGTCAGATATTCAAACTTTGGCGTTGTGAATGAAAAAAATTGTCCCTATATTAAATCTCTTCAAACTCCAATCTAAATTAATCGATCAATAAATCCAGTAGCTAAAAAAAGTTGTAATTTTGACAGTCTAAATTCTTCGTTAGATTCCACCTGAAGAGGAATTTTTCAAAATCCAACATAATCTTATCATTTAAAGCACCTAATCCCATTATAAAATAAAAAAAATAAACTTCAAATTATCAAATTTTGTTTATTCTAATATGTATTTTTTTACAATGATTCTAATATGTATTTCATATTATTAAAATCATTTATAATCTAATAATATTCATATTGTATATTTTTATATAATTTATTTTAAGACCACTAATTCTCTTTTATCTGTTATAAATATTTATTTATGTGGATGTCTATCATGATAAGAACTTTATTATTAAAAATTTATTTTTTTATTAAATTAGAGTTCCGTGTGATATTGACTTCTTATGCTATAAATAAAAGATTTAAAAAAGAAATTGTACACACCTCATATTGCTTTTTTTTCTTCTTGTTCTTGTTCTCATTTTTCTCTTTTATTCTTATTCTCAATTTTCTTTATTTATAGCACATTATCAGCACGACCTACTTACAAAAATTTTCAAGAACTTTATGGAGGCAAATTAAACATTGTGTACAAGTCGAGCAATAATCATGTAATTCAAGTATATTGGTTTATCCAAATTTACAAGCGTCCCTTGATTATCCAACTATAGACTTGATTCTATTTTGACCACCTGTCTTTTAGTTTTATCAATCATACCATTCAATTATTTAAATAATATCAATTAAATCATTGATCAAGAGTTATGTTTAGATCATTTATGTTATCAATTTGTATGGCTTATGAATTCTGATTTGATTATTGAATTTTCGACGGTTATGTTTAGATCATTTATGTTATCAATTTGTTATAATTTAATTAGTATTTAAAATTGATTTAAGTTTAACTGAATTAGATTAATAATGTAAGAATTGTACTATGACAAAGAAGAAAGTACCTATTTTCTATATGAACTAACAGAATACATAAAACCAATTATTATACATACTTTAAACACATCAAACATCATATGAACAAACTCTCGCATCATTTCACACATCAACATTATATGAACATCGGTTACATGCAATGCAACTAGAACTAGTAAATTTTACTCGAGACTCGAATTAATTTATTCGAATTGAGATTCGAAATTGACCCGAACATAGACTCAAAATTTGATACGAAACTCAAAATAAATCGAACCGAAATTGACCCGAATTTTAGCTGAATTGAAATGGACCTGAACCGATTTTCAACCGAACCGAACAAACCCGAACCGAAAACAACCCGAAATAAAGAAAAGATATGAATAGAAATAAAGAAAGATGGGATATGAAGAGCCGCACAACTCACCAAAAATTCAAATATATTGGCTTTATAAAGTCATATATAGGGTATATAAAACCGACTAACCTAAAAACTCGATTAAAACCAACTGATCTCCCATTGACCCGAAATGAAATCAACCGAACCGAAAATCAACTAACCCGAATTACAACAGACCAGAACTAAAATCGAACCGAACTGAACCGAATCCGAATCTAAACTGAAGGGTACCAAACCCGAAATAATCGAACCCCGAACCGAATGACTCGTATGCAACAAAGGACTCATACTATTTGTTTAATCTAATAGCCCAAGGCAAGTACAGTTAACATAATCTTGAGGTGAATGGTCTGAAACACCAGGGATCAACAACCCCATTATTCTTGAAGCACACAACAACCACCCTATATATATATATATCTATCACATAAAAAACGTCCCATGATTATTATTGAAAACTTTTACGTTGTGTAAGTGAATTCTAACCTTATATATATATATAGTTTTACACATTTTTTTAGCGTTGGATTAGTGAAAATCAATGATTGAGATTAACGATATGTAATGAGAAGACTTTTTTTAGAAAAAGTGAATTATCCAAATAATTGTTAATTACATCATTAGAATAAAAAAAGAATTATAACAACTTGAATGAGATATATAGTTTATTTTGAAACACAATGATAAAACAACATACACCCCAAATGATTTCCCAAATTTATACACACGTGTATATATATATATATATATATATATATATATATATATATATATATATGCACTTACTAACCCCAAAACTATATAAATATCCAAGAACTCAACAATGGAATATTGAAGCACTGAAAAACAACATTACAATTGAGATTGACACCAAAAGTGAAAGAGAAGAAGCCTTGGATGAATAGAAATAGTAATAAGGGTAGGGGTAAGGATACTCATGCGGTCCTACATTTGGTGACCCTTGGCCTGTAGGTGCACTGTAGACGTATATCTTAGGAGGTGGTGGACTGCCCTTGGAGGAAGACGACAAAGGTGCCGGAGGAGGCGACCTAGGCGGAGACGGAGGCGGCGAGAATGATTCCGATTCCAACGGTGGTGGGGAGTGGATGGGAGTTTCTGGTGGGAAGTAAAAGTAAGGCACTGTCGGCGGAGGCGAGTGGTGAACCGGCGACGACGGTGGTAACGGAGGTGGAAACGACTTCGACAACGGTGCCGGCGGGGGTGAACAAATGACCGGACACGTTCCGCATTCGCTGATGCATAGTAAACCAGCTGCTGGCGTCCCAATTTCATCCCCTAATGACATTCTAGCAACCATGATCATCCCCATGACCCCTACTTTGATAACCAAGGTAACCCATTTGTGCCCTTGGAATAGTGGACCATTTGAAAATCCCATCACCATTTTGTTTTTGCTCCTTTGTGCACACACTACAAATGAAGGGTAAAGCACCTCCAAAGATAGGGCACTTAACCCTTTTACATGCGTGTGTATGGCTCTTCTAAAAGTTTGGTTTTAGATGCTTTCCTTAATGATGTAAAATGGAAGATTTTGTACTTTACACAAAATTCTTTGCTTTGATCTCTGAAAAACCTTTTTTTATTGTTTGAAAAGAAAGATTCATAGGTATAGACTTTGCTTTAGGTGTTTATCTTGGTAGATACATTTGTGAAATAGTAACTTCACAAAGTTAATTTGTAAAAAGGAAAATTATAAAAGATAGTATATTTTAATTACGGGTTAACATTTGATAAACTACCAGTGAAAAAATTTAATTTCATGTGCATTGTTTAAATATTGTCACATCTCCTAAATTTAAACTCTAAGCTTTAAATCATAAACTTTAAGTTTCATAACCTTAATCTCTAACCCTAAATGTCATGTGTCATTTATTAAGCAAGTTAGTTCAATTGATATCGATGTCAGGGGCAAATGCATGAGAAGCATTGCATCCTCCTTTCTGGATAAAAAAGCAAGTTCAATTTATTTATTTTTTTAAAATAATTTAGTGTGTGAAGGAGAAAATTATACATAGAAAAAAAATATTTTAGACTTTATTTTCGAATTCTTAGATCTGTCACTGATCGATGTTGTTAAATATTCTAAAAGTTATAATTCAACTAAATTTAGATGTGTAATATGTCGACCAAACATATGATGTACTGATAAAAAATATCGTTTTAGTTTTGCTTGACAATAGATTCTAAGATCAATCGTGGAAGGCTTCAATTCTTGTTCTACATTGGAGTCATTTGCTTCGAGTAAAAATTTTTTGTCCTCTAAACATGCCTCCTTATATGTCCCCTACTAAAAAATACCTAAAAATTAAATTCTAAGCTCTAACCCTAATTTTCATATCCTAAACCCTAAAAAATACACCCTACCCATAATTCCTTACACACTAACCCTAAACCCTAACCTTAAACCCTAAACTTTAAATCTGCTATTTTAAAATGGAGGCACCAATAGGGACATAGTTAGGGAATAGACGATTTCCATCCATTTACTTTTTTTTCTGTCTTTTTTTTTAAGAGTAATAACACTCGAGTTCTACTTCCTTATTTTGAGTGTATCAAATTTTAAAAATTATAATAACTTTGAAAGACAACGTACATTATTGCGATTACACTAATCTAAACTTTACTAAAAGCTTTTTTTTTATACCTTTCTCTTAACCTAAGTTCAACTGTGTGAGCATCAATTCTAAACTTAGAAATGTAACCCTTTAACACTTTATTCTTCTAAATCAATATGAACCAATTTAGACATAAAAACAATATAATTTTTACCTCATGTTGGCTTGACCATGCTCCAAGTTAATCTTAAATAATTTGTTAATTTTTAATTACAAAAATTATGTATTTTTGAATGCAATTTTCTACATTTTATGATATGTAAATAGTGGAAATAAATTGTTTGGATAAAATCAAATTAAACTTAAACATAAACAAGAAAAATGGAATAGAAGTGGGCCATGACCCAACTCAATCCATCAACAAGGCCTATTGGATTGAAATAGATAATGAACATTAATAGATTTTTCTCTTTTTTGACAAACCCATAAAGATTTGGAACTTTATTTTAAGTTTTTAACCCTAACATTTATTCTACACAAATTTATTTATTTTAAGCTTAAATTCTAAAATCTAAAATCATCAACTCTAATCTTTAAATTTTAACCCATTAAAAGTTAAACTTATAAATCTTGAACCCTAAATAAGACCACTACACCATAAAATTAATAAGTGTATCAAAATATTTTCCTATATAAAATATGATGTATTTTTATGTACAAATTGTGTAAAGAACTTTAAGTTCTTTTTCTATTTAAACTATAAAATTTAAATCTCTAACCCTAAACACTAAATTTTAAACTCTAAATATCAAATTCTAAACATAAGCCCTAATTTCTAAACCCTATAATCTAAACATATAAACTTCAAATTAGACCTCTAAATCTTAATATTGACATGCATGTCTGAACCAAAGTTTACTGGGTCCATGTTTTAAAATATTTTCCCTAAAATATTCAAGTTTAAGACTCATTCAACAACTATTGCTACAATCTCATTAACATGTCAACATGTAAGATGAGAATTTTTCTATTGCTTATTTAAGATTTTCGATGTCTGATAGTCACATGAACCTCAATCTTGAATTAGATTGAGTAAAATTTTTAAACAAAAGCATAGTTCTTCTAGTATTGTATTTCTTATCTATAAAATTTAAACTCGACAATTTATTTGAATAATATCAAACTCTTTATCGCTCGATCTAACATACCGATTTAAGGGGAAATAAAACAAACACATGGAGGAGTCCTTTAGACTTGGACTTGGGTTGCTTTATTTATTCAAAAACAGGCAAATGACAGGCAAAAGCAGCAGAAAATGTTGAATTTGTGACATTTGGTATCCCCACTTGACCACTACCAAATCAGGTCAATTGCAACATTAATTAAGCAATTTTAACCTCTTAACTACATTGAAATCTCAATGTACACACTGCATTTGTCTCTGAATTGGTTCGGTTGGTATTCTGCTCTATTTTATTTTTATGGTCAAATTCTGACTTAAGCCTTTCTATCATGCTCAAATTTAGGATTTAGTCTTTATATTTTAACTTGTGACAGTTTAATTCTTCGATTATTATAATGTCAGTTATGTCAAATAGTATATTTTTTGATATTATATATGTCAAATAGTTAATTTGGCCATATCTGTGAAGACGGCTGACGCGTTAAAAGTTAACGGCCTAATTAACGGTTTTGTCGGACAACGTTAGTTAATGGGCTAATTTGCTGCAATGTGTGAACTGAAGGATCTAATTGAACGTATTTTCGCGCGAGAAATGACATTACTAATTTAAGTTGAACTCGGGGGCAAAATAACCCTTTTAGCCACATATATATATATATATATATATATATATATATATATATATATTTGCATGATTACCAGGAGTTGTTGGATACTAATGTCACCTATCCTTTATTCCATGCCTATGCTTTTTTTTAGGAAGAAAGGAAGTTAATTATTCTTATGAATTCTCATGCGTTTTAGCCCCTATAATATTTTTCTTTTACCAAGTCATTGTAATTCATTGGTCAAATTGAGGTTGTGGTCCCTCTATTATACGTATATTTGAGATCTAATCCCTATAAACTAATTCGGTATAATTTCATCATCTATCTTTATAATACCATTAGATAATCCATATGGTTAATAGTTTTGGTTAAAATGTCGACATTCCGATTTGACAAATGGCGTTCGGATAATATAAACCGAAAGCAAAACAAATAGTGTCGTGAATCAACCATCGAGCTAAAATACGAGCGAGTCGATTAGTCGATATATGCACATAATGGAACAAAATAATGGTTTTGCCTAGTTAGAAATGACATTTTTAAGAAAAAAATATACGTTAATTTTATAACTGAAATAGTTATCGATATTAATTACTTGATTTGATTAACGGATTTGTAAAAACAGATGATCGGATCATGTCAAATTAAAGTAGAATGACAATATTCTAAATTCGAACATAATAGAAGCATTAAAACCATAATTTGACCTGGAACTCTGATATAATTTGGAAAAGAAAAAGATAAAATGAAAAGCAGGTGGACAAAAAGACATAAATTTCCACAAATTTGGACAATAGAAATGGCATGAAAATCTTGTCTTGGAATCCATATTTAAAGTGGGTCAATGTCAGTACCAGCAAGCAAAGCATCTCTAACTAAGCATGCTTCTCGATGATCACTGCAAATCACACATTTCTTGTTTCAACAACAATATTTATACAGTTAGAGTTAGAGTTATGATTCAAATTTTATTTTGGACCGACTTAAATATTTATAAAATTTTTTAGTGTTTCTGAATTTTCGGGCCAGCGAAGTAATATATCCGTATAAATAAATATTATTGATTATAATTAAAACTATTAGTTGTAATCTCTTTTAATATAGTGAAATTATCTACTCCTCTCCTTATGATTTTTTTTCCTTTTTGGGTTTTTTTTCTGTAAATTTCCTTTTCGACTTTTATGATTATTCGACTTTTGTCATTATCGTTCTGATAATTATAACGCATACATTTTCTATTATTGTTATCGTTGATGAGATCCATTACGTAGAGCTGGTATCGTTATTTATATATGAATAAATATATTTTTAACGGAGTAAATATTTGTAGGTTTTGTTATTCGGTTTAAAGAAAATTAAGATAAATTAAATGATGATGGAATTAAGTAGGAACTTTTTATATTCATAAAAGTTCTTAGGTTCAAAACATAACTCATGTCTTTATTTTAAAATTGAGTGACAAAATAAACTCATTGAGTGCTATCAATAATAAAGAATAATAGTGTTTTTTTAGGTGATTCGGGTTCAAATAGTATAGTATGCAAGAATTTTTTTTGTAAAAAAAAAGCTTTCTCTTATTTTTACTCGTGTAATTTAAAAAATATATAAATTTTTTTATGTAATTGTTTTGTATGAACCACAACGTCCTTCGATTTTTTTTGAATATGCTGGTATGATATAAGGATGTTGGTAAAATGGACTGCAAAATCGGCTGTTAGCACTGACTGCAAAATATCAAAACAACAGTAATAAAAACTGTGAACCGTGTCGTGGTATGATGGCCACTGCCTTAGAAACAAAACTGCCCCGAACAGTGTAGTCGCTTCACAGGCAGAATGTCCCCCGAGGTGCACACGGACGCTCCTGAAATCGTACACTCGACTCCGGAGTGAACAACAGTGGTACTGCTCGAAGTATGCTCGAATAACAGAGGAAAACAGAGAGAATTGAAGTGTGTAATGTGTTTTATCGGATGATCACAAATGGTGTATGAACACCTCTATTTATAGGCCGAATGTCACTGTGTAACGGCCGTTTCACTAAACGGTTATGAACCTATAAAGAATATTTACACGCGCGTACGTGTCGAAGACACGTGTTAACACGAACACGAACACGAACACGAACACGAACACGAGCCGAGCCGGCCGGACGGCGGCGGCGGCGCGCGAGGACGTCCCTTGTTCTTTCCCACTCAACAAGGGATGGAGGAAGCATGGGTATAAATACCCTTCCCTAGCTATTTTCCCAACCAATGTGGGATATAGCTTTGGTAATATTCTGAAGCATTACCAACATTCCCCCACTAATGCGAAAGAATTAATCTGTATCTCAAACACAGTCCTCCTCAGACGAGCAGTAGCGGAATTAGTTGCTTAAGCACTAGTGAACGTATCTTGAACTAGTACATAGTGATAATGAGCGATCCTTCTCTTAGATAAGTGAAACTAGTCTTGAACTTTCTAAGATAGGGGTAAACTCATAACACACAACTAACTCCTTCATCCACTGAAGTTCTCGATGTGTAAGATATATATACACAAGTGTATATTTGGCCATCTTACCCTCAGGATTCTAGTAAGTGTTTTAGAAAAAACGGCCCAACGTTTTTTCATAGAAGATGGCTAATCCTTCTCACTTACATAGGTTATTTCATCAAGTTTATCTCAATATAAACCACCCTGAATCTGGGCTATGAAATAATTAAGAACCATTTGTAATGGCTCAACCTCTTATAGACTTATGGTGATTTCTTCAAGTCCATTTAAAATGAACCACTCAGTATTGGGATAAGAAATCATTAAGAATAAATATTCAACCTCATTGTCGGTGAATTCAAAATGTCCTTCTCAATAGGATCATTTTAAATTTCATTAAGAGTTTCTTGAAACTCAACCTTTCTGGCGGTAAGTTCATCTTGTCCTTCTCAATAGGACAACACATTCATACTTGTGTTATGAACTTATTAAGAATAAGTATTCAACCATGATTCGGTAAATTCATCAAGTCTTTCTCACAAAGACCACCCAAAACATGGGCTTTGAATTTATTAAGAGTAATAGTACTCAACCTGGACATGTACATTATTCGTCATAGGGATAGGCTGTGAGAAATGTACACTATGAGTCTTTCCATGGTTTCGTTTGACCACATTGAACTTAGATAACTAAGTTGGGTATCCACCATGAATTCCTCAACCAATGGGCTTTAATCCCATCCCCCTCGACGAATCTAGGACCAGTTTCCGACTTAACCCTTTGGTAAGCGGATCTGCTAGGTTTCTTTCCGACTTCACATACTCTAAAGAGAGTACTCCATTCCTTATTAAGTGTCTAACAGATTCATGCCTTATGCGAATGTGTCTCTTTTTACCATTGTAAACTTGACTCTTGGCAACACAAATCGCGGCTTGTGAATCACACAATAAGGAAACAGGAGGAGTCGGGCTTCCCCACAACGGAATATCAGCTAACAAACTCCTTAGCCACTCAGCTTCTTGCCCAGCTAAGTCAAGAGCTATAAACTCTGACTCCATAGTAGAGCGAGCAATACAAGTCTGTTTTGAAGACTTCCAGGAAATTGCTGCTCCTCCCAAAGTAAATACATACCCACTCGTAGAGCTTACTTCATCACTATCGGAGACCCAGTTGGCGTCACAATATCCTTCTAATGTAGCAGGAAAGCCAACAAACTCAAGTCTCCAGTCCATAGTACCCTTAAGGTACTTAAGTAAGCGTCTAAGAGCAACCCAGTGCTCATTACTAGGGTTATGAGTATATCTACTGAGTCTGCTAACAGCATAGGCAATATCTGGCCGAGTATAGTTCATTAAGAACATTAGACTGCCAATTATTTTGGCATATTCCATTTGAGAAACGCTACTTCCTTCTAGGCTCAAATTTAATCTCTTGAGAAGACCTAGCAGGCACACTAGAAGAAGTGGATGGCAAGCTTTCTATTTGTGTTTCAACATTTAATCTAGGTTTCTTTAGAGGAAAGATATCTTCAAAGAAAACTGCATCCCTAGATTCACAAATAGAGAAGTCTTGCAGAGTCATGAATCTATATGCGGCACTGTTAGAAGCATAGCCTATAAACACTGCATCAACGGTTTTAGGTCCAATGGTGGACTTCTTAAAGTCTGGTAACCCCACTTTGGCCAGACACCCCCACACTTTCAGGTATTGTAAATTTGGGGCATACCCTTTCCATAATTCTTAAAGTTTCATGTATTATGCCATTCGTCTCACAAACACGCGCGTACGTGTCGAAGACACGTGTTAACGCGAACGCGAACCGGCCGGACGGCGGCGGCGGCGCGCGAGGACGTCCCTTGTTCTTTCCCACTCAACAAGGGATGGAGGAAGCATGGGTATAAATACCCTTCCCTAGCTATTTTCCCAACCAATGTGGGATATAGCTTTGGTAATATTCTGAAGCATTACCAACAAAGGATAGCGTTTGTTCAACTTTCTTAGTCTTTTTCAAAGACGGCACACACAACATGCATTACTGGTGCTCAAACCCGGGTCTAAAGGATGATAAACATCTACCTTTGCCACCAGGACACAAGAGAATGAGCCCTTCGATATTTATTTTAACAGTCTAACCAATGATTAATTAAATCGAGTTGGATAGGACCATAACAGTAATAACATTTATTCATCAAGTATTTAGCGTTACTGCATATTCAAGATTTTGAACCCAAAATCTCGGGACTAAAACCACATCTCCGCTCAAAATTAAATAAACTAATAAATATCAATAAACATTGAAATGTAATGATAAGATATAGTGCACTCTCGATTTCGAATATCAAAAACAAGTCCAATAACAGAATATAAATTATTAAACGAATATAGAAAATACTAAAACCAATAAGTTAATTAAAAATAAGCTTAGCCGCTACGTAGTTATCATAAAATAGAATTACAGCACCCCCAAAAAAAATGAAAATGAAGTCCGCGACGCAACGCCAAAAGCAAATTTACCAACCGCCCCACACCCACCGCCACCGGTCACCGCCTCCCCATCTAAAAGACAAAAAAATACTTGCAATCCATCATAAGTTGTAACGTTTGACTTTCTTTCTTTCTTTCTTTGTAAATCAATCTTATTTCGTTAAATACATTCCCCTAATTAAATTCAACGTTTTGGGAGTGGTAGACTTGGTCAACTCTATCTTTTTACAATTTTTTAATGAGTTAGAGTTCTACATCGATGTATGATTATTGGATCTATTGAATTAGTGATGGAGAATAATTCACTTTTTCCGTAAAATTTTCACCATATTTTATTGTAAATTTTACGCATCTACTTTCTACTCGTCTTACGGTTTTAAAAAGTATAAAATTGAATAAGTTTATACTATGTCAAGTGTTAATAAATTATCTCTTTTTTCGTATAACTACGGGTATCTGATCTATTGACTGACTAATTTTGATCAAATTTTACATAGACCTATTACAGAGTGATCATTTCAGCTCAATTTTTTTCATTTACAACATATATATTCAAACCTCTGACCTTGCTTAAAGAACCTAACGCCTCATTCCGCTAAATCAACTTATTGTTAGTATTAGTAGATCCATAAATAAACAAATCTCAACAAGTTTTAAAACTATCAAAATGGTTCATCTTATCAATCATCAATAACATCATACTGCTATTGTCAATCTTTTCTGACAACGAGTTTCGGTCGATTGATATTATATTATCAAAAGTTCTAAGAAAAAAAATATTTACATTTTGTTAATATATATGTATATCCTAAAATCTTCATCATAATATATTTAGTGACTAATCTTTTACGATATATTAAACCATATAAAAATAAAAGATAACTGCAAATTTAATAAAAAATCAAATTATAGACATTTAGTTAAGATAAAAAAAAAGTCTCACTATCTTAGTTAAACTTAATTTTTAAAATCAAAGAATTTGAAAATGACTAAAAAGACTTAGGCCCTGTTTGGTAAATAGCGGTTTGGGCAAAAATTAGAGGTTTGAGGTATAATTAGAGGTTTGACTAGTTAAATCCGCTAATATTAATGTTTGGTAAATAGCGGATTGAAAGAGCGGATTGGGGTGAAAAAGCTAATTTTGAAAAAGCTCCTAATATGAGCTTTTTGAGATTAGAGGTTTGATATTAGAGTTGTAATGACTCTTTTACCCTTAACAATTACCAAAAATCTCCAAATAACCTAAATTAAATAATAATATTTTTTTAATATAAATAATAACATATTAAATATTGGACTTATTTGTTGTTACTACTAATTTATATTGTGACATTTGTAAGTTAATTCTATTTTTTTATTATCACATATTTATATGTGCATATAAAAATTTAATAATTATATAAGTAATAAATTAATATATAAGTTTTTCAAATATGTTTAGGAAATTTATATTAAAAAATAATTTTTACAAATCTAATTAATATTTATTAGATACAAAATATTAATAACTGATAAATTATTCAAATAAGTATTAAATATAATCATGTCCTTATATGTCATTTTGCTTGTTTAAATAATCAAACAGCTATCAGCTATCAGTTAATTTTACCAAACACTTTTATACAATCCGCTAGTCAAATCAGCTAATGCAATAAGCTATCAACTATCAGCTAATATAATCCGCTATCAGCTATCAGCTATCCGCTAATTGCCAATTCAATCTTGCATGTATTAAAATAATAAAAAATTCTATGTTTTTTTGTGTCATTTCTTTGCCTAATATTAAAAAACATTAAAAAATTAAATTTTAAACTCTAACCTTAAATATTAAATCCTAAACCATACATCTTATACTTTACCCTAAATTTTTTAAATCTTAACCACAATTCCTAACTTTAAACCCTAAATTTAATTTTTAGTATAAACCAAACACTAAAAAATAACAGAACATTTTTATTCATATTAAAATACAAGATTGAATTCAATGATTAAAAATCAGATTGGGACATAAAAGATAAAAGATAAAAGATAAGCCTCATCAATGTTGATAGATTGCCACATTACCATAACATTGTCTCCCCCTATAAAATGCATCCAGACACAAAATCATTGTGTAAAAATGTCAATTTCTGAATCTCTTTGTGTTCACACCTTCTCCCTTTCACACCTTTCTTTCTTCCACTTTTTCAAACCCTAAATCACCTGTTTCCACTTTCTAATTTCGGCTCCTTAAATCTCACCCCTTTTCTCTTCTTTTTAATCTCTCCATTTCTATGATACTCTCAGCTCTTTCAGCACAAAAAACCCATTTTTTTCCTGTTCTTTTCACTTGAAATGAATAACGGCGACGTTTGCAACCAGCGACCGAAGGAGGGGTTTTCCGACGATAACGACGACGAAAGCTGTTCCAGTGATCGTGAAACTGAAAAGAAATTGATTTCGGAGTCGACCCGGAACAAGAAAACCCGAACCGTGCTTGAATTACACTCCAATGAACAAGATTATTACTCTGGAATAGATGAAACCGACCGTGTAAAGCGGAAGAAATCCCGCGTCGCGGCGGAGACCACCGTCTCCGAAACGGAAAAGCAGTCGCCCAAAAGCGGGAGCGGGAAATTTGGGTCGGGTCAGGGACAGCAGAGGCGGTTGTGGGTGAAGGAGAGGTCGAACGCGTGGTGGGACGAATGTAACCGACCCGATTACCCGGAATCGGAATTCAAGAAGGCGTTCCGGATGAGCAAGTCAACGTTTGAGCTCATCTGTGAGGAGCTGAACGCCGTTGTCGCCAAAGAAGACACCGCGCTACGGAACGCCATCCCCGTCCGGCAACGGGTGGCGGTCTGCATCTGGCGATTAGCAACGGGCGAGCCGCTTCGGCTCGTCTCGAAGCGGTTCGGCCTAGGCATCTCCACGTGTCACAAGCTCGTCCTCGAAGTCTGCTCGGCGATACGCAGCGTTTTGATGCCTAAATACCTGCAATGGCCGAACGAGGAGACCCTGCGGAAAATCAAACAAGAATACGAGAGCGTTTCCGGGATACCAAACGTCGTCGGATCGATGTACACGACGCACATTCCGATCATCGCCCCGAAAATCAGCGTCGCCGCCTACTTCAACAAGAGACACACCGAACGAAACCAGAAGACATCGTATTCAATAACCGTGCAGGGCGTGGTCGACCCGAATGGCGTCTTCACCGACGTCTGCATCGGGTGGCCCGGTTCGATGACCGACGAGCAAGTCCTCGAGAAATCGGCATTGTTCCAGAGGGCGAAAACCGGGGGTCTATTGAATGGGGTTTGGGTTGTAGGGAACTCAGGGTACCCATTAATGGACTGGGTTTTAGTTCCTTACAAGCAACAGCAATTGACATGGACACAACATGCTTTTAACGAAAAGATCGGCGAAATCGAAAGGGTCGCCATTGAAGCTTTTGGAAGATTGAAAGGGAGATGGAGTTGTTTGCAGAAGAGAACAGAGGTGAAGTTGCAGGACTTGCCTATTGTGCTTGGAGCTTGTTGTGTTCTGCATAACATTTGCGAAATGAACAAGGAAGGGATCGATCCGGAGTTGAAAACTGAGGTCGTGGACGACGAAATGGTGCCGGAGGACGGCATGAGATCGGTGAGTTCGTTGAAAGCTAGAGATGCAATTGCTCATAATCTTTTGCACCATCGTTTTGCTGGCACTGCATTTCTGTAACTTATATAAAGTATACCAAAATTGGGGGAAATACCATATGTTGTTTCTTTTATAGATAAGGAATTCATTTGTTATTTATCATAGAAGATATATTTGTATTTCTCTAGGTTATATATTTCTGTAATCATGAAATTAAGTGTATGAATGAAATCAAACACATAGAAACATTCTTTTAAATGTGCAATTGTTTGTTGATTGCTTTATTCAAATGTTGTAATTGCAACTTTCCAATTGAGTTTGGTGTTCAATAGTTGTATTCTATTTTCAGTTGGTCACTCAATTATTCAATTATGAGTAATGTTACATTTGAGTCACTCAAGTATTAAAAGCTATATTTTGATCACTTAATTATGGGTAAGTTTATGTTTGGGTCACCCAATTATTAAAGGTTACATTTGGAATTATGGGTAAGGATAGGTTTGGGCCACCCAATTATTAAAGGTTACATTTGGATCACTCAATTATGGGCAAAGTTATATTTGGGTCACCCTTCATATTTAAAAAAAAAGTATATTAATTTGTGTATTAAATTAATTAATGATTTCAAATGAAGTATTCTAATGTTAACAAGGGTATACAAGTGATTTGGAAGAAAAAATGACTAAATTGATGTACTTTTTTAAATATGAAAGGTGACCTAAACATAACTTTACCCATAATTGAGTGACCAAAATGTAACATTTAATAATTGAGTCACCCGAATGTAACCTTGCCCATAATTGAGTGACTCAAATGTAACTTTCAATAATTGGGTGACCCAAATGTAACCTTACCCATAATTAAATAACCCAAATGTAACTTCTAATAATTGGGTGACCCAAATGTAACCTTACCCATAATTGAGTGACCTTCATTGTAGTTTACCCTTATTAATTTACAACACTAAAATTTAAATTTTTAATCTTATTTAAGAAATTTAGTACCTCATCCTACTAAACAACTAATTATTGATAATTATTTCTAAAATATTAAGAATACAATTATAACTACCATCAACATTATTTGAATAATTACTATTGGGATCAACCATCAAAATACATAATAGATTATTTATATTCTTCACGCAAAATCAAAAGTTTAATTATTGTGTATTCAACAAATCGAATTAAGATCATTTCATTATAAATTTCTACAATACTTGATCTGAGATAATCGATTATTGATGAATACAGATAATTATAAAAAAAACACTGATTGATAATCAAATAATATAATATTCGAGTTTAAACTAAAATAAGCTTGTATAGGATAGGGGTTGCTTTATTTTTAATCTTAAAGCTGAAGCATTGAAGACGGTACAAGATGAAAACGACCGGTTAATTCTTAATGCAGAAAGATGACATATAGGTCGGTCTCAATCTAATTATTAACCATAAATATAAAGAAGTTTCCTTAAGACCATAATTAACAGCAAATACAACTGAATATTAAAAAGTATAAACTACAAAACAAAGAAACACACAACCTAATCCGAAGGAACGGCCAGTTTATCAGCAGGAATCTTGGCTGATCAAACAAGTAGAGGAATAGTTTTCTAATAATAATAATAATAATAATAATAATAATAATTAGGAAAAACTACACCACTGACCACCAAATAAATTGAGATATCTATTTGGACCACTGAACTATAGAAATCGTCAATCTTAAAAACTTAAAGGTAGAGTGACGGAACTGCTACGTGGCAATTGACGGAAAATTTTAAAAATTACACATTTGGTCCCTATTATTTACACATTCTTTTAATTTAGTCATAATTTTAAATTAATAAAATAATAAATTATTTAATTAAGTGGTGACACGTGTCACCACAAATTTAGAGGAGAAAAATAAAATTCTATCCACCTACACTAAGCAGAATTCAAACCTGGGTCTATCAAGTGTAAAGACAATAGCTTTGTCACTGCACCAAGCACAACTCTATACTATAATTCTCTAGATATAATATATACATCTTATTAGTTTCTACATTTATAAGCCAAAAATTCGAACCCTAAACACTAATTTTCGCATATATAAACACTAATCCTAAATATTTCAAATTAATTCCACGCTAAATATTTCAAATTAAACCCTAAACCCTAACAAATTAATTTCATGTTAAACATTTCAAATTAAACCCTAAACATTTCAAATAATAATGGCCAAATTTGGAAACCAAAAGTCATAGGACATTGGCGAGTTTCACGCCATACCAAAAGACATTCATCAGTCAACCATGTATTGTTTCTGGATTGACCTTTAACACCTCAGTTGTCCTAACTCCTAATCAAACAAAACACTAGCACATAACATAAACATTCTTTTCACATTTAAGTCTTGCCACTCACAATCCTTAAAAAAAAAATAAGTCTTGCCACTCACAAAGTCAATTCTAACCAATACTGGAAAAAACAAATCCGGCCAACCTCAATCCAAAGTCTTATGCCCAAATTGATCCGACCGAAAGTGACCAAAACCCAAAATAATTCAAACTCGACCTAAAAACGAGTCTAAAAACTTTAATAACAATCTAAAACGACCCAAACCTGAAATGACATGAACAACCCAAAATTAACCTGAAAATTTTAAAATCGAATTAGTCTGACCCAAATTAACCAAATCCAAATCCAACCCAATATGCCTAATGCATTGTTATTGTTAACTTATTCATATTATTATTATTGGTATTCAGTTTGGTAAAAGTATAACAGTAAAAGCCACCACAACATAAATATAAATCCCTCAGTATTTCCTATAAGCCAACTCCTGGACGGCCTCACCCAGATTTTTCTCCCCCTGAATGCTCTTAACCCAGTTGGCATTAATGTTAACCCGTTCGATGCTCTGCTTCAACGTTCTCGCTATCGCAGGCGTTTCTCGGCTTGCAAAGAACTCCTCCACTTCCTTCACTTTCTCAAATGATGCAAACTGCATAAAAGGACGAGAATTAAAAATTTCGATATTTATAGTCAAACAATGTTAATTAAACTATTTTGAAGTACTTGTGTTTTAACACTTGCGTTGAGCATATTCGGCATATGAGAACGAGAATTTCAGGTTTCAGGCTTTCAGCTCCCAAATAGAGTGAAGAGTAAAGCATTGGAAGAGAAAGCATAATGCAGGGGGGAAAAAACAATTCAAATTCTATATTATGAAGTTACGAAGAAAGAAGGCGAGGCACAAACCGGCGAGACAACTGCACTGACAAAACGTGATATGAGGAATCCTCCAAAGGTTTTTTCAATGAAATCCCAGTTATCCTATACATCACCATTAGAAGAAACATTAGATTTAATAGGAAGAAAATGGTAATAAAAACAATAGGAGGCTAACTCTCAACCATA
The DNA here is from genome assembly GCA_030270665.1 of Hibiscus trionum. NCBI lineage: Eukaryota > Viridiplantae > Streptophyta > Magnoliopsida > Malvales > Malvaceae > Hibiscus > Hibiscus trionum. Next base: position 40,352,072 of record BSYR01000022.1, read on the forward strand.
CTTTTGTTCTTTTATTATACATACTAAAGATTTCTGCACCTTTTGAGATTAAAAGTAAGAAATGAGGAGATTTTTACGAAAAACGAGAAGTGAATTATCCTCAATTTAAAAGTTCTAATCTCGGACATTAAATTCAGTTAATCCAATGATCCCAAATCAGCGTGTTTAGTTTTACCCTGTAAGTGGATACTAACTCGTATATATAATTACTAGTATTACCTTGAGCCATGTCCAGGCAACTTCACGACCTTCCTTGCTAACACGCAGTCCATAGATAGCATCTTGGCTGCGAACCTGAACAAAAAGGAAAACAAAAAAGAAATTGTTGTTGAGACAAATGATTGCCCTTCAACCAACGGTTAGAATTAATATACCTCGGCAGACAACGAGAATTTTAGAACTTCAAGAACTATAGCTGGATCAGGACAAGATGGCAATGAACCTACGAAAATGTAACAAGTAATATAATTGTCAAATTCATCGACCATCATATGTGTCACAATGAAAAGGAATTTTCAGTACCTAAAATGCGGATTTTCTCCTGGCTTAGATCAGTCTCTCTATAGACTCTCAAAAGAGACTCAAAACCTGTTCTGTTGGAGGAGGTGACTGACTGCATTACAGCTACATATGCTGCCTGAAACCACAGTTAATAGTTAACAGGTGGGAGAAAACAGGGGACAACTGTCTCAATTAATCCTTCACAATCAAATGTAGTCAATGACCTTTCGGGTGTCGGGAGGCAGGAGTGGCGTGTTTCTGTCGTTCAAGAATGCATCAAACCGTCTACTTGCTTCGCTCAGTGTCTCCTTGTGTCCAAACACAGCAAGTGCAGTCAAAATTTCACCTCTCAACATTGCATCCAGATGACTCTCGCCTTGTTTAACATCCCAACCAAGCTTCCTAGAAGATATTAAGAATTGGATTAAATAAAATATACAATAGCTTCTCGGTTGGTTTTCAAAATAATTGCATTTAAGATAACTTACTCAGCAGAATATTGGAAAAGGTTAATAAAAAATTGATTAATGTTATCCATTAGATCAGGTCGTGCATCAGCCGCAATTCTCCCAACCTTGTGTGTTATCTGTGAAAAGCAAGAGCTAGAATCAGGACACTGGAGCATAATTCAAAGTAATTTTAAGCAAGAGTGGGGATGAGAATTACACTAATCAAGTTGGAAAGCACAGTATACTCAAGTTCTTCTCTGTAGGCAGCCATCAAGGTAAGCAAGGAAGTCAAAGGCAGCTGACGTGCCATACAAAGTGCGTATGAATCATCAAGGATGCCTATAAAAGGAAGGAGTAACATTAACTTATCTCTTTTGCCATTATAGAATAACATGCAATGTCATGAAAATATTCAAGTTACCAAATCTATCGGTTCCAGTCAAGTATTTGTTTTCTATTGCATAGCGGAGTCTAGCGGCAAGTTCCTCATCATATTTCACCCTATAGAAACCAGTCTGATCCACATTAAACTTTATCCAAGCACTTTTATTGCTGTCAAAAGAGAACTCCTTCACATCCTGAGTTTCCAACTTAGTTTGCAACAAAAAGCTTTTCTTCTTCTCATATGACCCACAACAAAATGTTATTGGGACAACCCACTGCCCATCCCCATGGGAACCACTAGAGAAAAATTGTGACTGTCATTCATCACATCAATTGTTAGCACCAACTTCAATGATAACATCAAATAGAACAGGCATAAAGAGAAACAGACGATGATGAATGAATTTGAATTGAACAGAAAACCCCATTTTTCCATTCCCAATCCACCCGACATAAAAGATTCTAACGTTATTAAACCTGCTCAAATTCCAACTTCTGATCTTTGAATTTGACGGAGACAACTGGATACCCCATCTGTTTGGTCCATGTATTCATTAGCTTAGTCACTGGTTCACCGGATCCCTCCTCAAGGGCAGCCCATAAGTCTTCTGTCTTCGCATTTGAGTATGCGTGTTTTTTTATATACGAAGCAAGTGATTTCTGATTGCAGGAATATTTCACATCTAAGTAAACAAATTAACTTTGATTTAAGAGATTCAAGAATAACATATGAACAAATACAAATTGACATTCCATCATTTTTTTTCTCCCCCAGTGTTTTCAGAGAAATACTTACCAGCAAGAATATCTTAAAACTTGGGGGAATTCAAAAAATGCATTTTTTTGGGTTAAGAAATCACGCTCAAAATATAATCACAATCATTAGGAAGCCAACTTATACAAGAAGACCAACCTGAAAGCATTCAACACCTAAATAGCTTTGTAGCATGCGGATAATTGAGGCACCTTTGCTATAACTTATGTCATCAAAAATTTCATCAATTTCAGCAGCATGATTTACTTCCACCTGCAAAGAAAAATAATTCAAATTTCAAATATTCTAGGAACAAGCAATCATACACCTAATGTATAGAAAAATAACTTTATATAATATCCATTGACCTCAATTGGGTGGGATTCTGCAAGGCCATCCAATCTAAGACCATTAGTAGTTTCATCAAGAAACTGAGTCCATATTTTCCATTCTGGAAACAAGCTATCAGTTGCCAAGTAGCTTACCTGAAAACACATAATCATCATGAATTTAGTTTTCCAGCACATGTTGAAAAATACTAAATGAGGCGGCGGGCAGGGGGGACAAAGTGCCTGTAACACCCCGATCCCGGTCCGAATCCGAAGTGCCACATTCGGGACAAACCATACCCAAACCAAATCCGGGTCATTACAGTGCCTTACCCATGTTGCAAAACCCTCATTCAGCCAAAGATCTGTCCACCATTCCATTGTCACAAGATTACCAAACCACTGGTGTGCCAGTTCATGGGCCACCACAGTGGCAACCTACATCAAGAGGGTCGTATTGTCAAACATTTTGTCAGATACAGGATAAATTAATCTGAGGACAGCAACATATTTTACAAATATACCCCCTGCTTATTGGCAGCTGCAGAATTTTGCTCGTCATAGAGCAATAATGTTTCACGGTATGTAACTAAGCCATAGTTCTCCATTGCCCCAGAAGAAAAATCAGGAATAGCAATCATATCCAATTTTGGAAGAGGATAAGGCACAGCAAAATAACTGTAGATGTTAGCTGAATTAATTTGGGGCTAAATAAAATAAGGGAATAACAATCAATATGCAAGCAATTAAATGAAGAGAAAACATACTCTTTGTACAACCCGAGCGTCCCCACAGCAACATCTAGAGCAAATTTCCCTTGATTTGCCTTCCCAACTTGACAGTATACTCGAACTTTAATTCCTGCCAAAAATACAGGTAAAAAGTTTGAAGGCAATAAATAATAGAAAATGACTGCACCATCAACATAAGAAAAAAAATCCATAGATTATGATTGCGTTGTCATCAAAAGAAATGAATAGCAGAGTTTGAGCATACCATCTGGAGTGTGATCTTCCACATAATCAAATAAACCAATGACAACAGCCACTAAATAAGTAGACATGATCGGTGATTCTTGATAAGAAACAGTTTTCAGAGGCCCATTCACTTTCTCCTCAATGACGGGCATGTTTGAGAGGGCTACTAACTCAGATGGTACATCTAAGGTGATCTTAAACGTAGCCTATAATTTCATTAGAGAAAAAGACAATAAAGTCGAGACTGAAGTCTGAACTTAACAACTAATATACACAAGATCTTACAAAAGCTAAAACAATAACCTTGCAAGCAGGTTCATCCCAACACGGAAAGCATCGCCTAGCATCAGCTGGCTCAAACTGTGTAACTGCCATATTCTTCTTCTCACCATTGTGCTCGTATATACTGAATGTCAAAATATCATTAATTAGATAAACATACTGATCTTTCTTTCAATCAGAAGTAACTACCATATAAGCATGAAATGACTACCTTCTATAGAATCCTTTCATTTTGTCATTTAAGGTTCCTTCAAATCCAATAGTCAAAACTCCCACACCCAGAGGAAGTGTCTCGGCAAAATCTAACACCAAAATCTCATCTTCTTCAACTAAGTCAAGTTTTGATGGTTCAAATACCTGCTCAATCATCAGTTACACTCCACTAAATTTCCCAAAATTTAATCAAACAAAAGAACACAATATGAATCTTGCTTCGGGCTCCAAAAATCAAACTAAGTAAAGCCGAATATAGCAATGAAGAGGCATGAGGTAATTTAATCAAACAAAAGGACATACTGCGAATCTTACTTTGAATCCAAAAATTAAACTAGGTAAAGCGGAAATATAGAATTGAAGAGCTATGAGGTAACTTAATCAAACAAAAGAACATTATTATGCATCTTACTTTGAATACAAAAATTAAACTAAGTAAAGCGGAAATATAGAGATTAAGAGCTATGAGGCAATTTAATCAAACAAAAGAACACACTGCGAATCCTAAAATTAAACTAAGTAAAGCGGAAATATAGAAATGAACTATGAGGTAATTGATTATCGACAAAAATAAACTTCGATGAGATCGAGGAGACCTTGGAGGAGTTACGAGGGGAGAAAGAGACGGATCCGCTGTTGATAGAGAGTTCAGCGGCATTGAGGACGATGAAGCGAGTGTCGGCGACGACGTCAACGTCAATCGAGACGGAGCCGGTGAATTTGCAGGCGGAGAGGTCAGGTTTCAGTCGGAGATCGTAGCGCTTAGGAGTGGCGAATTTCGGAAGACGAGGCTGTTTCTTGAATTGCTCCATCTTAGCAGAAGACAGACTTCAGGGGTAGTGACAATGAAAAGGGAGAATGAGAGGTGGAGATTATTATATTGCTTGCTCTGCAAGAACCAGACTACTGCAACATTAAACACTGCGTTTTGCATCTGGATTATAATATTTTGTTGAGTTGATACATATTAAATTACATTTATCTAGTTCAACATTAGATCTCGAGTTCAGACAATTCCTTCCGCACGTAAAAAATCTTTAAAATCAGAATTTATTTCTTTAACCATATTAATCTAAATATTAATATTATTTACTCGAATCTGGATAAAATAAATTATTAAGTTTTATGATTTAGAATTATAGATTTAAAGTTTAAGGATTGTGGTTAGAATTTAGGATAATATGTTAAAAATTTAAATTTTATTATTAAATTATTTACTCGAATCGGGCTCAGCCCGACTCGTTATCATCTTTAGTTTTGTGGTACGTTTTCTGTCTTGTAGCACGCTTTTCGTCTGCCTTGTAGTACGCTTTTGCCTTGTAGCACGACATCCATTACTGTTGTGGTAGATTTGCGTTCATGGATAAGTTTTTCACGATGTTTGACTCTGATTTGCGAATTATCAATGATTTTCAGTAATTTGATGCCCTTTTGTGGTTCGTTTGCCGATGCAGTCAGATCTATTTTACGAAATAGCCTCCAAAATTGTTGTTTGCTTATCACTCATACTTCAATCCTAAAGCATGTAGATAGATAGAAACAAGAAGTCTTGCTCTCTGCTTCTATTTCTATAGTATTTTATCTTTATCATTATTTTGCAGCCTACTGAACTTATTTTACTGATTATTTCTCTATTTTAATTTCTAATAAAATTTAGCTGATATATTATTAAAAAAAATATAGATTAAATTACAAATTTCAGCATATAGTCAAGGGACTAAAAACCAAAATTAGACCAGTTAAATACCAAAATTGTTAGGTCAACTGGTACGGAGCTTGGAGAAGATAGTAAAAGAGAACACAAAAAGGGTTAATGTACCTTTTGGCCCTTAATTTTGGCATTGATATGCAATTTGGCTATGAATATCTTTTACAATTTTAAAATAATTATTAATTTGTTTATTTACTTATAAATTAAAAACTATATAAATGGTTAAGTTTTTTATTCCAAATTTTAATTTTAATACAAATTAAAATATTTAACAAGGATAAATTTCTAGTAAAAAATTAGGGACTAGATTGGAGATCAAAACTAAAGTTAAGGACCAAATTACAAATAAAATCCCGGTTTAGTGCATTAACAGGGGACTGAATTGGTAGGCAAATTCAGCAGTCAAAGCGAAGATGGGAGTAGGCAAGAGAGACGAGAAGAAGAAGAGCTCTACTTCAACATCGCCGTGTGCCCTTCTCCGATCTGCTTACCACAATTGCTTCAACAGGTAAGTTCTCCTCCGCCGCCGCCGCCGCCGTCTCCTCCTCCTTAATTTTCTCTAAAACCATACCTCTTCCTCTCGTTTTGCAGGTGGTACTCTGAGAAATTTGTAAAGGGTCAGTGGGATAAAGAGGAATGTGCTTCCGAGTGGAAAAAGTACAGAGATTGTCTCTCTGTAAAATCCCATATTTCCCTTTTTTTTCTCTCCTTTTCCCCCATGGAATGGCTGGGTTTCTTCTTTTTGATTGATTGGGTTTTTCTTTTTGTTGATTAGGAACATCTGGATGACAAGCATCTGAGTCGGTTCTTGGAAGCTGAAGCTGCTTTTGGTTCCGTTTTTCAAGAGGGCAGGGAAACCCCAGTTAAGAACACTGCTAAATAGTGCCTAAAAAGGGTAAAAAGAAGCTAATTGATTCCTTTATTTGCACTGAAATTTGATTAGGTTATGTTCATGTTTTGAAACATTGGGAATTTGGGATTTCCCTAGCTGATCCTATAGGAGGTTGGTTTTAGCTTATTGAAACCTTGGAATTTGGAAAGGAACTCAATTATATAACATGGATGTAATCTGAATAGAATCATTAGATCAATTATATGTAGTGTAAGCAATTTGATTTTGGATAGAGAAGCATGCAACTTGTTTCGATCCTTACGACTTAAAACCGATACAATATTCACGGGAGTTCATGTCTGCGATTGAGAGCGTTACGGACTACATTTAAGTAGCAGTGAAAGTGTTGCTTCTTCTCTACCGTCTCCTTGTTGAACTGACATGACTTCCTGCTACATTATGTTATTCTGAATTTTCTGGAGTTCGGTTTTACTTTTTGTGGACAAGCCCTCGATGTCTATTGTGTTGGTTGAAATAAGATAGAAAAGCGTCTCGGTCATTGTCTCATTTTCATCCTACATCGGAGGGCATCGTCATATTCTGGAAACATATGTTTCAGAATCCGGTTTCCACCGGGTATTGCATTCCTTTGATGCTGTAGTTTCTAAGTGGATCACCTGTGAGGCTATCATGATAAACTTACTGAGTGGTAACCGGATCTGATTCCGAGTTTCCACCAGACATTGCATTCCTTTGATGCTGTTGATTGAAACCAGATGTCTTAACTGCGAGAGTGAAGATTTCTTCTCGATGTTGACGGTTATTTTCTTTTCTTGTGAGTAAAGGCATTGCGTTTGTTTCTGCAGGCAAATCGACGGATGTCGTTCGTTAAAGCAAGTTTCAAGCAACAACCCTCCTTAGTCGCAGATTTTATCGATGCTGCTACTCGGATTTTGGTTGATAGGGACTTGATAGTTGATAGAGGAAGTGAAAAGTGAAAGTTCAGAGTTGAAAATATTAGTTAAGATGAATTTGTTGGTTTCTGATGTTGAAATACTCATTGGCGTTCCGTATACAATGAAAGATTCATTTGATAATTAGATTTTTAGATTTTAAAGACGAGTTGTGTAATATTTTCTTACACAAGCTTGTGTATAAAAATATCTCCTACATTAGTAAGGTTTGGCGTGATGGTTGTTTACTGTATTTCTTAATCTACTCCAAAGGAACGAAACACATTTCATAGTCAATTGTTTATCTCTTTAAAGAATATATATGACGAAGGAGATCAACCACTGCTATTGACGATTGATATACTAGGTTCGACCCAAAAAATAAAATTATACCTAAATAAATAAATCATTTTTTGAATTTTGGATTTCATACTTTGTCGACAACTAAAAAGGGTTGAAAACTTTCATCAATCATACAAAATACCTTTAAAAAAAAGTTGAAAACCACCGACAACCAATTGGATTGGAAGAATTGTCCTCATAAGTCCTAACAAGCTTTTATAATATTCAATTCAAATTAGTCCGTTCATAAACTGAATACATGTGATAATACCATAAAAAAATAAAAACCAATTAAATTACCTCATAAATCCAATGTAGCATAAAAGATATGCAGTCGATCACTGTCACAAAGATGATAATTCCAATTCTAAACGTTTTAAGGAAAATACTTTGATGCACAAGTTGTGCATCATGCACAAGCTGTGTAAATTTTTTTTACACAATTTTTTTATAAAATTTAAAATCTAAATCACAAACCCTAGCAACGTAAGCCCTAAACCCTAAACTCTAAATTCTAACCATAAACCTTAAATTATATACCCTACATACTAAACCCCTAAACCCTAACATAAAACCCTAAACCCTAAACCCTAAAATTAAAGGGCTCGTGTAAACTAAAGTTTACACAGCTTGTGCATCAAAGTATTTTCCTTATTTTAAATGATTCTAAACGAACATATCAAAGGTTATAAATTGAAATTATAATTTAGTATTTGAAAATTGTTATTAGTCTATGCGTGAGTATTTAAATCTTATATTATAATAAATTATTACTTATCTATTTAAGAGGAGCAAAGTTCACCTACAAGAGAATTATTTTAGAGAAAACATTCTATAGCGGTAAAAAAAGTTTTCACAAGCAGATTAATTTTAGAACTTTTAGTTTGGTAAAATATACTATGTATCGACGGTAAATTTATTTTTCACAAGTATCTACTTTTTAGAATTTGGAGATTAAAGTTTTAGCGTTCATGGTTATGTTTTAAGGTTTAAGAATATATTTTATAGTTTAATACTTAGAATTTATGGGTTAAGACTTAGGACCCTTAAAAAGGAGACATAACAACTTTAGAAGTCCGTTTGTGAAAAAGAAGTTTCACTGATTGTGCATCAAATAATTTTTCTTATAATTTATGAGCTTAGGGGTGTAGAACTTATGATTTAGAATTAGAATTTAAGGGTTAGAATTTAGAACAGTGGGATTAGAGATTTAAAGTCCTATATATACTTTGTCACTAAACTTTAAAATTCTATATCCATTTTGTCACTGAATTTTTCGATCATCCGACAAAATCAATACCAAAACGTTTACATTTCACTTATTTTTTTTCTCGACGAATTGATTTTTTACTAAACTCAATCAAAATCGAAAATTTATCATTCATTCATTTATTCATTCTGTACCTAATTTAATGTCACAAATTTAAGCAATCGAACCACCGATTCCCGATTCAACCAACTGGTCTAGCCTGGTTAAGATAAGCAGCTACCAAATGAATTCAATTCAATGATAAGAACATGAACATTGATTTCGGCTAACGCAACTAAACAAATCCCACACGAAAGACAAAAAGCAGCATTAACTCATCCATCTTCTTCCACGTGAAAGTTTTCCGGGAAAATACACACAAACATTAAACAATTAGAGCATCCCAAGAAAAATCCCAAATTCCCCAAACTAAACCAACAATACCTCTATCTTTTCTCATCTTTTATTGTCCATTTTTCAGTTTCCCGAGGTTCATTAGTCTTGATTCTTACTCTATCTGTATTGCTTTTGTTGAAAGTCGAGTCACTGATATCAATCAAGGCTTTGGCTTTACTGTTTCATTTGATCAAAAAGAAGAGGAATCAGATATAAAGTAAGTAAATTTCAGTTTTATTTTGTTAATTGCTTTCTGGGTTTTCAATGATTTGTCTTGTAATCTAGTTTTTCAATGATTTTATGATTCAAATAGGTTGTTGAAGATATCTGTTATACTGGGTTAAAGTTTGTGTCTTTGAAAATGAACTTCAAAATAGAGCCTGATGAGAAAGATGGTGGTGGTGATTCTGATAATGGTCAGTTGTTGAGGGACATTGAGGAAATAAGCAGAGCCCTTTACTTGCATAAACCCTCGTCGAAAGCTTCGATTTCTGCATCCGAATTTAGATCTAAATCTGTCCGGAGAACCCGTCTTTCGGAATCCGAAAAGGATAAGAAATCGTCATCGTTGTGGGATTGGAAGAAGCCTTTGAAAGCATTAACTCGTATTATGCGGCATCGGTTTCGTATTTGTTTCTTTCTCCATGTGCATTCTATTGAAGGCTTGCCTGCCTATTTGAATGACTTTAACTTATGTGTGCATTGGAAGAGGAAGGATGAGGTGCTGTCGACTCGTGCGGTGAGGGTCGTGGATGGAATTTCTGAGTTTGAAGAGACGTTGATGTGTAAATGTTTTGTGTATGGTAGTAGAAGCGGGCCTCATAATTCGGCGAAGTATGAGAACAAGCTTTTTCTAATCAGTGTTTCTGTTGTTGACATGTCGGGGGATGATATAGGACAGCATTGGATTGATCTCACGAGGCTGTTGCCGCTTAGTTTGGATGATTTAGAAGGGGAGAAAGGATCGGGTAAATGGACAACAAGCTTTAACCTTTCTGGCAAGGCTAAGGGTGCTACTCTAAATGTCGGTTTCAGTTTCATGGCAATGAAGGAAAAATTAGTTGAATCAAGCAGCAATTTGAATGCATCACATTTCGTAAATCTAACAGAGAAGGGGTCAAGCGCAATGGGAGAGATTGGAGTTCTTCGTGCAGGCAAGGGGAATGAGATGCTTCAGCATGGTGGGACTGTTCCAAGCAATGTAAACCGCAGGTCTCTGTCTGTTGATGTAAAGTATGGTGCTGAAGTGTTGCCAAATTTGGGGGTGGAACTTTCCAAATCGATAAGCATTTTATATCAGAAATTTAATGAAGAGAGCTTAGATGGTTCGTCGGGATTAGATAAAATGTTTGAACATGTGGAGCCACTCAAGCTTGATTCCGAGTCCGCTAAAGATATAGATGAATACGAAAACAATGAGTTTTTTGTTATTGAACAGGGTGTAGAAATGTGTCTGAAAGATCCGACTACAATTGAACAAAGTGGTATTCGGACTATTGATGGCTCTGCCATTGAAACCATCAACTTGGATGAGATTCTTAAAGATTGTGACACAGACATTGACAAGGAGGCAGATCCAGTTTCAAATATGTCCTGCTCCAGTCGCATGGCGGAGGCTCTGGTAGATGACCATATACAAGAAAAGGGTAATATATATTCCAAACCAATGACCGTGCGAGAGTTGGAGTCGGCTTTTCATGACAAATTGGTTACAGAATCATCGGTGTCAGAATCCCCATCTACTTTGGATGAGTTTATTGAGCCTGAAAAGTTTGTGGAGGCTAAATCACATTACGAGGCTAGCAAATTAACAAAGAAATTACCAAGTTTGGATGACCTTGCTGACACTGTGGCTACTGATTTCTTAAAGATGCTGGAAATTGAACACGATCCATTTAGCTTCAACTCTGATAGTGCTCTTGAATCTCCTAGAGAGCGCCTGTTGAGAGAGTTTGAAAACGAAGCCCTAGCTTCCGGTGGCTTCATCCTAGATTTCGGTGCAGCGGGAGAAGAGGAGTTCAATTCCACCATTCCCGATCCTTGCCGTGGGGATAGTTATGAAGATTTTTCTTTCCCTTCTGTTATGCCCAGCAAGGAACAGAAGATGGAAAGATTGTCACTGAAAGACCGAAGGGCTGTCAAAGCGGTTGAAGACTTGGATACCGAAGCTTTGATGCATGAGGGGAGCTTAGATGACAAGGTTTTCCAAAGTCCTCCTCATGTTCGAAATGATGGATTTGGAAGTCCAATTATGCTTTCCCCTGAATGAGTTCAATTTCCGCTAATGAAGTGGATTCTAACATTTCATTCCAGGGAAGGACGGACTTGTTTTGCAAGCTACGAATGCCAGTTGGTAATCAGCTTTTCTATAACATTGAGATGGGTGGTTATTGCTAGATGCTGGAGTATCGGCGAAACATCTGCTAGAAAGCATGAGTTGACAGGGAACAACTTTATACTAGCAGTCATGGTGTTGCTTAGAGATCCCCCTTCGGAACCACGAATCAGTTGGCGCTTCAATGATTGCTTAAATTCAGGTGGAGAGGGTTTCTGGCCCTCCGGAGAAAGGAATCTATAGCACAATGCTAGAAGGAGACTATGAAGAAAATGTTGAATCACGGGAGGCATATGAGAAAGGAGAATCGGAACCGCAGCAACAGTCAAAGGCCATTGTAAGAGTTTACCATTCGGTGTCAAGAAAGGTGCCGGCTGCAAATGTTCTCTGGAGTCTAACCTGTAATGTTCATGAAGCAGGAACTAGTTGGAAAGGATTGGCAGGTTCGAGTCCACATTCTTGAAACCCTGATGTCGCCGTCGAAATTAAGGTGTCGGTTTATTTTAGATTGCAACCTTTGACTACTCATTAGGATGTCTTCATTTAACTACTTATTTGCAGAATTTTTACTATTTTTGCATATATCACACAACCTTCTATTCTCTTACCATGGTTTTTATTCGTGTCGCAGTTAAAAACCTAAGTACGTACCCTGAGTTTGTAAAACATATCAGTTGAAAACAGGTGTTGAAACTCAGGGTTCTATTAAGCCAACAAATTATGTACATAAAAAAAGCAAGAAGGAAATCAAGTTGGCCGAAAGATGCATACATGATTACATGAATAAAACGGACCTAGACTTTCTCTGATACCATCTTTAGATTTCTTTTCCGATCATAATATATGACTCGAGTATGATGCAGTTGGTGTTATAATCGATGCAGGTCGATATTGGTCTTATGCTGGACTTTGCTCGAAGCCGATAAGAAAACCGACTCAAGAGACGCTTTGGTGATTATGGGTCCCCACATAAGTTGTAATCACATAACTTGGATCCTCTTTGTCTCTTTCAACTCTTTTCTTCACAGGGCATCCTTCAAACAAACATCTGTAGTAGTTCCTGTTGATCAAATATGAAGAAGTTGGTGAAAAACTCGAAAACAAACGTAAAACAGGTACTTATTTAGCTTAGTTTAATGATTGAAAATATAACATGCATTAGATATATATAAATATACCTTGGATTTGGGCTGTTCTTCATCATCTTCTTCCCGTACTTCCGCCATTTGTACCCATCATCCAGTACATCAACTGCAGACTTCGTCTTGAATGCATATCGTTCTTTGAATTCGGTAGTTTCACTTTCTCCTGTTTAACACAATCAACAACAAAACATAATTCTCAGTAGTATTAGGAGGAGCTTAAGATGTTTTTAATGAATGACCTTTTTCTTACTGCTATAATCCGGTTCTTGAATATCCAGGCTGCCGACTTCAATGGCTCGATGAAAATCATTCTCAATTGGCCCTGAGATCGTAGCTTCAGTATAATTGTCCTGCAACCAGCCGTCCAAAGTGAAGTAAGCCTCAGGAAAGCCGAACTTGGATTGGTCGACATGGTCACTTTCAAGCGGATGTTGCGGTCTGAAACCGTTACTAGACATTTCGATAGTGAAACCGAAGGACTAGCATCTATGCGGTAACGATAATGGTTGCATGCATGTATTAATAAGCAGAGGTGGTTTCCCACATGCATTTCCATTGAGAAGTTTAAAGGAAGTGGGATTTCCCCAAGGATGAAGACCAAGACTTTTACTATGAAGACTAGCACATAGCAATGTACATTCATAATCTCCACTGAGGGTGCTTATCGAGCGAGCCGATTGCGAGTTGGACAATGCTCGACTCGTGCTCGTTAAAAAATTTTGTTGCTCGTTAAGTTTGTTAAAATTGTGCTCGACTCGTGCTCATTAATAAAATTTGTTGTTCAACTCGTCTTGTTGCTCATTAAACTCGGCTCGTTGCTCGTGAAGCTCACTAAAAAATTTACCTCATTTTTTAACTAAAAGTAAAATTTAATAATACTATATAAGGCTTAATATAAACATAACAAATTTAACCAAAAATTATTAAAAGAATATATAAAGCACTTTCAAAGTCTAAATTACAAATTAACAATCTACAAATACACCAAACTAACATATTAAAACTAAAGTAACAATCCACAAGTTCAATGATACATAACCAATCTTGCAATTACTAAAAAAATATTTTAAAAATTTAACGAACTGCTCGCGAACTTATCGAGTCGAGTTAGACTTTGCTCGACTCAACTCGTTAAAATCTCGAGTTGAATTCGAGTCAATCTAACCCGAGTCGAGCCAACCCGAATCGAGCGTTTACCAAATTTTGATCGAGTCGAGTTCGAATAGCTCACGAGATGCTCAACTCGTTAAGCACCCCTAATCTCCACCAAGTCCCTTTAGGACCCTGAAGTTCCCTTGAAACTTCCATTGTCAACTGTCGTTGTAAGTTTCTCTTGAGTTTACTGCAATTCTGAGTTGACTCGTCCACTCATCGGCTGATGGCTTCACTTCCGTAGTGAGATTGTCTTGTTTGGTTTCATAATATTATCTCGGATGTTGATGGGAGTCAGAGGGAGGGCCCCCGAAATTTTGGATAATTCATTTTTTAACCTTTACAAAATTAATAGCCCCTTCAAAAATTTTGAAAGTGTTTGCTAATGCAAAAACTATCAATAGTATACATTGTTTGGTAAATAAACAATGTGCTGAAAATGAGGCACAAATTTATAAATAAATTAGTTTTAAAAAAAATTTGGCTTAACCGTCAAATAGGTGCTCAGACTATACCTTTTTTTTCAGTTATGTGCCTAAATTATTTTTCGGGCCAACTAGATGCCTAATATTTCATTCCGTAATCTATTTAAGGTTCGCAGTTAATTTTTTTTGTTAAAAGACACGTGTTATCCCAGAAAAATTCAAAATTATATTAAATAAATAAAATTAATAAAAGAAAATAAAACTAAAAATGTATCTTGAAAGTTTCAAATATTCCCAAAATAGTCCACAAATCCTTAAACCTCCCAAATCTAACTATTCTCGCAGTCGTCGGCCACTTTGCTGGCGACGGAATGAAGCGTCGTCCCCTCGCCAAACAATCCCACGCCGTTCGTCTCTATTCTTGCAGCCGTTCGTCGCAAATCGTTTAAAAAATTATATATTCACACGACGTCGGTTGATTTTCAGTGATGAGATGGTGGGAGAAATGGGTGTGATGGTCCGGCAACCGATTTGGTGGGCGGCGGTGTGGCAATCGACGGCAGAATCAGCCTAAATCGAAATTTAAATTTTGAAGGTTCAGGGATTTTAAAATTTGGGGTTGTTTTGTAAAATTTAAAAAATTTAAAGATTTTTAAAAAATTAATTAATTTTATTTATTTATAATATAATTTTAAATTTTTCCGAAGGTGACAAAAAAATTAACGACGAACTTTAAATGAGTTACAAAATAAAATGGACACTTAATTGGCTTAAAAAATAATTTTGGCACCTAACTGGGACGGTTAAGCCAAAAAAATATTATATGAGTAAACAAAGGTAAAAAAATATCTTTTTGGAGTGAGGGGTCCATTGCCCCTCCCACTCCAATTTGCTTTTCAGTTTATTTTAAAACATGGGTGTAAAATTTTAATCAAATATTAGATTTGAATCTAACCAGGATTTTAGTGGGAAAAAATGGATGATAATTATTTTAAACTATTTAAATTTAATTGTTTTAATTATTTATCGTCCAAAGGTTATGAAACTTGAATTTAGATTGTTAATGGATTAAGATATGTATAAACGAAATTTCAGAAAAAGCTCCAAAACTGAAACTTCAATTCACCATTATCAACAAGTAGAAATGAGATCATACACAAGAAAAGCATTATTTAATACAGCATCTCCATTTCACGATTTCATGAATTCAAACCTGGAAGGAGACTCAGATTCAGTAAACAGCAAGCAAGGCGATTATTTAAAGCCCCACAGGCTAAGATTTCAACATATCTTGACCTCAATTGTCTTCGGTTTCTTAGGCTCCGGCGGTGGCAGTTTCTGCACGGTGACGGTCAGAACCCCGTCCTGACACGCCGCCGAGATCGTATCCGTGTTCGCATTCTCCGGCAACACGAACTTCCTCATGAACTTGCCGACCCTCCTTTCCATTCTCACGTACCTAGCCCCTTCCTTCTCTTCCTCCCGCTTCCGTTCTCCGCTGATCAAAAGCACGTTGTCGTCCTCCACCTGCACTTTGATGTCCCCCGATTTCAACCCCGGCATGTCGACGACGAAGACGTACGACTTCGGATCTTCCTTGATATCGGCCGGTGTCGCCGCCATGGCCTTGGCGTCCCGGAAATAGACCCGAGATGCGGCGTTTGGGTTCTTTCCGCCGTCGTTGTCTTCGTGGAGATCCATCATGTGGTGGAGGGTGTGGAGGAGCGGGGAGTCGTAGCCCGTGATTCTGAAATCCATTTTCCTCTTGCTGGATGAAGATGAAGATGAAGATGAAGCAGTGAAGATTGTTGTTTAGGGTTTGGAAGATTTCGATTCTCGCTGGACGGAGATCGAAGAACGGGGTTCGGTGTATTTAAACGGTTCCGGTGGAAGTTTTCAAGAGGAAACGCGTGGAGTTTCGAGAAGTTTCCGTTACGTTCTGGAAGGGGTTTAAGGCTTTCGAGAATGTTTTGGAAGGTCAAGAATTGTGCGACTCATAAGCCTTTTTTTTTACTTTTCAACTTTAAAAAAATTTAATTTCATCCCAAACTATAATTCTTACTTTTAATTTTTAAATTATAATTTTTATTCTAAATTGATTTTAAATTTTTAAACGTTTTATAATCTTAACCACAAATATCATATAAAACATTAATTATTGTTTATAATGTCATATTATTTGATAATGAGGATAAATATTTATATGACAATTAACAAATTTTAAAAAAATTTATCAATAATAGACATAAATAGAATATATATAATGTTAAAATATTTTTATAACGTTTCACTAAATAGTCACTTTAATTCATATTTTTTCGAATCATTTTAACACTTAATATTTTATTTTGGGCTAAAACGACTCCATAATGGATAAATTTCGTTAGTCAAGTAACAATAAACGCTTTAAAATAACATACTAAACTTGTATGGCATTGCATGTTGACGTGGTAATGTTATATAAACAAAAATATTGATTAAACAGAATAAACCGACAATCAAAAATTAATTTTTTTTAACATGTCATTATGCCGAATCATCTCAAGACATTGATCGTAAACACGAATTTTTACAAATTCTTGCATTTAAAAACCAGAATCAAACACAAAGCAAGTTTCCCTTACAATGGCAGGAAGAAAAATGATTCTCAACCTGCATTAAAATATCTTCTTCTTCTTTTTATAATCCTACACATACAAGCCATGATAGATTTCCTTGGTTAAAAGGATACAATGACTAAGAACATACTTGAGTACATCACCTACTAGAGGGTTAGCAGTCCATGATGCCGGAATTCACATAAAGAGCGGTCGAGCATCCATCATCAAGGCCGTGCTCTCTTGTTGCCGCTGCATGACGGGCATTTGTACTGCTTAATATGCTCTGCCCTTGCCGGTGTAATCTTAACACACTTTCCGTGGAACCATTTCTCACAGATATCACAGCAAATCCAGAATTCATCACCTGCGTAATTTTCTCCGCAAGCCCCGCATAAGGTCTCTCCATGCTCCTCGTCATCTTCCTCTTCCATACCATCCTCCTCCTCATCCTTTGATTGCACCGCCTTCGAATATTTGGGCTGCGATTCAGACCCTTGCTGCATTTTTTTTTCAAAGGGACAAAGAACACAAGGTTCCGTTATTTTATTTCTCTCGTTTGGAGAGCGAATGAACTACGAAGAAACCAATATGCTAACAAACTTAATTTGGTCAGCTTTATGTACAAATGAACTTTACTTCCACTACAAGAGACTTTAGTATGTCATAACACAAAAATGTGTTTTTAGTTCGGATCAAAACCCACCTTAATCCAATCATACACAGAGATTAACATCTGACAAAATATTTAAGCAAGAAATTTTTTTGTACCTTAGAGTTTGATTTAGACTTGTTGCTGCTGTTATTTGAAACCGAGGATTTCTCCTTTGTATGTTTCTTAGCTGCTCCCGTCACAACTTCAAATATTGTCGGAAGATCGTTTATCATATTGAAAAGGCGTTTCCTGCACCACAATAACCAACATCATATTGTTGATAGAAAAAACCTGTAGCCATATGCAAATCCCGTACACGGCATCCCGATTTAAGAATGCATTGCTTATTCATACTAAGCCTAGTATTACTATTTACCGATATGTTGTATGACCTTCATGCTGAAGGGTAGATTTATGGATCGAGAAGATCATACCTTGGAATGGATGGGAAGTTGACAACGGGGATTACGGACAAATAAACCAGTCGACAACACAATAAATTTTCAAGAAAGCCTTATAAGTATTTAAATCAAATTAGACACTGGGGCTTCCAACAGCAAGTAGCAAATGCTAGCCAAATTAAACGAGTTTCGATAAATGTATGAATCATCAAAGAAAATCCATAAAGTTTTGCCAACCGAGTAAAATCCATAACATCCAATTTTTTTGTGACAGATGTAACGGGCAGTCTAAAAGCACAGCAAGAGATTTGGCCGAACCAAAGAACATGTAAATAAAGCCAAAACGAGAAACGACACTCGGGTGAGGATAGAATATACCTATCAGATTTGTCAAACCCGAATCTAGAACCAAAATAGAAAGCAACAGACAGTAACCACGCATCACTGTGTACAGCAACCAACGATAACCAGTCCTTTTCTTGCATTCCATCCCTGGCAAAGTTAATACCCAGTGCAGGCTCCGGAAGCTCCGGAGGCACCTCTTCGGCAGGTAAATTCACTTCCCACTGTTCACTGGGAAATCCATAAAGGCAAAGATTCTCCTTTTCTACAATCGAAATATTAGAATTTTAGTTCAACATATTTCATGCATTCAAAGACCCTAACAAGGTCGAATGAACAAATACATTCGCATGCATTATTTTAATCGAATCACACCCGTTTAACAGACGGATAAGCATTAAAGAACGAGCACAATGTTAACCTTGCTAATCAAAGGAGAAAGAAGAATTACCAAATAAAGGAAGAGCTTTTTCATTCCAACCATTAAGAATTTATAGTAATTTTAAGAAATAATATGAATTTATGGTTGTAAACACATGAGGAACAAGAACTGTAATCTTTTACTTTGCTTAAACTAGTATTTTTCATCTTAAAAGCTATAATAATTGCATGCACAAAACAAAAAACCAGCACCTGGATCGCACTGCTGGTAGAACTCCTCTACATCTGCAAACACCATCACACCCAGAAATCAAATTAAACGCAAAAATGAAGTTCAAAATGATAAAAAAAAAAATGGGGTTACGAAAATGACAAGCAAGTAAGAGAAAAGCGAAGCATTACCAGTGGTAAGGGCCTTAATCATGCCGGCACGACGACCCTTGAAATCTCGAAAGACTTCTTCGACCGTGCGTGGGTTGTAAGGAGCACCGCCGTCCATTACCCACACTGGTTCCTTTCTTTCGCCGGAGAGTGGGAATCGAGAAACAGAGAGAAAGGAAATGGAGGGAAGAGAAAAAGGTTTGGTTTTTATGAGTATTTGAGTGACCCCTCTCTCTTCAGTTCTCACTGTTTGGAGGGAGAAAGAAGGAAGCACAGAGATTTGGGGGAAATTCGGATTTTTTTTTTTCTTCAATAAAGCGGATTTGATAAGGAGGGAAAAGTCCGCCACTCTGATTTTTGGCCCAATTTAGAAAGGGGGAGAAACCCTAAATAGGAATCCCCCATTTCATATAGATTTTTGCTACGTCATCAAATATGTCCCCAAGTTTACAACATAAGCTCCAGTGGCATTAGTTCATTTATAAATCAATTTAACAAATCAGCTTCAAAAATCGATTTATTTGGTTTATTCGATCGATCAACGGTTATTCGGATCGATCGAACTACTCAATTATTTCTATATACATTAACAAACCATCTGAATTTCTGATGATTGAATACAATGCCAACCATGAACCATCAACTCGAATGTCGAATACAAGTTAAAGGGATGGTTCTTTGTGTGCCGATCGATTTCCTGTCTCATCTCCGTTCGGCAAGCAAATTCAGCAAAGCTGCCACTTCGGGTGTCTCTCATTGCTGCAACAATTTGGCCACAAGGAAGGTTGTCACCAGATGAGTAACGAACTCTCTTCTTCTCGGTGTTCCTTACTCGAGCCTTGGGTTATTTGCAGATGTTCATCTAAGACTCTTCGATAACCATCCCTTTCAACCGCGGGGAACGTCTTACAAATGTCCTCGAAGAAGTTTTTGGCCTTTACAATCATCCCTTTCGCGCACAGCATTTTGATAAATACCGAGAAGCTCTCCAAACCGATGACGTAACTCTTGCCAATCATTTCATTAAAAACTTGCATTGCCATTTCTTCATTTCCAGCCTCACTGTATCTCTCGAGTAAGCAACCGTACATCCTGGCATCGGCGTCAAAACCATTTTGAAGCATGTCATCAACCAGATATCCAACCTCACGCATCCTACCTTCGGTCCTACAAAGACTGCATATGATAGTACTATATGACACATAATTCGGCGAGCATCCCATTCGGGGCATCTGTATTAGAAGCAAAATAGCTCTATCGAGCTCATTCAACTCCACGAGTGTCCGGAACACCGAATTGAAACAACTTACATTCGGACTAATGCCTCTCCGACACATTCCCTTCAAAAGGGAAATTGCTTCATCAATCTTCCTCAATTTGCAATACTCATTCACAACAACAATACAAGCTTTCGCATCCAACTCCGTATTACAACTAGCCATCCACCTGAAATATTCAATGGCTTCTAAAGACCTCCCTGCAATACCAAGCCCTTTTAACATATTCAAATGAGTTGCAGCATTATCTTTCACCCCATTCAACCTCATCTCGGACATCATCGACTTCGCCTCGTCGACTCTCCCTCTAAGACACAAACCATATATAATAGCATTATAAGTTAACACATTGGGTGAACAACCCCCTTTCACCATCGTATTCAAACACTTCCTTGCCTCGACAAAATCTCCCTTTCTGCAATACCCATCGATCAAAGTCGTGTAAGTTACAGTTTCCGGCAAGCAATCCGCCTCGGTCATCATCATATCGAAAAGCAAACGTGCACTCTCCATATCACCCTTCTTACAAAACCCATTAATCAAAGTGTTAAAAGCAAACGAATTCGGCTTGCAAGGCATTTCATCGAACACCTTCTTTGCACTCTCAACCATCCCTTTTTTACACAAACCCCTCATCAATATAGTATACGAAGACACATCGGGTCGAACACCGCCTTCCTTCACAACGTTATCGAACAACGTTTTGAGTAAATCTATCAAATTAGCCTTAACCAAAACACCCAGAATCGAATTAAACGAAAACAAGTACTTATCTTTCTCGATTGATTTCGCTTTGTTAAACCAAAAGATTGCAGCTTTGATATTCCCTTTATCCCCATACGCCTTGATGATTCTGCCGATGAGGAAATCCGAGAGCTTATGCGATTTCTCAAGGAGTTCGATGGCGGGGTGGAATAAAGAGTGGTGAAGGAGGAGATTTGTGATGGCTTCATAGCATCTGAGATTGTGGGTGTAGTTTTTAGGGTTTGGGTTTGGGTTTGATGCCCAGTTGAAGAAGAACAGAGCGTGGTAAGGGTTGGTTTGTTTGGTGATGACAAGGGTGACGAAGTTTGGGTCCAGGAAAGGGGAGAAGCTGTTTAGAGGGGATGAAGTGAGGTTTTCAGGGTTTGGGGTTCTGGGGTTTAGGGTTTGGAGGAGGGAAGTTATGGAGTTTACAATGGGGATGAGGTCAAAGGCCTGTGCCGAGTTTACAATGGCCCTGGCTGATGGCAGCGCCATTGGAGATGAATTGGAAGCTTGGTTTCACTGATCTTCTCCCCGCAGTGAAATTGCGGTGAAAATTTCATTTAATGCAAGTATTATAGTGTATACCAAAGAGGGTGAAATTATATCATAAGCCCGTTCTGCGGTTCTCGACCAACAAAAATTATCTATTTTATTAATTATTATTTTTTATTAAATATATATTCATACGGTAAGAGGTTATTTTTTATTTAATTTACAGTAAACATGAGTAAAAATTCAATTGGTATAAAGATAACATAAAAATTAATAAAATGAATATTTTTATTAAAAAATACCATCAATAACGTGACATAACAGATCTATAATATAATTTCTCGTTTGTAAAAATTTCGCTGATTGACAATCAAATTTAAAACTAATATCACCGTCGATCAATATTAAAGAAATTAAGAAAAAAGAACAATAGAAAAAAAACAAGTGGCGCTAGTGTTTCAACAATATGTTTCCGAATTACAAGCGATGCGTTGTAACTTATAAGTAGTGATGTTCAAAAGTACACATCTCGAATTATTTGACTCGTTGATCTGATTAAAAATTATCGGGTATTTGTAAAGAAAATATTTAAATTTTAGGCTAGATACTTGACTCGTAAATTTTTTTTAGGTAGTCGGGTCGAGTTTGGGTCAAAAATATTTTGTAACCAAATACCCAACTCGCCTCGGTATTAAATATATATATATATATATTATTTTAGGCCACTTACTATTTTCACTCTAAAACTAAATTTAATTTTAAATTTTTTTCATATTTGCATTATGTACTTTTTTAAACTTTAAATTTATTAAAAATATTTATATTAACTTATCAATATGAAATGCGAAGGAAAAAATTACGATCAAAATTAGTATTTTTAATACATCTCTTTAGTGGTAAACTTTAATAGTATTTTCTATAATTTAAAAAATACTATAAAATAAATGAATCTAATTACGGGCCTAGGTTTTAGTAGCCGGAAATCCGGTACCTGGGTATGAACACCCGTAGTTGCAAGTAGCCAAGTATAGTTTTGTTGAGCTCTTCTACATGATAAAACGACGTCGTATAGAAACCGAATTGACTGAAAACTCCCTGTACCAACAAAAGACAAAAATGAAAAGGGAAAACGAACCAAAGAGAAGTGAAATGAGAGATGAAGTCAGCGTTATCATCACTGTTTAGCTCCAAAAATTCTGCAATCTCACGCACCTTTCTTCAACAATCATCAAAACCCATTTCTCAAACAACCTTCTTCTCCTCAACCATCCCCAGAAACACCAAAAATCTGTACAATCAACGCTGCCAAAAGCTCCAAATCAGACCCAAACCATCATTAATGGCATCAGCTTCCATGTCTGAACTTGCCAGGGAACCCCCTGCCCTTCCTCTTCCAACCCCTCCTCTCACCAAGGCAATCTCTTTGTTTTCTTTCTCTTTTTGTCTTGTTGGTGTTTTGATTGTTTGTTTGTTGAAGTTATAAAGTTATCTGTTTTGTGTTGTTGTTGTTGTTGTAGTTCAAGATCGGGCTTTGTCAGCTTTCGGTGACGCCTGATAAAGAGAGGAACATAAAGCATGCTAAGAAGGCCATCGAGGAGGCTGCTCAAAAGGGTGCCAAGCTTGTTCTTTTACCTGTGAGTATCTCAAGGTTTCACCTTTCCTGTTTTTTGAAATTAGGGTTTTGTTGGGTGATGATTTGTGTCGAATTTGAGGGGTGAAAAATTGAAACTTTGTTGCTTGGTATTGATGGGTCTTAGAAATTATGAATACCATGATATCAAAGCATCGATTTTTAGGCCTGCTCATCATGTCTGTTGTTTTTGTGTCAGGAAATATGGAACAGCCCGTATTCGAATGACAGCTTCCCTGTTTACGCCGAAGATATCGATGCAGGTGGTGATGCTTCTCCTTCAACAGCTATGCTGTCTGAAGTCGCCGATCGCCTGAAGATCACTATAGTTGGTGGTTCTATACCTGAACGCTGCGGCGAGAAGTTGTATAATACTTGTTGTGTATTTGGTTCCGATGGGAAGCTGAAAGCCAAGCATCGCAAGGTAGAGGCTCTTCCTATTCCCATAATGGTAGTATAGAAATAACAAGCTATTTTAGCACATTTTTTATTGACACATTACTTGATGATTTAGGCATCTAATATTTCAGTTTTTTGTTTCGTGTATCATCAAATGAGAACCGGTATTCATTTCTATTAAGTTTTAACTATTCTATCTTTTGGCACTATCTTATTAGTATGCAAACATTGGAATTATGGATCTCAAATACCAAGTTGGCAGTGTCCTTTAGACAGTTCTATAATTTTAGTGATATCATTTTGAAATTTGAAGACTCTCTTTAAAGCTGATGTGTGTAATATTTATTACATTCTTATGGACCTACAGATTCACCTTTTTGATATTGATATTCCCGGGAAGATTACCTTTATGGAATCCAAGACTCTTACTGCAGGGGAGACTCCTACTGTTGTGGACACAGGTTTGGTGTTTCCTTTGACTTTCCGCTCATGAACGTGTTATAGTAATATTTAGTCCGTAACTTTTGTTGAAAGCATTTTCTACACCTTGTATCATAAATCATCTTTTCTTCCGTCACTAATTCCTGTAACCAGTCTAGTACACTAGTTTGAATTTTTTCAAAATGGGAAATTAACAAATACTGCATACAGATGTTGGGCGTATTGGCATAGGCATCTGTTATGACATCCGCTTTACGGAATTAGCAATGATATATGCCGCAAGAGGTTTGTTTACTTCTTCATTGAACTGTGATGCAATTAATTTCATTGTTTTTGGGTTGATTTTTAAGCCTATGAACACAATTATTATTTTAATTGATAAATAATTTTGCAAATGCGGAGAATTTTTGTCATGAACACAATTCTTCCTGAATACGTTAAGCCACATTTCCTACTTCTATTGATTCCTTTTATCCCCATAGTTCACAATCACTTATATATTCTATATTCGCGGTTTGGATCTTTCTACTTTTTTCCTCTTGATATTAACAAGATTCTGCTCATGTGTTTATCTTTTTCTTTGAAAAACAAAAGTTGTGGACATAGTCATATTGCCGATCTTATTCATTAGTTTCGAACTATGTGTTCTGCATTTTGAATTAGGTGCTCACCTGATATGCTATCCTGGAGCATTTAACATGACAACCGGACCATTGCATTGGGAGTTGGCGCAGAGAGCAAGGTGCTTGTTTTTCCCCTGCTTTCGCTCTACTTGTTAACTCTTCGAAGTGGAAAAGCTTGAGAGAAGTAAGGTTAAAAGGACAAAAAATTGCTTTGCTTAGACACCGATAAATTTATTTGAGAACTGGAATTTATCATGTTTGATCATCCTCCAGCTTTGTTCTTTATTGCTTGAACATCCGACCTTTCTCCAACCTGAAGGGGAATGGTCTTATATGATGATTTAGTGAGCTAAATGTTATTTTGCTATGTCGAATATTGTAGTTCATACCGTTTATGTCTCTATATGATTGTTGTTCATCTACTAATGCGCTTCTTGCTGTTACATACGCAGGGCTATGGATAATCAGGTATGGTTGCAATTTTTTCCCCTTCCTTCAATCGACAAATGTGAAGGCATACTGTATAATGTTTAGTTTTTTATAAAACAATGCGAGACCATTGAAGCAGTTCAAAACTATGTAGATTCTGTCATTATTTTGTCGAAACTAGGATGCGGCAATCTAATGCTGTTCTACTTATTTTCGTCTTCTACGTTTATAATTCGTGCTCCGTTGTTGTTGCCATAGATACTGAATGTTAAAAGCGGAGTTGATTCATTATAGCGGGAATCTTGAGATCCTTAAGACCTCCTTGCCGTCTAGAACACGAATATCAGATTGCTTACAAAAGGTTTCTGTTTTGTGTTTCTTTCAAATGGCAGTTATATGTTGCAACTTGTTCACCTGCTCGAGATCCTGGAGCCGGTTACGTGGCTTGGGGGCACTCTACCCTTGTAGGACCTGTAAGTAGATAGCTCTTTCGCGGATTAACAAATATAGCTTTCGTGTATGGTGCTTTTTTGTGTGGTTTCAAGTCTTTTGACCAGATAAGTAATGCTTAAATTGTTTGCATTGTGACAGTTTGGAGAAGTTCTGGCAACCACTGAACATGAAGAGGACATAATAATAGCAGAGATTGATTATTCAATACTCGAGCAACGAAGGTGACCGACAATGACGTCCACATTCTTTATAGAATTTGTTTCTTTGATAATACTTTCTGATCATTCTAAGTGGTTGCTTGTGATAAAAATTCAGGGCAAGTCTTCCCTTCACGAAACAACGACGGGGCGATCTTTACAAGCTGGTAGACATGCAGAGGTCCAACTCTCATTGATGTAAGAGAAGAGAACCTCGTGATGAAACTCATCGATATGAGAGTTTTCGTTCGAACTAATTCCTTTACAACTCTTTTAAGATGGGATGGTTGGAGATGAGCATGTGCATGTGCATTTGAATGTCTATGTTATCCGTATTTATTTCTCATTTTCATCGAACACATTCGAATATCGATTTGACAGAAGATAGCTGGTTATATAATACCATTTGGAACTCCAGCATTTGATCCGTGAGCTGTGTATGTTCACCTTTGGAATGGTTTGCAACTCTTTATCTTTGAACAAAAGAACATTTTGTTTAGAACTATCTTCTAATTCCATCTTCACCGTTTGATCTTTGGTATCATATATTCAATCAATTGTCATCATGATGTGGGGACGTGATCAAATCAAAATGATGGTGCACACCAATGGAAAAATAAATATTATTTTAGGAGATCCGGATTCGAGCACATGTGTGTAAGGTGTATGTCTTGTTAAAGGGTTAAAAAAGTATGAACAAATACTATCATATAATTACAATTGTATATTAAAAAGGATTAATATTATAGGTGGAAACTGAAAGTTTTCACAAGTGTCTTAGTTTTAGGGTATAGAGAGTTAGTTTAGGGTATATGGTTTAGGGGTTTAGGTGTAGGGGTTAGAATTTAGGGATAGTTGTTTTAATTTAAGGTTTAGGGTTATAATTTAGGGTTTATAGGTTAAAACTTAAATCCTTATCATATTACCTTAAAAACTAAACCCTAACCTGTAAACCCTAAATTATAATTCTAAACCTTAAATTGAAATAGCTATCCCTAAATTCTAAACCCCTACATCTAAACCCTATACCCTAAATTAACTCTATATACCCTAAAACTAAAGCGCTTGTGGAAATTGAAGTGTATAAGATATTAATCCTAATAAAAATATACATATATTTTATGTTTTTATTGTGATTTTTAATCAATTCAAAATTAATCTGATATAATTAGAATAAAATACGATTTAAATTTAAATATAATTTTATTCGTTCCAAATCTATTAGATAAGGATGAGGATGGGACCATTCATGTTCTCATGACCAGGCTTGGGGTGCAATGCCGCACGAGGTGACATGCATATATGGGCTGGCTACTTCAATACTTTTAGGGTGCGTTTGGTTCCTGGAATATAAGAATACTTCTGGGAATAAGATTTTGAGTTAATATAATGTATAAAAAAATCAAATTGAATAATAGGTAATCTATTAGATATAAACGTTGAGAACTAAACATACCTTATAATTTTCATGATAATCATTTTTATACATGTCACAATCAATTACGATAGCATTTGTCATGTTTGTTATACTAACAGGACGATAATAACGCAATAAGTAAATAAACGCAAACGTAGAAAAGAAAAATAACACCAAGATTTTACGTAGAAAACCTAGAAGAGAAAAATCACGAGCAGAGGAAAAAAAATTCACTATGTAGAAAAATTGATTACATCTGAATGATTTTAATCATAATCCCTTGTATCAATTCATAGGGATATGTTGCTTGGTTACAAAGGAAACTTGGATAATAAAAAATCTACTAAAACTAAATTTCCTACTCTTTGATGGGTATCTGAAACGATGAGGTAGAGTTCCACAGAAACTGATCAGTTCTGTCTGAAATAGAATTTGGGTCATAACTCTAACAATGTTCACAACCGTGATCGAAATGCATGGTAGACTAACTAAGAGATATCTCAAGACCTTTCTTCATCATTTTCAACATCCTTAATGGTGCTGCTGGTTAACTTTTCTCTAGGGTTTTTGTGTTTTTGAAGCAACAACTAGAACCCATGTCTGGAACACGTTTGCTAACTAGGTTAAGTGAACATTGCATGGTTCATGCATGTGAATTTCGTCGTCGTTGAGCTTCATGGATTCAACTCATTCATAACCTAATCTAATCTAATCATTCATGAAGAGTCACTTTCATTACTTGTACATCCACAGGGAGTGGATGAGGACTAGGGGAGTTGTTGTTTTTTTTTTTTGCTGTTTATAGCAATTATTCCCAGATACGTACCTAAGACTTTAGATTAGGAGGGGCGAATCTATAAATTTTTAAAGGGGCGAACTTATAAAAGTTTAGGGGGGCGAAAGTGGATTTTTAATAGAAAATACATAAAAAATTCTAAAATTTTTCTAAATCATATATGATTTTCAAAATTTTAGGGGAGCGGTTGCCCCACCAGCACCTCTCGTTCCATTATTCCTATATATAATGTCATTATGTCGACTAAGCCGAGCAAAAGTAGTATTTGTATACTTTAATTTGATATAATTCAATATTATATTCTCAGGATATACGTGATTAACTTTGGATAAAAATTCTCTGACCCTTTTTGGTGGCTCTACTTATGCCCAAACACTAAAAAACACAACAAAATTAAATTTTAAGCTCTAACCCTAAATTTTAAATCCTAAACCCTACACCCTAAAAATACACCCTACCCTAAAATCTAAAATTTCATTTTTTTTCATATCGTATATAATATATATAGTTATTTTTTGATACACGACCATTTCTATTTAAACTATAAAATCTAAATCTTTATCCCTAAATTTTAAATTCTGAACCCTAAACACTAAATTCTAAATTCCCAAAATCCTAAAATAAACATGCTTTTATACACATGTATATCAAATAATCTTTCATATATAGAGAAATTATTTGATACAATGTGTAAAATTTAGACTACAAATGTCCATTGTCAAAAGATTAGATATTTATGAACAAATACTACGTAATCAACTTTAGACTATTAAAAATGATAAACCCTAAATTTAAACTCTACAACCTTAAATCCTAAACCTTAAATAGAATATATGATATTAAAATTAAAAAATTTGGACAATCTAAAATTTACACAGTCTATATACCAAATAACTTTAGCAAACAGTAATGAAGTCGCAGATTCCCTAGCAAAAAAGGGATAAACAGGAAGGTTGAGTTTATCCAATTTTTTCATGTAAACGAATATAATGCTGAGGAAGAATAATTATTAAGTGTATTTGTAAGTGATTGTAGACTTTGGGTAGCATGTTCGTTGTAAATTCATAATGATCTCACAGTGCACTCTTTTTCCTCCGATTAGGATTAGAGAAGTTTTTTAATGAGGCATGTGATTTCACTTTTTTTCGTTCGAATCAATATAATTTTATATTTAAAAAAAACTTTTGCATATCATTTCGAGTTTCTTGAAAAGTCGATCAAATACTAGACTACTCACTAAATGATGCTAATTAAAAAAGGGAAAAATATATTGACATGATGGAAGTGAGTTTTTTGGATTAGACCAAAACATGTGGCCCAAACAAACAACAAAGAAAGAAACACAAATTTGTCTTTATAATCAACATAATGGGACTTAAATCAGAACATGATCGGACTGAAATGGCTTAAATCATCAAATCTTGTCAATAAATAAATAATGCAATTTGTTTTTTTGTTTTTTTTTTGTGAAGTAGGGGCACTTTCGGGGATGATTTCAGCATATTTCAAGAACTTCGGGTCTTATCATGGCATTTGGCAAAATCTTTTTAAGCATTTAACTCATATGTAGGGTATACTTTAAGCTTTGGTAATATGTGAGGTATGGATTACATCATTAATTCATGGAATTACTATTAGGGATGGAATTAAAATCGAATATCGAGAGGTACCAAATTATTAAACTTTTCCATGTGCATGGTCATGTTAATCTTCTATGTATCGTTCCAATTTTATCGAATGTCCCCTAAAGGACTATTTGTTTTTTCGAGTGCCCTTTCTCCAAATTAAAAAAAAAAGTTGATTTACTTCGAAATTGTTAGTACTTAAAAAGTAATTAAAACAGAAAATTAAATCATCCCATAAGGCCATAACCATTTCAACTAACTAATGAAATTATAAAAGTAATAAAATCTCATTCAACTAAATTAAAATTTAGAGACTAAATCATAAATGTAAATATAATATAAGAACCAAATTCATAATTTGACAAAAGAAAAACATATGTACCTTATTTTCTCCGATGGTGAATTTTTTTGTACTAAGATTTTTTTTTTTATTCGAGTACAAGTTACTATCTCTGTTTAGTTACAAATTTGGTTTAAACTCACACGCGTGCAGACTAAATTATTCAAATTCGAATTACTTAAGTGGAACACGTCATCTTTTATCACTAAAATCACTCTTTAAATTTAATAAGATTTATTCGAAATTATAGCTAAAGATAAGCATAATAAGTTGTCAACAAATACATGTGATTTGTCCTCTAATAAAAAACAAATTCAAAGAAACTAATAATTAATATACAAATCCAAAAGAAGAAATTATTCTGATCATTCAATATAACATTCTAATTCGTGTGGCATTACAATTATATATGTTTGGTTGCAATAATTGGTTATCACAATGACAACTCAATAAGTATTTTTCGAATTCGAAGACTCGTGTATACGAAAAATTATTGCAGGGAGACTCACCCACCAAAAACAAATGTGCGACGCGAGTTAATTTAGATTAATCAGAGCTAAGCATTGAAGAACTTAGTGAGCAACCAAAAAATATTTATATTTTAGGCGGTGCGTTTAACGTACTATATTATCATATTTTTTTTTTTCATTCTATGCAAATAATATTATTCGAACTTGAGTTACTAAAAAAGAATAAATCATTCTATACGACTGGAATCGCTCTTTGAATTCGTGTTATAGATGATTAGATTACACTGCTTTTTATAAGGGTATAATTTTGATACACGCTGTGTAAAACTAATTTTACACAAGCCTGCATATTTACACTATAAAATTCAAATCTTGAATTTTTAACCCTAAAAATTAAACCCTAAATCTTGAACCATATACCTTAAATTCTAAACACTTACCTTAAATTTTAAACCATACGACTAAAATTCATAAACCATAAACCTTTAAACTAAAAAGTACGTATAAACTAGTTTACACGCCTGTGTATCAAATTTCTTTTACAACTTTCAATATGTTTTTATTACTAGATTTTAAGAACAAAAATGAATTATCTCCTTTGATTTCTTTTCATGTTGGGTTGGTTCATTATAAAATTTAAATAATAAAAAAAAATCATTATAAGTAAATATAACTAATGAATTTGTTATTTATAAAAAAATAATATCATTTTTATAAAATGACACCTATTTATAAAATATTAAAATCTTTTAACATTCTTCTGTTTACGAAGGCCAGGATGATCTACTATTTGCATAGTTGGCGAAAGATGGTCGAAGAAGTAAGGTCTCAGACTCGCGGAAGACAAGTGAAAAGTATCTCGAGGTTTCGCATTCATTATTTGACTCTATTAACTTTTAATAAAATATAAGTTAACACCTAAAATTTCAACACTGCAACTTAAATTTGTTGACTCTTTTCTTGCTCGTAAATATTGGTTGCAGTAGTAAACTACATTACATTTTCGAAGAGAAGACATAATTAAAAAATAATAATAGTAAACTTAAGATATTTTTATAAAATGAACTTAAAAATTAAAAAAAAATAAAATTTTGTTACATATTTTAACCCACCCCAAAGCTTTTAAAATAAAACAGCTAACATCTGTGTTTCTTGTAAACCAAAACCCTCTGTTTCTTCTCACCATTTTTGCCGACCAGAAGCCATGTTTAGATTCAAGAAAACACAGATAAGAGAAGGAAGATATAAGCATAACAGAGATAACCCATCTTTCTCTTCTTCTCTACTCGACCAAATCTGTCGTTCCATCGACGATAACAACGGTGTTGCCGGCACCGGACGTGAAGAAAGCTTGAAATTCTGTCGGGAAACAATGCAGAAGCAGGCTTGTCTGGTCGATAAAAGGATGGAAAACAAGGTTTCCGACAAGAAAATTGCAGACAGGATTTTCTTTAGCTCAAGTTCAAGCTCATCTGGTTCCAGTTATGGCGGATTCTCATCATCCGATACTGAATCTATGTACGGTTTGAAAACAAAAGCTCCCTGTTTTGTCCCCTCGAGGCATAAACCTGTCGGGACCAGCTTGTCGGCTCCACCGGGGAAACCTCTGTTTTACGAACAGAGACCGCAGGATCATGTGGTCGACGTTCATGCTCCGAAATCATCAAGTGCTGTGAAAATCCATGGGGATTTAAAGAAGACGAAGCAACCCGTTTCGCCAGGATCCCGTCTGGCGAGCTTCATCTATTCGTTGTTCACGACGGGTAATAACAATTCGAAGAAAACCAAGAACCCGACCTCGACATTACGACACGACGATGAGGTCTCAACGGTGTGTTCTTCGACTTCGAGATCGTGTCTAAGCAAGAACTCGCCTTCGGTGAGCATCTTTGTTGACGGAGACGGCAGACCATGTGGGCAAAAATGCGTGTACAGAGGACAAGGGTCGAGGATGCTGCCGGTTTCGGCCTCGACATTACGATACGATGAT